>JARQOD010000009.1:147845748-147934508 GCA_033576555.1 Oophaga sylvatica
AATTGGCAAAACCCAAAAATCTCTGAAGAGCCTTTAATGAAGTAGGTTGGACCCAATCACAGATGGCCTGAACCTTGACCGGGTCCATTTCAATAACAGATGGGGACAAAATGAATCCCAGAAATGAGATCTTCTGTACGCCAAAAAGACACTTTGATCCCTTCACATACAGAGCATTCTCTCTCAAAATCTGGAATACAGTTCGAACATGTTTCACATGAGAGTCCCAGTCATTAGAAAAAATCAAGATATCATCCAAATAAACAATCAGAAACTTGTCCACAAAATCCCTGAAAATGTCATTCATGAAGGACTGGAAGACGGAAGGAGCATTAGTGAGCCCAAAGGGCATCACAAGGTACTCAAAATGCCCTTCAGGGGTGTTAAATGCCGTCTTCCATTCATCCCCGTGCTTAATGCGAATAAGGTTATACGCCCCCCTGAGGTCAAGCTTGGTAAACCAAGTAGCGTTTTTCACCCTGGAAAACAGGTCAGAAATCAAGGGTAACGGGTATTGATATTTCACAGTAATATTGTTCAAGAGACGATAATCAATACACGGCCTTAATGAACCATCTTTTTTGGCCACAAAGAAAAAAAACGGCACCTAAGGGTGAAGAGGATGGTCTGATATGACCCTTCTCCAATGATTCCTTGATATAAGACCGCATAGCGTCATGTTCAGGTACAGACAAGTTAAAAAGGCGACCTTTAGGGAATTTACTACCTGGCACTAATTCAATAGCGCAGTCATAGCTCCTATGGGGAGGCAAGGATGCAGATTTACTTTCGCTAAACACATCAGAAAAATCAAACAAAAAGTCAGGAACATCCTCAGCCTGGGGGGAGGCAGAAAAAACAGGAGTGTTGGTATTAACACATTGGCAGCCCCAACTGGTTACAGACACAGATTTCCAATCCAAAACAGGATTATGAGACTGTAACCAAGGGAAACCCAGCACTATAATGTCATGCAGATTATATAGAACCAAAAATTTGCAGCACTCCTGGTGATCAGGTTCAACCCTCATTATCACCTGAGTAGAAAACTGGGGTTTATTCTCAGCCAAAGGGGTAGAATCGATCCCCAGTAAAGGAATAGACTTCTGTAGGGGTATCAAGGGAAACCCACAACGTTTAGCAAAATCATAATCCATCAGGTTAATAGCTGCTCCAGAATCAACGAAAGCCTGAGCAGAAAATGAGGACAGAGAGCATATCAGAGTGACAGTTAATAAAAACTTAGTCTGAACACTACCCAAGACAACTGAGCGTGCAAAACGTCTTCCCCGCTTAGGGCAGACTGAAATAGCATGAGAGGCATCACCACAGTAGAAACATAACCCATTGCGTTTTCGAAACTCATGACGCTGTGCCCCAGACACCACTCCATCACACTGCATGGGCTCAGAAGCTGGCTCACAAGGCAACACCACTCCACGCATACTTCTCCGCTCACGCAAACGTCTGTCAATTTGAATCGCTAATGACATAGAATCATTGAGACCAGAGGGGACAGGGAATCCCACCATAACATCCTTTACATTATCCGACAGACCCTTCCGGAAAAGGGCCGCCAAAGCGTCGTCATTCCACTTGGTCAGGACTGCCCACCTACGGAATCTCTGACAGTATAACTCAGCGTCATCAAGCCCCTGATTTAATGCCAATAAGGCTTTTTCAGCTTGATCAGTGACATTAGGCTCATCGTACAATAACCCCAAAGCCTGAAAAAATGCATCAACATCACTCAAAACAGGATCCCCAGGTATCAGGGAAAAAGCCCAATCCTGAGGATCGCCGCGCAGGAGAGAGATGATAATTTGAACCTGCTGCGCTGCGTTTCCTGAGGACTTAGATTTTAAGGCAAAAAACAATTTACAATTATTTTTGAAATTCCGAAACCTAGCTCGATCCCCCAAAAACAAATCTGGCATGGGGATCCTAGGTTCCACAACAGGCAACCCAGCAAGATAGATAGCAATACTCTGAACCTCAGTGGCAAGCCGATCCACACGGCCAGACAACTGTGCAAACTCCATTGGGAGAAAAGATCCTTCCCAGCACCCAGAGACACAGAGGGAAAAAAAAAAAAATGCAACAAACAGAAAAATATCTCTGACAACTTTTCTTCCTTCAAAATATTTTTTCCCTTCTGTGAGTACCATACAATTTTTATGGCCGGTGATACTGTTATGTTACGGTAGCTGAGGAGTGCAGGTAAAAAAAGAAATACACCAGAGCAGTTGGAATCTATGAGATTGCAGTACCCTGACTAACCACCGCAACTAGAGGCAGCCGTGGAGCATTCCTACGTTGGTCCTAGACGCCTCGTCACAGCCTGAGAAACTAACTACACCTAAAGATAGAAATAGGAAAGCTATCTGCCCCGGAGCAGAACCCCAAAGATAATAGAAAGCCCCCAAACATGTAATGGCGGTTAGACAAGATGAAATACTGACACAGAAAGAAAACAGCATGAGCAAACGCTGGGGCCCAAACTAACTAAATAGAAAAGGATAGGAAGGGTACTTACTGCAATCCCAGAAAACCCTGAAAAACACCAACTCTACTAATTTCAAAATCACCTGAGATCACACGACCTCTACCACCTAAATTAGTTCTCTGGTGTAACAAAAACAAAACAGCAGCCACTGAAAAAACTGGAAAAAGCAAAAGTACAAAACACAGTGGCTGGACTAAACTGAGAGGGCAGAAGCCCCCGGAGGGGACCCTGAAGGCCCCCACAGAAGTGCAGGACAAAATGCAAAAATATAGCAAAAACACAAAATAAGAAATTGTCTTATCTGATAGCAGGAGATGCAGACACGACACAGCAGGCTACAAGGGAAACTGGAAAGAAGGATTCAGACCAGAACAATTGATCACCGGCAACCCTGATGGGAAAATGACTCCCCTATAAAAGACCAATCAGTAACACCTGATTCCCAGTCCTCACAATCCTCACTAGTACCGCTTGTAACCACCAGAGGGAGCCCCTGCTCAGAACTCATCTCAAACCCATTCACAACAGGCCCCTATTGTATATTGCAGGGCCCACATTGGATATAGCAGGGCCCCCATAGTATACAGCAGAGCCCCCATTTTACAGCAGGGCCCACATTGTATACAGCAGGGCCCACATAGTATATAGCAGGGCACACATAGTATATAGAAGGGCCCACATAGTATATAGCAGGGCCCACATAGTATGTAGCAGGGCCCACATTTTATATAGCAGGGCCCCCATAGTATACAGCAGGGCCCACATAGTATATAGCAGGGCCCACATTGTATATAGCAGGGCCCACATTGTATACAGCAGGGCCCACATTGTATATAGCAGGGCCCCCATAGTATATAGCAGGGCCCACATAGTATATAGCAGGGCCCACATAGTATATAGCAGGGCCCACATAGTATACAGCAGGGCCCACATAGTATATAGCAGGGCCCCCATTGTATATAGCAGGGCCCCCATAGTGTATAGCAGGGCCCACATTTTACAGCAGGGCCCCCATAGTATATAGCAGGGCCCACATTGTATATAGCAGGGCCCACATAGTATATAGCAGGGCCCCCATTTTACAGCAGGGCCCACATTGCATATAGCAGGGCCCACATAGTATATAGCAAGGCCCCTATTTTACAGCAGGGCCCCTATAGTAGACAGCAGGGCCCCCATAGTATACAGCAGGGCCCCCATTGTATATTGCATGGCCCACATTGGATATAGCAGGGCCCCCATAGTATACAGCAGGGCCCACATTTTACAGCCCTCATCTCTCCTCCCCCCAGGAATGGCCCCACAGCAGGACAGATTTATAAAAAAAAAACACTCCTCACCTCTCCTGGTGCCAGCGCTGCTCCCAGCTCCTGTCTACTGCTCTGCCCGGCACACAGTGAGCGCGCTGTGTCAGAGGCAGAGCAGGGAATGATGGGAGAGAGAGCGTCAGCTGACTCTCTCTCCTCCATCATCGCTTTGAACTGTACTGGCAGACGCCGGTATAGTTCAATGCAGCGACGGGGGGAGTCGGCGCTGGGGGAAGGCGGGCCCCCCTGCCACACAGGGGCCCCCATAGCGGCTGTGTGATGTGCCGCTAGCTGGGGGCCCCTTGAGGTGCAGGGGGAGCCTCAAACTGTTGGGGGCCCCCGGGCCCGAGCGCGGACCTGCGTGCTCGGGCGGCGGGCCCCCCCTAATGACCGGGCCCCATACAGCAGTAACGGTTCTCATGCCCTGATGGCAGCCCTGACTTCCAATCCCACACCACTTTGTCACATCGGGACACACAATTGCACAATTGAGATTTCAGATTATTGAGGAGGTCAGATTACCGCGCAGAGGAGGCGACAGGATCAGCCTCCTAAAGAAACGGGAGGCGTTTTGGATCCATGAGCTACAAACCTTAAGCCCTAAAGGGTTAAATAGAGATTATGATATCCATTCCTTCCTGACTTAAAAACGTTTAACTTACCATTAACATGTTTTAACCAGGGTGGATAAAAATCAATGATTTTTTTAAAAAAATCAAAAAAATCGGATTTTTTTGATTTAAATCAGATTTTTTTGATTTAAATCAGATTTTTTTCAATAAACTGCTTTTTGAGGAAAATATTTTACCATCCAAAGGTTCTTCCATCATGAGATAAAGCTGAGTTGTTTAACTCAGTAGAATAAAGGCTGTATATGTGTAACATTCACAATGCCATGCTCTTCCAGAGGTTTCTGTAGGATTAGTGGGCAGTTTCTCTCCTATATTATCACAGACGCTTGCTTTACTTACGCAGTTCTCAAAACTGAATTTGACTCCGCAGAGGTCCCAGCCTCTTCTTCACGGCAAAAATGTTACAACATGAACAGAGTTGAGAAAAAGACCTTAATCCTATTGTTCTACAAACCTATATGAATACAGAATCAACCCCTTCAATGCCAAGTCCAAGAAGTTAGACAATATGTTTCTGATTGTTTGGAGTGGAATAGATCTGCACAACACAAGAAGAATGTGAATCTAAAGGTACTGCCACACTAAACAATCCCGCTAGCGATCACAATAACGACGCATACTAATGCGATCGCTAGCGGGATTGTTTCTATATCTCTAAATGCGGTCACATTTAGCGATATAGTTAACGACGCTATCGCCGTTAGCGATCTTCTTAATGACTTTAGCGGTACAAAAGTACCGCTAAATCGCTAAGAAAAGGTGCCACACAGCGATAAGATACTTACCCAGCGGGAGCGCCGACGAGAAAATAGGGTCCGGAGCGATTCCAGCGACGAGCGAGATCACAGCAGGAAGCTCGTCGCTGGAAGCTGCCGCACTGAACAATATCGCTAACGGGATCGCTAAATAGTGACGTTTTTTAGCGATCCCGTTAGCGATATTGTTTAGTGTGGCATACCCTTAAGTGTGAGGAGAAGGAAGGGCAAGCAGACAAGAAAATGAAAGTGAAACTTTGAGCACAATACTGCAGCATAGCCACAGACAGACAAGTCTGGATCTGTTTGTGTGTACGATCTGAGGTTTATTACATTCTTTCCTTATAATGGCAGCAGGCCGTAAAAGAGACCCAGTTTGGGAATATTTTAATGAAGCTCCTTCGCCTATCGGTAAGGCAGGCATGCGTGCAAAATGCAAACGATGCAACAAAGAGATGCAAGGCCTGGTGGCGCGAATGAGGCAACATCATGAGAGGTGCGGTGATGAAGATGACCAAAGAAACACTTCTGAACAGGCAGGATCTTCAGGTTGGTAAACATTTTTATTGAATCCTATTTCTAAAGACTGAACTGTCATGTGTGAGAAAAATTATATTTCTTATTATTACTGCATGTTACTGTCATTTGGTACAGTTATGAAGAAAAACAAGTATTCCTTTTGGGGCAGTGCTGTGTTGTGTACAATAAGCAGAAATTGTATAAACAATAAAATAACAGCATTGACTTTTTTTGTTTAGGGGAATTCATGGATTCTGGAAACTATCCACCTCCAAGATCACCATCATCCTGTTCTACAGTTTCAGAGTTATCCATCCAGGATAGTGCTTCATTAGCAGCAGCATCATCATCAGACACCCACAGCCACATATCACCATCACCCAAAAGGAAGAAAAAACCTTTACCTCCAGGAACCACCATAGATAGGTTTGTGATAAGAACTAGCAGATTAGAAAAAGAGTTGATTGATGAAAAAATTGCCCAGTTTATTTATGCAACAAACTCTTCTTTCCGTCTGACTGAGAACCCACATTTCATTAATATGGTTCAGTCACTGAGACCAGGATACAGTCCACCCAGCAGAGCTGATGTTGCAGGGAAACTGCTGGATCAAGTGTATGACAGAGAAATGGAGCAATGTGCAACAGCTCTGGAGGGTAAAATTGTTAACCTAAGTATTGATGGGTGGAGTAATGTCCACAATGATCCTATTGTATGTGCTTGTATAACAACAGAAGAAGGTAAAGTCTTCCTTGCACAAACAACTGATACGTCAGGAAATGCACACACAGCAGAATACTTACAAGAAGTGGCAGTAAAAGCTATAACAACATGTGAACAAAAATTCAAATGTCTAGTACGCAGTTTGGTCACTGACAATGCTGCAAACGTATCCAAGATGAGAAGAAATTTAGAAGAGCAGGGAGGGAATACAAAGCTAATAACATATGGTTGCAGTGCTCATTTGCTGCACCTCTTAGCCAAAGACTTAAGTGTTCCAGAAATAAAGGCTAATGTTGTTGAAATTGCTAAATACTTCCGTAATAATCATTTTGCTGCAGCAGCTCTGAAAAGGATGAGTGGAACCAAGCTAACGCTCCCACAAGATGTTAGATGGAACTCTGTGGTGGACTGTTTTGAGCAGTATATCAAAAACTGGCCTATTCTGATGACACTTTGTGAAGAAAATCGAGATAAAATAGATGGCACTGTCACGGCCAAAATCCTCAACATTGGGCTTAAGAGAAATGTTGAACATATGCTGAGCTTCCTGAAACCCATCTCTCAAGCTTTAAACAAAATACAGAAAAATAGCTGTTTTATTGCGGATGCTGTTGAAATTTGGAAGGAACTGAGTGAACACTTAAAAACAGAACTACACATGGACAGAATTAAATTACAAGCAGTAAACAAACGAATGGGACAAGCACTGACTCCAGCTCATTTTTTGGCAAATATTGTCAATATCCAATATCAGGGTCAAAACCTAAGTGCTGAGGAAGAGGAGTTAGCTATGACATGGGTATCCAGCAATCATCCATCTTTAATGCCAACTATAATAAACTTCAGAGCTAAGGGGGAACCATTCAAGAAATATATGTTTGCTGAAGATATTTTAAGGAATGTCACACCAGTAAACTGGTGGAAGTCACTTAAGCGCTTGGATTTCACTTTTAACAGCAGTAGCTTCTTCTGCAGGCGTTGAAAGAATATTCTCTTCCTTTGGACTCATTCATTCTAAATTGAGAAATCGGTTGGGACCCAATAAAGCAGGAAAGCTTGTTTTTCTTTTCCAGATTATGAATAGGAACAAAGAAGAAGATGATGATGAAGATGACGACGAGTGAGCTACAGAGGACAGCAGGGACAGTAGTATTTAAGTTTTTCATGTGTCGGCTGGGCTGACAGTCTAAGTTTCTTAAAATATATATATATTTTGTTTAGCCAAATTAGTTAACAAACATGGATGTTTGTTTAAGCAAATAACTTATGCTGTAATGTTGTTATTGTTTCAGTTGAATAAATCTATTTAAATTGTTATTAAGGTCAGGATTATTTTTCTCCTTCCTAAGTACAACAGAACAGTGGTGTCCAAATATGAATGATTAACCCATTAAACTGGGGAGAAAAAAGTAATATAAAAAGTGATTCTAAAAATCTTAATCTACTTGCATGTTAAAGTAGCAAGAACTAGTTTAGGTAGAAACTTTGATTTAAATCACTGATTTAAATCAAGCCTTACTGACTAGTGATTTAAATCGTGATTTAAATCGTGATTTAAATCAGTTTTATTTAAATCAAATCCACCCTGGTTTTAACCATCACAGGTTTTACTTTACAACATTTGTTGCTCAATAATCTTGTAATATACTGAAAGGTAATAATATTACTGCTAAAGATAAGGTACCATTAAGCCATCTCTGGCCGTTACAAAATCAATTAATTAGTGCCTATAAAAATCATGGATTTTGTTATAATGTGTCCCTGTTTGGATGTATAGTATTACTATTATATGTTTGTGTCTGGTAACTTTCATTTATCTATGTATTACCCCTCAGCTAAAATGTCTTCATTAATGCCCTTATGATAAGTGCCATATTTTCTGCAATATACTTTACTTGTGACATTTACATCCTTTTTTCTTTTTTGCAGAATCTTCCACACTGAGCACTTCCTCTATTTGGGCACAGCAGTCGCATTGGCCATCTTTTCACAGCTCACCGCTTCTATTCCTAGCGCTGACACCCATATGCTTTCACTGGAATACCCTCTCCCTTAGCACAGACCATCCTCCAGCTTCTGCACTTGCCCTCCCACCTCTGTGGGACGCACCACAACATCACTGGAACGCAAGCACTGAAGCACTACACATCCTGGAGGTATCATATGACCATTACCACTTCCGGTACATCACTTCCGGTTTTGGACGCCATCTTGGCCCCTTACAAAAAGCTGCTCACACAGCATCTGATTGTAGCACATGGGACAAGCGGTGGATACTGCATCCACACCACTGGGGCCGTGCTTCCTATATACTGGTAAGAATAGCGGTTATGTCACAGACGCCTCACTGATTATGGGCTTTTATTATGGCATATACTCACTACTTTCCTCCACTCCACAGAGGACATTTTGTCCCTACTTAGCAGCCCTCCACATACGGGGTATGTACTGGTTACCATTATTACATTAAGGTCTGCTTCTTCTTGGCCACTTATAGTTATATGTCTTGTCATTCCTTCTCAGACCTAGTGACCATAGGAGAGGGTATCTCTATTTTCACAGTACATATATGGGTATGTCACATTTTTGTTCATATCTAGGAGCTTATCTTCATTTTGCATACAATGCTGTTCACATCTGTTGCATTTTAGAGCTAAATGGTACGTCTTATGTCTGCAATTATTAAGATGTATTCAGTTATGAGCCCTCTTTTGGAACAACTGTTGTTTGTATATAAAGTATTTAATTTTTTATATATTTGTCCTATGTTTGCAAATGATGCACATTTACAGTATATTGCTTTCTTTCTGATTGTTATTGTAATCCATAATTTACTTTTCTCAATAGGTCAGAGTTCTAATTACATTCTGATTGCTGGCACTTATTTTTTTCTGGCCTTTTTTGGACTTGGATTATGGATATCCATTATTTGAAGCCTGATTTATGTACTGCTCCACTGTATGTATGGATTTGATTTTCCCCTTTTTCTATACTTCATGCATGTTTCATGGTACTCATGATTCATAATTTTTTCTGTTTGAATGGTAATATGTTTATGAATAAAGACTGATGCATTTTATATATTTTTCCTGTGAAGTGGTGTTATTTGGATAATTTGTATCCATTTTTTTGGATGTTATATGCTTGATCAGCACCCATTTACCATTATGAGGGGATTGCTTCAGGTTATTTGAGGCTCCTCTTAGCTTTTGATATGTTGGTGGACACTATCTTGACTAAAACAAAGGTTTCTGTATTAAATATTAAGTTCTATTTTTCTATTGTATCAAATACTTATTTCATACAATAAAATGCAAATTAATTATGCAAAAATCATGCAATGTGATATTCTGGATTTTTTATTATTCTGTTTCTCACAGGTGAAGTGTATCTACAATAAAAATTACATACCTCTCCATTCTTTGTAGGTGGGAAAACTAGAAATTAGACCAAAATGCAGAAGCAGTGTGTTAAAAAAATAAGTACACCCTGTTAGGGTCTGCGGAAAGCACCAAATAAATATAAATAGTGGGTGCGTTAGCAGCCCGGGGTCTACCGCGCAGGCAGAGCCTGCTGCTAGTAAGATGGCGGTAAAGGCTAACTCTGTTACTTCACATAGTCGCAAACATAGATGCTGTGGCACTATATGGCTGTATAAGCGAACTCTGTTACACCATAGAGTCGCTGCAGTAAAGCCGCCGAGATAGCGACTGTGTCCTGTTAACACCACAGGGCTACACAGATAACTGCTGTGCGGATAGCAGTCCGTGGTCATGCAATCAGCAACACAAACAAACAACTCCTCACTGGAGAAGCTGGTATTCTATGGGCTTATTTCAGCTAAGCCCTGAACACGTGCATACAAATCTCCTCACCGGAGGTGCCGGTATTCTAGGGGCTTATTTCAGCCGAGCCCTAACCACATGTGTGCATGATCACACTGGCGCAAAGCACATAATGCAATTGATACTAGCGCATGACCGCAAGGCCATGCAACCCTTTTATAGTAGCAACTACAGGACCTGCCAGAAAAGGACTAATGAGAAACTGTTCCAGAACACATGTAGTTTCAGGACCTTCCTGGGGGACCAATAGGAGCTGCTGCAGTACCTGAGCATGTGACCCCTGATCTCCAATGAGAGATTTTACCCTGGGCATGCTCAGAAGCGGAAACGCAGGACTTGGTCCTAAAGACGTCTGCTCGCCGCTGACCAGTACTGGCTACAATAGCAGAACCTGGAGAAGCAGCAGCAAGTCTCTGCACAGTATTAGACCGGGAGAGACGCTGGGACCGACGTCTTTGCTGAGCAGGCTCCACTTCGGCCGGAGAAGGATGGGGGACCGCAGTGGGACTGGTTTGAGACTCCCCTTGTGCAGCAGAGGGAACTCGAACCCTAACTATTGCCCCCCTCCTAGGGCCCCCCCTTCTTTGGGCCTCGCTGCATTCAAAGGCAACAATAAGCTGCGAAGCATGAACATGCTCGGCAGGCTCCCAAGACCTATCCTCAGGCCCACAACCCCTCCAATCCACCAAATAAATTTTTTTGCCCCGTACCACCTTACACCCAACGATGGCGTTCACCTCATGATCGTCGGTAGATGAACCCGACGTCCCGGCAGAGGACTCGGAAAACCGGGAGATTGCCACGGGTTTCAAAAGGGACGCGTGAAAGGTATCAGAGATACCAAGGCGAGGTGGAAGGGCTTAGCGGTAGACTACAGGGTTTACCTGCTCAAGGATCTTAAAGGGACCAAAATAGCGAGGTGCCAACTTAGTAGACTCTACCCGCAGCCTGCTGTTCCGGGCAGAGAGCCACACTAAGTCGCCCGGAGCAAATGTCGGAGCGGGGTGCCGATGAGCGTCGGCGGAAGACCTCATCCTCTCCTTGGAGGCCTGAATGGCATCCTGAGTGCGGTCCCAAATGTCACGTGCCTCCACGGTCCAGTCAGAGTCGTCAGAAGACACGGGCATGGACACCGGTACCCGCGGATGCTGACCGTAGTTTAAGAGGAATGGTGTCTGTCCAGTGGAGTCAGCCACAGCATTATTTAGAGCGAACTCAGCCCACGGTAGCAAGGATGCCCAGTCATCCTGCCTGGCTGAAACAAGATGTCGCAAGTATGTGACCAAGGTCTGGTTGGCTCTCTCTACCAACCCATTCGTCTCGGGATGATAAGCCGAAGAGAGATTTAACTCAATGCTGAGTAGATGACACAGTTCTCTCCAGAACCGAGATGCAAATTCGGGAACTCGAACACTGACAATTTTGTCTGGCATTCCGTGTAGCTGGAAAATGTGCCTGATAAATAATGCTGCTAAGGCCCGTGCGGAAGGTAACCGTGGTAACGGCACCAAGTGTACCATTTTGGAGAAGTAGTCGGTTATCACCCAGATGATGGTGCAGCTCCGAGACTTGGGTAAGCCCACCACAAAATCCATCCCAACCATCTCCCAGGGCCTGTCTGCCACCGATAAAGGGAAAAGTAACCCAGCTGCCGTTGTCGAGGGGACTTATTCTTGGCGCAGGAGACGCACGCCTGGACGTATTCCCTGACGTCACGGACCATATGTGGCCACCAGTATGTCCTCGCCAGCAACTCAGATGTCCTCTTTGCCCCAAAATGTCCACCCACCCTGGACGAATGTGCCCAAGAGAGTACCTCCGGTCGCAAATTGATGGACACAAAAGTCTTGCCTGGAGGCACAGACTCAAGCTAAACCGGGGCCACAGTTCTTAGGCTCTCTGTGGGGACAATCAGCCGAGGCTCCTCCTGAACCTCCTCAGAGGACACCACTGAGCGAGACAGAGCGTCGGCACGAATGTTCTTCTCCCCGAGAGAAAATGGAGGGTGAAATGGAACCGGGAGAAGAACAGGGACCATCTGGCCAGATGGGAATTTAGCCACTGGGCTGTCTGTAAATAGACCAAATTTTTGTGTGGTCAGTGAACACTTGAAAGGGAAAGCGAGCCCCCTCCAGGAAATGTCTCCACTCGGTAAAGGCCAACTTCATGGCTAGCTACTCCCTATCCCCAATGGAATAATTCCTCTCCGCTGGTGTGAAGGTCTTGGAGAAGAAGAAGCAAGGATGTTTACGACCTTGAGCATCCTTTTGAAAAAGGACTGCTCCAGCACCAACGGACGAGGCATCTACCTCCAATATAAAAGGCTTATCAACCTCGGGACGATGTAGGATAGGAGCGCTAGCAAAATGGGACTTGATTGAAGTAAAGGCCTTGGAGACCTCCTCTGACCACAATGTGGGATTGGCTTCCTTCTTGGTGAGGGCTACCAAGAGAGCAACCAAAGTAGAGAAGTGGGGAATGAATTGGCGATAGTAATTAATGAACCCCATAAAGCGCTGCACGCTTTAAGAGCGTGGGCTTCTTGCCAATCCATTACAGCCTGTAGTTTGGCAGGATCCATAGCCAATCCCTGAGTGGAGATGATATAGCCCAGGAATGGCAGAGACTCCTGCTCAAACACACACTTCTCCAACTTTGCATATAGGGAATTTGCCCGCAAGAGGTCAAAGACCCTGCAGACATCTATCCGGTGGGTGTCCATATCTGGAGAAAAGATGAGAATGTCATCCAGTTAGACTACCACTGAGGTGGCAAGCATATCCCGGAAGATGTCATTTACGAAATCTTGGAAGATGGCTGGAGCATTACAGAGCCCGAAGGGCATCTCAAGATATTCGTAATGTCCATCTCTGGTATTGAACGCCGTATTCCATTTATCCCCCTCACGGATTCGGATCAGGTTATAGGCACCACGAAGATCCAGCTTAGTAAATACCCTTTCTCCCCGGAGCCTATCAAAGAGCTCAGTTATTAGGGGCAAAGGGTATTTGTTCTTAACGGTAATGGCGTTAAGACCCCTATAGTCTATACACGGTCGTAATTCTCCATTCTTCTTCTGCACGAAGAAAAATCCTGCCCCTGCTGGTGACACTGACTTCCTAATAAACCCTCTTGCCAGATATTACTGGATGTATTGTGACATGGCCTCCTTTTCAGAAAGAGAGAGAGGATACACTCTTCCCGAGGGGGCTCCGTCCAGGCAAGAGGTCTATAGAACAGTCATAGGGGCGATGAGGCGGAAGAGTCTCCGCTGCCTTTTTGGAGAATACGTCCGCGTATGACCGATAAACCTTGGGGAGAGAAGCAAGGTCTATGGGTATCTCCATGGTGGAAACCTGAACGTCCTCTCTGAGACATCTGTCTCTGCAATGATCACCCCAACCCAGTATTCTCCCAGAGGACCACTCAATACGGGGAGAGTGGTGGCAAAGCCATGGTAATCCCAACAAAACCTCATCTATTCCTCAGAAAGAACAAAAAGGGATATATTCTCCTGATGAGAAGGGGACATAGACAGAGGAAGAGAGACAGTCTGGTGGGTGATTTGTGAGGGCAGGATTGCTCCATTCAATACTCTCACCGATACTGGCTCGGTGAGCGTCACCAGCGGTATGGAATAGCGAGAGGCAAAGGAGGAGGACATAAAATTCCCCTCTGCCCCAGAGTCCACACAAAGCTTAGCGGAAAGAGTAAATGAACCTAGAGAGATTAACCCTTTAAGGAGCACTTTCAGAGAAAAATCCCTCGAGTCCAATGACCCTGCACCCATGGTCACGGAACATAACTGTTTACTCATTCTCTGGGGACATCGGTTGGCATAATGTCCTGGCTGCTGACACACTTTACAGACCACGGATACTCGAGTGGTCCGAGACTTAGATCCCACTCGAATAGTCTCCAGTGTCTCTTGGAAGTCAGACGCCCGAACATGAAATTCAAGAGGTTTGGCAAAGGTGGGTGACAGCCGAAACCTCTGCCTACACTGGGTCCGCTCTAACCTCCGCTCGTGAAATATAGAAAGGAGTTTCTCCAGTGAGGCAGGAATCTCCCTGGTAGTCAAAGCGTCCTTTACATGGTCTGCCAGTCCTCTCCAGAACACTGGAATAAGAACTTTATCTGGCCACTCTAATTCAGAGGCCAAAGTCTGAAATTGGACTGAGAACTGGCTGATCATGGACAAGCCCTGTGACATTGCCAGCAGTTGAAGTGCCGTATCGTGCGTGACCTGAGGTCCTAAAAAGACCTTTTTCAGAGCCTCCAAAAAACGAGGAGCACTCCGCACCACACGATCGTCGTGCTCCCACAGCGGCGTTGCCCACTCCAATGCTCTGCCCGACAGAAGAGACACAATAAAAGCCACTTGTGCCCATTCCGTGGGGAAATGTGATGCCAGAAGCTCAAGCTGTAAAGAGCACTGACTCACTAATCCCCGACAATGTTTACTGTCACCAGAAAACTTGTCTTGAAGTGGGAGGTGGGATAATGTCAGAGCAGAGGTAGCGGTGGACAAACTGGCTGCAGCTACGCTAGCAGCCTGAACAGCGACTGCGGTAACATCCACAGCTGAGGTTGTGTGCTCAAGGACCGCCACCTACCCTTCAGCTGCTGGATGTACTGCTGTAGACGCTGGCCGTCCGGACGATTTACTAGCCAGACCGTGGTGCTAGTATACTGTTAGGGTCTGCGGAATACACCAAATAAATATAAATAGTGGATGCGTTTGCAGCCCGAAGTCCACCGTGCAGGCAGAGCCTGCTGCTAGAAAGATAGCGGTAAAGGCAAACTGTTACTTCACAGAGTCGCAAACATAGATGCTGTGGCACTATATGGCTGTACAAGCAAACTCTGTTACACCACAGAGTCACTGCGGTAAAGCCGCCGAGATAGCGACTGTGTCCTGTTAACACCACAGGGCTACACAGATAACTGCTGTGCGGATAGCAGTCCGTGGTCATGCAGTGAGCAACACAAATAAACAACTTCTCACCGGAGAAGCCGGTATTCTATGGGCTTATTTCAGCCAAGCCCTGAACATGTGCATACAAATCTCTTCACCGGAGGTGCCGGTATTCTAGGGGCTTATTTCAGCCGAGCCCTAACCACATGTGTGCATGATCACACTGGCGCAAAGCACATAATGCAATTGATACTAGCGCATGACCGCAAGGCCATGCAACCCTTTTATAGTAGCAACTACAGGACCTGCCAGAAAAGGACCAATGAGAAACTGTTCCGGAACACATGTAGTTTCAGGACCTTCCTGGCGGACCAATAGGAGCTGCTGCAGTACCTGAGCATGTGACCCCTGATCTCCAATGAGAGATTTTACCCTGGGCATGCTCAGAAGGGGAAACGCAGGACTTGGTCCTAAAGACGTCTGCTCGCCGCTGACCAGTACTGGCTACAATAGCAGAACCTGGAGAAGCAGCAGCAAGTCTCTGCACAGTATTAGACCCGGCGAGACGCTGGGACCGATGTCTTTGCTGAGCAGGCTCCACTGCGGCTGGAGATGGATGGGGGACCGCAGCGGGACTGGTTTGAGACTCCCCTTGTGCAGCAGCGGGAACTTGAACCATAACACACCCTTACTTTTTCTATGGGAATTAAACCAGATTTTGCTTATTATATTGATTGTTTGTTCATCATCAAGTTTAACCACTTCTAGAAAAGTAGAAGTTTTCGCAGTTTGCTAGTCTGTAGAATTCAGATATGTATTTACACAATGACAAGGTGGAAAGCCACCAGCAATGATCTTGGGGAAGCAATTGTTGCTGCAAATAACTTGGGAAGGTTTATAGGGCTGTTTTCAAGCAAGTTGTAGTCTGTTTTTCAACAGTGAAAAAGATGACAGTAACAACTGGAAAATATTCAAGACCATTGATGATATTCTAAGGATTGGCTGCCTCAGCACATTCACCCTTAGGTCAGATCGTACATTATTCAGTGAAATGGCTAAAACCCAAGACCCATGGCTTAGATTCAGCATGTTAATTGTTCAAATTTATGACAGTAGAATTAGAAAAAGACTGAATAGTATGGCTTGTTTGGATAAGTTGTCAGGAGAAAGACTCTTCTTTGTAAAAATAATATGACAGTATAGATAAACTTTGCAACACTGTTTCTAAACAAACCACAATACTTTTGTAGCAATGTTCTTTAGACAAACAGGACGACAGTGGAGATGGTTGGCCAAAATGCTTATGCCTTGTTTTGCGGATATTTCAGCACAGTTTATCAGCACAAACTGTTAATCATGAAAGTGAATGGGTGATGATTTGGGCTTGTTTTACAGCCATAGGACCTTGCATCGTATAGTTACTTAGTTTACAATAAATTCCTCTGTACAGCAAAGTATTATAGAATCAAATGTAAAGGGTATGCCACACTAAACAACATCGCTAACGGGATCGCTAAAAAAGTCACTATTTAGCGATCCCGTTAGCGATGTTGTTGTGTGCGGCATGCAGCAACGACGTGGCCCCTGCTGTGATCTCGTCCGTCGTCCTGATCGTTCCGGACCCTATTCTGATCGTCGGCGTCCCGCTGGGTAAGTATATATCGCTGAGTGTGGCACCTTTTTTAGCGATTTAGCGGTACTTTTGTACCGCTAAAGTCGTTAAGGAGATCGCTAACCGCGATAGCGTCCTTAACGACATCGCTAAATGTGGCCGACACTAGCGATATTGTAAACGATCCCGCTAGCGATCTCATTAGTATGCGATGCTAACGAGATCGTTAGCGGGATAGTGTAGTGTGGCAGTACCTTAAGGCTATCTCTCCAAAAGCTAAAACTTGGCCGAAATTGTGTCGAGCAACAGGACAATCATTGCTTGCAAGCACAGCAGCATCAAATCTACATTAGAATAGTTAAAAAGGAAATCTAGGTATTGCAATGGCCCAAAGTCCAGACCTCAACCCAACCAAATTGCTATATGGGACCTAAGGGAGTTGTACATAAAGGAATCTCAGCAAACAACAATTAACTTAAGCAACATTGTAAACAATGCTGGACAAAAATTCCTCCATAATGGTGTGAGAGATTGACAAAGTTATACAAAAAATAATTACTTCAAGTTATTACATCTAAAAGTGGTTCTATCAGCTATTGATTCATAGGGTGTAATTACTTTTACACAAGCTGATCTTATATTTTGGCCTAATTTCTGTTACATAAAAAATTACACAGAATAACTTGCCATGTGTTATTAATCATCTAACGTTATATTTAGCTAAGTATGAAACCTTCTTAGGACCAAATTTTTTATTTGCTGATATGTACAAGTTATTGATTCATGAGATGTATTTACTTTTACTCCAACTGATGTTACATCTTGGCCCAGTTTTTATTACATAAAAAATGACACAGAATAACTTGTCATGTGTTATTAATCATCTAATGTTATATTCAGCTAAGTTTGAAACCTTCTAAAGACTAAATTTTGTATTGGTTGATATGTACAAGCTTAGAAATAAAAAATGTATTTTTTTCTCAAGATTGCATATGTTGGTATATTGACTACAGCGTACAGGGAAATACTCATTGATTTAATACTATAAGGGTGCTGTCCTTGTTTCTATCACGAAGGCACTGTTCATGGTCACCTGGCAGCTGCAATGATAGCTACTACCGATATTCGTTGCCCTCACTACTCTGTTTTACAGATCCCGGTGGTTGCCATGACCTTCACTCTTTAACTCTTATACAGGGATATGGATCTAAAAGGGACCATTAAGCTGGAGCAACTGAGTTAGCTGTTGTTTGGTGGTGTGAGCTGTCAAGAAGAATGGTTCAGTAGCTGAGTCAGAACCAGGAGGTCAGTGCAGGGGCAAATTCAGAATGAAATAAAGAAGTAAAAAATGAGCCCAGGTCAAGTCAGGAATGTCAGCATGGAATTAAAGCAGCATGCTAAGGTGTTCACTGGAGCGAGACAAATTATTACTGGAAGTGGACGTGGGGGGTTCAGAAGCCTAATACCTTGTAGCCCCACCCAATACAAAGAGGAGGTGGCAAACAATGTCAAAAGTTAACTTTTGGTTGTGTGCCTTGCACTATTATTCATCGTTCTTTCTCAGGCAAGTTTTATTTGGAGCTAAACTGGATCCTATTTATTCCCTAAATCATATAAAAACCTAGTTAGGCACATAGATAGGATAGATAGGTAATTCAATAGTGTTAGAGTATATAAAATGAGGTCCCTTTTTCAATTGGGGGATGGCTAATGCAATTTTGATTAAAACAGTCAAATATCACGGTGAGGATTGCAAGAGAACTCACCAGTGCAATCTCCCAGGAGACGAGTGCACAAGAAAGCTTCAGGCTCCTAGGAACTCAGGGTGAGCAAGGCAGGAGAGAGATGGTTTCAGGGCCTGAATCACCTGACAGTTGAGGGGCGTGGCTTCAGCTCCAGGGAGCTAGAAGCTGAGGGAAAACTCCTAGAAAGGTAACTACGGGACAAAGTTACCCAGGGGCACAGACAGAGACGTAAATCTGAACAAGCCAAGGTCAAAGCACGAGAAGACAGTATAGTACCAAGGATGAGACAGAACAGATAGTTGGGGACAGGCAGAGGTCAAAACCAAACAGACAGCGAAGGTACAGAAACAGAATCCAACAAGCAGTATCCAGAGAACAGACCGAGTCAAAACCAAAGTATCAGGCAAACCAGAACACAGCACAAACACACTCAGGGGTCAACACACTCTGCCAAGGGTGAAAGTATAACTGACAGGGATTGGAGCTTCCTAGGGCTATAAGAAGCTCTCCCCGAACCAAGGAGAGGCCACAATAATAAGCCCCAGGTGTGCAGGTAAGAGCTTGCACTGGCATCAAAACCTTAACCCCTAGCGTGCAGGTCAACCCTGCACTGGGATAATGACATCAAAGCTGTACACTAAGTACCTCACACTTTTTACATGGGTAGCAATAGTGGAATCCACATATTATTTATTGCATAGTGCAGTTGCATAATATTTGAATATAAGTTATTAATACATTTTTGAATAATTACCGTATTTTTCGGACCATAAGACACACTTTTTTTCCTCCAAATTTGGGAGGAAAGTGTGGGTGCGTCTTATGGTCGGAATGTAACGTGGGGAGGGAGGCAGGGGGCAGCAGTGGAGTGGGATCGCAGGAGGCAGGAAAATATTCCCTCTGCAGCAGGAAACCGGAGCTGGGGAAACCACTGGTCCCGATACTAAAGTGCAGTGAATATTCATTAGCCGCTTCCCCGCCCACCTGTCAGCTGAGCAGTGAGCAGGGAGCAGCAAATGACAGAAACACATGGTTTCCCCAGCGCTGGATTCCTGCAGCAGCTGGGGAGATCTGTGTCCAAAGTAGAAGGAGGCAGCAGGAGGCAGAGTGCAGCAGGAGAGATCGCATACCTGACAGCCTGGAAGCTGTGCTGATGTGATGGACCTGTGATGAGGTCATGAAGAGGGCAGGCTGGAGCATCATATGACCACACAAAGCATTGCCTCTTCATGATGTCATCAAAGGTCCTGCAGACACACTGCACAAGAAAGAATTAATTAAAAGGTTAGTAATTACAGCACATAAAAAAGCACTCTGCCATCCCGTGGTGGACTATAACTCCCAGCATGCCATATGATCTGCAGGACATGCTGAGAGTTATAGTTCTCCCATGGTATCTTAAAGCAGCTCTCTAGTGTTATTTTTCAGTGCTGGAGTGGTGCTTTAAATATAAGCCCCGTGCCCACATTCTTATACTCACCCTCCAGCATCTTCACATAGTACTTTACAGACACCACATTGGTCCCGCAGCACCATCTCCTACCCATAGCTTCCAACATAATAACATACTATTATATATAATATCACCACATGTAATAGTATGTTATTTATGTTATTAAATATTTTACCACATTTTTTGCTTCAAATATATTTTTCCCTATTTTCCACCTCTAAAACCTTGGTGCGTCTTATAGTCCGATGCGTCTTATAGTCCGAAAAATACGGTATTTATTCAATTTTCTTATTCATTCTGAACTAGAGTTGAGCGAAACAGATCGGTCAGATTCATAAGTCGCCGACTTTTGCCAAAGTCGGGTTTCGCCGACCGAAACCCGACCATAGTGTGAAGTCGGCCATGCGGTCAGCAAAACGAGCGCTAAAGTTGGATTTCCCAGAATGCTTGCAGGTGCCTTTTTTCAGCCAATGAGCAAGGATGTACACTGGGGGCAACGAGATGACATGTGCAGTGTCCACCACCATCGTAGAGAAGGGCATTGCAGTGATTGGCTTGCTTTGGGTGGCGTCATAGTGTCTATAAAAGCCCTGACCGCCGACCTCAATTTTACTTCTGCCGATCTAAACAGTAGGGAGAGGTTACTGTTTATCAGTAGGGAGAGCGTTTGGGCTGGAAAGATATAAGATTTTCTTATGTGCTTGTGCTGATAGCAATTGTGCTGTACAGTTAGTGTGCAGTGACAGGGGAGGATTTTCTTTTGTGCCGCAGCGCTGGATATTAGGCTGCTTGATAGCTGTATTGCTGTGTGTACACTGCTGTGCAGACTGCTTTTTACACAGCACTAATACTTTTATTCTTTTTTTCTGCACAGTTACCGACCATTCATTTTTTCCCACACCGTATAGAGCTGTACGCTTCTCACACACTACCGTGTACCGGCTGGTATCACGGACAAATACATGCTGACTATCTGTGTGTGACTCCGGAAATAAAGACGGAGATTTAAAATTTCCCCTACACCGTATACAGCTGTACGCTTCTGATACAGTACAGTATATCTGCTGTTTGTGTTACAGTCAAATCCATACTAAGAGAGCGTCTGTGTGTGACTCCGAAAAATATATACGGAGACTTAAATTTTTCCCTGTACCGTATACAGCTGTACGCTTCTGATACAGTACTGCATATCTGCTGGTATTATGGTCAAATCCATACTGAGTGAACGTCTGTGTGTGACTCCGGAAATATATACGGAGACTTACATTTTCCCCTACACCGTATACTGCTGTACGCTTCTGATACAGTACCGTATATCTGCTGTTTATATTACGATGAAATCCATACTTAGAGAGCGTCTGTGTGTGACTCCGGAAATATATACAGAGATTTAAATTTTTCCCTACACCTTATACAGCTGTAGACTTCTCATACAGTACCGCATATCTGGTGTTTATATTACGGTTAAAACCATACTGAGAGACCGTCTGTGTGTGACTCCAGAAATATATACGGAGATTTAAATTTTTCACTACACCATATACTGCTGTACGCTTCTGATACAGTACCGTATATCTGCTGGTATTATGGTCAAATCCATACTGAGTTGAACGTCTGTGTGTGACTGCGGAAATATTTACAGTACAGACCAAAAGTTTGGACACACCTTCTCATTCAATGATTTTTCTGTATTTTCATGACTATGAATATTGTAGAATCACACTGAAGGCATCAAAACTATGAATTAACACATGTGGAATTATACATTACACTTTACAAAAAAGTATGAAACAACTGAAAATATGTCTTATATTCTAGGTTCTTCAAAGTAGCCACCTTTTGCTTTGATTACTGCTTTGCACGCAGAAAAGGTGAACGGATGGATTCTACATGCCTGGTTCCCACCGTGAAGCATGGAGGAGGAGGTGTGATGATGTGGGGGTGCTTTGCTGGTGACACTGTTGGGGATTTATTCAAAATTGAAGGCATACTTAACCAGCATGGCTACCACAGCATCTTGCAGCGGCATGCTATTCCATCCGGTTTGCATTTAGTTGGACCATCATTTATTTTTCAACAGGACAATGACCCCAAACACACCTCCAGGCTGTGTAAGGGCTTTTTGACCAAGAAGGGGAGTGTTGGGGTGCTATGCCAGATGACCTGGACACAACAGTCACCAGACCTGAACCCAATCGAGATGGTTTGGGGTGAGCTGGACCGCTGACCGCTTCAATTTTGAATAAATCCCTAACAGTGTCACCAGCAAAGCACCAGGAAAGCTATCTGCCCCGGAGCAGATCCCCAAAGAACATAGGAAGCCCCCAAACATGTAATGGCGGTTAGACAAGAGGAAATACAGACACAGACAGAAAATAGTATGAGCAAACGCTGGGGCCCAATCTGCCTAGACAGAAAAGGATAGGAAGGATACTTACTGCAATTCCAAAAAACCCTAAAAAAAAAAACAACACTACTAATTGCAAAAACACACGACCTCTACCACCTAAATTAGTTCTCTGGTGTAAAAAAACTAAGCCGCAGCCACAGAAAAAACTGGAAAAGGCAAATGAACAAACAACAGTGGCTCTAGAGGAACCGAGAGGAGCCCAAGCCCCCCGGGGAGGAGAACCTGGCCAACCTCATAGAAATGCAAAGAAAAATGCAAATGGCAAGCACAAAAACAAAAAACAGAAAATATCTTATCTGAGAGCAGGAGAAGAGGCAAGACTCAGCAAGCTTCCAAGTGAACCAGGAAACAACGTTGAGACAAGAACAATTGATCACAAGCAACCATAATGGGAGGAAACCTCCTTTATATCCAGCCAGTCTGTAATTCCTGATTGCCAATCCTCATTGAATGGTTCAGTACTGTTTGTAATCACCAAAGGGAGCTTCTGCTCAGAATTCATTTCTAAAACATTCATAACAGAGTTGTCAGAAATTTTTATTTCTTTTTTCTGCTTGTTACATTTTTCCCTCTTTCTCCCTGGGTGCTGAGGAGGAATTTTTCTTTGTCCTCAATGGAGATTGTGCAGTTTTCAGGTCGTGTTGAGCGGCTCGCCGCTGAGGTTCAGAATATTGCTGCCTATATCACTAGGTTGCCGGTTGTGAAACCTAGGATCCCCATGCCAGATTTATTTTTGGGAGATCGGTCTAAATTTCTGAATTTTAAAAATAACTGTAAGTTGTTTTTTGCCCTGAAGACAAAGTCCTCAGGAAGAGTTGCACAGCAGGTTCAAATTGTCCTGTTCCTGTTGCGCGGCGACCCTCAGGATTGGGCTTTTTCCCTGACACCTGGAGATCCTGTTTTGAATGATGTTAATGTGTTTTTTCAGGCTCTGGGGTTATTGTACGATGAACCTAATGTCACTGATCAAGCAGAAAAAACCTTGTTGGCATTGAATCAGGGTCATGAAGCTGCTGATCTGTACTGTCAGAAATTTCAAAAATGGGCAGTCCTTACTAAATGGAATGATGATGCTCTGGCAGCTCTTTTTCGGAAGGGTCTGGCAGAGACTGTAATGGATGTTATGGTGGGATTCCCTGTTCCCTCTGGTCTGAATGACTCTATGTCATTAGCTATTCAAATTGACAGATGTTTGCGTGAGCGCAGAAGTATGCGTGAGATTGTGTTGCCTTGTGAGTCAGCTCCTGAGCCCATGCAGTGTGATGGAGTGACATCTGGGGCACAGCGTCATGAGTTTCGAAAGCGTAATAGGTTGTTTCTACTGTGGTGATGCTTCTCATGCTATTTCCGTCTGCAACAAGCGGGGAAGACTTTTTGCGTGCTCAGTTGTTTTGGGTAGTGTTCAGACTAAATTTCTGTTGACTGTTACCCTGATTTGCTCCATGTCCACATTTTCGGCTGAGGCTTTTGTTGATTCAGGAGCAGCTATTAACCTGATGGATTTTGACTTTGCTAAACGTTGTGGGTTTCCCATGATACCCCTTCGGAAGTCTATTCCTTTGCTGGGCATTGATTCTACCCCTTTGGCAGAGAATAAACCCCAGTTTTCTACCCAGGTGATAATGCGGGTTGACCCGGACCATCGGGAGAGTTGCAAATTTTTGGTGTTGCATAATTTGCATGACATTATTGTACTGGGTTTCCCTTGGTTACAGACTCATAATCCTGTTTTGGATAGGAAATCTGTGTCTGTGACCAGTTTGGGTTGCCAATGTGCTAATACTGACACTCCTGTCTTTTCTGCTCCCCCCCAGTCTCAAGATGTTTTTTCAGCCTCCCCCCAGTCTCAAGATGTCCCTGACTATTTGGCCGAATTTTCTAATGTGTTTAGTGAGAGTAAGTATGCATCCTTGCCTACTCACAGGAGTTATGATTGCTCTATTGAGTTATTGCCTGGTGGTAAATTTCCTAAGGGTCGGCTTTTTAATTTATCTGTACCTGAACATGATGCTATGCATTCTTATATCAAGGAGTCTTTGGAGAAGGGTCATATTAGACCTTCCTCTTCACCCTTGGGCGTCGGCTTTTTCTTTGTGGCCAAAAAGAATGGTTCATTGAGGCCGTGTATTGGCTATCGTCTCCTGAATAAAATCACTGTTAAATATCAATATCCGTTACCCTTGCTTTCTGACCTATTTTCCATAGTGAAAACTGCTAGTTGGTTTACCAAGCTTGACCTCAGGGGGGCGTATAATCTTATTCGCATCAAGCACAGTGATGAATGGAAGACGGCGTTTAATACTCCAGAGGGGCATTTTGAGTACCTAGTGATGCCTTTTGAGCTCACTAATGCCCCTTCCATCTTCCAGTCCTTTATGAATGATATTTTCAGGGATTTCGTGGATAAATTTCTGATCGTTTATTTGGACGATATCTTGATTTTTTCCAACGACTGGGACTCTCATGTGGAACATGTTCGGACGGTGTTCCGTATTTTGAGAGAAAATTCACTGTATGTGAAGGGAGCAAAATGTCTTTTTGGCTTACAGAAGGTTTCATTTCTGGCATTCATTTTGTTTCTGTCTGTTATTGAAATGGACCCGGTCAAAGTTCAGGCCATTTGTGATTGGGTTCAACCTACTACAGTCATGGCTAAAAGTTTTGAGAATGACACAAATATTATATTTTCACATGATCTGCTGCCCTCTGGTTTTTATGTGTGTTTGACAGATGTTTTTATCACAGACAGAAATATAATAATTGCAAACATATGAGTAACAAAAGCTTATATTGACAGTTAGAATGAGTTAATGCAGCAAGTCAATATTTGCAGTGTTGACCCTTCTTCGTCAGGACCTCTGCAATTCTCCCTGGCATGCTCTCAATCAACTTCTGGACCAAATCCTGACTGATAGCAGTCCATTCTTGCACAATCAATGCTTTCATTTGGTCAGAATTTTTAGGTTTTTGTTTGTCCACCCGTCTCTTGATGATTGACCACAAGTTCTCAATGGGATTAAGATCTGGGGAGTTTCCAGGCCATGGACCCAAAATCTCTCTGTTTTGTTCCCTGAGCCATTTAGTTATCACCTTTGCTTTATGGCAAGGTGCTCCAACATGCTGGAAAAGGCATTGTTGATCGCCAAACTGCTCTTGGAGGGTTGGGAGAAGTTGCTCTTGGAGGACATTCTGGTACCATTCTTTATTCATGGCTGTGTTTTCAGGCAAGACTGTGAGAGAGCCGATTCCCTTGGCTGAGAAGCAACCCCACACATGAATGTTTTCAGCATGCTTAACAGTTGGCATGAGACAAGACTGGTAGCGCTCACCTTGTCTTCTCCGAATGAGGCGTTTTCCTGATGTCCCAAACAATCGAAAAGGGGATTCATCAGAGAGAATAACTTTACCCCAGTCTACAGCAGTCCACTGCCTGTACCTTTTGCAGAATATCAGTCTGTCCATGATGTTTTTTCTGGAGAGAAGTGGCTTCTTTGCTGCCCTCCTTGAGACCAGGCCTTGCTCCAAGAGTCTCCGCCTCACAGTGCGTGCAGATGCACTCACACCTGCCTGCTGCCATTCCTGAACAAGCTCTGCACTGCTGGTAGCCCGATCCCGCAGCTGAAACACTTTTAAGAGACGGTCCTGGCGCTTGCTGGTCTTTCTTGGGCACCCTGAAGCCTTTTTGGCAACAATGGAACTTCCCTCCTTGAAGTTCTTGATGATGCAATAGATTGTTGACTAAGGTGCAATCTTTCTAGCTGCGATACTCTTCCCTGTTAGGCCATTTTTGTGCATTGCAATGATGACTGCACGTGTTTCTTTAGAGATAACCATGGTTAACAGAAGAGAAACAATGATGCCAAGCACCAGCCTCCTTTTAAAGTGTCCAGTGGTGTCATTCTTACTTAATCATGACAGATTGATCTCCAGCCATGTCCTCATCAACACCCACACCTGTGTTAATGGAGCAATCGCTGAAAAGAGGTTAGCTGGTCCTTTTAAGGCAGGGCTGCAATGATGTTGAAATGTGTTTTGGGGGATAAAGTTCATTTTCTAGCCAAATATTGACTTTGCAAGTAATTGCTGTTAAGCTGATCACTCTTTATAACATTCTGGAGTATATGCAAATTGCCATTAGAAAAAGTGAAGCAGTAGACTTTGTAAAAATTAATATTTGTGTCATTCTCAAAACTTTTGGCCATGACTGTACATTGAAGGCTCTTCAGAGATTTTTGGGTTTTGCTAATTTTTATCATAAATGTATTGGTGATTTCTCCGGTATTGTGAAACCACTGACTGATTTAACCAAAAGGGTTCTGATGTGGTGAATTGGCCTCCTGAGGCAGTTTCTGTGTTTCAGGAACTTTAGCAGAGATTCACTTCTGCTCCTGTTCTGCGGCAGTCAGATGTTTCTCTACCATTTCAGGTGGAGGTTGATGCTTCTGAGATTGGGGCAGGTGCCTTTTTGTCCCAAAGGGATCCAGAGACCTCTAAGAGTAACCCTTGTGCCTTCTTCTCTCGAAATATTTCCCCAGCTGAACGTAATTATTATGTTGGAATCGGGAGTTATTGGCTATGAAGTGGGCCTTTGAAGAGTGGAGACATTGGCTGGAAGGAGCCAAACATCAGGTGGTGGTCCTCACGGACCATAAGAACCTGGTTTATCTCGAATCAGCCAAACTACTTAATCCTAGACAGGCCACGTGGGCCTTGTTTTTCACACGTTTTAATTTTGTGGTTTCTTTTCTCCCGGGCACTAAGAATGTTAAGGCGGATGCCCTCTCGAGGAGTTTCTTTGCGGATTCTCCTGAGGTAACTGAGCCTGCTGTTATTCTAAAAGAGGGTGTAGTTCTTTCCGCTATCTCGCCCAATTTGAGACTGGCTCTGGAGGGATGTCAGGAGGATAAACCTGAATGCTGCCCTGTTGGGAAATTGTTTGTCCCAGACCAGTGGAGGAAGAATGTTATGTCTGAGATTCATTGCTCCGCATTGGCTGGTCATCCCGGTATTTTTGGTACCAGAGATTTGGTGAGTTGGTCCTTTTGGTGGCCTACCTTGTCTCGTGACGTCAGAGACTTTGTGCAGTCCTGTGGGACTTGCTCTCGTTCCAAACCTTGCTCTCGCTCTAGTGGTTTGTTAATGCCATTACCTGTGCCCAAGAGGCCATGGACCCATATCTCTATGGATTTTATTCCGACCTCCCTGTTTCTCAGAGAATGACCGATATCTGGGTAATCTGTGATAGGTTTTCCAAGATGATACATCTTGTGCCACTACCTAAGTTGCCTTCCTCCTCCGAATTGGTGCCTTTATTCTTTCAGCAGGTAGTTCGGTTGCACGGCATTCCAGAGAGCATTGCATCTGACAGAGGAGTCCAATTTGTTTCCAGATTTTGGAGGACATTTTGTTATAAACTTGGAGTTCAGTTATCTTTCTCCTCTGCATTTCACCCTCAGACCAATGGACAAACTGAGAAAACAAACCAGACCTTGGAGACTTATTTGAGATGTTTTGTGTCTGCTGATCAGGATGACTGGGTCTCTTTTTTGCCTTTGGCTGAGTTTGCTCTTAATAATAGGACTAGCTCTGACACCTTGATGTCTCCTTTTTTCTGCAATAATGGGTTTCATCCTCTATTTTCTTCAGGACAGGTGGAGGCTTCTGTCTGTCCGGGTGTTGACTCTATTGTGGAGCGAATGCAGCAGATTTGGGACCAAGTTGTGGAGAGGTTATCTCTCTCTCAGGAGAAGGACCAGCGGTTTACCAACCGGCATAGGACTGATGGTCCTCATTTTAAAGTGGGGGAATTAGTTTGGTTGTCCTCAAGAAATATCCCTATGAAGGTTGCATCTCCAAAATTTAAGCCAAGGTTCATTGGACCTTATAAGATCATGGAAATTCTTAATCCAGTTTCCTTCCGTTTGCTCCTTCCAGGGACATTTAAGATCCATAATGTATTCCACAAATCCTTATTGAAGAGGTTTGTCGAGCCAGTGGTTCCTATGGCTGCACCTCCCGACCCTGTTTTGGTTGAGGGCAATTTGGAGTATGTGGTTGAGAAAATATTGGATTCTCGTTTTGCTAGGCGGAAACTCCAGTATTTGGTTAAGTGGAGAGGTTATGGTCAGGAGGACAAAGTTTGGGTGTTTGCGTCAGACATCCATGCTAGGAGACTTATCCGTGCCTATCATCGAGCTCATCCTGATCGGCCTGGTTGCGCACGTGAGGGTTCGGTGACCCCTCCTCAAGGGGGGGTACTGTTGTGAATGTGTTGGAGACGACTTTGGATCTGAGTCTCCCTCCGGTGGTTGCTGAGGGTATTGAACCAATTAAGGAATGGGTGTCAGGTGGGGCTGACTGGCCTGATAAAAGTGAGCTGAACTCCCATGATCCTCGCCGGTAATCAATTGCTGCTTCCAGGTCTTTGTTGGAATTTCAGCTTGCTTTCCTGCTATCATTCAGATAAGTGACTTTCTGTTTTTATTTTCTGTGGTTGGATTTTCCTTGCTTTTTGCAGTCTTGCCTTGGACTTCAGCCGGGTCCCATTTGGGGGCTTGCGCTGCCCTCTGTTCTCATTTTGTATTTGCACTTGTTCTCTGTTCCATTGATATTTTTTATTGCTGGGTAGCTGTGTGTCACACCAGAGATCTGATATAGGTGGTCGAGATCATGTGGTCTCAGGTTTTTTGTAATCAGAAGTGCTGGTATTTTTATTAGGGTTTTTCTGGGTTGCAGACAGAATTTCTCTCCTGTACTTTACTTTCTAGGCAGATTTGGCCCCAACATTTGCTCATTCTATTTTCTGTCTGTGTTCGTGTTTTCCTCTTGTCTAACCGCCATTACATGTCTGGGGGCTTCCTATTTCTTTAGGGGCTTTACTCCGGGGCACTTAGCTTTCCTCTTTCTATCTTCAGGTGTAGCTAACTCTCCAGCTGTGCCGAGGTGTCGAGAATCACCGTAGGTACGCTTCACGGCTACTTCTAGTTGTGTGGTTAGTTTAGGGATCTGCAACCCATTATGTTCCAGCCTCTGTGATGTCTTGCTGCTTTGGCGGTATTTTGCTCCTGTCCCCCTCAGCTACCAAATCATAGCACAGTACCATATATCTGCTGGTATTTTTGGTACATTTTCCCAAACATGAGGAAGTGTGGTGGAAGAGGCCGCTGACGTGGGTGGGGGGGGCAGCTGGTACTAATGGTGGTGGTGGTGCATCTGCTGGTAGTGCCAAAAGCACAATAGCACTTAAGGCAGGAGGTATTGAGCCTGCGTCATCGTCTGGCTCCAGAAGGCCTGGAAGGCTCCCTTTTCTGGGAGTAGGTAAACTGCTTTTAAAGCCGCAGCATCAGGAACAGGTTTTGGCTTACATTGCTGAAACAGCCTCCAGCTCTATCGCCTCCTCTTCTGAAGTTTCAAAAACTGCAAGCACTGAGTCGTCAGTGCAGGCTCCTGGTCAGGAACAACACCTTTCCTTGTGTCCTTCACCCCCACCAAAAGTGAAGGATGTGGCAGGCCACACTTCAGATTACTCCATGGAGCTCTTTTCACATACCATGTTCTCAAGTGAAATCCTGAATTCCCCAGTCCAAGATGAATATGACATGAAGTGCACTGATGCACAGCCAGTGCTATATGATTCTGCTGGTACATTCACCCAGAGCACTGCATTGCCCTCGCAGTCTACTGAGCCAGATTTGACCCTGATGAAACTCAGGTGCCCTTTCCCTTATACTATACCACCTTACACGGTGACACAGAAGAAGGTGCAGATGAAATTGAAGAGGAGGTGATGGATGACCCAGTTGTTGACCCGGATTGGCATCCATTGTGGGAAGAGGGTGCCGCTGACAATAGCTCAGAAGAGGAGGAGGATCCAGAGCAGGCATCGAAATCGCTGCTGTGGTTATCTGGCAGGCCCGTAGCAGTCCAAAAACGTGTTAAAAAAAACAAAAAGAGTTGCAGGACAGCTTGGCAAGACGGTCAAATTAGCACAGTGTGCAAGCCCTGAAAATTTATCCCATAGTAGGAAGAGTGCAGTGTGGTACTTTTTTGACCACAATCCTATTGATGAGCTAAAGGTTATCTGTAAGAAGAGCGGAAGGACCTTTAGCCGAGGGAAAAATCTCCGAAAATTGAATACCAGTTGCATGCTTAGACATTTAAACACCATGCACTTGCAAGCGTGGACGGACGAAAAAACCTCAGGTAGCACACGTGCACCTGCTCCGACTGAATGTAGCTAGCAACACTTCATCGCTTCCCCCACTGTAAGCCCACTGGTTAGCACACCACCAGCAAGAAATGTTGAGGTGTCGTCGCAAGGCCAAGGCAGTCAGGGAATCACAATGTTTTTCCAATGAAAGACTGCATCTAGGCCATCACCACCACCACCACCATCACCAACCCCCTCTCAGTCCGCCATGTCCACCACTATTTCCACCATAAGCAGCTCTCAAGTCCACCTCACCCTAGCAGAGACTCTGAGTAGGACAAGAAAGTACTCATGCTCTCATTCGCGTACACTGGCTTTGAATGCCTACATTGCCAAACTGATCTCATTAGAGATGATGCCCTTCCGTTTGGTTGAAAGTGCAGCGTTCCGAGAGCTCATGGCCTACGCTGTCCCACGCTATGACCTACCTAGTCAGCACTTCTATTTTAGAAAAGCCATCCCTGCCCTCCATCTTCATGTGAAATACCACATTGTCCATGCACTCAAACAATCAGTGAGTGGAAAGGTGCACCTCACAATAGATTCATGGGCCAGTAGGCATAGCCAGGGCCGTTACGTGTCCATCACTGCGCACTGGGTTAATGTGGTGGATAAAGGGTCCACAAGGGACAGCGGCGGTGGGACAGTGCTGCCTAGCCCACGGTATAGGCAATAGTTGGCTCACAGCTGTGGTATGTGGGTTTGGGGTTGGCGGGTGCCCAGCATCTCTGGGTGGTTGGCTATGATGAGAACCTTGACCATCACCCTGTTGGGGTGGATTTTCTTGGCCCTAAGCTAACATCTGCCCACGGTCAGGTTGGTGTGTGGGCACATTGCCATACAGATAAGGGAGATTATATTCCTGTGTAAGATTGTACCCCCGAGACTCATACCCCCCAATATGACCATGTTGTGCACATCCAGGTTGGGACCAGCCCCCAACAATGGATCTGTACAAGTGGGCCATATGGGAATGGGATTATAGCCAGACATTTGACCCTGTAGTAGCCAAGTTGTTTTGTGGGGGAATGGGTTGAGGTGTAGGCCCCGTGCAGGAGGAAACATCAGATCCTAATTGAGCATGCACATTTTGGGTGAGGTAAGGCGCAGAAAGTTACGGGGTGACAGCTGCCACCTCTCAAGGAATTCAAACACCTCATATGGGGTATTCGGGGGTGTGTATGCGTCAATTAGGATGTGAGTTGATTCCCGCACACGGAGCCTGATCTTACGGGGCAGGGGCGAAAGTAGCGGGCAAGGCTACGTGCATAGGCCTCCTCACCCTCATCCACAGCTGCCCTTGAAAGGTAATTGAGTACCCCACTGTCCACATGCCTACATGTGGTCGAGCCTGTTATGTCTCGCCATCTTCTCCCACGGTGGGATATTGCAGCAGGCTGGGGGAGCCCCCAGAAGTACAGTGGGGCTGCTGCTGTTTCCTGCTTCATCACCAATGGCGGATGCTGCTGCAGCTGGTGCCTCTGGTACAGGTAGAGGAGGAGGTGGTTGCTGAGGTCCTTGTGCTTGGGAACCTTGGGGGATGCTGATGGGAGGGTCACAAGATGGGCCAGCCACCTCTTCACCTCCCCCAACGGGTCAATAGTGGCCTCTGAGTCGGAGCCTGTCTCGCTCTCAGTGAGGTTGGACTGAGTTCTGTTAGGAAATTAAATGGGATTAGAAGATGTTGGAGAGGTGACAACTAAACTGCATATGTGTTATGTGGTGTGATGTATTACTTACGGTCTGAGATCCAGAATAGGAGCCAGAAAAGCAAGGCGGTCAAAATATACGTATTTTTTTTTGTGGGGGCTGCAGACCAGCTCCTGGACCTCTGCTGCCGTTCCCACCATACTGATCACGGATGCTTCTCCATCTTCTCATAACATCATCCACTGCAATGTGACATATACTGTAAGAAATTACCTAGCTGCACAATGCCAAATTTTTCTACATACACGTCATATAGTCATGGGGGCCTAGTCGGATGTGACTATCCTAACATTTTGGCACATAAAAAAAAATAAAAAAAAAACAAAATGCCTATTTTAGGGAAAATTATCGCTATAACTACATTCTGACCGTGAAGAAGTTTGCTAATAAATCAAGTAACTTACTGATTCGCTGCTGCTCCTCGCGTGGGCTGTCCCCAAAGTGGTGAAACATTCTGCCCACCGATGCGCTTCCATGCCGCCTCTTTTCTTGCGCGGTCTGCGTAAAGTGCATCTAGTTGGTCCCAAATTTCAGGCCTCTCCTGCACCAACACAATCAACATTTCGACATTGATGAGTGTTGACATCATGGCCGACTCCGTGGAGGCGTTCTTCTGGGATGTCTGGCGCTCTTTTGAGCTAATTTGCATGTGTCAGCTTCCTGATGCATGTGTTGCACCATTTCCTGTGAGCTGCAGAAAGTCTTGCGTATTTCTCGCAAGTCACACATCTGGTCCATGTGTAATCCGTTGTTTTCCTCGCACCTATAAACTTTCATTGGCGTACAACGGGCGTAATATGCTGACAATCGTAGCATCCCTGCGGGTGTCTCGCACCGTAACATACGGCCAAGAAAAATACCATGATCAGAGCTGCCCCATAGAGAAATATTGGTCCGAGTGTAATGAGTGATTTTCAAGCCTCTCACTCGTCTGTAACCTCCTTAGGCCGGGATCACACATGCGAGGAAATCGTCCGATGCTCGCATGTAAAATCCCAGCTCTGGCGTCGGCACTCGGGAGCGGAGCGAGCGGCTGCATATAAATACATGCAGCCGTGCACTCCACTCCCGAGTGCCGACGCCAGAGGCGCCAGAGCTGGGAGTTTCACATGCGAGATTCGACGTTTTCGTCGCATGTGTGATCCTGGCCTTAGGGCTCATACCCATTAGTGGAAAAAAATCGGTCTGTTTTCTGGAGGGAAAAAACGGTACGATTCTAGTAAAATGCCCATGCGATTTGCATGCGATTTTAAATCGCACCATGCGTTTTCCATGCGTTTTTCATCATTTTCCATCTGTATGCAATGCGATTTTAACATGACGTTTTACATAGAGCAGTTATCTCTATGTAAAAAGTCATGTAAAAATCACATTGTAAAAAAATTTTTTACACAAAAAACAAATAATTATATATATATTGTGAGACAGTGAGTGAATATGGGATGAATGGGTGTACATTTCACCTGGGTATAAGGAAATGTGTGGCTTTGTAAACCTAGTGGTAGAGAGAGGTCACTACACCTTGCATTCATTGCACACTTGCAGCTTAAACCTGAAGCCAATCAGCTGTTAATTAGGAAGCCAGAAATAGGTGTCTGCGGACACAGTCAAGAGCTAGTTTAGCCTTGACACAGGAAGGTGTCTCGCACAAGAAACAGTCTCCAAGAGTGTTAGAGCTGTCTTTAGCCTGGACACAGAGAGGTGTCCTGGCACAAGGAAGCAGTCTCCAAGAGTGTTTGAGCTTATCTCAGTTTGGGTGCAGGAAGGACCCCGGACATAGGAGTAGTCTCAGTGCGAATCCGTGTGAAGAGCGGCTGAATAGGAGTGGATCTCTCTCAAGTCTGGTCATGGAAGGTGCCTTCAGACACAAGGAGGAGTATCTGTGAAGCTCCATACTGTAACATATGTGATATGTGTTTTTTGGGCACAGACTGGTAGAGTCTGGGTCCCGGATAGAGAGGGCCATCTATCTAAGTGTAATTAGAGGCTAGACAAGCCCAGGTTTTCTGTTTATGCTTTGTTTTAATCTGTTTGCTGTGGACTTTAATAAAGCTGGTTGCGGCCAGTTTTGCACCAGAACTGCTGTCTGAATGAACTGTTTTCATGCCATTCTGTCTACCCAGACAGCGATCCCAGAGCTAAAACCCCCGAAAGGCTACAATTGGTGGAGAAGCTGGGGCAGCGCAGGCCTGGTACAGTTAGTGCTGGATGTGCATGCAGCACAGGGCAAGAGACAGCATTAAAGGTGAAGTCTATTGAAATAGCAACAGAGAAAAAAAAAGTGTGTCAGCAGAAACGTCTGTTTGGAGCAGTCTTGGAGAGACAGTGGCCCTGATAGGGTCTGCAGAGAGAAAATGTATGCACAGCAAAGCTGAACTTGTTGTGAAAATAACTGTGGAATGTGCAGCAGCAAGAAAACGTCGTGGAGCAGTCTTAAAGAGACAGTAGCCCTAATAGACTTTGCAAAAGAAAAAAAAAAAAAAAAAAAAAAAGGGTGTTTGCACAGCAAGGCTGAATTTTCTGTGGAAAAAAGCTGTGTAGTGTGTATGCCTTGACTGAAGTCTGCCGTTGTGAAGACAGAGATATCTGACAGCATGGAGGCGCTGTTTGAACAAATGGCGCAAGTTAATGTGCAACATAAGACTGCCGTGGTTGAGACAGATAAGTCCAGCAGTATGGAGGAGCTTGTTAAGAAACACCTGCAGAGCATGCAGCAGGCCCAGCAGAGCTGGCAGCAGCAGCAGGACTTTAACCGATTGCTGAGGGAGCGGGTTGCAGCCTCACACCTTGTACCCGAGTAATGTTGTGAAGGTACCTGCATTGTCCGCTGTAAAGAAGGCGGTAAGACGGTCCCTGAAAAAGATGACACCTCGTGATGATGTGGAGGTATATCTCACTAGGTTTGAGAGACTGGCAGAGAAGGAGAATCTGCCCCTATCTGAATGGGCCATGATGGTCGCACCCTATCTGATTGGAGAGCCCCAAAGGGCCTATCTGACCTGAGCGAGCAGGACCGCCAAAACTATGCTAAGATGAAAGTGGGATTCTTGTCCGGCTGGGTGTTACGGTGACAGCCCGTGCCAGGGAGTTTCATGACTGGAGATACAGTTGGGAGTCTGCAGTCAGCAGGCTGATTATGGAGTTGAAAAGGTGATAGTGGACCGCTACAACCCAAGCACGTCCTCCTGAGGTACAGCCGTCTGAGAGGTCGTCACTTCAGAGTTCCCGGACGCTGAACTCTCGCGGTAAGAGCGTTCCAGCTGTTGGGGGCATGTGGGTGGGAGAGTGTGATGGACAGTGTTGGAGCTGGCGTGAAATTGCAGCCAACTGTCCAATAGAGGGGGAGCCTATGTGTTGTGATGTTGGCAGATCCCTCTCTCTCTGCGCAGAACCTGTGTGTGTGACCACCGCAACCGAAGAGACTGACCACAGGTGTCCCCGGTGGTTACAAATGGTTGCTCAGCGCAGGCCCTCTTGGACTCAGAGAGTCCAGTGACTTCCGTATGTGACAGCCTGATTGATAGGGACTTCATCCCTGATAAGCACTTGAGTATGGTGTGCATCCATGGAGACACCAAAGTCTACCCAGAGACTGCCGTGGACTTGGTCCCCAAACTCGGGGAGATTTCATGTGAAGTGGGGGTAGTGAAGACCCTGGTGCAACCCGTTATATTGGTAATGACTTTCCCCGGTCTAAGGATCTCTGGGGGAAGGGTGATTCTGATGGACAGTGTGATGAAGCCCCTACTGAGGGTACGCAGTCCCGAGGGCGGAACACGATGCTAGTGGGATGTTAAAATATGTGATAATGATGATGACCATGAAAATGGTGCTGATGCTGATAATGATGGTGTTTGATAATATGATCATAGTCATGATAATGATGTTGATAATAATGATGACTGTGATAGTGATGAAATTCCTTTGCAGGTGATGTTGGGAGACGAGGATGGTGGTTCTCGGAACCGAGTGTCCCTGACTTGCCTGTGCCCCTGTGACGGTTTTGAGATGAGCAGTGGCGAGAACCCTCTCTTAAAACAGCACAGGAAAATTGATTGTTCTAAATAGGTTTCCCAGGAGCCTGACTCTGAGGAGAGGTTCTCTCATGTTGCCATAAACACTGAAGTCCAGGGAGAGGTAGTGAGCCAGCTCCTAGCACCTGAGCTATATGGAAGCATAGTGCTGGGGTTGTCACATAGTCACATACTTAAGGGACCAGATGGTGCAGTTAATGTTGTGGATGACATGTTAACTAAGGTTCCAGATCAAGATGTGAATGAAAATGAATTGTATAACCCTGACAGTGAGCAGGATGTGAATGAAAATGAATTGTATAACACTGACAGTGAGCAGGATGTGAATGAAAATGAATTGTATAACACTGACAGTGAGCAGGATGTGAATGAAAATGAAGGTATAGCCCTGACAGTGAGCCAGATGTGGCTGAGAAAAAGGGTCAGATAGTGATAGTGAATTATCTGATGACCATAAAGCAACCAGTGCAAATGAGGAAGGCATGGTAGCAGAGGAGGTTGAGAGTCCTGGGAAGAAGGCTGATGCTGACCTTGCAGCCGGACAGAAGATGGCATCTGAAGATGTTTTACAGTTGGCCGGTTCCCTGGCGAAGACTAAGGTGAAGGGAGGAGAGCTGAGCTTTAAAGGCAGGACTCTGAAACTGAACACAGCACAAGTGGATGCTGTTGAAGATGAGAAGTTGCAGTGTGTGGTGTGGATCTGCATCATGCCAAGGACTCTGGGGTGATGCTGCGGAGGTGGAGGGGGCCGTGGAGGTGGTGGTCACCAAGCCAGATGCCTCATCAGAAGCTGAGGTTCAATGAAGCTGTGAGGAGCAAGACTGAAGATATGGGGGCTGACTCTGTCCAGGAATCTGTTTTCTGCCGAAGACAGCGGCGTGGACGGTTACGGTCCGATCAGTAGCTGGCATTGGTGAGCTCAAGCGCACTTTCAGGGAGGCTACATCGGAGCCACTCCCAACAAATGGGAAAAGCGATGTGTCACTCTGTTGCCGCTGCAGACACACGGAGCCCAGATGGGATGCAGAACGTGGTGGAAGAGAAGAATCCGGCGGGTTCTGAGTATACAGATGCCGCTATCAAGGAGAACTTGAGGCTGGAATAAATGGAGATATTGGAGACCAAAGTGATGTGGCTGAAGAGGTAGAGTCTAGGACTGACGGTGGGGCTTCTGGGCATGTCCTGCCAGAAGAGCCTGAAAGTGGGAACTGGAGAAAAAGTGAAAAACCCCCTATACCTTCTGTGATAGTTGGTGACACATGGTCATGCACCAGGGACAGGAGGTACGTGAGTTTCTGAGGAAGAGTCAGCAGAATGTTCTGATGTGTCGGGTCGTACTTCTCTGGCCAGCACTATATCGAAAATGAGCCCGGCCCTAAGGTCAAGATGAAACCGTGCAGGGTACCCGAGGCCCGCAGAGAGTATAGGCCTGGGAGGGTACAGGGTAGTGCGGATGCTTCAATAAAGAGAAAGCTGATGTTGGCTATGACTCAGGTGAAGATACAATGACAGTGGTGGAGATGAAGCTGGTGAGGGCCATGACTGGTCCGGAGTTCACTGTCTCTGTTGGGTTGTTGACCAGCCCTCCGGTCTGGATGACCAGCCCCCCGGTCTGGAGAAGAGGGAGGGGATATGTGAGACAGTGAGTGAATATGGGATGAATGGGGGGTACATTTCACCTAGGTATAAGGGAAATGTGTGGCTTTGTAAACCTAGTGGTAGAGAGAGGTCACTACACCTTGCATTCATTGCACACTTGCAGCTTAAACCTGAAGCCAATCAGCTGTTTAATTAGGAAGCCAGAAATAGGTGTCTGCGGACACAGTCAGAGAGCTAGTTTAGCCTGGACACAGGAAGGTGTCTCGGCACAAGAAACAGTCTCCAAGAGTGTTAGAGCTGTCTTTAGCCTGGACACAGAGAGGTGTCCTGGCACAAGGAAGCAGTCTCCAAGAGTGTTTGAGCTATCTCAGTTTGGGTGCAGGAAGGACCCCGGACATAGGAGTAGTCTCAGTGCGAATCCGTGTGAAGAGCGGCTGAATAGGAGTGGATCTCTCTCAAGTCTGGTCATGGAAGGTGCCTTCAGACACAAGGAGGAGTATCTGTGAAGCTCCATACTGGTAACATATGTGATATGTGTTGTTTTGGGCACAGACTGGTAGAGTCTGGGTCCCGGATAGAGAGGGCCATCTATCTAAGTGTAATTAGAGGCTAGACAAGCACAGGTTTTCTGTTTATGCTTTGTTTTAATCTGTTTGCTGTGGACTTTAATAAAGCTGGTTGCGGCCAGTTTTGCACCAGAACTGCTGTCTGAATGAACTGTTTTCATGCCATTCTGTCTACCCAGACAGCGATCCCAGAGCTAAAACCCCCGGAAAGGCTACAATATATATATAATATATATATAGGTCATACACTTCTACATAGTATAATAGCCGCTAATTCATCCCCGGCTATACTGTAAAATCACACTGACAGCTTTAATAAAGAATAGAAACAATACATATACACACATAGAATACATATATATATATATATATATATATACACTACCGGTCAAAAGTTTAGGGTCACTTAGAAATTTCCTTATTTTTGAAAGAAAAGCAGTTTTTTTCCAATGAAGCTAACATTAAATGATTCAGAAATACACTCTATACAGTGTTAATGTGGTAAATGACTATTCAGCGGCAAACGTCTAGTTTGTAATGCAATATCTTCATAGGTGTATAGAGGCCCATTTCCAACAACCATCACTCCAGTGTACTTATGGTATTTTGTGTTCGCTAACTGTGTAAGAAGGCTAATAGATGGTTAAAATACCCTTTAAAAACCCTTGTGCAAGTATGTTAACACAGCTGAAAACCGTTTGGTTGATTAGAGAAGCTATAAACCTGACCTTCCTTTGAGCTTGTTGAGAATCTGGAGCATTACATTTGTTGGTTCCATTAAACTCTCAAAATGGCCAAAAAAAAAGAACTTTCTTGTGAAACTCGACAGTCTATTCTTGTTCCTAGAAATGAAGGCTATTCCATGCGAAAAATTACCAAGAAACTGAAGAATTCATACAATGGTGTGTAGTACTCCCTTTAGAGGAGTGCACAAACAAGCTCTAACCAGAGAAGAAAGACAAGTGGAGGCCCCGCTGCACAACTGAGCAACAAGACAAGTACATTAGAGTCTTTAGTTTGAAAAATTGACGCCTCACAGGTCCTCAACTGGCAGCTTCATTAAACAGTACACATTAAACGCCAGTGTCAACATCTACAGTGAAGAGGCGATTTGGGATGCTGGCCTTCAGGGCAGATTGGCAAAACAAAAGCCAATATTCCTCTGTCCAATGTCTGTGTTCTTTTGCCCATATTAATCTTTTCCTTTCATTTAAGCCAGTCTTAAATATGGCTTTTGTTTTGCCAATCTGCCCTGAAGGCCAGCATCCCCAAATCGCCTCTTCACTGTAGATGTTGACACTGGCGTTTAATGTGTACTGTTTAATGAAGCTGCCAGTTGAGGACCTGTGAGGCGTCAATTTTTCAAACTAAAGACTCTAATGTACTTGTCTTGTTGCTCAGTTGTGCAGCGGGGCCTCCCACTTGTCTTTCTTCTCTGGTTAGAGCTTGTTTGTGCACTCCTCTAAAGGGAGTACTACACACCATTGTATGAATTCTTCAGTTTCTTGGTAATTTTTCGCATGGAATAGCCTTCATTTCTAGGAACAAGAATAGACTGTCGAGTTTCACAAGAAAGTTCTTTTTTTTGGCCATTTTGAGAGTTTAATGGAACCAACAAATGTAATGCTCCAGATTCTCAACAAGCTCAAAGGAAGGTCAGGTTTATAGCTTCTCTAATCAACCAAACGGTTTTCAGCTGTGTTAACATACTTGCACAAGGGTTTTAAAGGTATTTTATCCATCTATTAGCCTTCTTACACAGTTAGCGAACACAAAATACCATAAGTACACTGGAGTGATGGTTGTTGGAAATGGGCCTCTATACACCTATGAAGATATTGCATTACAAACTAGACGTTTGCCGCTAGAATAGTCATTTACCACATTAACACTGTATAGAGTGTATTTCTGAATCATTTAATGTTAGCTTCATTGGAAAAAAACTGCTTTTCTTTCAAAATAAGGAAATTTCTAAGTGACCCTAAACTTTTGACCAGTAGTGTATATATATATATATGTCATTGTGACACATACATATATATATTTATAGTTCATGCACTTCTACATACTGTAATAGGCGCTAATTCAATTGCTGGCTTTTGTGAAATCACAGAAGCCGACATGAAATGACACATGGTTTACATACAGTTAACCATGTCATTTCATGTATTTTGATATATGGTTTTAACTTACAATTACATGAGTGTATGTGTGCAAAATTGCAGACATGTAGGGTTAATTAAAAGTGTAAATTCGTTGAAAAAAAATGCGTGGGCTCACGCTGTATTTTCTCCACCAGACAGACAAAGCAAGCGAGTGGTGGCAAATAATAATAATAGCCCAGGGAGGGTGCATTTATTTTGTGCCCCCCCTGGCTACTAACATCTGCCTCCAGACACCCCAGAAAAGGCAAATCTGTAATTAGATTCGCCCTTTCTGGCACTTTGCCCGTCTATTCCCATTGCCCTGTAGCGGTGGCGAATGGGTTAATAAGGGTTAAAGCCACCTTGCAATTGAAAGGTGACTTTAAGCCAGGTTAATAATTGAGAGTTGTCAGTTTGACAACTCTCAATTATTAATCCTATTGTATGAAAGGAAAAAAAAACACACACACATTATTAATCCTTTTATTGAAATAAAGACACAGTTTTGGACCATATTTTATTGCTCAGCTGTAATCCCCTGAATGAATCAGTTCCTCTCCCGGCCACAGGAAAGGAAGTGATGCGTGTGTGAAGCTTAATTGATTGCTTCCCACTTTCTCTTCAGGTCAGGTCAGGGTGACCTGACCTCAAGTGAAAGTGGGAATAAATCAATTAAGCTAAGCACATTAATCACTTCCTCTCCTTTCGCCGGGAGAGGAACTGATTCATTCAGGGGTAACAGCTCAGCAGGCAGCATTAGCCACCTGATAGCTGTAACCTGTTAACCCTTTCTGATGGATTACAGCGTGGGACCTGACTGTGCATCGGATAGGTAAGAATAATGTTGCTTTTTTATTTTATTTTTTTACAGGAAATGGTTTTAGCAGCAAAATAAAAGATGGTCAAAAACTGTTTGATTATTTCATTAAAATGATTTTTAATTAAAGTGTGTGTGTTTGATTTTTCTTTCATACAATAGGATTAATAATTGATAGTTGTCTAATTGACAGCTCTCAATTATTAACCTGGCTTAAAGTCACCTTTCAATTGCAAGGTGGCTTTAACCCCTTATTAACCCATTCGCCACCGCTACAGGGCAATGGGAATAGACGGGCAAAGTGCCAGAAAGGGCGAATCTAATTATAATTTTGAATAAATCCCCAACAGTGTCACCAGCAAAGCACCTCCACACCATCACACCACCTCCTCCATGCTTCATGGTGGGAACTAGGCATGTAGAATCCATCCGTTCACCTTTTTTGCATTCAAAGCAGTAATCAAAGCAAAAGGTGGCTACTTTGAAGAACCTAGAATATAAGACATATTTTCAGTTGTTTCACACTTTTTTGTAAAGTGTAATGTATAATTCCACATGTGTTAATTCATAGTTTTGATGCCTTCAGTGTGATTCTACAATTTTCATAGCCATGAAAATACAGAAAAATCTTTGAATGAGAAGGTGTGTCCAAACTTTTGGTCTGTACTGTATATACATGTCATTGTGACATATATATGTTTATAGTTCATGCACGTCTACATAGTATAATAGCCGTTAATTCAATTGCCGTTTTTTGTGAAATTACAGAACCCGACATGAAATGACACTTAGTTTACATACAGTTAACCATGTCATTTCATGTAATAATAATAATAATAATACTTTTATTTCTATAGCGCCAACATATTCCGCAGCACTTTACATTATAGAGGGGACTTGTACAGACAATAGACATTACAGCATAACAATAAACACAGATCAAAGTAGATACCAAGAGGAATGAGGGCCCTGCTCGCAAGCTTACAATCTATGAGGAAAAAAGGGAGACACAAAAGGTGGATGGTAACAATTGCTTTCATTGTTCGGACCAGCCATAGTGTAAGAATCGGGTGTTCATGTAATTCTGCATGAACCAGTTAACAGCCAATGTATGTAACAGTACAGACACAGAGGGCTATTAAATGCATAAAGCGGGTGAGAACATAATAAGAGGTACATGATTATGGTAGAAATTTTTTTTTTGAATGGGCCAACAGGGATAGTTATGTTAATGCGTTGAGGCGGTATGCCAGTCTGAACAAATGCCTTTTTAGGGCACGCTTAAAACTGTGGGGATTGGGGATTAATCTTTTTAACCTGGGTAGTGCATTCCAAACAATTGGCCCAGCACGTGAAAAGTCTTGGAGACGGGAGTGGGAGGTTCTGATTATTGAAGATGCTAACCTCAGGTTATTAGCAGAACGGAGGGCACGGGTAGGATGGTAGACTGAGACGAGGGAGGAGATGTAGGGTGGTGCTGAGCCATGGAGTGCTTTATGAGTGAGGGTAATAAGTTTGTACTGGATTCTGTAGTGGATGGGTAACCAGTGTAATGACTGGCACAAGGTAGAGGCATCAGTATAACGATTGGTGAGGAATATGATCCTGGCTGCAGCATTCAAGACAGAATGGAGAGGGAGAGTTTGGTAAGAGGGAAACCGATTAGTAGAGAGTTACAATAGTCCAGACGAGAATAAATAAGAGAAACAGTAAGAGTTTTTATAGAGTCGAAAGTAAGAAAAGGTCGAATTCTAGAGATGTTTTTGAGGTGGAGATAACAATAGCGAGCCAGTGATTGGATATGGGGGGTGAATGAAAGCTTGGAATCAAGTATGACCCCAAGACAGCGGGCATGTTGCTGGGGAGTAATGGTGGAACCACACACGGAGATGGCAATGTCAGGCAAGGGTAGGTTAGTAGAGGGAGGAGACACGAGGAGTTCCGTTTTTGACAGGTTCAGTTTCAGATAGAGGGAGGGCATGATGTTAGAGACAGCGGTAAGACAATCACTGGTGTTTTCTAAAAAGGCAGGCGTGATAACGGGTGAAGAAGTGTATAATTGTGTCATCAGCATAGAGATGATACTGGAAACCAAATCTACTGATTGTTTGTCCAATAGGGGCAGTATACAAAGAGAAGAGGAGGGGGCCTAGGACTGATCCTTGAGAAACCCCAACAGTAAGGGGAAGATGAGAGGAGGAGGAACCAGCAAAAGATACAGTGAAGGAATGGTCAGAGAGATAGGAGGAGAACCAGGAGAGAATGGTGTCCTTGAGGCCGATGGAGTGGAGCATAGTGAGGAGGAGCTGATGGTCCACAGTGTCGAATGCTGCGGAGAGATCCAAGAGAATTAGCATGGAGTAGTGACCATTAGATTTAGCTGTTAGAAGATCATTAGAGACTTTAGTGAGGGCAGTTTCAGTACAGTGTAAAGAGCGGAAACCAGATTGAAGAGGGTCGAGAAGAGAGTTATCTGAAAGTTAAAGAATAAGACGGGTGTGGACCAGGCATTCCAGGAGTTTAGAAATGAAGGGAAGATTAGAGACAGGTCTATAGTTACCGGCACAGTTTTGGTCGAGGGATGAATTTTTAAGTAATGGATGTATGATGGCATGTTTAAATGAGGAGGGAAAGATACCGGAAGAGAGAGGTTGAATATTTTTGTTAGGTGAGAGGTGACAGCAGAGGAAAGGGACTGGAGGAGATGTGACGGAATGGGGTCACTGATGCAAGTGGTAGGGCGAGAAGATGCAAGAAGCCTGATTACTTCTTCTTCTGTGACTGGTTCAAAGTCAGAGAGTGAGCTGGATGCAGTGGGGGAGGGAGGACAGTGCATGGTATGAAGGGATTGGGAGATAATTTCCTGTCGGATGTGGTCAATTTTTTCTTTGAAATAATTGGCCAGATCGTCAGCGCGGAGATCCGTGGTTGGAGCCTGCACTTTTGGGTTCAGTAGGGAGTGAAAAGTGTCAAAGAGGCGTTTGGGATTATTGGATAGTGAGGTGATGAGGGTGTTGAAATAGGTTTGTTTGGAGAGGTGAAGGGCAGAGTTGTATGTTTTAAGCATAAACATGTAATATATGAAATCTTTGGATAGATTAGATTTCCTCCACAGACATTCGGCGCACCTGGAGCACCGCTGCAGGAAAACGTGTTTGCAGCGTGTGCCACGGTTGTCGGCATCTGTGTCGTATTGTTCTATGTATAGGAGGTGCAGTTTCATCCAGGGCACTTTGCAGGGTTTCATTGTAATGCTTCAGTGCAGAATCTGGACATGAGAGAGAGGAGATAGGGGCCAACTATGACTGCAAGTTCTTCATAAGTTTCTGGGTGTTAATGGCTTGTATGTTTCTATATGTGTGGAAAGTTGGGGTGACCTGAGCGGGATGGCAGTTCTTAATAGAGAATGAAAGCAGGTTGTGGTCAGAGAGAGGGAGAGGGGAGTTTGTGAAATCATCCACTGAGCAAAGCCGGGAGAAAACCAAGTCTAGGGAGTTTCCATTTTCATGCGTGGGGGAGTTAGTATGCTGCAAGAGGCCGAAAGAGGAGGTTAGAGATAAAAGGTGAAAGGCAGATGGGGAGAGGGGAACAGCAATGGGGATGTTGAAATCACCCATGATGAGGGTGGGGATATCACAGGAAAGAAAATGTGGAAGCCAGGTGGCAAATTGATCCAGGAACTGATGACAAGGACCGGGAGGACGATACACCACTGCCACTCGCATGGAGAAGGGAATGTAGAGTCTGACTGCATGGACCTCAAAGAAGAGAAGACAAGTGAGGGTACTTGAGGGATAACTTAAAAAGTACATTTGGGTGATAAGAGCAGACCAACGCCTCCACCTGCTCTGTTGTCCGATCTTGGGGTATGAGAGAAGTGTAGTCCACCATATGAGAGAGTAGCAGCGGTGGTGTCTGACTGCTGGATCCAGGTTTCAGTAAGAGCTAGAAGGTTAAGAGAATTTGAAAGGAAGAAGTCATAAATGAAGGGGAGTTTATTACACACTGAGCGAGAATTCCATAGGGCACAATTGAAAGAGACAGAAGGCATGCAGGGAATATTAATAAGATTAGAGGGGTTTCTGAGTGTAGCAGTTGGAAGGTTTGACTTTCTATAACATGGGGGGGCCGGGGTTTGGAGCAATATCTCCCGCGACTAAAAGAAGGAGAATAGAAATAGTGAGCAGATGGTTAAGCGATTTGTGAGAGCGTCTGGTGTGTTGGATGGTGGGACTGAGAGGATTTGTGCTATTCAGCAGTGTAAAATGAGCGTGAGTGCTATACATAGGAGAGGAAAGGACAGAGGGGCCGGGGCTCCCGCGCTATTTTCTCAACCAGACAGACAAAGCCAGTGAGTGGGGGCAGATAATAATAGCCTAGGGAGGGTGCATTTTTTTTGCCCCCCTGGCTACTAACATCTGCCCCCAGCCACGCCAGAAAAGGCAAATCTATAATTAGATGAGCCCTTTCTGGCACTTAGCCCGTCTATTCCCATTGCCCTGTAGCGGTGGCTAATGGGTTAATAATGGGTTAAAGCCACCTTGCTTCTGGAAGATGACTTTAAGCCAGGTTAATAATTGAGGGTTGTCAATTAGACAACTCTCAATTATTAATCCTATTGTATGAAATAAAAATAAAACACACACACTTTAATTAAAAATCATTTTAATGAAATAATCACACAGTTTTTGACCATCTTTTATTTTACAGGTAATCCTTGCAAGCCCTTGTTCTCCTGTAATAAAAATAAAATAATAAAGCAACATTATTCTTACCTATCCGGTGCTCTGTCAGGTCCCACGCTGTAATCCTTCACAAAGGGTTAACTGGCTTACAGCTAGCAGCACAGCTAATGCTGGTAGCTCAGCTGTAAGCCCCCGAATGAAGGAGTTCCTCTCCCGGTCGACAGGAGAGGAAGTGTTTAGTGTGGGAAGCATAATTGATTGCTTCCCAGGCTAATCAGTTCAGGTCAATCGGGGACACCGCACAGCATCAGTGATGTCAGAGGGGTCCACGGCTGACCTGAAGTGAACTGATTAGCCTGGGAACCAATCAATTAAGCTTCCCACCCTAATCACTTCCTCTCTTATCGGCCGGGAGAGGAACTCCTTCATTTGGGGGCTTATAGCTGAGCTGGCTTCCCCCTCGGCTTTTTCTTTGCAGGGAGAAGACGCGGGGAGCTCCGGGAGCCATGGAAGGACTGGAGGGACACCGGGAGGTACGGGGGACAGATCGGGGGTCCCGTTGACCCTATTTCTCTCCCCTCTGATGTGCGATCACATCAGAGGAGAGAGAAATTAAATGGAGAATCGTGGCTTTTTTTCTTTTTTGTGGTCGCAGTTATACAGTTAATAACGGCGATCGCAAAAGCGGGGTCGGTAAAAACCGACCTGAATCATGTTCTCTGGGGTCGAGACCCTGGAGAAAATCTGACTCTGGGGGGCGCTATATACTTTCTCCACAGCGCCGTGAATTAACGGCGCTGTGGTTTAAGTACCCTTAACTACCGCCGTTAAAAGGCGTATCGGCGGTCAGTAAGGGGTTAAATAACACAAGGTTCTCAGTAATACTGTTTTTGATCAAAAATAGCATAAAAAATATCCCACCGTCGACAAGATGACCCTGATCGGGGTGATCATACTCATTTTTGCTTTTTACTTATTTAGTTACAGTAGGGTTTATGTTTATTTTGCTTCTTGCAGGTTTTGTATGCTTTATGGTCAAAGTAAACATGTGTTTATGTGCTGCATGTATACCAACTTAAATCAAGCTCAATTTTTGTGTTTTTTTGCTTTTCATAATCAGTAGACATATATTTGTCTCTTTGTCATGTTGTCTTTGTGCTTTTTCGTTAGTAAAACATTCTTTGGGTGCTGGTCAAGTACTTGGAACAGAACATTATCAGAGAAACATTTGTTGATGTCCAATTCTAGTCACTTGACTACTGCAGCCAAAACAGGCCTCAGTGCAGAGGCGGACACAGACAAAAGATGTCCCCTGTTCAACAACATTACTGTATATGGGTCCTTTACATTGAAATAATGTATCTGTGACAGAAGCTGCTTGCTACTTTGGAGGTAGAAGCATGGGCTTAACGACCTCAGTTGCAGAAGTTGCAAACACGACCGGGCCCATACTGGTGGTGGTCCACTGACGCCACCACAAAGTTCAACTGGATGTCGATCCTCATATGTTCATTCAGCTAACATGTAATGCAGCGCAGAGACTTGTCGGGTTCTTGAGTGGCAATGCACATTGCCAGCCAATCAGAGGTCAGCAAATGATTGCATACACGTGACTGGGGGTGCATGGCAGTGTGACATCATGTGCTCCCTTTGCATGCATGCTGAAGTCAACTGAGGACGCCACATGTTGTGGGAGTAGGGCCAGACTGGCCATCTGGCAATTATGGCAAATGCCAGAAGGGCCTGTCTGGTCGTGGGCTGCCTTGTCTGCTACGGTGGTAACAGAATCGGTGTTCTCAAGACAGCCATGCTGTTAACAGTTGTGATGGAGCACAAAGTCTCTGACTCTGTCACTTACCCCAGCAGGCAATGGGTATCATTACAAATATTGGTCTTGTAGTGAATCTTGCTTTCCTCCATCCAGAGTAATATATCCTGTTATGTTTCGGTAGCTGAGGAGTGCAGGTAAAAAAGGCAATACACCAGAGCAGTTGGAATCTATGAGATTGCAGTACCCTGACTAACCACCACAACTAGAGGCAGCCGTGGAGCGTTCCTACGTTGGTCCTAGACGCCTCGTCACAGCCTGAGAAACTAACTACACCTAAAGATAGAAATAGGAAAGCTATCTGCCCCGGAGCAGAACCCCAAAGATAATAGAAAGCCCCCAAACATGTAATGGCGGTTAGACAAGATGAAATACTGACACAGAAAGAAAATAGTATGAGCAAACGCTGGGACCCAAACTAACTAAATAGAAAAGGATAGGAAGGGTACTTACTGCAATCCCAGAAAACCCTGAAAGGCACCAACTCTACTAATTTCAAAAACACCTGAGATCACACGACCTCTTCCACCTAAATTAGTTCTCTGGTGTAACAAAATCAAAACAGCAGCCACTGAAAAAACTGGAAAAAGCAAAAGTACAAACATCAGTGGCTGAACAAAACTGAGAGGGCAGAAGCCCCCGGAGGGGACCCTGAAGGCCCCCACAGAAGTGCAGGACAAAATGCAAAAATATAGCACAAACACAAAAGAAGAAAATGTCTTATCTGTTAGCAGGAGATGCAGACACGACACAGCAGGCTACAAGGGAAACAGGAAAAAGGATCCAGACCAGAACAATTGATCACCGGCAACCCTGATGGGAAGGTGACTCCCTTATGTAAGACCAGTCAGTAACACCTGATTCCCAGTCCTCACAATCTTCACTGGGTAGACCAGCACCGCTTGTAACCACCAGAGGAAGCCTCTGCTCAGAACTCATCTCAAACCCATTCACAACAGTACCCCCCCCTTGAGGAGGGGTCACCGAACCCTCATTTGAGCAACCAGGTCGGTCAGGATGAGTTCTATGATACGCACGGATAAGTCTCCTAGCATGGATGTCCGAAGCAAACACCCAAGAATTGTCTTCCTGACCATAACCTCTCCATTTAACCAAATACTGGAGTTTCCGTCTAGAAAAACGAGAATCTAATATTTTCTCAACCACATACTCCAGATTGCCCTCAACCAAAACAGGGTCAGGAGGCACAGCAGCAGGAACCACTGGCTCAACAAACCTCTTCAACAAGGACTTGTGGAACACGTTATGGATCTTAAATGTCCCTGGAAGAAGCAAACGAAAAGAAACAGGATTAATAATCTCCATGATCTTATAAGGTCCAATGAACCTAGGCTTAAATTTAGGAGATGCTACTCTCATAGGAATATTCTTTGAGGACAACCAGACCAAGTCCCCCACTTTAAACCGAGGACCATCAGTCCTATGCCGGTTAGCAAACCGCTGGGCCCTCTCCTGAGAGAGGGACAACCTCTCCACTACCTGGTCCCAAATCTGTTGCATACGCTCCACAACAGAGTCAACACCTGGACAGACAGAAGCCTCCGTCTGTCCTGAAGAAAATCGAGGGTGAAACCCAGAATTACAAAAAAATGGAGACATCAAAGTGGCAGAGCTAGCCCTATTATTAAGAGCAAACTCAGCCAAAGGCAAAAAAGAGACCCAGTCATCCTGATCAGCAGACACAAAGCATCTTAGATAAGTCTCCAATGTCTGGTTTGTTCTCTCAGTTTGACCATTGGTCTGAGGATGAAATGCTGAGGAGAAAGACAATTGAACACCCAGTTTAGAACAAAAAGTCCTCCAAAATCTGGAAACAAACTGGACTCCTCTGTCAGACACAATGTTCTCAGGAATGCCGTGTAAACGAACCACGTGCTGAAGGAACAACGGCACCAATTCAGAGGAGGAAGGCAACTTAGGTAATGGCACAAGATGTATCATTTTGGAAAACCTATCACAAATTACCCAGATGGTGGTCATTCTCTGAGAAACAGGAAGGTCGGAAATGAAATCCATAGAGATATGGGTCCATGGTCTCTTGGGCACAGGCAATGGCATCAACAAACCACTAGAGCGAGAGCAAGGCTTGGAGCGAGAGCAAGTCCCGCAGGACTGCACAAATTCCCTGACATCACGAGACAAGGTAGGCCACCAAAAGGACCGACTAACCAAGTCTCTGGTACCAAAAATTCCGGGATGCCCAGCCAATGCGGAACAATGAATCTCAGACATCACACTCTTTTTCCACTGGTCCGGGACAAACAATTTTCCAACAGGGCAGCGCTCGGGCCTATCCTCCTGACACCCCTCCAGAGCAAGTCTCAAATTGGGCGAGATGGCGGAAAGAACTACAACCTCTTTCAAAATAACAGAAGGATCAGATAACTCAGGAGAGTCCGCAAGGAAACTCCTCGAGAGGGCATCCGCCTTAACATTCTTAGTGCCAGGAAGAAAGGAAACCACAAAATTAAAACGTGTGAAAAACAAGGCCCACCTGGCCTGTCTAGGATTGAGTCGCTTGGCAGATTCCAGATAGACCAGATTCTTATGGTCCGTAAGGACCACCACCTGATGTTTGGCTCCCTCCAGCCAATGTCTCCACTCTTCAAAAGCCCACTTCATGGCCAATAACTCCCGATTACCCACGTCATAATTACGTTCAGTAGGAGAAAATTTTCGAGAGAAAAAGGCACAAGGGTTACTTTTAGAGGTCTCTGGATCTTTTTGGGACAAAACGGCACCTGCTCCAATTTCAGAGGCATCAACCTCCACCTGAAATGGCAGAGAAACATCAGGCTGCCGTAGAACAGGATCAGAAGTGAATCTCTGCTTAAGTTCCTGAAATGCAGAGACTGCCTCAGGAGGCCAATTCACCACATCAGAACCCTTTCTGGTCAAATCAGTTAATGGTTTAACAATAACCGAGAAATTACCAATAAATAGTGTTGAGCGATATTGCTCGATATCTAAAAATATCGTATCGAAATTGTATCGCCGATAGCACTAAATATCGTCAATATCCGATTACGATACCGGAAGTCCCATGTAAGTCTATGGGAACAAAATATCGCAACAAAAAAAACCCTTTCTTTCGTTGTAAACACAAAATATACACACATAGAATACACATATATATATATATATATATATATATATATATATATATATATACATGTCATTGTGACATATATATATACATATATTTATAGTTTATACACTTCTACATAGTAAAATAGACTCTGATTCAATTGCCGGGTAAAGCCGTGACATACCCCATAGAAGTCGACGGGCTCGGTGCCGAGTACCCCCAAAACCTCTGGCTCTGTGCGACTCAACTTGGGCGTCACGAACAGGATTCTGTAGCTCGCTATAAGCGAGTCCTGTGTGCCTGAATTGAACTGGTTTTGTGCTTGAGAATTGCTAAAATCATCAGAGAATGTATTTGCCATTTTTCCGCCATATCTGCGTCACGACGAGGCACTGGTGAAGAAGAAGGGCGTGCTCTTCATGGGTGTACACTCACTCAGTGACGCGAAAACGATGGCTCTAAATGGTACTGCAATGTAAGATCGTGCCCCACAGCTCTTCAGTTCCGCCTCCTCATCCTCCTCAGTGTGCGGAAACTAACACGAAGGTCCCGCCTCCCTACAAAAGAGGGCCCTCTCCAGATGCTAATGACACATGTGACTTGGCAGAGATGGCTAATGGACACGAGCAGAAGTGTGAAGGGATGGAGCAGTCAGAGCTCTCCCCCTACGGAAGCGACCCGATCGCCACGGAACCACCGTTGGGCACCCGGCCTGGAAACCCTCCTACGCTGCAAGAAGCAGGGGATACCCTAAGAGGCCTGGCCCGGCACCGGGAGGAGGTCGCCAGGATGGAAGCGAGCTGGCGTGCCCTAAAACTAAACTTGGAGCGGCGCCAATCCCTCTTACCTGAAGTGTCTGTACCGGAAGGTGAGGCACCCGTTCTAGTAGAGGAGTCCTTGCAATGTGATCCGGTTGACGTTGTCGCAGTGGAGGCACCCGTTCGTGCAAAAAACGCTGCACCGGCAGCACCCCAGATCCCGCTGTCTGCCCCCGTCACTGAGACAGAAGAAGCGACACCCGTCCTCATGGAGGAGGCCGCGCAGGCACCAGAGGTCTACCTGCCTGTACCGGAGCCCTGACTGTCATCTGTTCCAGAGCCGGCTGCTTCCTCCGCATGTGAGCGCCGCCAGGACTGGGGGGCACCAGGAGAGCTGCCGCAAACCGGACACTGTAAGCTGCAGTTTGATGGTGGAGACATGGAGCAGCTGGTGGAGAATTACAACCGGCGTCAGGAGGAAGAGTGGACACGTTGGGAGCGGGAAGCAGAGCGACAAAGGGAGCAGCGAGAATCCCAAAAACTTCGGCAACGTAACCTGGAGAAGGACCGGGCAGATAAGGACCGGATGAGAAAGGATAAAGGAACCCTGTGTGAGCCGCGGCGTAAGGGTGCAGTACGGAGCTTTAAATTGAAAGGTGGTTGGGGCTTCATCAAGGAGCCTGGACTTTATTTAGAAGTTTTTGTGAACCGGCGGGACGTGGAGGCTCACCTCCCAGAAGGACACCCGGGGAGCGACCTGTTGCCAGGAGACTTGGTGACTTACACCCGACACTGGGGTTACAATGGATGGTACGCCCTAAATGTTACCAGGTGCGACCCCTACTCCCCAAGTGTCAGGAACCTGTGAGACCCTCGGAGCCTTCAGCCTCCCACATCCAGGCCTCTGCAAAAGTGCCCACCCCACGCCGTAAATCTCCCAAGCCTCCCTCAGTGGTCTCCTCAGCAGCCCCAGCTATGGACATGATAAGTATAGCTGGCCCGTACCCGGCGCCTGTTAGGCCCCCTGGGGTTCGTTCAGTCCGGGACATAGGGTTCCAGACCCGGAGGGAGATGAAAGAGGTGGCCACACAGACCCAGATAGCGGGTCACGACTTGACTGTACAGGCCACACGACGTCATCAGGTCCTGGTGGTCCTTGGTGCCTCGGATGTTTGGCAAGCATCAGAAGAGTACCAGGTGGTACCTGGAACACCCCTGCCAAAGAATTATAAATAACCCGGACAAGGTCCCTGTATGTAAATAGTTAAATTGTTTATGTACCCGGACGGGTGAATGTTCATAAAAAAGTTTTTTAATTTAATCAAAAAAAAACAAACACAGTTTTCATTACTTTTATTACAGTCTCCACATCCTGTCGACGACCATCGAACTCCCACCATGTAAAGAATAAGTGACAAAACAAAAAAAGTATACCACCGATACCGCACACGCATTTACCATAGTACCAGAAGTGGGTCCCAACGTGACGGATCTCCAGCTCCTGCTACACACCGACCACGGACACTCACGTGACAGACAAACGATTACCGATTCCGGTGACGTATCGACGTTATCAAGGCCGTGGATATATCCCTGCATATTGCAGTTTATCGTCAAACACTACATAATTACCGCCAGGGAGAAGAAATGGCGAGCCAATCAAGCAGTCCTGACTGACGCCGAGATCTTTGACAGGTAAGTGCCGCTGACTCCTGACAGACCCGACCGACGGACACTCACAGTGACAGTGACAAATCCATTCCGGTATTCGATAAGACGAAAATATCGAAACGAATTATCGAAAGGCCGATAGAGCTAATATCGGCCGAAGCCGATATTTGCATTATCTATCGCTCAACATACCATAAATCAGACCTATTTGGTCAAAATCAAATTTAAGGCTTTAAAATAACGAGGAATCACCAATCACAGATGGCCTGAACCTTGACCGGGTCCATTTCAATAACAGATGGGGACAAAATGAATCCCAGAAATGAGATCCTCTGTACGCCAAAAAGACACTTTGATCCCTTCACATACAGAGCATTCTCTCTCAAAATCTGGAATACAGTTCGAACATGTTTCACATGAGAGTCCCAGTCATTAGAAAAAATCAAGATATCATCCAAATAAACAATCAGAAATTTGTCCACAAAATCCCTGAAAATGTCATTCATGAAGGACTGGAAGACGGAAGGAGCATTAGTGAGCCCAAAGGGCATCACCAGGTACTCAAAATGCCCTTCAGGGGTATTGAATGCCGTCTTCCATTCATCCCCGTGCTTAATGCGAATAAGGTTATACGCCCCCCTGAGGTCAAGCTTGGTAAACCAAGTAGCGTTTTTCACCCTGGAAAACAGGTCAGAAATCAAGGGTAACGGGTATTGATATTTCACAGTAATATTGTTCAAGAGACGATAATCAATACATGGCCTTAATGAACCATCCTTTTTGGCCACAAAGAAAAAACCGGCACCTAAGGGTGAAGAGGATGGTCTGATATGACCCTTCTCCAATGATTCCTTGATATAAGACCGCATAGCGTCATGTTCAGGTACAGACAAGTTAAAAAGGCGACCTTTAGGGAATTTACTACCCGGCACTAATTCAATAGCGCAGTCATAGCTCCTATGGGGAGGCAAGGATGCAGAATGCTAAACACATCAGAAAAATCAATCAAAAAGTCAGGAACATCCTGAGCCTGGGGGGAGGCAGAAAAAACAGGAGTGTTGGTATTAACACATTGGCAGCCCCAACTGGTTACAGACACAGATTTCCAATCCAAAACAGGATTTTGAGACTGTAACCAAGGAAAACCCAGCATGATAATGTCATGCAGATTATACAGAACCAAAAATTTGCAGCACTCCTGGTGATCAGGTTCAACCCTCATTATCACCTGAGTAGAAAACTGGGGTTTATTCTCAGCCAAAGGGGTAGAATCGATCCCCAGTAGGGGAATAGACTTCTGTAGGAGTATCAAGGGAAATCCACAACGTTTAGCAAAATCATAATCCATCAGGTTAATAGCTGCTCCAGAATCAACGAAAGCCTGAGCAGAAAATGAGGACAGAGAGCATATCAGAGTGACAGTTAATAAAAACTTAGTCTGAACACTACCCAAGACAACTGAGCGTGCAAAACGTCTTCCCCGCTTAGGGCAGACTGAAACAGCATGAGAGGCATCACCACAGTAGAAACACAACCCATTGCACTTCGAAACTCATGACGCTGTGCCCCAGACACCACTCTATCACACTGCATGGGTTCAGAAGCTGGTTCACAAGGCAACACCATTCCACGCATACTTCTCCGCTCACGCAAACGTCTGTCAATTTGAATCGCTAATGACATAGAATCATTGAGACCAGAGGGGACAGGGAATCCCACCATAACATCCTTTACATTATCAGACAGACCCTTCCGGAAAAGGGCTGCCAAAGCGTCGTCATTCCATTTGGTCAGGACTGCCCACCTACGGAATCTCTGAAGTATAACTCAGCGTCATCAAGCCCCTGATTTAATGCCAACAAGGCTTTTTCAGCTTGATCAGTGACATTAGGCTCATCGTACAATAACCCCAAGGCCTGAAAAAACGCATCAACATCACTCAAAACAGGATCCCCAGGTATCAGGGAAAAAGCCCAATCCTGAGGATCGCCGCGCAGGAGAGAGATGATAATTTGAACCTGCTGCGCTGCGTTCCCTGAGGACTTAGATTTTAAGGCAAAAAACAATTTACAATTATTTTTGAAATTCTGAAACTTAGCTCGATCTCCTAAAAACAAATTTGGCATGGGAATCCTAGGTTCCACAACAGGCAACCCAGCAAGATAGATAGCAATACTCCGAACCTCAGTGGCAAGCTGATCCACACGGCCAGACAACTGTGCAAACTCCATTGAGAGAAAAGATCCTCCCCAGCACCCAGAGATACAGAGGGAAAAAAAAAAATGCAACAAACAGAAAAATATCTCTGACAACTCTGACAACCTTTTTTCTTTCACAATATTTTTTCCCTTCTGTGAGTACCATACAATTTTCAATTTTTTGGGCCGGTGATACTGTTATGTTTCGGTAGCTGAGAAGTGCAGGTAAAAAAGGCAATACACCAGAGCAGTTGAAATCTATGAGATTGCAGTACCCTGACTAACCACCACAACTAGAGGCAGCCGTGGAGCGTTCCTACGTTGGTCCTAGACGCCTCGTCACAGCCTGAGAAACTAACTACACCTAAAGATAGAAATAGGAAAGCTATCTGCCCCGGAGCAGAACCCCAAAGATAATAGAAAGCCCCCAAACATGTAATGGCGGTTAGACAAGATGAAATACTGACACAGAAAGAAAATAGTATGAGCAAACTCTGGAGCCCAAACTAACTAAATAGAGAAGGATAGGAAGGGTACTTACTGCAATCCCAGAAAACCCTGAAAGGCACCAACTCTACTAATTTCAAAAACACCTGAGATCACACGACCTCTTCCACCTAAATTAGTTCTCTGGTGTAACAAAATCAAAACAGCAGCCACTGAAAAAACTGGAAAAAGCAAAAGTACAAACATCAGTGGCTGAACAAAACTGAGAGGGCAGAAGCCCCCGAAGGGACCCTGAAGGCCCCCACAAAAGTGCAGGACAAAATGCAAAAATATAGCACAAACACAAAAGAAGAAAATGTCTTATCTGTTAGCAGGAGATGCAGACACGACACAGCAGGCTACAAGGGAAACAGGAAAAAGGATCCAGACCAGAACAATTGATCACCGGCAACCCTGATGGGAAGGTGACTCCCTTATATAAGACCAGTCAGTAACACCTGATTCCCAGTCCTCACAATCTTCACTGGACAGACCAGCACCGCTTGTAACCACCAGAGGAAGCCTCTGCTCAGAACTCATCTCAAACCCATTCACAACAATATCCCATCTGGTTCTTGGGACGGGGACAGCATGGGCTTGTGTAATTTCAAATGCCAGGGCTGAATTTCAGCCCCTGTCCGTACCTGTGTGGGAGCATATGAGAGGTGAGTCAAATTGTTTATTTTTTTATGCATTAAAGAAGACCTACACGATGGTGGATATATGTATCAGGATGGGGAACATACATACCAGGATGGGGATATACATGCCAAGATGGGGCCCAGGCAGGATAAAGGACATATATACCAGGATGGGGGATACATAAACCAGGAGGGGCCCAGGATAAGAGAAATATGTGCCAAGAAGGGATATATATATACCTGGATAGAGAACATATCTACCAGGGTAGAAGACATACATGTTGAGTTGCAGACTTTTGCTCATTACAAAGTGATATGCGTTGAGAAAAATAAAGCATAAAAATGATCAGTGTAAATCAAAATTAATATCCAATGGAAGTCTGGATTTATAATGATACTTAAAATCAAAGAGGCAAATCAAATTACAGGCTGATCCAACTTCAATGGAAATGCCTCAAGACAAGGAAATGATTCTCAGTAGTGTGTGTGTGGCCTGTATGACCTCCCTACCAAGTCTGCACATGGTCCTGATGAGGCAGCTCATGTATTCCTGAGAGATCTCATCCCAGACCTTTATTAAAGAATCAGTAAACTGTACAGTCTGTGGTACAACATGGCATTGGTGGATGGAAGAGACATGATGTCCCAGATGCGCTCAATTGGATTCAGGTCTGGGGAACATTCAGGCCTGTTCATAGCATCAAAGCCTTCCTCGGGCAGGAACTGCTGACTCATTTCAGCCACATGAGGCCTAGCATTGTCATGAATCAGAAGGAACCCAGGGCCCACTGGTCTCACAATGGGTATGAGGATCTCATCCCAGTACCTAATGGCAGTCAAAGTATCTCTGGCTAGCACATGGAGAACTGTGTGGCCCTCCAAAGAAATTCCTGCCCACACCATTACTGACCCACTGCGGGTCATGCTAGACTATGTTGCAAGCAGCAGAGCATTCTCCATGGCGTCTCCAGACTGTTACGTCTGTCACATGTGCTCAGTTTGAACCTGCTCTAATCCATGAAGAGCAAAGGGTGCCGATTTTGAATCTGCCATCAAACCTGGTTAATCAAAAATAGAGAGGTCCCCACTCCATCATTTTAAATTATTTAAATAAATAATTGCAAAAATGGCATTGGTGTCCCCCTCATTTTGACAACCAGCCAAGCTAAAGCAGACAGCTGGAGGCTGGTATTCTCCGGCTGGTAAAGGACCATGGATGTTGCCTAGCAGCCTTAAAAATAGTAGCTCGCAGTTGCCCAGAAAAGGAGCATCTTTGCTCTGTTCTTCCCACTTGCTCTGTGGCGGTATCAATTGGGGTTCCTATATGTGGGGTTGATGTCTTCTTTGTATTATCCAGTGGCATCAAGCCCTTCGTCTTAGTAATGGAGACCTGTCTATAAGACACCTCTCTAATACTAATCCTATAGTTGTATTGTAAATAAACACACAGCAACACACAAATCCTTTATTTGAAATAAAAACAAAACACACTTTTCCGTTTTTATTTAACAATAACAAACATAGTTATACTCACCTAATGCCCATTCCATTTAAGCCCTCATCTCCTGTAATAAAACAAAAATAAAAAAACAACCATATTCCTCACCTGTCCAGTGTTCTGTCCCATTCTGTAATCCATGTTTGGAGGTAAACAGTTTTCAACCATGATGCAACTGTTCAGGCTGAGAACCACTGAGGAATGAGCTGCTGCTTGTTCAGCCTCAGTGACTAGTAGTAATATCATCGAGGTTACCACCAGTCACTGAGGCTGCATTCCCAGCCATGCCTCTGAACTGCGGGGACCTTGGTGAGATCACTGCTGGCACCGTGAGAAAAAGTCTCATGGTGCAGTGGTGAGTTCACCGCAGTACTCTGGGAGAAATGCAACTATAGACACCTCTCCACTACTAAGCTGTGAGCTTGATGTCACCGGACAATAAAAAGGTGACATCAACCCTACAAATATGAACTCCACTTGCCACTGTGACAGGGCAAGTGGGAAGAGCAAGGCAAAGTGCCAGAAGTGATGCCCCTTTTCTGGGTGGCTGCGGGCTGCTCTTTTTAGGCTGCAAGACCAACATCCATTGTCTCTTACCATCCTGACAAAATAGCCCCCAGTTGTCTGCTTTAACTAGCCTGATTATCAAAAATGGGAGGGGGCCCTAGACCATTTTTTAAGTTATTTATTTAAATAATTTTAAAAAGACAGTGTGGGGAACCCTCTATCCTTGTTAACCTGGCTGGTTATCAAAAATACAGTGAAACCCACTCCGTTTTTGTTTAATCATTTATTTAGATCACAGGTGGTGGCTGATGAAAACTCCCATTAGCCGCCGTCTCCTCTCGCTGCCCATCAGCTGATGTCAGTAACAGAAGGTAAACTTTTTACCTCCGATCACAGCTATGGGCTTATGTTATCACTTGACAGCATGGGAACCCCCTCTCTCTGACCGGCAAAAATGATTTACAGTACTGCCGATGTTGTGAATGGGTTTGAGATGAGTTCTGAGCAGAGGCTTCCTCTGGTGGTTACAAGCGGTGCTGGTCTGTCCAGTGAAAATTGTGAGGACTGGGAATCAGGTGTTACTGACTGGTCTTATATAAGGGAGTCACCTTCCCATCAGGGTTGTCGGTGATCAATTGTTCTGGTCTGAATCCTTCATTCCTGTTTCCCTTGTAGCCTGCTGTTTCGTGTCTGCATCTCCTGCTAACAGATAAGACATTTTCTTCTTTTTGTTTTTGTGCTATTTTTTTGCATTTTGTCCTGCACTTCTGTGGGGGCCTTCAGGGTCCCCTCCGGGGGGCTTTTGCCCTCTCAGTTTAGTTCAGCCACTGATGTTTGTACTTTTGCTTTTTCCAGTTTTTTCAGTGGCTGCTGTTTTGATTTCGTTACACCAGAGAACTAATTTAGGTGGTAGAGGTCGTGTGATCTCAGGTGTTTTTGAAATTAGTAGAGTTGGTGCTTTTCAGGGTTTTCTGAGATTGCAGTAAGTACCCTTCCTATCCTTTTCTATTTAGTTAGTTTGGGCCCCAGCGTTTGCTCATACTATTTTCTTTCTGTGTCAGTATTTCATCTTGTCTAACCGCCATTACATGTTTGGGGGCTTTCTATGTTCTTTGGGGATCTGCTCCGGGGCAGATAGCTTTCCTATTTCTATCTTTAGGTGTAGTTAGTTTCTCAGGCTGTGACGAGGCGTCTAGGACCAACGTAGGAACGCTCCACGGCTGCCTCTAGTTGTGGTGGTTAGTCAGGGTACTGCAATCTCATAGATTCCAACTGCTCTGGTGTATTGCCTTTTTTACCTGCACTCCTCAGCTACCGAAACATAACAGTATCACCGGCCCAAAAATTGAAAATTGTATGGTACTCACAGAAGGGAAAAAAAAATATTGTGAAAGAAAAAAGGTTGTCAGAGTTGTCAGAGATATTTTTCTGTTTGTTGCATTTTTTTCCCTCTGTATCTCTGGGTGCTGGGGAGGATCTTTTCTTTCAATGGAGTTTGCACAGATGTCTGGCCGTGTGGATCAGCTTGCCGCTGAGGTTCGGAGTATTGCTACCTATCTTGCTAGGTTGCCTGTTGTGGAACCTAGGATTCCCATGCCAGATTTGTTTTTAGGGGATCGAGCTAAGTTTCAGAATTTCAAAAATAATTGTAAATTGTTTTTTGCCTTAAAATCTAAGTCCTCAGGGAACGCAGCGCAGCAGGTTCGGATTGTCATCTCTCTCCTGCGCGGCGATCCTCAGGATTGGGCTTTTTCCCTGACACCTGGGGATCCTGTTTTGAGTGATGTTGATGCATTTTTTCGGGCTTTGGGGTTATTGTACGATGAGCCTAATGTCACTGATCAAGCTGAAAAAGCCTTGTTGGCATTAAATCAGGGGCTTTATGACGCTGAGTTATACTGTCAGAGATTCCGTAGGTGGGCAGTCCTGACCAAATGGAATGACGACGCTTTGGCAGCCCTTTTCCGGAAGGGTCTGTCAGATAATGTAAAGGATGTTATGGTGGGATTCCCTGTCCCCTCTGGTCTCAATGATTCTATGTCATTAGCGATTCAAATTGACAGACGTTTGCGTGAGCGGAGAAGTATGCGTGGAATGGTGTTGCCTTGTGAACCAGCTTCTGAACCCATGCAGTGTGATAGAGTGGTGTCTGGGGCACAGCGTCATGAGTTTCGAAAGCGCAATGGGTTATGTTTCTACTGTGGTGATGCCTCTCATGCTATTTCAGTCTGCCCTAAGCGGGGAAGACGTTTTGCACGCTCAGTTGTCTTGGGTAGTGTTCAGACTAAGTTTTTATTAACTGTCATTCTGATATGCTCTCTGTCCTCATTTTCTGCTCAGGCTTTCGTTGATTCTGGAGCAGCTATTAACCTGATGGATTATGATTTTGCTAAACGTTGTGGGTTTCCCTTGATACCCCTACAGAAGTCTATTCCCCTACTGGGGATCGATTCTACCCCTTTGGCTGAGAATAAACCCCAGTTTTCTACTCAGGTGATAATGAGGGTTGAACCTGATCACCAGGAGTGCTGCAAATTTTTGGTTCTGTATAATCTGCATGACATTATCGTGCTGGGTTTCCCTTGGTTACAGTCTCATAATCCTGTTTTGGATTGGAAATCTGTGTCTGTAACCAGTTGGGGCTGCCAATGTGTTAATACCAACACTCCTGTTTTTTCTGCCTCCCCCCAGGCTCAGGATGTTCCTGACTTTTTGATTGATTTTTCTGATGTTTTAGCGAAAGTAAATCTGCATCCTTGCCTCCCCATAGGAGCTATGACTGCGCTATTGAATTAGTGCCGGGTAGTAAATTCCCTAAAGGTCGCCTTTTTAACTTGTCTGTACCTGAACATGACGCTATGCGGTCTTATATCAAGGAATCATTGGAGAAGGGTCATATCAGACCATCCTCTTCACCCTTAGGTGCCGGTTTTTTCTTTGTGGCCAAAAAGGATGGTTCATTAAGGCCGTGTATTGATTATAGTCTCTTGAACAATATTACTGTGAAATATCAATACCCGTTACCCTTGATTTCTGACCTGTTTTCCAGGGTGAAAGACGCTACTTGGTTTACCAAGCTTGACCTCAGGGGGGCGTATAACCTTATTCGCATTAAGCACGGGGATGAATGGAAGACGGCATTCAATACCCCTGAAGGGCATTTTGAGTACCTAATGATGCCCTTTGGGCTCACTAATGCTCCTTCCGTCTTCCAGTCCTTCATGAATGACATTTTCAGGGATTTTGTGGACAAATTTCTGATTGTTTATTTGGATGATATCTTGATTTTTTCTAATGACTGGGACTCTCATGTGAAACATGTTCGAACTGTATTCCAGATTTTGAGAGAGAATGCTCTGTATGTGAAGGGATCAAAGTGTCTTTTTGGCGTACAGAGGATCTCATTTCTGGTATTCATTTTGTCCCCATCTGTTATTGAAATGGACCCGGTCAAGGTTCAGGCCATCTGTGATTGGGTCCAACCTACTTCATTAAAGGCTCTTCAGAGATTTTTGGGTTTTGCCAATTTTTATCGTAAATTTATTGGTAATTTCTCGGTTATTGTTAAACCATTAACTGATTTGACCAGAAAGGGTTCTGATGTGGTGAATTGGCCTCCTGAGGCAGTCTCTGCATTTCAGGAACTTAAGCAGAGATTCACTTCTGATCCTGTTCTACGGCAGCCTGATGTTTCTCTGCCATTTCAGGTGGAGGTTGATGCCTCTGAAATTGGAGCAGGTGCCGTTTTGTCCCAAAAAGATCCAGAGACCTCTAAAAGTAACCCTTGTGCCTTTTTCTCTCGAAAATTTTCTCCTACTGAACGTAATTATGATGTGGGTAATCGGGAGTTGTTGGCCATGAAGTGGGCTTTTGAAGAGTGGAGACATTGGCTGGAGGGAGCCAAACATCAGGTGGTGGTCCTTACGGACCATAAGAATCTGGTCTATCTGGAATCTGCCAAGCGACTCAATCCTAGACAGGCCAGGTGGGCCTTGTTTTTCACACGTTTTAATTTTGTGGTTTCTTTTCTTCCTGGCACTAAGAATGTTAAGGCGGATGCCCTCTCGAGGAGTTTCCTTGCGGACTCTCCTGAGTTATCTGATCCTTCTGTCATTTTGAAAGAGGGTGTAGTTCTTTCCGCCTTCTCGCCCAATTTGAGACTTGTTCTGGAGGGGTGTCAGGAGGATAGGACCGAGTGCTGCCCTGTTGGAAAATTGTTTGTCCCGGACCAGTGGAAAAAGAGTGTGATGTCTGAGATTCATTGTTCCGCATTGGCTGGGCATCCCGGAATTTTTGGTACCAGAGACTTGGTTAGTCGGTCCTTTTGGTGGCCTACCTTGTCTCGTGATGTCAGGGAATTTGTGCAGTCCTGCGGGACTTGCTCTCGCTCCAAGCCTTGCTCTCGCTCTAGTGGTTTGTTGATGCCATTGCCTGTGCCCAAGAGACCATGGACCCATATCTCTATGGATTTCATTTCCGACCTTCCTGTTTCTCAGAGAATGACCACCATCTGGGTAATTTGTGATAGGTTTTCCAAAATGATACATCTTGTGCCATTACCTAAGTTGCCTTCCTCCTCTGAATTGGTGCCGTTGTTCCTTCAGCACGTGGTTCGTTTACACGGCATTCCTGAGAACATTGTGTCTGACAGAGGAGTCCAGTTTGTTTCCAGATTTTGGAGGACTTTTTGTTCTAAACTGGGTGTTCAATTGTCTTTCTCCTCGGCATTTCATCCTCAGACCAATGGTCAAACTGAGAGAACAAACCAGACATTGGAGACTTATCTAAGATGCTTTGTGTCTGCTGATCAGGATGACTGGGTCTCTTTTTTGCCTTTGGCTGAGTTTGCTCTTAATAATAGGGCTAGCTCTGCCACTTTGATGTCTCCGTTTTTCTGTAATTCTGGGTTTCACCCTCGATTTTCTTCAGGACAGACGGAGACTTCTGTCTGTCCAGGTGTTGACTCTGTTGTGGAGCGTATGCAACAGATATGGGACCAGGTAGTGGAGAGGTTGTCCCTCTCCCAGGAGAAGGCCCAGCGGTTTGCTAACCGGCATAGGACTGATGGTCTTCGGTTTAAAGTGGGGGACTTGGTCTGGTTGTCCTCAAAGAATATTCCTATGAGAGTAGCATCTCCTAAATTTAAGCCTAGGTTCATTGGACCTTACAAGATCATGGAGATTATTAATCCTGTTTCTTTTCGTTTGCTTCTTCCAGGGACATTTAAGATCCATAACGAGTTCCACAAGTCCTTGTTGAAGAGGTTTGTTGAGCCATTGGTTCCTGCTGCTGTGCCTCCTGACCCTGTTTTGGTTGAGGGCAATTTGGAGTATGTGGTTGAGAAAATATTAGATTCTCGTTTTTCTAGACGGAAACTCCAGTATTTGGTTAAATGGAGAGGTTATGGTCAGGAAGACAATTCTTGGGTGTTTGCTTCGGACATCCATGTTAGGAGACTTATCCGTGCGTATCATAGAACTCATCCTGACCGACCTGGTTGCTCAAATGAGGGTTCGGTGACCCCTCTCAAGGGGGGGGTACTGTTGTGAATGGGTTTGAGATGAGTTCTGAGCAGAGGCTTCCTCTGGTGGTTACAAGCGGTGCTGGTCTGTCCAGTGAAAATTGTGAGGACTGGGAATCAGGTGTTACTGACTGGTCTTATATAAGGGAGTCACCTTCCCATCAGGGTTGCCGGTGATCAATTGTTCTGGTCTGAATCCTTCATTCCTGTTTCCCTTGTAGCCTGCTGTTTCGTGTCTGCATCTCCTGCTAACAGATAAGACATTTTCTTCTTTTTGTTTTTGTGCTATTTTTTTGCATTTTGTCCTGCACTTCTGTGGGGGCCTTCAGGGTCCCCTCCGGGGGGCTTTTGCCCTCTCAGTTTAGTTCAGCCACTGATGTTTGTACTTTTGCTTTTTCCAGTTTTTTCAGTGGCTGTTGTTTTGATTTCGTTACACCAGAGAACTAATTTAGGTGGTAGAGGTCGTGTGATCTCAGGTGTTTTTGAAATTAGTAGAGTTGGTGCTTTTCAGGGTTTTCTGGGATTGCAGTAAGTACCCTTCCTATCCTTTTCTATTTAGTTAGTTTGGGCCCCAGCGTTTGCTCATACTATTTTCTTTCTGTGTCAGTATTTCATCTTGTCTAACCGCCATTACATGTTTGGGGGCTTTCTATGTTCTTTGGGGTTCTGCTCCGGGGCAGATAGCTTTCCTATTTCTATCTTTAGGTGTAGTTAGTTTCTCAGGCTTTGACGAGGCGTCTAGGACCAACGTAGGAACGCTCCACAGCTGCCTCTAGTTGTGGTGGTTAGTCAGGGTACTGCAATCTCATAGATTCCAACTGCTCTGGTGTATTGCCTTTTTTACCTGCACTCCTCAGCTACCGAAACATAACATGCCGGTCAAAGTCACAGCTGCGGGTCACGCTGACATCTGACAGCGTGTACCCGCAGTGTTCTGACCGCCAGGTAGATCACTGCTTTAATGTAAACTGGATAATTTACCGAATTTTGTGGAAAATGCTTGGGAATCTGAACACAAATTCGAATGTGCTGAGTTCGTGCCGACTTTGATATTGGTGTACATTTTTCGAACAAGTTCACTCATCTCTAATTTGGAGTAAGTCTAGTGAAGGTGTGAAGTTTGTTCATGTAGTGAGTCATAAATCCATGTATTAGGTTAAGTCATATTGTCAAAGACCTGAACATCTTGAATTCTCAGATATTTTTCATCTATCTTTCTTTAATTGATTTTTCAGTATTAAGACTTTTAAATACCATATTTTTGGATAAGACACACTTCTTCCCCCCAAAAAATTTGGGAATAAAATGGAGATGCATCCTATAATCCAAATATAGCTTACCAAAGAGGGAGATGGCTGCAGTGGATCGGGGTCACAGGCGGTGGGATTACTGCTGCAGGTAGCAGTGATAGAAGTGAGATGATGCTGCAAGCTCAAGACTAGGAGGATGGGGTGTTCAGCGGTGCAAGGCTGTGGGGGGCCCCAGGCTTTAAGAAAATGTCAGCAGAATAAGTCCTGATATCTTGGCTCCCGAGAGCTCAATCAACACATGCACCACCTCCGGCGGCCATTTTTCCAAAATCCACCGCAGTGTGTAGACTCCACCAACATTTTCGAAAAGTTCAGGGAATGCTGCAGCCTCCTCCTTGCCTGGAGTTCTCAGTCATCCCCCCAGTAAGCTACCGTAAAATTGGACTATAAGATGCACCCCCCATTTTATTAAAACATTTATTTCCTATTTTCCTACCCAAAATTTGGGGTGCGTCTTATGGTCTGTGAGTCTTATAGTCCACAAATTGCGGTATGTCTGGAAATATGTCTAATTCGGCAGCACAGATAATATCCACAGATTTCTTTTACTATGGTACAAATTATGGTATGTCATACTGTGTCCAGGCCCAGAGAAATGTTTTCCCACAGATGTATCCCGCTCATTCCTTATAGTATGTCTGCGTAGATTCATCCTCGTTTGTAGTTTTTGTTTAGTTTCTCTAATACTAGAGTTGAGCGAAACAGGTCGGTCAGATTCAAAAAACACTGACTTTCGCCAAAGTCGGGTTTCGCCGAGTGAAACCCGACCATAGCGTGATGTCGGCCATGCGTTCGGTGACCCGAGCGCCAAAATCGGTTTTCCCATAATGCTTGCAGGTGCCTTTTCTCAGACAATGGTAAAGGACGTACACTGTGGGCAACGGGATGAAATGCTCAGCGGCCACCACCATCTTAGAGAAGGGCATTGCAGTGATTGGCTTGCTTTGTGTGGCATGACAGTGCCTATAAAAGCCCTCATCGCCGAACGCCATTTTATTTCTGCCGATCTTAGCGTAGGATGAGGTTGCTGCCGCTGTTTCTCAGTAGGGTGAACGTTAGGCAGGAAAAAAAAACTTATTCTGTGCTTGTGCTGATAGCGATTAGCTGTACAGTTAGTGTGCAGAGACAGGGGAGGAATTTGTTGTGTGCCGTAGCGATGGTTCTTAGGCTGCCTGCCAGTGAGAGGGGAGGAATTTCTTGTGTGCAGCAGCAGAGCTGATTATTAGGCTGCCTGCTAGCTGTATTGCTGTGTGTACACTGCTGTGTGGAGTGCTTTTTAACATAACGCCTACACAGCACTAATACTTTTATTCTTTTTTTCTGCACAGTTACCGAGCGTTCATTTTTCCCCACACCGTATAGAGCTGTACACTCCTCACACACTACCGTGTATCGGCTGGTATCACAGAAAAATACATGCTGACTATCTGTGTGTGACTCCGGAAATATATACGGAGATTAAAATTTTCCCCAAAACCGTATACAGCTGGTATCTTCTGGTACAGTACCGTTTTTCTGCCTTCTGTATTACGGTCAAATCTATATTGAGAGAGCGTCTGTGTGTGACTCCGGAAATATATACGGAAATTTAATTTTTCACCAAAACCGTAAACAGCTGGTATCTTCTGATACAGTACCGTTTTTCTGTCTTCTGTATTACGATCAAATCCAAACTGAGAGAGCGTCTGTGTGTGACTCCGGAAATATACACAGAGATTTAAATTTTCACCAAAACCGTATACAGCTGGTATCGTCTGATGAAGTACCATTTTTCTGCCTTCTGTATTATGGTCAAATCCATACTGAGAGAGCGTCTGTGTGTGACTCCCAAAATGTATACGGAGATTAAAATTTTCCCCAAAACCGTATACAGCAGGTATCTTCTGATAAAGTACCGTTTTTCTGCCTTCTGTATTATGGTCAAATCCATACTGAGAGAGCGTCTGTGTGTGTCTCCGGAAATATATACGGAGATTTAATTTTTCACCAAAACTGTATACTGCTGGTATCTTCTGATACAGTACCGTTTTTCTGCCTTCTGTATTACGGTGAAATCCATACTGATAGAGCATCTGTGTGTGACTCCGGAAATATATACAGAAATTTAAATTTCCCTTTGACCGTACACAGCTGGTATCTTCTGATACAGTACTGTTTTTCTGCCTTCTGTATTACGGTCAAATCCATACTGAGAGAGCGTCTGTGTGTGACTCCGGAAATATATATGGAGATTTAAAATTTCCCTAACACTGTATACAGCTGTATGCTACTAATACAGTACACTTTTTCTGCTTTTCATATTCTGGTCTACTCCATACTGAGCCTGTGAGCGTCTGTGTGTTACTCCTGAAATATATACGGAGATTTAAAATTACCCCAACACTGTATACAGCTGTACACTACTGATACAGTACACTTTTTCTGCTTTTCATATTCTGGTCTACTCCATACTGAGCCTGTGAGCGTCTGTGTGTTACTAATGAAATATATACGGAGATTTAAAATTACCCCAATACTGTGTACAGCTGTACACTTCTTATACAGTACCATATTTCTGCTGGTATTTTGGGTACATTTTCACAAACATAAGGAAGTATGGAGGAAGAGGCCGCGGACGTGGGCGTGGGGGCCAGCTGGTACTGATGGTGGTGGTGGTGCATCTGCTGGTAGTGCCAAATGCACAATAGCACCTAAGGCAGGAGGTGTTGAGCCTGCATCATGGTCTGGCTCCAGAAGGCCTGGAAGGCTCCCTTTTCTGGGAGTACGTAAACCGCTTTTAAAGCTGGAGCATCAGAAACAGGTTTTGGCTTTTATTGCTGAAACAGGCCCCAGCTCTATCGCCTCCTCTTCTGAAGTTTCAAAAACTCCAAGCACTGAGTCGTCAGTGCAGGCTTCTGGTCAGGAACAACCCCTTTCCTTGTGTCCTTCACCCCCACCAAAGTGAAGGATGCGACAGGCCACGCTTCAGATTACTCCATGGAGCTCTTTTCACATACCATGCCTGGGTTATCAAGTCAAATCCTGAATTCCCCAGTCTAAGATGAATCTGACATGGAGTGCACTGATGCACAGCTACTGCTTTATGATTGTGCTGGTACATTCAACCAGAGCACTACATTGCCCTCGCAGTCTACTGAGCCAGAATGTGACCCTGATGAAACTCAGGTGCCCCTTCCTGCATACTATACCACCTTACATGGTGACACAGAGGAAGGTGCAGATGAAATTGAAGAGGAGTGATGGATGACCCAGTTGTTGACCCGGATTGGCATCCATTGGGGAAAGAAGGTGCCGCTGGCAATAGCTCAGTAGAGGAGGAGGATCGGCAGCAGGTATCAACATCGCAGTTGGGGTTATCTGGCAGGCCCGTAGCAGTCCAAAAAGGTGTTAAAAAAACAAAACGTGTTGCAGGACAGCTTGGCCAGACGTTCAAATTAGCACAGCGTGCAAGCCCTGAAAATTTATACCATAGTAGGAAGAGTGCAGTGTGGCACTTTTTTGACCAAAATCCTATTGATGAGGCAACGGTTATCTGTAAAAGTGCGGAAGGACCTTTAGCCGAGGGAAAAATCTCAGAAATTTGAATACCAGTTGCAAGCATGGACCTGCTCCGACTGAAGTTAGCCAGCAACGCTCCATCGCTTCCCCCACTGTAAGCCCATTGGTTAGCACACCACCTGCAAGAAATGTTGCGGTGTCGTCGCAAGGCCAAAGCAGTCAGGGAATCACAAAGTTTTTGCAATGAAAGACTGCATTTAGGCCATCACCACCACCACCATCACCATCACCAACCCCCTCTCAGTCCATCATGTCCACCGCTAGTTCCACCATATGCAGCTCTCAAGTCCAGCTCACCCTACCAGACACTCTGAGTAGGACAAGAAAGTACTCATCCTCTCATCCGGGTACACCGCCTACATTGCCAAACTTATCTCATTAGAGATGATGCCCTTCCGTTTAGTTGAAAACGCAGCGTTCCGAGACCTCATGGCCTACGCTGTCCCACGCTATGACCTACTCAGTCGGCACTTTTTTTCTCGAAAAGCCATTCCTGCCCTCCACCTGCATGTGAAAGACAGCATTGTCCATGCACTCAAACAATCAGTGAGTGGAAAGGTGCACCTCACAACAGATGCATGGGCCAGTATGCATGGCCAGGGCCGTTATGTGTCCATCACTGTGCACTGTGTTAATGTGGTGGATGCAGGGTCCACAGGGACAGTGGCGGTGGGACAGTGCTGCCTAGTCCATGGTATAGGCAACAGCTGCCAGTGTTGCACACGGGGTGTCCCACTATTGAACAGCTAGTGGTAAGCGTCAGCAGGCTGTTTTAAAGATTATGTCTTTTGGCGACAACAGACACACTGCGGAGGTACTGGCCGACTACTTGCAGCGAGAAACTGAGTCATGGCTGGGCAGTCTACATCTTGAGCCAGGCAAGGTAGTCAGTGATAACGGCCGTAATTTTGTGGCGGCCATAGCCCTGGCAAAACTCAGACACATACCTTGCCTGGCTCACACCTTGAACCTAGTGGTGCAGTGCTTCTTAAATAATTATCCAGAGTTAACAGTCCTGCTCCATAAAGTGCGAAGACTGTGTTCGCACATCCGTTGCTCGCCCGTAGACTCCAGTCGTATGCAGAGGCTGCAGCGATCGCTCCACCTCCCCTAGCACCGCCTAATCATAGACGTTGCAACAAGGTGGAACTCCACCATGCACATGGTTGAGAGGCTGTGTGAACAGAGGCAGGCTGTAATGCATTTATGGGAGGATACACGGGCAGGCAGTTTGAGGGCAGACATGGAGTTGTCGGGTGTGCAGTGGGCAAAGCTGAAAGACCTCTGTAAAGTCCTTCAGTGTTTTGAGGAATGCACACGGCTGGTAAGCGCAGACAACGCCATCATAAGCATGAGCATCCCACTTATGCGTCTGCTCATGCAAACTTTGACGCACATTAAGAATCAGGCGTATGCAGCGGAGAAGAAAGAGGAGGAGGGAAGCCTTGATAACAGTCAGTCATTGTCTGCTCAGGGAACTGTCCTTGACGAGGTGGAGGAAGAAGAGGAAGAGGAGGAGGAGGATAAGAGGATGATTATTTTGGGAGGAGGATGCTTCTCAGGGGCAAGAGAAAATGTTGGCTTGCCAAGGTCATGTACAGGATTTGTGCGTGACTGGAGGTATGTGGATTTGGCAGAAAGTGCTCCTCCACCCACCACTGGCAGTGCATCATTGACACCTGGATCATTGGCCCACATGTGTGATTTTCTTTTGCAGATCCTAAAAAGGGACCCCCACATTGCCAAAATTATGAAGGATGGCGACTACTGGTTGGCCAGCATCCTCGATCCATGCTATAAAGGCAAATTACAAAACATCATGCCACAGGAGAACCTAGAGCTAATATTTGCGAACAAACAAGCAACTCTGGTAAACTGTTTTTAGAGGCATTCTCAGCACACAGCAGCGGTGCAGGTTCTACCACAATCGGATGCAGTGGTGCTTTCTGATCAGCTTTCACAGTTTTCCTAGTCACAGACATGTGACATTCCTGGCACCATTTTTCAATGTCTCCTCTACAGCCAATCTAATAAAATTGTTTACGGCCTGTGGCTTCTGTCTTTTCCACTCCAAAGTGACCAGACTGATCATGATAGACAGTGAGGACCACGTCTACATCTCTCCTTCGGATCACAATTTGATGGAGATGACTAATGGTGATGTGATCCACGCTACTGCGATACAGCAACCCTTTATTCACAAACAACCGTTTTCGCTGTCACAGACAAAGTAATTGAGGGTCAGCATCACCTCTGCGAATTCTATCGGGAGGTTTTCCCGTGAATAGGAATTCCCAAATTTTTTCAATCTCTCTACCTTCAGTCTGTACTTGTATCCATCTAGTTTCCTGTAGCGGAGAGTCAGGACTGGCTTACTGAGACTGAAATATATACGAAGATTTAAAAGTATCCCAACACTGTATACAGCTGTACGCTTCTAATACATTACCCTTTTTCTACTTTTTATATTCTGGTGTAATCCATACTGAGCGTGTGAGAGTCAGTGTATGACTTGGGAAAAATATACGGAGATTTAAATTTATCCCAACACTGTATACAGATGTACGCTTCTAATACAGTACACTTTTTCTACTTTTTATATTCTCGTGCAATCAATACTGAGCCTGTGAGAGTCTGTGTCTGACTCAGGAAATATATACAGAGATTTAAAATTACCCCAATACTGTATACAGCTGTACACTTCTGATACAATACCCTGTTTCTACTTTTTATATTCTGGTGTGATCCATACTGAGCCTGTGAGCGTCTGTCTATTACTCTGGAAATATATACAGAAATTTACAATTACCCCTAGACTGTATACAGCTGTAAGCTTGTGATACAGCACCCTTTTTGCCAGAAAGTCCTCCTCCACCCACCACTCTAAGTGCATTATTGACACCTGGAACATTGGCCCACATGTGTGATTATTTCTTTCGGATCTGCTATTTATGTTCTGGTGTGATCCATACTGAGCTTGTGAGAGTGTCTGTTACTCCGGAGAAATATACACAGATTTAAAATTACCCCAACAATGTATACAGCTGTACGCTTCTGATACATTACCCTTTTTCTACTTTTATTTTCTGGTGTGATCCATAATGAGCCTGTGAGAGTCTGTGTTTGACTCTGGAATTTATACGTAGATTTAAAATTACCCCAACACTGTATACAGCTGTACACTTCTAATACATTAACCTTTTTCTACTTTTTATATTCTCGTGTAATCCATACTGAGCCTGTGAGAGTCTGTGTCTGACTCAAGAAATATATACGGAGATTTAAAATTACCACAACACTGTATACAGCTGTACGCTTCTGATACATTACCCTTTTTCTACTTTTTATATTCTGGTGTGATCCATACTGAGCCTGGGAGCGTATGTCTGTTACTCCGGAAATATATACGGAGATTTAAAATTACCCCAACACTGTATACAGCTGTACGCTTCTGATACAGTACACTTTTTCTACTTTTTATATTCTGGTGTAATCCATACGGAGCCAGTGAGAGTCTGTGTCTTACTCAGGAAATATATACAGAGATTTAAAAATACCCCCACACTGCATGCAGCTGTAAGCTTCTAATACATTACCCTTTTTCTACTTTTTATATTCTTGTCTAATCCATAGTGAGCCTGTGAGCGTCTTTGTCTGACTCCTGAAATATATACGGAGATTTACAATATTTTCACTATACTATATATACCTGGTATCTAGTGATACAGTACCCTTTTTAAGCTTTTTATATTCTTGTGTGATCCATACTGAGCCTGAGAGCGTCTGTGCCTGACTCCTGAAAAATATACGGAGATTTACAATATTTTCACTATACTATATACACCTGGTATCTGGTGATACAGTACCCTGTTTAAGCTTTTTATATTCTTGTCTAATCCATACTGAGCCTGTGAGCATCTGTCTGTTACTCCGGAAATATATCATAGAATCATAGAATGGTAGAGTTGGAAGGGACCTCCTGGGCCATCTGGTCCAACCCCCTGCTCAAAGCAGGATTCTCTAAATCATCCCAGACAGATGTCTGTCCAGCCTCTGTTTGAAGACTTCCATTGAAGGAGAACTCACCACCTCTCGTGGCAGCCTGTTCCACTCATTGATCACCCTAACTGTCAAAAAGTTTTTTCTAATATCTAATCTGTGTCTCCTCCCATTCAGTTTTATCCCATTGCTTCTAGTCTTTCCTTGTGCAAATGAGAATAAAGATGATCCTTGTACAATGTGACAGCCCTTGAGATATTTGTAGACAGCTATTAAGTCTCCTCTCAGTCTTCTTTTTTGCAAGCTAAACATTCCCAAATCCTGCAACCGTTCCTCATAGGACATGGTTTGCAGGCCAGTTACCATTCTGGTCGCTTTTCTCTGAACTTGCTCCAGTTTGTTAATGTCTTTGTTAAAATGTGGTGCCCAAAACTGGACACAGTATTCCAGATGAGGTCTGACCAAAGAGGAGTAGAGGGCAATAATGACCTCACGTGATCTAGACTGTATGCTTCTGTTGATACATCTTAGAATTGTATTTGCCTTTTTTGCTGCTGCATCACACTGTTGACTCATGTTCAGTCTGTGATCAATTAGTATACCCAAGTCTTTTTCACATGTGCTGTTACTTACCCTATTCCTCCCATTTTGTATATGCTTTTTTCATTTTTATTGCCCAGATGTAGTACTTTGCATTTTTCCCTGTTAAAAACCATTCTGTTAGTTGCTGCCCACTGTTCCAGTTTATTTATATATTTTTGAATCCTCTCTCTCTCTTCTCTAGTATTAGCTACCCCTCCTAGCTTTGTGTCATCAGCAAATTTGATCAGTTTACCCTCAATTCCTTCATCTAAACCATTGATAAAGATGTTGAACAATACAGGGCCCAAAACAGAGCCTTGTGGTACCCCACTTGAGACATTCTTCCAAGTGGATGTGCAGCCATTTACAGAGATTTACAATATTTTCACTATAGTATATACACCTGGTATCTGTTGATACAGTACCCTTTTTCAGCTTTTCATATTGTGGTCTAATCCATACTGAGCCTGTGAGCATTTGTCTGTTATTCCAGGAAATATATAAAGAGATTTAAAAATTACCCAACACTGTTTACAGCTGTACGCTTCTAATACATTACCCTTTTTCTACTTTTCATATACTGGTCTAATACATACTGAGCCTGTGAGCATCTGTCTCTTATTCTGGAAATATATACGGAAATTTACAATTACCCCTACACTGTATACAGCTGTGCGCTTGTGATACAGTACCCTTTTTGCCCGAAAGTACTCCTCCACCTACCACTCTAAGTGCATCATTGACACCTGGAACATTGGCCCTCATGTGTGATTATTTCTTGCGGATCTGCTTTTTATATCCTTGCTTAATCCATACTGAGCCTGTGAGCATCTGTCTGTTACTCCGGAAATATATACGGAAATTGACATTATTTTCACTATACTATATATACCTTGTCTCTGGTTAAACAGTACCCTTTTTCAGCTTTTTATATTCTTGTCTAATCCATACTGAGCATGTGAGCGTCTATGTCTGACTCCTGAAATATATACGGAGATTTACATTATTTTCACTATACTAATATACCTTGTCTCTGGTTAAACAGTACCCTTTTTCAGCTTTTTATATTCTTGTCTAATCCATACTGAGCCTGAGAGCGTCTGTGTCTGACTCCTGAAATAAACACGGAGATTTACAATTTTGTTACTATAATATATACACCTGGCATCTGGTGATACAGTACCCTTTTTCAGCTTTTCATATTGTGGTCTAATCCATACTGAGCCTGTGAGCATCTGTCTGTTACTCCGGAAATATATACGGAGATTTAAAAATTACCCCAACACTGTATACAGCTGTACGCTTCTAATACATTACCCTTTTTCTACTTTTTATATTATGGTCTAATCCATACTGAGCCTGTGAGAGTCTGTCTGTCTGTTACTCCGAAAATATATACGGAGATTTACAATTACCCCTGCACTGTATACAGCTGTACGCTTGTGATACAGTACCCTTTTTGCCCGAAAGTACTCCTCCACTTACCACTCTAAGTGCATCATTGACACCTGGAACATTGGCCCTCATGTGTGATTATTTTTGCTGAACTGCTTTTTATATCCTTGCTTAATCCATACTGAGCCTGTGAGCGTCTGTCTGTTACTCCGGAAATATATACGGAAATTTACAATTACCCCTACACTGTATACAGCTGTATGCTTCTGATACAATACCCTTTTTGGCAGAAAGTCCTCCTCCACCCATCACTCTAAGTGCATCATTGACACTTGAAACATTGGCCCACATGTGTGATTATGTATTGCGGATCTTAAAAAGGGACCCCCGCATTGCCAAAATTATGAAGGATGACGACTACTGGTTGGCCAGCATCCTCCATCCACGCTATAAAGGCAAATTACAGAACATCATGCCACAGGAGAACCTAGAGCTTATACAGGGGAACAAACAAGCAACTCTGGTAAACCGTTTGTTAGAGGCATTCCCAGCACACAGCAGCGGTGCAGGTTCTACCACGAGCTGTACTGGGCCAAATGGAAAGGGTGTTCATGGTGCACACAGCCGAAGTGGTGTTGGAGACAGGGGTTTCATGAACATGTTGTAGACTGATTTCTCAAGTAACGCTCACAAGACTGGTAATAATGAATCAATTGCAACAGACAGGAGACAGCAGTTGACAACTATGGTTCAAAATTACCTCTCCTCCTTTATTGATGTTCTCCCTCACAGTTCATTCCCCTTTGACTACTGGGCCTGTAAACTGGACACCTGGCCTGAATTGGCACAATATGCCTTACAGGAGCTCGCTTGCCCTGCTGGTAGTGTGCTATCAGAAAGAGTGTTCAGTGCAGCTGGATCAATCCTGACAGAAAGAAGGGCTGTCGACCCAAAATGTTGGTGATCTCACCTTCATTAAAATGAACCATGCCTGGCTTTTAAAGGATTTTTTATCACCTTCCCCTGATGACATATAGGTTGCCAGCAAAATGGCTTGCTTAGTCCTCCTCTTCCTCTGATTTCTCCAATTCCTCCATTTGCAGCAGCTGAACGTCCAGCCTACACCTCAACATATGCCAGTTTTTCCACCTCCCTAACTGGGCTGTACCCCCCCCGAGGGCCGGCGTCAGCACCTGGCGCACCCGGGCAAGTGCCGGTTCCCTGAAAAGGTGGGGGGGCCGTCTCGTGGGCGACGGCATGGCACAGGGCCCCTCAAAGTACGCAAAAGTGTCTCTGATGGTGGGGGGACCCACTCGCCTTCAGACACACCGGTGTACTATGAGGGGCCCTGTGCAAGTGCCATCGCCAACAAGTGGGCCCCCTGCTTGCTCAGGGCCACAGCACTTGCAATACTTACCTCTCCCTGCTCCACCGCTGTGACGTCTTCCGCGTTTCCTGACAGTGACATTCAGGTCAGAGAGCGCGATGATGTCACGTCTGTACGCCCTCTGCCTAAACAGTCCAAGTGCAGAGAGCTGGAAGATGGCGACACTAAGGAGTCCAGAGTAGAGCAGTGCCCAACAAGCAGAGGTATTTCATTTTTTTTTATGTTGGGAGTAGGGTTGAGCATTCCGATACTGCAAATATCGGGTATCGGCCGATATTGGCTGTATCGGAATTCCGATTCCGAGTTCCGATATTTTCGTCATATCGGATACCGGAATCGGGATTGTCACTGTCACTGTCAGTGTCCGTCGGTCAGGTCTGTCAGGAGTCAGCGGCACTTACCTGGCAGAAGATCTCCGGCGGTCACGGGCTGGACTGCTTCATGGCCGCAATCTTCTTTCCCCGGCGGTCACATGCAGTTTCTCGCGATAACTGCAGTGACTGCTGGGTAATCCCGGCCGTAAAGCAGTCAGTCCGATGACGTCACCGCCGGGGAAGCAGGTAATCAGCTGTGCTGCGTCGCGATGACAGGCTCTGCCTGTCATTGCGATGTAGCAGAGCTGGATCGTCGTGGGACTGTCGTTATGGACTGCGTCGGACAGGTGGTATACTGTTGGTTTGTTTTTTTTCTTTTTTTACAGGAGATCGATGGCGTCGCAGGAATGAGTGTATAATAAAATTAATGAAAACTGTTGTCTCTTTTATTTCATTAAAAGACTTTTTTCTTGCTTTGTCTTTTTTTTAAACATTTAATAACTTTGGGATTAATAATGGATCGGTGTCTTATTGACGCCTCTCCATTATTAACCGGGCTTATTGTCACCGTGCAATCAACGGTGACATTAACCCCTTATTACCCCGCTTGCCACCGCTACACGGCAAGTGGGAAGAGCCGGGTAAAGTGCCACAATTGGCACATCTTTTGATGCGCCAAATGTGGGGCTGCTGTAGCCTGGTATTATCAGGCTGTTGAGGGCCAAAATCCATGGGCCTTGACAGTCTTTTAATACCAGGCCGCAGCAGTCTGCATTTTACTTGGCTGGTTAACAAAAATAGGGGGACCCCTACGCCGTTTTTTTTTCGAGGGGATTCCCTATTTTTGTTAACCAGCCAAGCTAAGCAGACTGCTGTGGCCTGGTATTATCAGGCTTGCAAGGTCCATGGATATTGGATCCTTACCAGCCTGAAAAACCAGGCCTCAACGGTCTGCTTCATCTGGCTGGTTAACAAAAATAGGGGGGACCCCACGCCAATTTTTTTCGAGGGGATCCCCTATTTTTGTTAATCAGCCAAGATATGCAGACTGCTGTGGCCTGGTATTATCAGGCTGGCAAGGTCCATGGATCTTGGCTCCTTAACAGCCTGAAAATCCAGGCCTCAGCGGTCTGCTTCAACTGGCTGGTTAACAAAAATAGGGGGGACCCCACGCCAATTTTTTTCGAGGGGATCCCCTATTTTTGTTAATCAGCCAAGATATGCAGACTGCTGTGGCCTGGTATTATCAGGCTGGCAAGGTCCATGGATCTTGGCTCCTTAACAGCCTGAAAATCCAGGCCTCAGCGGTCTGCTTCATCTGGCTGGTTAACAAAAATAGGGGGGACCCCACGCCATTTTTTTTTCGAAGGGAACCCCTATTTTTGTTAATCAGTTCCCTCTGACGTCACTGATTGTGTCCCTGGCTGACCTGAAGTGAAAGTGGAAAGCAATCAATTAAGCTTTCCACTTAAGGGCCCGTCTCACATAGCGATATCGCTACCGAGATCGCTGCTGAGTCACTAGTTTTGTGACGCAGCAGCGAGCTCACCAGCGATATCGCTGTGTGTGACATTCAGCGACGATCAGCCCCCCTGCCGGGTATCGCTGATCGTCGCTGAAATGTCAGGACCTTTTTTTGATCGCTGGTTTCCCGCTGACAGGCACACATCGCTGCGTGTGACAGGCGGGAGACCAGCGATCCGCTGGTAACCAAGGTACACAGCGGGTTTCCAGGCGCGGGGCTGTGCCTAGAAACCCGCTGTGTACCTTGGATACCAGCGCCCTGATGCAGGGAGCTGGTATCCAAGGTACACAGCGGGTTTCCAAGCGCTGCGCGGTGCCTGGAAACCCGCTGTGTACCTTGGTTACCAGCGGATCGCTGGTCTCCCGCCTGTCACACGCAGCGATGCGTGCCTGTCAGAGGGAAACCAGCGATCAAAAAAAGGTCCTGACATTTCTGCGACGATCAGCGATACCCGGCAGGGGGGCTGATCGTCGCTGAATGTCACACACAGCGATATCGCTGGTGAGCTCGCTGCTGCGTCACAAAACTAGTGACTCAGCAGCGATCTCGGTAGCGATATCGCTATGTGAGACGGGCCCTTAAGCGATGTTACCCGCAGTGTCGCTGTCCCAGATCGCTGCCTGAGCTGCCTGTTTGGCAGCTCAGCAGCGATCATGTAGCGATACACCAGCGATCCTGACAAGTGCATATCGTTGTCGGGATCGCTGGTGTATCGTTATGTGACACCCAGCCTTTACTCTCCTGTCAGCCAGGAGAGGAACTCATTCATTTGGGGGTTTACTGTGAGGCTGCAGCATTAGCTGCGGTCCCTGCAGTAAACATTAACCCTTTCTGAAGGATTACACCGTGGGACCTGACTGTGCATGGGATAGGTAAGAATAATTTTGCTTTTTTATTTTATTTTATTACAGGAAATGGTTTTTGCAGTAAAATAAAAGATGGTCAAAAACATGTGTCTTTATTTCATTAAAATGATTTTTAATTAAAGTGTGTGTGTTTTATTTTTATTTCATGCAATAGGATTAATAATTGATAGTTGTCTAATTGACAGCTCTCAATTATTAACCTGGCTTAAGGTCACCTTTCAATAGCAAGGTGGCTTTAACCCCATATTAACCCATTCGCCACCGCTACAGGGCAATGGGAATAGACGGGCAAAGTGCCAGAAAGGGCGAATCTAATTATAGATTTGTCTTTCCTGGGGTGTCTGGGGGCAGATGTTAGTAGCCGGGGGGGGGGCAAAAATAATGGTCCCTCTCTGGGCTATTATTATCTGCCCCCACTCACTGGCTTTGTCTGTCTGGTTGCGAAAATAGGGCGGGAGCCCACAAATTTTTTTTTCAGCAATTTTACACCTCATATATATATATATATACATGTCATTGAATTTGTGACACATATATATATATTTATATTTGTAGTTCATACACTTCTACATAGTATAATAGCTGCTAATTCAATTGCCGGCTTTTGTGAAAATGCAGAACCCGACATGAAATGACACTTGGTGTACATAGGGTTAACCATGTCCTTTGCTATCTGATTTGCACAAACAATTACATCAGTCTATAATCCAAATAAGCATTGGAAGCATTATGCCAAAAATTTACAAAACTTTATTGAAAAATTACATTCATAACAATACACAGTTAAAAGATCCATTTAAAAAGGGGATGTATATACAGTATACTCCCACAGGTGTAGATACCATGACTAGTAAATAAATTTTGATCTAGAATCAAAGGCTATATATTGCTACTACGTGTGATATGTCAATAGATAGTGCTATCAAGTAGTGTAAGGTGTTTTGAATTGACTAGAATGTAGACACTATGTACTTAGCCAGTGATTTGCCAGTATACTTTCGGCGGACACAGCTGCCAAGCGTATTAATAGAATGGTATTTCACTAAATGCAGTTGTAATTTCAATGCACACTGTGATTATAAATGTACCACATATGTAGGCTAATATATTATCCAGTGATAAATTTCTCATGGAAAAATGTCCACTAGACAGCAGTGCCAAATGCTAAATGTAAGTGACTAAACTTCAGGCATCTTATTATAGTTAGATTCACGATATATCACCTTAAATAAAGCTGTCATGAATACCAAGATTATGCACTATTAGGGGGTGTGTCACTAATACAATGGTGTACATAGGGTTAACCATGTCCTTTGCTATCTGATTTGCACAAACAATTACATCAGTCTATGTGTGCAAAATTTCACACCTGTAGGGGTTAATTAAAGGTGTAAATTCGTAGCAAAAAAGTCCGTTTTTTTTACAACGAATTTACACCTTTAATTAACCCCTACAGGTGTGAAATTTTGCACACATAGACTGATTTAATTGTTTGTGCAAATTAGATAGCAAAGGACATGAAAAGACATGGTTAACCCTATGTACACCAAGTGTCATTTCATGTCGGGTGACCCGTTTGCTATCTGATTTGCACAAACAATTAAATCAGTCTATGTGTGCAAAATTTCACACCTGTAGGGGTTAATTAAAGGTGTAAATTCGTTGTAAAAAAAACAGACTTTTTTGCTACGAATTTACACCTTTAATTAACCCCTACAGGTGTGAAATTTTGCACACATAGACTGATTTAATTGTTTGTGCAAATTAGATAGCAAAGGACATGAAAAGACATGGTTAACCCTATGTACACCAAGTGTCATTTCATGTCGGGTCTAATTTGCACAAACAATTAAATCAGTCTATGTGTGCAAAATTTCACACCTGTAGGGGTTAATTAAAGGTGTAAATTCGTAGCAAAAAAGTCTGGTTTTTTTTACAACGAATTTACACCTTTAATTAACCCCTACAGGTGTGAAATTTTGCACACATAGACTGATTTAATTGTTTGTGCAAATCAGATAGCAAACGACATGAAAAGACATGATTAACCCTATGTACACCAAGTGTCATTTCATGTCGGGTGCTTCTGTCTTTTCACTGAAGCCGGCTTTACCCGGCAATTGAATCAGAGGATATTTTACTATGTAGAAGTGTATAAACTATACATATATGTATATATATATATATGTCACAATGACATGTATATATATATATATATGTATTCTATGTGTGTATATTTAGTGTTTACAAGGAAAGAATGGGGTTTTTTTAGTTACGATATTTTGTTCCCATAGACTTACATGGGACTTCCGGTATCGGTATCGGGTATCGCCGATATTTTAATGATATCGGCGATACCATTCTGATTCCGATACTTTTGGATATCGGAAAGTATCGCTCAACTCTAGTTGGGAGCAATATATGGGGATCATTATACACTGGAAAATGATATATGGGGCCCATCATATACTGGAGCATTCCAAATGGGGGACATCAGACACTGGAGCAGCATTAACGTTGCCCATTATACACTGGAGCATTATAAATGGGGCCCATTATATATGGAGCGTTATATTGGCCCATAAGTAACTGGAGCATCATCCATGGGGCCCATCACATACTGGAGCATTCCAAATGGGGGACATCAGACACTGGAGCAGCATTTACGGGGCCCATTATACACTGGAGCATTATAAATGGGGCCCATTATATATGGAGCATTCTTTTGGCCCATAAGATACTGGAGCAGCATCCATGGGGCCCATCATATACTGGAGCATTCTAAATGGGGCAGATCAGACACTGGAGCAGCATATCCGGGGCCCATTACACACTGGAGCATTATAAATGGGGCTCATTATATATGGAGCATTATATTGGCCCATCAAACACTGGAGCATCATCCATGGGGCCCATCATATACTGGAGCATTCTAAATGGGGCAGATCAGACACTGGAGCAGCATCTATGGGGCCCATTATACACTGGAGCATTATAAATGGGGCCCATTATATATGGAGCATTATATTGGTCCATAAGACACTGCAGCATCATCCATGGGGCCCATCATATACTGGAGCATTTTAAATGGGGCAGATCAGACACTGGAGCAGCATATCCAGGGCTTATTACACACTGGAGCATTATAAATGGGGCCCATTATATATGGAGCATTATATTGGTCCATAAGACACTGCAGCATCATCCATGGGGCCCATCATATACTGGAGCAGTCTAAATCGGGCAGATCAGACACTGAAGCAGCATAAATGGGGCCTATTATACACTGGAGCATTATAAATGGGGCCCATTATATGGAGCATTATATATGTCCATAAGACACTGCAACATCATCCATGGGGCCCATCATATACTGGAGCATTTTAAATGGGTCAGATCAGACACTGTAGCAGTATCTATGGGGCCCATTGTACACTGGAGCATTATAAATGGGGCCCATTATATATGGAGCATTCTTTTGGCCCATGAGACACTGCAGCATCATCCGTGGGGCCCATCATATACAGGAGCATTCTAAATGGGGCAGATCAGACACTGGAGCAGCATATCCGGGCCCATAACACACTGGAGCATTATAAATGGGGCCCATTATATATGGAGCATTATATTGGCCCATAAAACACTGCAACATCATCCATGGGGCCCATCATATACTGGAGCATTCTAAATGGGGCAGATCAGACACTGGAGCAGCATCTATGGGGCCCATTATACACTGGAGCATTATAAATGGGGCCCATCATATACTGTTTGGAGCTTTATATGCGACTCATTATACTGTATGGAGCAATATGTGGGGCTCATTCTACTCTATGGGGACCTTCCTATACTGTATGGCACATTATATGGGGACCAAGATATACTGGAGCATTATGTGGAGCTCATCATATACTGTATGGAACATTATATGGGACGAATTATGTATGGAGGGTTAGGGTTGGGATTAGGGTTAGGCTTGTGTTTAGGGTTATGGTTAAAGTTGGGATTAGGGTTAGGGGTGTGTAGGGGTTAGGGTTATGGTTAGGGATTGGATTAGGGTTAGGGGTATGTAGGGGTTAGGGTTGGGGTTAGGGGTGTGTTTGGGTTGGAGTTAGAATTTAGGGGTTTCCACTATTTAGGCACATCAGGGGGTCTCCATACGCGACATGGCGCCACCTTTGATTCCTTCAAATTTTGCGTTCAAAAATAACAGTGCTCCCTTTATTCTCAGCCCCGACATGTGCCCAAATAGTGGTTTACTCCCACATATGGGGTATCAGCATACTCAGGAAAAATTGCACAACACCCATGGGGTCTAATTTCTCCTGTTACCCTTGGAAAAAAAATTGGGGACTAAAAATATTATTTTTGTGGAAATAAATGATTTTTTATTTTCACGGCTCTGCGTTATAAACTTCTGTGAAGAACTTTGAGATTCAAAGTGCTCACCACACATCTAGAGGAGTTCCTTGGGGGATTTAGTTTCCAAAATGGGGTCACTTGGGGAGTTTCTACTGTTTAGGCACATCATGGGCTCTGCAAATGTAACATGATGCCCGCAGACCATTCCATCAAGTTGGCATTTCAAAACGTCAATACTTCCCTTCCGAGCCCTGACCTGTGCCCATACAGTAGTTTTCTCTCACATATGGGATATTATCGTACTCAAGAACAAATTGGACAACAACTTTTGGGATCTAATTTCTCCTGTTAACCTTGGGAAAATAAAAAAATTGGGGACTAAAAGATCATGTTTGTGGAAAAAATATGATTTTTTTATTTTCATGACCGGGCGTTATAAACTTCTGTGTAGCCCTTGTGGGTTCAAAGTGCTCACCACACATCTAGATAAGTTCCTTGCGGGGTCTTGTTTCTAAAATGGGGTCACTTGTGGGGAGATTCTACTGTTTAGGCACATCAGAGGCTCTGCAAACGCAACATGACACCCACAGACCATTCCATCAAAGTCGGCATTTCAAAACGTCACTACTTCCCTTCCGAGCCCCAACATGTGCCCGAACAGTGGTTCCCCTCCACATATGGGGTACCAGTGTACTCAGGACAAACTGGACAACAACTTTTGGGGTCCAATTTCTCTTGTTACCCTTGTGAAAATAAAAAATTGCGGGTTAAAAAAATTAGTTTTTGAGGAAAAAAATGATTTTTTATTTTCACGGCTCTGCATTATAAACTTCTGTGAAGCATGTGGGGGTTCAAGACGCTCACCACACATCTGGATAAGTTCTTTGGGGGGTCTAGTTTCCAAAATTGGATCTCTTGTGGGGGGTTTCAACTGTTTAGGCACATCAGGGGCTCTGCAAACGTAACAAGATGCCCGCAAACCATTCCATCAAGTCGGCATTTCAAAGCATCACTACATCCCTTCCGAGCCCTGACGTGTGCCCAAACAGTGGTTCCCCCACATATGGGGTACCAGCGTTCTCAGGACAAACTTGACAACAACTTTTGGGGTCCAATTTCTCCTGTAACCATTGTGAAAATAAAAAATATTGGGCTAAAAAATCATTTTTTGAGAAAAAAAAATGATTTTTTATTTTAACGGCTCTGCGTTATAAACTTCTGTGAAGCACCTTGGGGTTCAAAGTGCTCACTGTGCATCTAGATAAGTTCCTTAGGCTACTTTTACACATCCGTTTTGTGCCTGACGGCGCAGTCCGGCGTCGCACTGGAACGCCGGATCCGGCAAATATTATGAAAACCGGATGAGACGGATCCGGTTTTTCGCCGGAACTGTCTCACGCATCCGACCAAAAATCGGATCAGTTTTATCCGTTTCATCCGTTCTTTATCCTTTTTTTCGCCGGATTATGATCTGGTTTGTTAAAAACGCCCCTTTGTGGCCTTCCAAACGTGATTGGCTACTCTAATCCTATATATACACTGTTCCTACAGGCCAACTTTGACTGGTAGTAGAGGAGCAAGTGCAGGTTGGAGAGAAGAGCAAGTGACTGGCGAAGATGGATGTTGTTATTGGAAACATATTGAAGAATTTGGTGGATTTTACAGCGGAGGCTAATCGTTTGAAGGTGATAGTTCTGGAGAAGGAGAGAGCGAGACAGCAGCGCAATATGCGTCAGCGCCAACTACGATGCCGTATGTGGATCCACCCCATCACAGCCCAAAGACTAACTCGTGGGGTGTATTCTACTCTCTGCATGGAGCTTAGACAAAACCCGGAGAAATTTTTTGCATACCTTCGGATGAAGAAAGAAAATTTTGATTGCTTGGTGGAGCGAATTGGACAACAAATCCGAAGATCCGACACTTGAGAGCATACTTGTAACTGAAATGCTGTTGCTGGTAGTTTTTAACAATTTTTTTTATAGTATCTCCAATTGTTATAGCTGAGTTCTGGTATGTAATGCTGTGATTGTGAACTAATTTTGTTTTTTTTTTGTGTTTTACAGATTCCTTGCAAGTGGGAATCGCTCTCCTCGCTACATTTTCAGTATCGACCAGGAATTTCAACGATATCTGGAATTATCAAGCACACTTGCCGTGCACTGTGGAACTCTTTGGTCGGAGAATTTGTTCCACAGTCCACAACAGAGAGGTGGATTCAAATTGCGGACAAGTTTCTCCAGATCTGCCAGTTTCCCAATTGCCTGGGCGCTGTTGACGGGAAACATATCCGCATTGTAAAGCCAGCAGGATCGGGATCGAATTCTTCAATTATAAAAAATAATTTTCAGTCGTCCTGATGGCCATTGCTGACACGGAATATAAATTCATTGCTGTGGACATTGAGGCTTATGGACGGTCCAATGACTCCCAAGTTTTCAAACTGTCTGCTATGAGTCGGCGACTGTACGGAAACACTTTCCAGTTCCCACCCCCTAGGTTGCTGCCTCAAACCTCTGGGCCACCTATGCCTTTTGTATGTGTAGGTGATTTAGCCTTCCAGCTGTCGGAACACCTTTTGAAACCTTACAGTAGCAGAGGATTGACACAAAGCAAACAGATTTTCAATTACCGCCTCACAAGAGCCAGACGTATGGTGGAATGCGCTTTTAGTATTCTGACAGCCAAATAGCGTGTCCTATTGACTGCAATAAACCTAAAGACTGAGACTGTGGACGAGGTTATAAAAGCGTGCGTAGTCCTACACAATTTTGTGATCAGCAATGAACCAATTTCTATTGAGGAACAGTATGAAGAAACAACCTTGCAGGACTACCAGAACATTACCAATCGAAGTTCACTGGCTGTTTCACGAATGAGGGACAATTTTGCCCAATACTTTATGTCACCTCAAGGAAGACTAGACTGGTAGGATGACAGAGTTTGAGAAATTGTTTTGTTACCTTAAAGCTCATGTACCTTGTGTACCCACAGAAAACCTTTTAAAACAAAACTTGTCTACCTTCTTGTGCGTGTTCTACTGTATTTAACCTTTTGGCCACAGTTGTGTCCCTGGTTGTTTTTTTTTACCCAAAGTATTTCACCTTTTTTCCAAAATTGTGTAACTTGTTGGGGATTACCTAACAATGAACACAAGTTTGGGAAAAAGGTGAAATACTTTGGATACTACCAGAGGCGTAGCTAGGGGTTCAGCTCGGGGGGGTGAAGCATCTGAGTGGGCCCCTAACAGTAGGACATATCATTGGAGCAACCTGCGCAACCGCACATGGGCGCAAGAGGTAAGGGGGCCCATATATTCCTCCAAAGAAGGTGGAATTTTGCATTTTTAGGAGCACTTGGGCTGCAAAGCGCCCATATATTGTTCTTGCACAGGGGCCCTTTCTGTCTGTGCCTCCTTGTGGCCCCTAACCAGGTAATCATGATTATAGCTATGGGGGAACCTCAAAAGATGACTGCACTGTCATTGAAAATAAATCTCCATACAAACACCAGCACTGATATTACCGCCTTATGGTGACATATAGTGTGTTAGGGGTCGAGTTCCCGCTTCTGCACAAGGAGAATCTCGAGCCAATCGTCTCCGGCCGCAGTGGACTCTGCTCAGCTTAGACGTCGGTCCCAGCGTCTCTTCCAGTCTGGCAGTGTGCAGAGGATTACTGCTGCTCCTCCAGACTCTGCTATTGTGGCCAGTACTGGTTAGCGGCGAGCAGACGTCTTTAGGACAAAGTCCTTGTTTTTTCCCTTCTGAGCATGCCCAGGGTGAGATCTCTCATTGGAGATCAGGGGTCACATGCTCAGGTACTTGAGCAGCATCCTATTGGTCTGCCAGGAAGGTTCTGTGACTACTGGTGTTCTGGAACAAGTTTCATTGGTCCTTGTTTCTGGCAGGTCCTGTAGCTGTTATTATAAAAGGGTGGCAATGCTGAGCCGCCATGCGCTAGTATCAACCATTATATGCTTTGCGCCAGTGTGGTCATGCGTGTGTGGTTAGGGCCCGGCTGAAAAAAGCCCCTAGAATACCGACTTAATCGGTGAGGAGTTTGGTATGCTAGCTGGTCAGGGTCGGTGTCCTAGATGCCCTAGATTACCGGCATAACCGGTGAGGAGTTTGATTGCCGTATTCAGGGCCTGGCGTTCAGACGCCATAGATTGCGGGTGACTCCCGCGAGGACATTAGCGCATAATCACGTTCTACGTTCGCTTAGCACTAGAGTTGAGCGATACTTTCCGATATCCAAAAGTATCGGAATCGGAATGGTATCGCCGATACCCAAAAAATATCGGCGATACCCGATACCGATACCGGAAATCCAATGTAAGTCTATGGGAACAAAATATCGGAATTAAAAAAACCCCATTCTTGCCTTGTTGGTTAATTGTACATGAAGGAAAACAACAAAGAGTAATGTAGAATGTATTGGGGAAGGTTGAGGAGACATTAAAGGCATAGATGTTTAACCCAATCAAATGGAATAGCATAAATATATTTTTTTAAAGATGTTCGGATTGACGAAGAAATTTGACAATTTTGGTTAACGTTTTTTTATTTTGGCAAATTTTATATTTCACAACTTCCATGCTCTTCACCTTTTTAAATTTTTTACACACTTTCTCCCTTTATAATTTCAGGCATCATCTTTTTTTATCAAAATTTTTCTTCATTTTTCACCTTCTTTTTCTTCTTTTTAAACTTTTGCTATTCATCTTTTGTTAACAATTTCTCTATTTTTCTTATTAAAAATATTATTTTTTTATTCATATTGTACTTTATCTTCTTCATCATATTCTTTTTTGTGACGAGGAAATTTTACTTGTAATCTGTCAAAGTATGAATTTTTCATCCTTCCCTTCTTTCTGTCACAAAAAAATTTAAATTAAAAAGGGAATTTTTCCCTGTTCAGTTTGCCGCAGGGAGCAGGCCCTTTTCCCGGGGGACCCAGGGGAACGGACTCACCCCCCTCTCTGCTTAGTCTTCTTCTGTTATAAAATTTGAGCATATATTTTGCTCTTCATTTTGGTTTTTACTTCATGTTCT
>JARQOD010000009.1:147934608-147997659 GCA_033576555.1 Oophaga sylvatica
GTGGAGCGGCCAGTCTATCTGAGGTTTGGGTTTATCCGTCCACTCTTGAAAAGCATTTTTCATTAAGTCTAAACATGCCTGGTATTAAAATTTCTGAATTTTTTCCCTCTCAAAAGGTCCTTCCGCATTTCTTACAGATAACCTTTGTATAAATAGGATTTTGGTCAAAAAAAGTCCCAAAACCCGGACTCTTTCAAATTGGTAAATTTTCAGGGTTTGCATGCGGGCTAATTTGACCGTTGGCCAAGCGTCCTGCAACTCTTTTTTTTTTTTTTTTTTAACACCTTTTGGACGCAGGGGCCCTGCCAAATAACCCCAGCTGCGATTCATCCTGTGCGGATCCCCTCCTCTTCGAGCTTTGCCAGGGGCAACTCTCTTCCCCCACTGGTAAAAATCAGAGTCAAAAACGGGGTCATCCATCACCCCCTCTTAAATTTTAATTTGCACCTTCCTCGGTCCCGTGAAAGGGGGGTAAAGTTGCGGAAAGGGGCACTAGTTTCTGGGGTCTTCAGCTCAGTAACTGCGGGGGGCAATTTATGCCCTGGTTAAATACCGCAAAATCTATAGCTGGCGGGCATCATGCACCCCAGTCAAAATTCTTTTGACTGGGGAATTCAAGATTGACTTGATAACTCGGCATGTTGGGAAAAAGAGCTCCAGGAGTAATTGAATGGGGGCCCTGCCGCATCCTTCCCTTTTGGGGGGGTAAAGGACACGGGAAAGGGGTTTTTCCCTGACCGGGTTGCACTGAGACTCAGTGTTTGGGTTTTTTTGAACCTTCAGAGAAAAGGGAAGAGCTGGGGGCTGTTTCCAATGTAACCCAAAACCCCTTTCAGGCTCCGGCTTTAAAAAGCATTTCAAATCTCAAAAAGGGGCCTTCCGGGCCCTTTCTGGACCAATGATGCCGGCTCCACTCCTCCCTTAGGTGCTATTGTGCTTTGGCATACCAGCAATGCACCACCACCCTATCATACCGCTGCCCCCCCCCCCAACCTCGCCTCTTCCCCTACTTCCTCATTTTGGGGAAAATGTTCCAAAATAACAGCATATTATGGTACTGATCGAATCGTCAGCTGTAAACGGTAAAGGGGGGAAAATTTAAATTCCGTTATATTAGGTAGTCACACACAGACCTCGCTCACAGGCTCAGTATGGATTAGCCAGAATAAAAAAAGCAAAAAAAGGGTACTGTTTCATAAGATACCAGTTATATAATATAGTGGGAAAATTTCAATCTCCGTAATATTTTCCTGAGTCACACACAGATGCTCACAGGCTCAGTATGGATTAGACCAGAATATAAAAAAGCAGAAAAAGGTACTGTATCAGAAGATACCAGATGTATACAGTGTGGTAATGTGAATCTCCGTATATTTTCCAGAATCACACACAGATGCTCACAGGCTCAGTATGGATTAGGCCAAATACAAAAAGCAGAAAAATGGTACTGTATCATAGCATACAGCTGTATACAGTTAGGTTAATGTAAATCTCCGTATATATTTCCGAAGTCAGACACAGACGCTCACAGGCTCAGTATGGATTAGACAAGAATAAGAAAAGCAGAAAAAGGGTACTGTATTAGAAGACCAGGGAGTATAGAGTTTAGGGGTAATTTGTAAATCTCCGTATATATTTCCAGAGTCACACACAGACAATCACAGCTCAGTATGGATTAGACCAGATATAAAAGGCAGAAAAAGGGTACTGTATCAAGCGTACAGAAATATATACGGAGATTTACAATTACCCCTAGACTGGTATACAGATACAGTCTAGGGTTAATTGTAAACTCCGTATATATTTCCGGAGTCAGACACAGATGCTCACAGCTCAGTATGGATTGACCAGAATATAAAAAGCAGAAAAAGGTACTGTATCACAAGCGTACAGCTGTATACAGTCTAGGGGTAAATGGAAATTTCCATATATATTTCCGGAGTCAGACCAAGACGCTTACATAAACAAAACACAGGAGATATAAGCAATCAACCACCAAATACTATATAAGAGAGATTATAATAATCACACTGATAAAATATATTTTTATAGATGTGGTTTATATCACCTGGATAGTGGATGGCAAGACCATCCGGAAGAGATAGAAACAACCAGGAGTGGAGGGGAATGACTCGGTAGCAGATGAGTAGAAAGAGGAGTCAGAAACATGCACAACTGATAAAAATTGCCTTTATTAACCAAATGGCATATAAGAATAAAAACCATGTACAAAATATATATTAAAAGAGGTACAAGAAAAATATAATAAGGCTGATATCTTTACAAAAAACACTCAAAGAAGCAATAAATCATATTCAACCACTATGGTTACAATCACTGTATATAGTGGAAAAAAGGCTCATATTAATGAGACCAGGAAAAAAGGGGCCATATAAATACTACCGTGACAGTGTGTACAAAAATGAGTATAGAAAAAATCAAGATAAGTGGTATAAAGATTAGTAAATGAAATAATAATGAATAATGTGTCTCTAAACCACAAAAGTATGCAATTATAAATTAAATGAATTAATGCATGTGGTTAATAAACAATTATAAATAATACAATAAATGTGACAGTGCACATATAAAATATCAAAATGTGAATGTAATGCCATGAGTCACCAGCAATGTGGCGAACTCAGTGATATAGACATAGCACACAAAAGGAATATTAATGACCACCAGCACCAATCCAAATAAAATAATAGCCAAAGAATACCTTGGGAGCCTAAACACCTGGTTGTACCTCACAGAACGCGCCCCACGCTCGTTTCGGAAATAAATTCCTTCGTCAGGGGATTGACGCTTACAGGCTCAGTAATGGATTAGACCAGAATATAAAAAGCAAAAAGGTACTGTATCAGAAGATACCCGATGTATACAGTGTAGGGGTAATTTTAAATCTCCGTATTATTTCCAGAGTCACACACAGATGCTCACAGAACTCAGTATGGATTAGACAAGAATCTAAAAAGCAGAAAAAGGGTACTGTATCACAAGCGTACAGCTGTATACAGTCTAGGGGTAATTGTAAATCTCCGTATATATTTCTGGAGTCAGACACATACGCTCACAGGCTCGGTATGGATTAGACAAGAAAATAAAAAGCAGAAAAAGAGTACTGTATCAGAAGTTACCAGGTGTATACAGTGTAGGGGTAATTGTAAATCTCGCTATTATTTCCAGAGTCACACGACAGATGCTCCACAGGCTCAGTATGGATTAGACCAGAATATAAAAAGCAGAAAAAGGTACTGTATCAGAAGCATACAGCTGCATACAGTCTAGCGTAATTGTAAATCTCCGTATATATTTCCCTAGTCACAGACAGATAGTCGCAAGTATTTGTCTGTGTTTACCAGCCGATAAACGGTAGTGTGTGAGGAGCGTACAGCTCATACGGTGTGGGAAAAAATGAACGCTCATAACTGTGCAGAAAAAATAATAAAAGTATTAGTGTTGTGTAAAAAGCAGTCTACACAACAGTGTAACACACGCAATACAGCTACAGTCATCCTAAATAGCCAGCACTGCTGCACACAAGAAAATCCTCCCCTGTCACCCTGCACAACTGTACAGCACAATTGCTATCAGCACAAGCACATAAGAACTGCTTTCCAGCCCTACCTCTCTCCCCTACTGATAAACAGCATCAGCAACCTCTCCCTAGTCCCTACTGTTAAGATCGGCAGAAGTAAAATGGCTGTCAGCGGTCAGGGCTTTTATAGACACTGTGAGGAACGACCCCCTTTCCTCCCACGTCACCAATGTGACGTAACTCCACAGGTACAGCTCTCCAGCGCCCCTTTGTCCCTCAGGTCAGTAAGGGAACTGCACCTAGAGCAAATGGCCGCCGGGGAGGTTGTCCTGTTACCCACTGGGTATTCTAAGATTCGTGATCAGAGTAAAAGCATCAGCCAAGATTAATTTTATGGTTTATTATTGCCTTAAGGGGGGCACATAGATAATTACAGAAATATACAGTAAAGCTATACAACGTAATTACAAAGGGATTGTCAGTCAGAGAAACAATACAACGAAATGTACAGCCTAAAGGTATAAGCTATAGATCATATTACCGGTTGTATGGTCATGGGGAGGCATGGAGCTCTGCGTTCCCCGGTGAAAATTCTTCAGTGCTGGGACATCCCCAATGCATGTGCGCAGCTCCATTTGGCAAGTCTGTCCCTTGTGCTTCTGTGTGTGAAATGGAATGATCACAGGGTACCTGCTACAGCTCTCAACCCTGCTAGGCCCTTCCCCTTTTGCTTTGAAGCACGCATATTAACTGGCCTGCAATTCATATGGAAGCAGGAAACAATGGCTTGAGCTTGAGCTATTTACCATACGACTGACCATCTTATTCAGACCCTGGCCTAAACAATTAGCATGTAAAGCCTATTGATTCATAGTGGACATCAAAGCTGGCCGTACTGAATATGCTAATAGGCCCTGTGTAGCTAAAAGTCTGGTGGCTGTGTGAACTGACAAAATGGAGGCTTTTACAGGCCCTATAACAAATGGTGGCGGTCCCGACCTCACACCTCCCTGCTTTTGAGGGCGCTAGGGGGTATCACATTCCTGTGTTCCCCCGTGCGCCCTAACCGCACCCTCTCTTTGGTAGGGTGGTAGATCCAGAAGGATTTCTGACTCTCTGTCCTCTGAAAGGTTCACACTTGGTGAAGAATAAGCCTCCCGCTCATGATGGGGCTTCATCATGTTCACATGGAAGGCCTTCCTCCTTCCACGGGCGTGGTCCAGAGTGACCAGGTAAGTGACGCGTTGAGCTGCTCGTGCACGAGGTATGGACCCTCTCAGGCCGCCTGAAGCTGTTTTGTGTACGGGGACCAGTACCCCACCTTTTGACCCACCTGGTAGGTCCGCTCACAAGCATTCTGGTCGTACCATCGCTTCTGGTCAGCCTGAGCTTGGGCCATATTGTCATGCACCAGCCGCGTCAAGGCCATCATTCGGTCCCGGAAGCGCACGACATACTCAAGACCGACACTCCAGGGGTGGCTAAATCCCCTTCCATGCTTCCTTCACCAGAGCAGGGCCCCCGTACACGTCGCCCATACAGGAGCTCAAAGGGGGAGAACCCCGTTGAGGCCTGTGGAACCTCCCCGGTAGGCAAACAGCAGGTGTGGGAGATACCGCTCCCAGTCTTTACCTTGGGAGTCGACCAACATCTTCAGCATCTGCTTAAGGTGCCATTGAACCGCTCACACAAGCATTGTCTGTGGTTGATACGGGCTGGCCACCAGATGTTGCACCTGTACCTGCTTACAGAGAGACTCCATCAGCTGCGACCTGAACTGGGTCCCTCGTCGTGAGCATTTCCTTGGGAAACCCCAACTCTGGAGAAAATCTCCAGTAAGGCAGTGGCCACTTTGTCGGCCCGAATGGACGACAAAGCTACCGCCCTTCCGGGTACCGGGTGGCATAGTCCACTACCGTTAGTATGAAGCATTTCCCGACGGGCTGGGAGTGGACAGAGGTCCCAATGAGATCCACAGCCACCCTCGAGAAGGCTCTTCGATGATGGGCAGAGTTACCAGTGGGGCTTTGGGGGCGCGCCCCACCTTCCCCCCCCTCTGACAGGTGTCACACAACGGCAGTAGGCTATCACCTCGTCCTCATTCCAGGCCAGTAGAAATGCTGAGCTAGCCTGGCCCTGGTTTTAGTGATCCCTAAGTGTCCGGCCATTGGAATCTCGTGTGCGATCCGCAACAATTCCGCCCTGAACGGATGGGGCACCCACTAACTGTCGGTCCCTGGGCCACGCCCTCCGGTGAACCCTGCTGGACCGTTACCCGGTACAGCCGTCCCTGGTCCCAGCACCACTCGCTCGCGTCGGACTCCAGGGGAGGCTGTGCCGCCTGTTCCTTGAGAGTCTTCAGGCTAGGGTCAGCTTCCAACGCTGCCTGAAATCCCTGACTTGATATGGCAAGAATTGATGAAACTGCCATGTCCTCTGTCAGTTCCCCGGATCTGTCTCCTGGCTAACTGTCTGACTCGCAGCCACTTGGTCAGAGAGGGGGAAACCGTCGGACCTTCGCGAGGCCCTCTTGGGCTTCAGCGCTCCCACTCCTGTAACAGCGGCCACGACCGCTGAGACCACGAGTAGCGCCTGCTTTCCCTCATCCTCTGACCAAGTCGCCGGGTCAGGCAACTTCCTGACTTCCTGACACCCGGATGTGGGGAACTCCTGACCTGGGGGTCCTACCTGGTGGCTCCTCTCCGGGACACCCCCTCCCCCCATGCCTTTCCTCTTCCTGCAGGGGCCCTAGACTCAGCAGGCTGGGTTCACTTGGGGCCCTACACTGCTCATAGCACCCCTCCCTCCACCTCTGAGCTCTCCCCTACAGCCTCCTCACCTGTCCTCACTGTGAGCCTTGTGTGGTAGTGTCAGTGCATGGCTACCATCAGGTTCACTCCCTCCTCCACTGTTGGAGGCACATTCAAACATTAACATTAGCATTCACAGTAGAGTCATGACATTCTTGGAGAGCCGAACTGGGGGTTCAGTGGCCACATACTGGACACTACCGCCCCAAATCGGTCCCAAACAACACATTTGCAGGAATATTCGGCGTTTACTCCCACCTCCCGCATCCCCCTCCCGGCGCCCCAGTCCAAATACACCTTGGCAACGGGCAGCGCCGGTTCAATGCCTCCAATTCCGGAGACGGAAAGGGTTTTCCCAGGTACCAAGTCTTGAGGGGACACCACCTCAGGGCGTACCAGGTTCGTTCAGCGCCTGTGTCCCCGCAGTCCCATGACCGCTGAGCGGCCGATGTGACAGGTTGGTAATTGTCTAGGGAACCTCCCACCACCCTCTCCCACACACAAAAACGTGTTCGGTTTCTGGGACAGGGATGGGGCCTTCTGGCGCTGGGGACACGCAGCCTTAAATGTCCTGGCTGGTTGCAATTATGACAACGTCTGGGTTCTTCCTGGCCTGGAGAGGGCAGCCGGGGGGTACACCCCTTGCACTCTGGGGGCTGGATATGGGGCTGGGTCAGGATTGGGCTTACCCCCTCTCCAGGTGCTGCTGGCAGGCTTCTTTGGCTCCGGCGCCCTGTTGTTGGCATACTCGTCTGCCAGGGCGGCTGTAGCAAAGCCCCCTTTGGTTTCCGGTCACGGAGGAACTGCTGGAGGGTCCTCTGGCGTTCCACAAGGATTGCTCCACGACAAACAGTTTCCTGGACCTCCTGGCGGTAGTGAGCTCTAGACCCGAGTCCAGTGCTCCGCAGCCTCAGCAGGGCCCGCCTGTGGTCGTCCAGGTGTCCTTTGAACCCCGCTGCAGGCTCCTGACTTCCTGCGGTACGACTCCGGGGTGGGTTGTAGTGCTGGACAGGCCCCCTTGATGCTGTTGTAGTCCTGCTCCTCCCCGGCAGGTAATCCCCCCAAAACTTCCAGGGACTTACCCCTCAAACGGGGGGTCAGGTCCCTCGCCCACTGATCCGGGCCAGATGATGTTGGAGGCATGTCCTCTCAAAAGCCAGCAGAAAGGAATCCAGGTCTCCATCCTTTTCAAGTAAGGGAAAGTCCTCCGCCCGGACCTTGGAAGCCCTTGTCTCCAGTGGGCCTGGTGCGTCCAGTGGGGGCCCGTGCTGAGCCATCTCCAGTCGGTGCCGGTGCTCCGCAGCTTCACGGCGTTCTGTATGCTCCCGCTCCGCAGCTTCACGATGTTCTGCTTGCTCCCGCTCTGCTGCTTCACGGCGTTCTGTATGCTCACGCTCTGCCGCTGCTTGCTCCCGCTCTGCTGCTTTCTCCGCGGCTGCTTGCTCACGCTCTGCTTCTTTCTCTGCCGCCACCAGGAGTCTGTCATAGGCGGCGTCATTACCAGCCTCGAGCTGTGCCATAGCCGCTTGGAAGAGGGCCTCCGATCTGTACACACTGGGACGGGCAGGGGGTGGACAGTCCACTGCGGGACTGAGCACGGGGGTCGGCTCCTTGGGGAGCCCTGGCTGAGCTTCCCCTCATCGGTATCGAACCCCTCATAGGCCACAGAATTGGCCTCCCCCTTTGCCCTACTCCTGGTGCCTTCCGCCATCTTGGGAACCTTTGGTTACTGACAGAGCTGCAACCCTGACCTTGCACACAACTTGTTATATTTACACACTGACCGTCTAGTGCTGGGCTGACCTTAAGACCCCAGCAGTGAAAGTACCGCTGGTAGTCTCTAGTGTCTGGGAGTAGGGTCCCACGCACACTATTACTCTGATCCCACCGCTGCCACCAATTGTGAGGAACGACCCCCTTTCCTCCCACGTCACCAATGTGACGTAACTCCACAGGTACAGCTCTCCGGCGCCCCCTTTGTCCCTCAGGTCAGTAAGGGAACTGCACTAGAGCAAATGGCCGCCGGGGAGGTTGTCCTGTTACCCACTGGGTATTCTAAGATTCGTGATCAGAGTAAAGCATCAGCCCAAGATTAATTTTATGGTTTAATTTGCCTTAAGGGCGCACTAGATAATTACAGAAATATACAGTAAAGCTATACAACGTAATTACAAGGGAATTGCAGTCAGAGAAACAATACAACGATAATGTACAAGGCTAAAAGGTATAAGCTATAGATCAATATTACCGGGTTGTATGGTCATGGGGAGGCATGGAGCTCTGCGTTCCCCAGGTGAAAGTCTTCAGTTGCTGGACAGTCCCCAATGCATGTGCTGCAGCTCCATTTGGCAAGTCTGTCCCTTGTGCTTCTGTGTGTGAAATGGAATGATCACAGGGGTACCTGGCTACAGCTCTCAACCCTGCTAGGCCCTTCCCCTTTTGCTTTGAAGCACGCATATTAACTGGCCTGCAATTCATATGGAGCAGGAAACAATGGCTTGAGCTTGAGCTATTTACCATACGACTGACCATCTTATTCAGACCCTGGCCTAAACCAATTAGCATGTAAAGGCCTATTGATTCATAGTGGACATCAAAGCTGGCCGTACTGAATATGCTAATAGGCCCTGTGTAGCTAAAAGTCTGTGGCTGTGTGAACTGACAAAATGGAGGCTGGTACAGGCCCTATACAAAATGGTGGCGGTCCCGACCTCACACCTCCCTGCTTTTGAGGGCGCTAGGGGGTATCACATTCCTGTGTTCCCCCGTGCGCCCTACCGCACCCTCTCTTTGGCTAGGGTGATAGATCCAGAAGGATTTCTGACTCTCTGTCCTCTGAAAGGTTGCACACTGGGTGAGCATAAGCCTCCCGCTCATGATGGGCCTTCATCATGTTCACATGGAAGGCCTTCCTCCTTCCACGGGCGTGGTCCAGGGTGACCAGGTAAGTGACGGCGTTGAGCTGCTCGTGCACGAGGTATGGACCCTCCCAGGCCGCCTGAAGCTTGTTTTGTGGTACGGGGACCAGTACCCACACCTTTTGACCCACCTGGTAGGTCCGCTCACAAGCATTCTGGTCGTACCATCGCTTCTGGTCCGCCTGTGGCTGTGTGAACTAACAAAATGGAGGCTGGTACAGGCCCTATACAAAATGGTGGCGGTCCCGACCTCACAGACACTATGACACCCCCCAAAGCAAGCCAATCACTGCAATGCCCTTCCCTAAGATGGTGGTGGCAGCTGCCCATGTCATCTCATTGCCCACAGTGTACGTCCTTGCTCATTGGCTGAAAAAAGGCGCCTGCAAGGATTATGGGAAAACCGACTTTGGCGCTCGGGTCGACGACCGCATGGCCGACTTCACGCTATGGTCGCGTTTCGCTCGGCGAAACCCAACTTTGGTGAAAGTCGGCGACTTTTGAATCTGACCGACCTGTTTCGCTCAACTCTAATAATAATTATTCATACCTACTTGCTTCACAATTTATTCATATTTTTCTTTAAGGCTTCCGAATATAATGTTGTAAAAGTGAAAACAAGTTGGTGAAGTGTGTTTAAACTCAAATCTGAAAATAATTGTCATCTTTGCTATTTCTCCATTCCGTGTGCGGCTAACCCACCGCATTGATCTTATTGATTTTCTTTGGCAAGAAACCAACAGCTCCATCAATACCACGTGTTTTTCCAATTAAATGATCATGCTTGTAAAGTAGAGGTGAGATTAGGGATTTAGATAACATGGGTACATTGAAATAGCAAACTCTTTGCTGTTAGACCGACTTAGAGGTGAGCTATATACCATTAGTTTGTTATCCACTCTTCTTGTAAAAAAAATGCTGATTTTAATCATTTTCTACCCATTGGCGTCATCAATAGGCAGTAATGCAGACACTGTGCATCACACATACCTTTGTAACTGGTGCCGTATGCAAGCCTCATTTGTGTGCATTTTTAATACTAGGCAGCTACCTCTTCCATGAATTAGAAGGTTTGTTAGTGGTTGATCCATCAGAATTTTGCACCAGCTTGCCCCCTTTATCATGGGGGTCTACTGCTTTGGTAAAATGACATAAAATGACAGGTTGCAGATTTAAATTCAGTAACATATGTCAGCTCCTGAGAAGATTACTAGATTTTTTTCAGCTGAGTATGAACTTGATTTTGTAAAATTGAATGCACTTTGCTGCTAATTAGAGATGAGCTACTTTGCCTCGGAGAGGGTCGAGTCGTGTTTGGGACCATCCGACTTTACGAAAAGTCGGGTCGAACGAAATTGGCCAACTAACTAACAGCAAAAGTGGGAGTTTCGACAAAAAATGAAACCAGACCCCAATGCAAGTCAATGGGGAATAAAAGTTGCCAGTGAGTGGAGGACAGTAAACACACCATTCAGAGCCCATTTCAATGCTAACAACATCAATTTTTATTATTTAAGCATGTCAACCTTAATTTACTTTATAATAATGGTAACGCATTGAAAACTGGGGGTTCTTTGGCTAAAGTTGTGGGGGGGTACAGCACAGTTAGGGAGGTGGAAAAACTGGCATATGTTGAGGTGTAGGCTGGACGTTCAGCAGCTGCAAATGGAAGAATTGGAGAAGTCGGCGGAAGACGAGGACAAAGCGAGCCATTTTGCTGGCAACCTATGTGTCATCAGGGGAAGGTGGTACAAAATCCTTTGAAACCCAAGCATGGTTCATTTTAATGAGGGTGAGATCACCAACATTTTGAGTCGACAGCCGGGTCCTTCTTTCTGTCAGGATTGATCCAGCAGCACTAAAGACTCTTCCTTATAGCACACTACCAGCAGGGCAAGCGAGCTCCTGTAATGCATATTGTGCCAATTCAGGCCAGGTGTCCAGTTTACAGGCCCAGTAGTCAAAGGGGAATGAACTGTGAGGGAGAACATCGATAGGGAAGGAGAGGTAATTTTGAACCATAGCTGACAACTGCTGTCTCAACTGCAATCGATTCAGTATTAACAGTCGTGTGATCAGTACTCGAGAAATCAGTCCACAACATGGTCATGAAACCCCTGTCTCCAACGCCACTTCGGCTGTGTGCATCACGAACACCTCTTCCATGTTGTCCAGTACGGCTCATGGTAGAACCTGCACCGATGCTGTGAGCTGGAAATGCCTCTAACAAACGATTTACCAGAGTTGCTTGTTTGCTCGCCAATATTAGCTCTAGGTTCTCCTGTGGCATGATGTTCTGTAATTTGCCTTTATAGCGTGGATCGAGGATGCTGGCCAACCAGTAGTCATCATCCTTCATAATTTTGGCAATGCGGGGGTCCCCTTTTAGGATCCGCAAGAGATAATTACATGTGGGCCAATGTTCCAGGTGTCAATGATGCACACCAAGTGGTGGGTGGAGGAGTACTTTCTGCCAAATCCACATCCCTCCAGTCACACACAAACCCTGTACCTGACCTTGGCAAGTCAACATTTTCTCTTGCCCCCTGAGAAGCATCCTCCTCCTCAAAATAATCATCCCCCTCATCCTCCTCCTCCTCTTTCTCTTCTTCCTCCACCTCGTCCAGGACAGTTCCTTGAGCAGACAATTCCTGACTATCATCAAGGCTTCCCTCCTCCTTCTCCTCCGCTGCAGACACCTGATCTTTAATGTGCGTCAAAGTTTGCATGAGCAGAGGCATAAGTGGGATGCTCATGCTTATGATGGCGTCGTCTGCGCTTACCAGCCGTGTGCATTCCTCAAAACACTGAAGGACTTTACAGAGGTCTTTTAGCTTTGACCACTGCACACCCGACAACGCGATGTCTGCCCTCAAACTGCCTGCCTGTGTATGCTCCCACAAATGCATTACAGCCTGCCTCTGTTCGCACAGACTCTCAACCATGTGCATGGTGGAATTCCACCTTGTTGCAACATCTATGATTAGGCGGTGCTTGGGGAGGTGGAGTGATTGCTGCAGCCTCTGCATACGACTGGAGTCTACGGGCGAGCGACGGATGTGCGAGCACAGTCTTTGCACCTTATTGAGCAGGGCTGATAACTCGGGATAACTGTTTATGAAGCACTGCACCACCAGGTTCAAGGTGTGAGCCAGGCAAGGTATGTGTCTGAGTTTTGCCAGGGCTATGACTGCCACAAAATTACGTCCATTATCACTGACTAACTTGCCTGGCTCAAGATGTAGATGGCCCAGCCATGACTCAGTTTCTCGCCTCAAGTAGTCGGCCAGTACCTCCACGGTGTGTCTGTTGTTGCCCAAACACATCATCTTTAAAACAGCCTGCTGACGCTTACCACTAGCTGTTCCATAGTGGGACACCTCGTGTGCAACACTGGCAGCTGCGAATGGAGTGCTCGTGTGACTGCACTCTGTCAATGAGCTTTCATTTCTGGAGGAGGAGGAGGTCGAATGCCTACAGCCAACTGGTGCCTAAACCGTGGGCTAGGCAGCACTGTTCCACCGCCGCTGTCCCCTGTGGACCCTGCATCCACCACATTCACCCAGTGTGTAGTGATGGACACGTAACGGCCCTGGCCATGCCTACTAGCCCATGCATCTGTTGTGAGGTGCACCTTTCCACTCACTGATTGTTTGAGTGCATGGACAATGCGGTCTTTCACATGCAGGTGGAGGGCAGGGATGGCTTTTCTAGAAAAGAAGTGCCGACTGGGTAGGTCATATTGTGGGACAGCGTAGGCCATGAGCTCTCGGAACGCTGAGCTTTCAACCAAACGGAAGGGCATCATCTCTAATGAGATCAGTTTGGCAATGTAGGCGTTCAAAGCCAGTGTATGCGGATGAGAGGATGAGTACTTTCTTGTCCTACTCAGATTGTCTGCTAAGCTGAGCTGGACTTGAGCATTGCATATGGGGGAACTAGCGGTGGACATGGCGGACTGAGAGGGGGTTGGTGATGGTGATGTGGTGGTGATGGCCTAGATGCAGTCCTTCGTTGGAAAAACATTGTGATTCCGTGACTGCTTTGGCCTTGCCACGACATCTCAACATTTCTTGCTGGTGGTGTGCTAACCGATGGGCTTACAGTGGGGGAAGCGATGCTGCGTTGCTTGCTACCTTCATTCGGTGCAGGTGCACGTGTGCTACCTGAGGCTTTGTAGTCCGTCCACGCTTGCAAGTGCATAGTATGTCTAAGCATGCAACTGGTATTCAAATTTCGGAGATTTTTCCTTTGGCTAACGGTCCTTCCGCACGTCTTACAGATAACCTTTGCCTCATCAATAGGATTTTGGTAAAAAAAGTGCCACACTGGACTCTTCCTATTATGGGATAAATTTTCAGGGCTTGCACGCAGGCTCAGTATGGATTAGACAAGAATATAAAAAGCAGAAAAAGGGTACAGTATCAGAAGCATACAGCTGCATACAGTCTAGGCGTAATTGTAAATCTCCGTATATATTTCCCCTAGTCACAGACAGATAGTCAGCATGTATTTGTCTGTGTTACCAGCCGATACACGGTAGTGTGTGAGAAGCGTACAGCTCTATACGGTGTGGGAAAAAATGAACGCTCATAACTGTGCAGAAAAAAGAATAAAGTATTAGTGTTGTGTAAAAAGCAGTCTACACAACAGTGTACACACAGCAATACAGCTAGCAGTCATCCTAATAGCCAGCACTGCTGCACACAAGAAAATCCTCCCCTGTCACTGCACACTAACTGTACAGCACAATTGCTATCAGCACAAGCACATAAGAACTTGTCTTTCCAGCCCTAACTCTCTCCCTACTGATAAACAGCATCAGCAACCTCTCCCTAGTCCCTACTGTTAAGATCGGCAGAAGTAAAATGGCTGTCAGCGGTCAGGGCTTTTATAGACACTGTGAGGAACGACCCCCTTTCCTCCCACGTCACCAATGTGACGTAACTCCACAGGTACAGCTCTCCGGCGCCCCCTTTGTCCCTCAGGTCAGTAAGGGAACTGCACCTAGAGCAAATGGCCGCCGGGGAGGTTGTCCTGTTACCCACTGGGTATTCTAAGATTCGTGATCAGAGTAAAAGCATCAGCCCAAGTTTATTTTATGGTTTAATTTGCCTTAAGGGCGCACTAGATAATTACAGAAATATACAGTAAAGCTATACAACGTAATTACAAGGGAATTGCAGTCAGAGAAACAATACAACGATAATGTACAAGGCTAAAAGGTATAAGCTATAGATCAATATTACCGGGTTGTATGATCATGGGGAGGCATGGAGCTCTGCGTTCCCCAGGTGAAAGTCTTCAGTTGCTGGACAGTCCCCAATGCATGTGCTGCAGCTCCATTTGGCAAGTCTGTCCCTTGTGCTTCTGTGTGTGAAATGGAATGATCACAGGGGTACCTGGCTACAGCTCTCAACCCTGCTAGGCCCTTCCCCTTTTGCTTTGAAGCACGCATATTAACTGGCCTGCAATTCATATGGAGCAGGAAACAATGGCTTGAGCTTGAGCTATTTACCATACGACTGACCATCTTATTCAGACCCTGGCCTAAACCAATTAGCATGTAAAGGCCTATTGATTCATAGTGGACATCAAAGCTGGCCGTACTGAATATGCTAATAGGCCCTGTGTAGCTAAAAGTCTGTGGCTGTGTGAACTGATAAAATGGAGGCTGGTACAGGCCCTATACAAAATGGTGGCGGTCCCGACCTCACACCTCCCTGCTTTTGAGGGCGCTAGGGGGTATCACATTCCTGTGTTCCCCCGTGCGCCCTACCGCACCCTCTCTTTGGCTAGGGTGGTAGATCCAGAAGGATTTCTGACTCTCTGTCCTCTGAAAGGTTGCACACTGGGTGAGCATAAGCCTCCCGCTCATGATGGGCCTTCATCATGTTCACATGGAAGGCCTTCCTCCTTCCACGGGCGTGGTCCAGGGTGACCAGGTAAGTGACGGCGTTGAGCTGCTCGTGCACGAGGTATGGACCCTCCCAGGCCGCCTGAAGCTTGTTTTGTGGTACGGGGACCAGTACCCACACCTTTTGACCCACCTGGTAGGTCCGCTCACAAGCATTCTGGTCGTACCATCGCTTCTGGTCAGCCTGTGGCTGTGTGAACTAACAAAATGGAGGCTGGTACAGACCCTATACAAAATGGTGGCGGTCCCGACCTCACAGACACTATGACACCCCCCAAAGCAAGCCAATCACTGCAATGCCCTTCCCTAAGATGGTGGTGGCAGCTGCCCATGTCATCTCATTGCCCACAGTGTACGTCCTTGCTCATTGGCTGAAAAAAGGCGCCTGCAAGGATTATGGGAAAACCGACTTTGGCGCTCGGGTCGACGACCGCATGGCCGACTTCACGCTATGGTCGCGTTTCGCTCGGCGAAACCCAACTTTGGTGAAAGTCGGCGACTTTTGAATCTGACCGACCTGTTTCGCTCAACTCTAATAATAATTATTCATACCTATTTGCTTCACAATTTATTCATATTTTTCTTTAAGGCTTCCGAATATAATGTTGTAAAAGTGAAAACAAGTTGGTGAAGTGTGTTTAAACTCAAATGTGAAAATAATTGTCATCTTTGCTATTTCTCCATTCCGTGTGCGGCTAACCCACCGCATTGATCTTATTGATTTTCTTTGGCAAGAAACCAACAGCTCCATCAATACCACGTGTTTTTCCAATTAAATGATCATGCTTGTAAAGTAGAGGTGAGATTAGGGATTTAGATAACATGGGTACATTGCAATAGCAAACTCTTTGCTGTTAGACTGACTTAGAGGTGAGCTATATACCATTAGTTTGTTATCCACTCTTCTTGTAAAAAAAATGCTGATTTTAATCATTTTCTACCCATTGGCGTCATCAATAGGCAGTAATGCAGACACTGTGCATCACACATACCTTTGTAACTGGTGCCGTATGCAAGCCTCATTTGTGTGCATTTTTAATACTAAAATATTTAGACTTGAGAGTCCTCAGTGGTTGATACCTTTTAATGGCTAACTGAAAAGATGGTAACAAATTGCAAGCTTTCGAGACTACTCAGGTCTCTTCATCAGGCATAGACTAATACAACATCTGAAGAATCACATATTTATACACAAAATAGCACAGAAAAAATGCAATAGGTAGGACAAGTGACATGAAGCAGAACTGTCATTATGGCCGAGGGATGAACATAAATATGAACTAATCATATTTATGTTCATCCCTCGGCCATAATGACAGTTCTGCTTCATGTCACTTGTCCTACCTATTGCATTTTTTCTGTGCTATTTTGTGTATAAATATGTGATTCTTCAGATGTTGTATTAGTCTATGCCTGATGAAGAGACCTGAGTAGTCTCGAAAGCTTGCAATCTGTTACCATCTTTTCAGTTAGCCATTAAAAGGTATCAACCACTGAGGACTCTCAAGTCTAAATATTTTTCTATCTACTGGCTAACACGGTACGAAGATACACATCTTTCCTATTTTTAATACTAGGCAGCTACCTCTTCCATGAATTAGAAGGTTTGTTAGTGGTTGATCCATCAGAATTTTGCACCAGCTTGCCCCTTTATCATGGGGGTCTACTGCTTTGGTAAAATGACATAAAATGACAGGTTGCAGATTTAAATTCAGTAACAAATGTCAGCTCCTGAGAAGATTACTAGATTTTTTTCAGCTGAGTATGAACTTGATTTTGTAAAATTGAATGCACTTTGCTGCTAATTAGAGATGAGCTACTTTGCCTCGGAGAGGGTCGAGTCGTGTTTGGGACCATCCGACTTTACGAAAAGTCGGGTCGAACGAAATTGGCCAACTAACTAACAGCAAAAGTGGGAGTTTCGACAAAAAATGAAACCAGACCCCAATGCAAGTCAATGGGGAATAAAAGTTGCCAGTGAGTGGAGGACAGTAAACACACCATTCAGAGCCCATTTCAATGCTAACAACATCAATTTTTATTATTTAAGCATGTCAACCTTAATTTACTTTATAATAATGGTAACGCATTGAAAACTGGGGGTTCTTTGGCTAAAGTTGTGGGGGGGTACAGCACAGTTAGGGAGGTGGAAAAACTGGCATATGTTGAGGTGTAGGCTGGACGTTCAGCAGCTGCAAATGGAAGAATTGGAGAAGTCGGCGGAAGACGAGGACAAAGCGAGCCATTTTGCTGGCAACCTATGTGTCATCAGGGGAAGGTGGTACAAAATCCTTTGAAACCCAAGCATGGTTCATTTTAATGAGGGTGAGATCACCAACATTTTCAGTCGACAGCCGGGTCTCTTGTGAATGGGTTTGAGATGAGTTCTGAGCAGAGGCTCCCTCTGGTGGTTACAAGCGGTGCTAGTGAAGATTGTGAGGACTGGGAATCAGGTGTTACTGACTGGTCTTATATAAGGGAGTCATTTTCCCATCAGGGTTGCCGGTGATCAATTGTTCTGGTCTGAATCCTTCATTCCAGTTTCCCTTGTAGCCTGCTGTGTCGTGTCTGCATCTCCTGCTATCAGATAAGACTTTTTCTTCTTTTGTGTTTGTGCTATATTTTTTGCATTTTGTCCTGCACTTCTGTGGGGGCCTTCAGGGTCCCCTCCGGGGGCTTCTACCCTCTCAGTTTAGTTCAGCCACTGAGTTTTGTTCTTTTGCTTTTTCCAGTTTTTTCAGTGGCTGTTGTTTTGATTTTGTTACACCAGAGAACTAATTTAGGTGGTAGAGGTCGTGTGATCTCAGGTGATTTTGAAATTAGTAGAGTTGGTGCTTTTCAGGGTTTTCTGGGATTGCAGTAAGTACCCTTCCTATCCTTTTCTATTTAGATAGTTTGGGCCCCAGCGTTTGCTCATACTATTTTCTTTCTGTGTCAGTATTTCCTCTTGTCTAACCGCCATTACATGTTTGGGGGCTTTCTATTATCTTTGGGGTTCTGCTCCGGGGCAGATAGCTTTCCTATTTCTATCTTTAGGTGTAGTTAGTTTCTCAGGCTGTGACGAGGCGTCTAGGACCAACGTAGGAACGCTCCACGGATGCCTCTAGTTGTGGTGGTTAGTCAGGGTACTGCAATCTCATAGATTCCAACTGCTCTGGTGTATTGCCTTTTTTACCTGCACTCCTCAGCTACCGAAACATAACAGTATCTCCGGCCTAAAAATTGAAAATTGTATGGTACTCACAGAAGGGAAAAAATATTGTGAAAGAAAAAAGGTTGTCAGAGTTGTCAGAGATATTTTTCTGTTTGTTGCATTTTTTTTTTCCCTCTGTATCTCTGGGTGCTGGGGAGGATCTTTTCTCCCAATGGAGTTTGCACAGTTGTCTGGCCGTGTGGATCAGCTTGCCACTGAGGTTCAGAGTATTGCTGCATATCTTGCTAGGTTGCCTGTTGTGGAACCTAGGATCCCATGCCAGATTTGTTTTTAGGGGATCGAGCTAAGTTTCAGAATTTCAAAAATAATTGTAAATTGTTTTTTGCCTTAAAATCTAAGTCCTCAGGAAACGCAGCGCAGCAGGTTCAAATTATCATCTCTCTCCTGCGCGGCGATCCTCAGGATTGGGCTTTTTCCCTGATACCTGGGGATCCTGTTTTGAGTGATGTTGATGCGTTTTTTTCAGTTTTTGGGGTTATTGTATGATGAGCCTAATGTCACTGATCAAGCTGAAAAAGCCTTGTTGGCATTAAATCAGGGGCTTGATGACGCTGAGTTATACTGTCAGAGATTCCGTAGGTGGGCAGTCCTGACCAAATGGAATGACGACGCTTTTGCGGCCCTTTTCCGGAAGGGTCTGTCAGATAATGTAAAGGATGTTATGGTGGGATTCCCTGTCCCCTCTGGTCTCAATGATTCTATGTCATTAGCGATTCAAATTGACAGACGTTTGCGTGAGCGGAGAAGTATGCGTGGAATGGTGTTGCCTTGTGAATAAGCTTCTGAACCCATGCAGTGTGATAGAGTGGTGTCTGGGGCACAGCATCATGAGTTTCGAAAGCGCAATGGGTTATGTTTCTACTGTGGTGATGCCTCTCATGCTATTTCAGTCTGCCCTAAGCGGGGAAGACGTTTTGCATGCTCAGTTGTCTTGGGTAGTGTTCAGACTAAGTTTTTATTAACTGTCACTCTGATATGCTCTCTGTCCTCATTTTCTGCTCAGGCTTTCGTTGATTCTGGAGCAGCTATTAACCTGATGGATTATGATTTTGCTAAACGTTGTGGGTTTCCCTTGATACCCCTACAGAAGTCTATTCCCCTACTGGGGATCGATTCTACCCCTTTGGCTGAGAATAAACCCCAGTTTTCTACTCAGGTGATAATGAGGGTTGAACCTGCTCACCAGGAGTGCTGCAAATTTTTGGTTCTATATAATCTGCATGACATTATCGTGCTGGGTTTCCCTTGGTTACAGTCTCATAATCCTGTTTTGGATTGGAAATCTGTGTCTGTAACCAGTTGGGGCTGCCAATGTGTTAATACCAACACTCCTGTTTTTTCTGCCTCCCCCCAGGCTCAGGATGTTCCTGACTTTTTGATTGATTTTTCTGATGTGTTTAGCGAAAGTAAATCTGCATCCTTGCCTCCCCATAGGAGCTATGACTGCGCTATTGAATTAGTGCCGGGTAGTAAATTCCCTAAAGGTCGCCTTTTTAACTTGTCTGTACCTGAACATGACGCTATGCGGTCTTATATCAAGGAATCATTGGAGAAGGGTCATATCAGACCATCCTCTTCACCCTTAGGTGCCGGTTTTTTCTTTGTGGCCAAAAAAGATGGTTCATTAAGGCCGTGTATTGATTATCGTCTCTTGAACAATATTACTGTGAAATATCAATACCCGTTACCCTTGATTTCTGACCTGTTTTCCAGGGTGAAAGACGCTACTTGGTTTACCAAGCTTGACCTCAGGGGGGCGTATAACCTTATTCGCATTAAGCACGGGGATGAATGGAAGACGGCATTCAATACCCCTGAAGGGCATTTTGAGTACCTAGTGATGCCCTTTGGGCTCACTAATGCTCCTTCCGTCTTCCAGTCCTTCATGAATGACATTTTCAGGGATTTTGTGGACAAATTTCTGATTGTTTATTTGGATGATATCTTGATTTTTTCTAATGACTGGGACTCTCATGTGAAACATGTTCGAACTGTATTCCAGATTTTGAGAGAGAATGCTCTGTATGTGAAGGGATCAAAGTGTCTTTTTGGCGTACAGAGGATCTCATTTCTGGGATTCATTTTGTCCCCATCTGTTATTGAAATGGACCCGGTCAAGGTTCAGGCCATCTGTGATTGGGTCCAACCTACTTCATTAAAGGCTCTTCAGAGATTTTTGGGTTTTGCCAATTTTTATCGTAAATTTATTGGTAATTTCTCGGTTATTGTTAAACCATTAACTGATTTGACCAGAAAGGGTTCTGATGTGGTGAATTGGCCTCCTGAGGCAGTCTCTGCATTTCAGGAACTTAAGCAGAGATTCACTTCTGCTCCTGTTCTACGGCAGCCTGATGTTTCTCTGCCATTTCAGGTGGAGGTTGATGCCTCTGAAATTGGGGCAGGTGCCGTTTTGTCCCAAAAAGATCCAGAGACCTCTAAAAGTAACCCTTGTGCCTTTTTCTCTCGAAAATTTTCTCCTACTGAACGTAATTATGACGTGGGTAATCGGGAGTTATTGGCCATGAAGTGGGCTTTTGAAGAGTGGAGACATTGGCTGGAGGGAGCCAAACATCAGGTGGTGGTCCTTACGGACCATAAGAATCTGGTCTATCTGGAATCTGCCAAGCGACTCAATCTTAGACAGGCCAGGTGGGCCTTGTTTTTCACACGTTTTAATTTTGTGGTTTCCTTTCTTCCTGGCACTAAGAATGTTAAGGCGGATGCCCTCTCGAGGAGTTTCCTTGCGGACTCTCCTGAGTTATCTGATCCTTCTGTTATTTTGAAAGAGGGCGTAGTTCTTTCCGCCATCTCGCCCAATTTGAGACTTGCTCTGGAGGGGTGTCAGGAGGATAGGCCCGAGCGCTGCCCTGTTGGAAAATTGTTTGTCCCGGACCAATGGAAAAAGAGTGTGATGTCTGAGATTCATTGTTCCGCGTTGGCTGGGCATCCCGGAGTTTTTGGTACCAGAGACTTGGTTAGTCGGTCCTTTTGGTGGCCTACCTTGTCTCGTGATGTCAGGGAATTTGTGCAGTCCTGCGGGACTTGCTCTCGCTCCAAGCCTTGCTCTCGCTCTAGTGGTTTGTTGATGCCATTGCCTGTGCCCAAGAGACCATGGACCCATATCTCTATGGATTTCATTTCCGATCTTCCTGTTTCTCAGAGAATGACCACCATCTGGGTAATTTGTGATAGGTTTTCCAAAATGATACATCTTGTGCCATTACCTAAGTTGCCTTCCTCCTCTGAATTGGTGCCGTTGTTCCTTCAGCACGTGGTTCGTTTACACGGCATTCCTGAGAACATTGTGTCTGACAGAGGAGTCCAGTTTGTTTCCAGATTTTGGAGGACTTTTTGTTCTAAACTGGGTGTTTAATTGTCTTTCTCCTCGGCATTTCATCCTCAGACCAATGGTCAAACTGAGAGAACAAACCAGACATTGGAGACTTATCTAAGATGCTTTGTGTCTGCTGATCAGGATGACTGGGTCTCTTTTTTGCCTTTGGCTGAGTTTGCTCTTAATAATAGGGCTAGCTCTGCCACTTTGATGTCTCCGTTTTTCTGTAATTCTGGGTTTCACCCTCGATTTTCTTCAGGACAGACGGAGGCTTCTGTCTGTCCAGGTGTTGACTCTGTTGTGGAGCGTATGCAACAGATTTGGGACCAGGTAGTGGAGAGGTTGTCCCTCTCTCAGGAGAAGGCCCAGCGGTTTGCTAACCGGCATAAGACTAATGGTCCTCGGTTTATAGTGGGGGACTTGGTCTGGTTGTCCTCAAAGAATATTCCTATGAGAGTAGCATCTCCTAAATTTAAGCCTAGGTTCATTAGACCTTATAAGATCATGGAGATTATTAATCCTGTTTCTTTTCGTTTGCTTCTTCCAGGGACATTTAAGATCCATAACGTGTTCCACAAGTCCTTGTTGAAGAGGTTTGTTGAGCCAGTGGTTCCTGCTGCTGTGCCTCCTGACCCTGTTTTGGTTGAGGGCAATCTGGAGTATGTGGTTGAGAAAATATTGGATTCTCGTTTTTCTAGACGGAAACTCCAGTATTTGGTTAAATGGAGAGGTTATGGTCAGGAAGACAATTCTTGGGTGTTTGCTTCGGACATCCATGCTAGGAGACTTATCCGTGCGTATCATAGAACTCATCCTGACCGACCTGGTTGCTCAAATGAGGGTTCGGTGACCCCTCCTCAAAGGGGGGGTACTGTTGTGAATGGGTTTGAGATGAGTTCTGAGCAGAGGCTCCCTCTGGTGGTTACAAGCGGTGCTAGTGAAGATTGTGAGGACTGGGAATCAGGTGTTACTGACTGGTCTTATATAAGGGAGTCATTTTCCCATCAGGGTTGCCGGTGATCAATTGTTCTGGTCTGAATCCTTCATTCCAGTTTCCCTTGTAGCCTGCTGTGTCGTGTCTGCATCTCCTGCTATCAGATAAGACTTTTTCTTCTTTTGTGTTTGTGCTATATTTTTTGCATTTTGTCCTGCACTTCTGTGGAGGCCTTCAGGGTCCCCTCCGGGTGCTTCTGCCCTCTCAGTTTAGTTCAGCCACTGAGTTTTGTTCTTTTGCTTTTTCCAGTTTTTTCAGTGGCTGCTGTTTTGATTTTGTTACACCAGAGAACTAATTTAGGTGGTAGAGGTCGTGTGATCTCAGGTGATTTTGAAATTAGTAGAGTTGGTGCTTTTCAGGGTTTTCTGGGATTGCAGTAAGTACCCTTCCTATCCTTTTCTATTTAGATAGTTTGGGCCCCAGCGTTTGCTCATACTATTTTCTTTCTGTGTCAGTATTTCCTCTTGTCTAACCGACATTACATGTTTGGGGGCTTTCTATTATCTTTGGGGTTCTGCTCCGGGGCAGATAGCTTTCCTATTTCTATCTTTAGGTGTAGTTAGTTTCTCAGGCTGTGACGAGGCGTCTAGGACCAACGTAGGAACGCTCCACGGCTGCCTCTAGTTGTGGTGGTTAGTCAGGGTACTGCAATCTCATAGATTCCAACTGCTCTGGTGTATTGCCTTTTTTACCTGCACTCCTCAGCTACCGAAACATAACACGGGTCCTTCTTTCTGTCAGGATTGATCCAGCAGCACTAAAGACTCTTCCTTATAGCACACTACCAGCAGGGCAAGCGAGCTCCTGTTATGCATATTGTGCCAATTCAGGCCAGGTGTCCAGTTTACAGGCCCAGTAGTCAAAGGGGAATGAACTGTGAGGGAGAACATCGATAGGGAAGGAGAGGTAATTTTGAACCATAGCTGACAACTGCTGTCTCAACTGCAATCGATTCAGTATTAACAGTCGTGTGATCAGTACTCGAGAAATCAGTCCACAACATGGTCATGAAACCCACGTCTCCAACGCCACTTCGGCTGTGTGCATCACGAACACCTCTTCCATGTTGTCCAGTACGGCTCATGGTAGAACCTGCACCGATGCTGTGAGCTGGAAATGCCTCTAACAAACGATTTACCAGAGTTGCTTGTTTGCTCGCCAATATTAGCTCTAGGTTCTCCTGTGGCATGATGTTCTGTAATTTGCCTTTATAGCGTGGATCGAGGATGCTGGCCAACCAGTAGTCATCATCCTTCATAATTTTGGCAATGCGGGGGTCCCCTTTTAGGATCCGCAAGAGATAATTACATGTGGGCCAATGTTCCAGGTGTCAATGATTCACACCAAGTGGTGGGTGGAGGAGTACTTTCTGCCAAATCCACATCCCTCCAGTCACACACAAACCCTGTACCTGACCTTGGCAAGTCAACATTTTCTCTTGCCCCCTGAGAAGCATCCTCCTCCTCAAAATAATCATCCCCTCATCCTCCTCCTCCTCTTTCTCTTCTTCCTCCACCTCGTCCAGGACAGTTCCTTGAGCAGACAATTCCTGACTATCATCAAGGCTTCCCTCCTCCTTCTCCTCCGCTGCAGACACCTGATCTTTAATGTGCGTCAAAGTTTGCATGAGCAGAGGCATAAGTGGGATGCTCATGCTTATGATGGCGTCGTCTGCGCTTACCAGCCGTGTGCATTCCTCAAAACACTGAAGGACTTTACAGAGGTCTTTTAGCTTTGACCACTGCACACCCAACAACGCGATGTCTGCCCTCAAACTGCCTGCCTGTGTATGCTCCCACAAATGCATTACAGCCTGCCTCTGTTCGCACAGACTCTCAACCATGTGCATGGTGGAATTCCACCTTGTTGCAACATCTATGATTAGGCGGTGCTTGGGGAGGTGGAGTGATTGCTGCAGCCTCTGCATACGACTGGAGTCTACGGGCGAGCGACGGATGTGCGAGCACAGTCTTTGCACCTTATTGAGCAGGGCTGATAACTCGGGATAACTGTTTATGAAGCACTGCACCACCAGGTTCAAGGTGTGAGCCAGGCAAGGTATGTGTCTGAGTTTTGCCAGGGCTATGACTGCCACAAAATTACGTCCATTATCACTGACTAACTTGCCTGGCTCAAGATGTAGATGGCCCAGCCATGACTCAGTTTCTCGCCTCAAGTAGTCGGCCAGTACCTCCACGGTGTGTCTGTTGTTGCCCAAACACATCATCTTTAAAACAGCCTGCTGACGCTTACCACTAGCTGTTCCATAGTGGGACACCTCGTGTGCAACACTGGCAGCTGCGAATGGAGTGCTCGTGTGACTGCACTCTGTCAATGAGCTTTCATTTCTGGAGGAGGAGGAGGGTCGAACGCCTACAGCCAACTGGTGCCTAAACCGTGGGCTAGGCAGCACTGTTCCACCGCCGCTGTCCCTGTGGACCCTGCATCCACCACATTCACCCAGTGTGTAGTGATGGACACGTAACGGCCCTGGCCATGCCTACTAGCCCATGCATCTGTTGTGAGGTGCACCTTTCCACTCACTGATTGTTTGAGTGCATGGACAATGCGGTCTTTCACATGCAGGTGGAGGGCAGGGATGGCTTTTCTAGAAAAGAAGTGCCGACTGGGTAGGTCATATTGTGGGACAGCGTAGGCCATGAGCTCTCGGAACGCTGAGCTTTCAACCAAACGGAAGGGCATCATCTCTAATGAGATCAGTTTGGCAATGTAGGCGTTCAAAGCCAGTGTATGCGGATGAGAGGATGAGTACTTTCTTGTCCTACTCAGATTGTCTGCTAAGCTGAGCTGGACTTGAGCATTGCATATGGGGGAACTAGCGGTGGACATGGCGGACTGAGAGGGGGTTGGTGATGGTGATGTGGTGGTGATGGCCTAGATGCAGTCCTTCGTTGGAAAAACATTGTGATTCCGTGACTGCTTTGGCCTTGCCACGACATCTCAACATTTCTTGCTGGTGGTGTGCTAACCGATGGGCTTACAGTGGGGGAAGCGATGCTGCGTTGCTTGCTACCTTCATTCGGTGCAGGTGCACGTGTGCTACCTGAGGCTTTGTAGTCCGTCCACGCTTGCAAGTGCATAGTATGTCTAAGCATGCAACTGGTATTCAAATTTCGGAGATTTTTCCTTTGGCTAACGGTCCTTCCGCACGTCTTACAGATAACCTTTGCCTCATCAATAGGATTTTGGTAAAAAAAGTGCCACACTGGACTCTTCCTATTATGGGATAAATTTTCAGGGCTTGCACGCAGGCTTAGTATGGATTAGACAAGAATATAAAAAGCAGAAAAAGGGTACAGTATCAGAAGCATACAGCTGCATACAGTCTAGGCGTAATTGTAAATCTCCGTATATATTTCCCTAGTCACAGACAGATAGTCAGCATGTATTTGTCTGTGTTACCAGCCGATACACGGTAGTGTGTGAGAAGCGTACAGCTCTATACGGTGTGGGAAAAAATGAACGCTCATAACTGTGCAGAAAAAAGAATAAAGTATTAGTGTTGTGTAAAAAGCAGTCTACACAACAGTGTACACACAGCAATACAGCTAGCAGTCATCCTAATAGCCAGCACTGCTGCACACAAGAAAATCCTCCCCTGTCACTGCACACTAACTGTACAGCACAATTGCTATCAGCACAAGCACATAAGAACTTGTCTTTCCAGCCCTAACTCTCTCCCTACTGATAAACAGCATCAGCAACCTCTCCCTAGTCCCTACTGTTAAGATCGGCAGAAGTAAAATGGCTGTCAGCGGTCAGGGCTTTTATAGACACTGTGAGGAACGACCCCCTTTCCTCCCACGTCACCAATGTGACGTAACTCCACAGGTACAGCTCTCCGGCGCCCCCTTTGTCCCTCAGGTCAGTAAGGGAACTGCACCTAGAGCAAATGGCCGCCGGGGAGGTTGTCCTGTTACCCACTGGGTATTCTAAGATTCGTGATCAGAGTAAAAGCATCAGCCCAAGATTAATTTTATGGTTTAATTTGCCTTAAGGGCGCACTAGATAATTACAGAAATATACAGTAAAGCTATACAACGTAATTACAAGGGAATTGCAGTCAGAGAAACAATACAACGATAATGTACAAGGCTAAAAGGTATAAGCTATAGATCAATATTACCGGGTTGTATGGTCATGGGGAGGCATGGAGCTCTGCGTTCCCCAGGTGAAAGTCTTCAGTTGCTGGACAGTCCCCAATGCATGTGCTGCAGCTCCATTTGGCAAGTCTGTCCCTTGTGCTTCTGTGTGTGAAATGGAATGATCACAGGGGTACCTGGCTACAGCTCTCAACCCTGCTAGGCCCTTCCCCTTTTGCTTTGAAGCACGCATATTAACTGGCCTGCAATTCATATGGAGCAGGAAACAATGGCTTGAGCTTGAGCTATTTACCATACGACTGACCATCTTATTCAGACCCTGGCCTAAACCAATTAGCATGTAAAGGCCTATTGATTCATAGTGGACATCAAAGCTGGCCGTACTGAATATGCTAATAGGCCCTGTGTAGCTAAAAGTCTGTGGCTGTGTGAACTGACAAAATGGAGGCTGGTACAGGCCCTATACAAAATGGTGGCGGTCCTGACCTCACACCTCCCTGCTTTTGAGGGCGCTAGGGGGTATCACATTCCTGTGTTCCCCCGTGCGCCCTACCGCACCCTCTTTTTGGCTAGGGTGGTAGATCCAGAAGGATTTCTGACTCTCTGTCCTCTGAAAGGTTGCACACTGGGTGAGCATAAGCCTCCCGCTCATGATGAGCCTTCATCATGTTCACATGGAAGGCCTTCCTCCTTCCACGGGCGTGGTCCAGGGTGACCAGGTAAGTGACGGCGTTGAGCTGCTCGTGCACGAGGTATGGACCCTCCCAGGCCGCCTGAAGCTTGTTTTGTGGTACGGGGACCAGTACCCACACCTTTTGACCCACCTGGTAGGTCCGCTCACAAGCATTCTGGTCGTACCATCGCTTCTGGTCAGCCTGTGGCTGTGTGAACTAACAAAATGGAGGCTGGTACAGGCCCTATACAAAATGGTGGCGGTCCCGACCTCACAGACACTATGACACCCCCCAAAGCAAGCCAATCACTGCAATGCCCTTCCCTAAGATGGTGGTGGCAGCTGCCCATGTCATCTCATTGCCCACAGTGTACGTCCTTGCTCATTGGCTGAAAAAGGCGCCTGCAAGGATTATGGGAAAACCGACTTTGGCGCTCGGGTCGACGACCGCATGGCCGACTTCACGCTATGGTCGCGTTTCGCTCGGCGAAACCCAACTTTGGTGAAAGTCGGCGACTTTTGAATCTGACCGACCTGTTTCGCTCAACTCTAATAATAATTATTCATACCTATTTGCTTCACAATTTATTCATATTTTTCTTTAAGGCTTCCGAATATAATGTTGTAAAAGTGAAAACAAGTTGGTGAAGTGTGTTTAAACTCAAATGTGAAAATAATTGTCATCTTTGCTATTTCTCCATTCCGTGTGCGGCTAACCCACCGCATTGATCTTATTGATTTTCTTTGGCAAGAAACCAACAGCTCCATCAATACCACGTGTTTTTCCAATTAAATGATCATGCTTGTAAAGTAGAGATGAGATTAGGGATTTAGATAACATGGGTACATTGCAATAGCAAACTCTTTGCTGTTAGACTGACTTAGAGGTGAGCTATATACCATTAGTTTGTTATCCACTCTTCTTGTAAAAAAAAATGCTGATTTTAATCATTTTCTACCCATTGGCGTCATCAATAGGCAGTAATGCAGACACTGTGCATCACACATACCTTTGTAACTGGTGCCGTATGCAAGCCTCATTTGTGTGCATTTTTAATACTAGGCAGCTACCTCTTCCATGAATTAGAAGGTTTGTTAGAGGTTGATCCATCAGAATTTTGCACCAGCTTGACCCCTTTATCATGGGGGTCTACTGCTTTGGTAAAATGACATAAAATGACAGGTTGCAGATTTAAATTCAGTAACAAATGTCAGCTCCTGAGAAGATTACTAGATTTTTTTCAGCTGAGTATGAACTTGATTTTGTAAAATTGAATGCACTTTGCTGCTAATTAGAGATGAGCTACTTTGCCTCGGAGAGGGTCGAGTCGTGTTTGGGACCATCCGACTTTACGAAAAGTCGGGTCGAACGAAATTGGCCAACTAACTAACAGCAAAAGTGGGAGTTTCGACAAAAAATGAAACCAGACCCCAATGCAAGTCAATGGGGAATAAAAGTTGCCAGTGAGTGGAGGACAGTAAACACACCATTCAGAGCCCATTTCAATGCTAACAACATCAATTTTTATTATTTAAGCATGTCAACCTTAATTTACTTTATAATAATGGTAACGCATTGAAAACTGGGGGTTCTTTGGCTAAAGTTGTGGGGGGGTACAGCACAGTTAGGGAGGTGGAAAAACTGGCATATGTTGAGGTGTAGGCTGGACGTTCAGCAGCTGCAAATGGAAGAATTGGAGAAGTCGGCGGAAGACGAGGACAAAGCGAGCCATTTTGCTGGCAACCTATGTGTCATCAGGGGAAGGTGGTACAAAATCCTTTGAAACCCAAGCATGGTTCATTTTAATGAGGGTGAGATCACCAACATTTTGAGTCGACAGCCGGGTCCTTCTTTCTGTCAGGATTGATCCAGCAGCACTAAAGACTCTTCCTTATAGCACACTACCAGCAGGGCAAGCGAGCTCCTGTAATGCATATTGTGCCAATTCAGGCCAGGTGTCCAGTTTACAGGCCCAGTAGTCAAAGGGGAATGAACTGTGAGGGAGAACATCGATAGGGAAGGAGAGGTAATTTTGAACCATAGCTGACAACTGCTGTCTCAACTGCAATCGATTCAGTATTAACAGTCGTGTGATCAGTACTCGAGAAATCAGTCCACAACATGGTCATGAAACCCACGTCTCCAACGCCACTTCGGCTGTGTGCATCACGAACACCTCTTCCATGTTGTCCAGTACGGCTCATGGTAGAACCTGCACCGATGCTGTGAGCTGGAAATGCCTCTAACAAACGATTTACCAGAGTTGCTTGTTTGCTCGCCAATATTAGCTCTAGGTTCTCCTGTGGCATGATGTTCTGTAATTTGCCTTTATAGCGTGGATCGAGGATGCTGGCCAACCAGTAGTCATCATCCTTCATAATTTTGGCAATGCGGGGGTCCCCTTTTAGGATCCGCAAGAGATAATTACTTTGGGGGCCAATGTTCCAGGTGTCAATGATGCACACCAAGTGGTGGGTGGAGGAGTACTTTCTGCCAAATCCACATCCCTCCAGTCACACACAAACCCTGTACCTGACCTTGGCAAGTCAACATTTTCTCTTGCCCCCTGAGAAGCATCCTCCTCCTCAAAATAATCATCCCCCTCATCCTCCTCCTCCTCTTTCTCTTCTTCCTCCACCTCGTCCAGGACAGTTCCTTGAGCAGACAATTCCTGACTATCATCAAGGCTTCCCTCCTCCTTCTCCTCCGCTGCAGACACCTGATCTTTAATGTGCGTCAAAGTTTGCATGAGCAGAGGCATAAGTGGGATGCTCATGCTTATGATGGCGTCGTCTGCGCTTACCAGCCGTGTGCATTCCTCAAAACACTGAAGGACTTTACAGAGGTCTTTTAGCTTTGACCACTGCACACCCAACAACGCGATGTCTGCCCTCAAACTGCCTGCCTGTGTATGCTCCCACAAATGCATTACAGCCTGCCTCTGTTCGCACAGACTCTCAACCATGTGCATGGTGGAATTCCACCTTGTTGCAACATCTATGATTAGGCGGTGCTTGGGGAGGTGGAGTGATTGCTGCAGCCTCTGCATACGACTGGAGTCTACGGGCGAGCGACGGATGTGCGAGCACAGTCTTTGCACCTTATTGAGCAGGGCTGATAACTCGGGTTAACTGTTTATGAAGCACTGCACCACCAGGTTCAAGGTGTGAGCCAGGCAAGGTATGTGTCTGAGTTTTGCCAGGGCTATGACTGCCACAAAATTACGTCCATTATCACTGACTAACTTGCCTGGCTCAAGATGTAGATGGCCCAGCCATGACTCAGTTTCTCGCCTCAAGTAGTCGGCCAGTACCTCCACGGTGTGTCTGTTGTTGCCCAAACACATCATCTTTAAAACAGCCTGCTGACGCTTACCACTAGCTGTTCCATAGTGGGACACCTCGTGTGCAACACTGGCAGCTGCGAATGGAGTGCTCGTGTGACTGCACTCTGTCAATGAGCTTTCATTTCTGGAGGAGGAGGAGGGTCGAACGCCTACAGCCAACTGGTGCCTAAACCGTGGGCTAGGCAGCACTGTTCCACCGCCGCTGTCCCCTGTGGACCCTGCATCCACCACATTCACCCAGTGTGTAGTGATGGACACGTAACGGCCCTGGCCATGCCTACTAGCCCATGCATCTGTTGTGAGGTGCACCTTTCCACTCACTGATTGTTTGAGTGCATGGACAATGCGGTCTTTCACATGCAGGTGGAGGGCAGGGATGGCTTTTCTAGAAAAGAAGTGCCGACTGGGTAGGTCATATTGTGGGACAGCGTAGGCCATGAGCTCTCGGAACGCTGAGCTTTCAACCAAATGGAAGGGCATCATCTCTAATGAGATCAGTTTGGCAATGTAGGCGTTCAAAGCCAGTGTATGCGGATGAGAGGATGAGTACTTTCTTGTCCTACTCAGATTGTCTGCTAAGCTGAGCTGGACTTGAGCATTGCATATGGGGGAACTAGCGGTGGACATGGCGGACTGAGAGGGGGTTGGTGATGGTGATGTGGTGGTGATGGCCTAGATGCAGTCCTTCGTTGGAAAAACATTGTGATTCCGTGACTGCTTTGGCCTTGCCACGACATCTCAACATTTCTTGCTGGTGGTGTGCTAACCGATGGGCTTACAGTGGGGGAAGCGATGCTGCGTTGCTTGCTACCTTCATTCGGTGCAGGTGCACGTGTGCTACCTGAGGCTTTGTAGTCCGTCCACGCTTGCAAGTGCATAGTATGTCTAAGCATGCAACTGGTATTCAAATTTCGGAGATTTTTCCTTTGGCTAACGGTCCTTCCGCACATCTTACAGATAACCTTTGCCTCATTAATAGGATTTTGGTAAAAAAAGTGCCACACTGGACTCTTCCTACTATGGGATAAATTTTCAGGGCTTGCACGCTGTGCTAATTTCACCATCTGGCCAAGCTGTCCTGCAACCCTTTTTGTTTTTTTAACACGTTTTTGGACTGCTATGGGCCTGCCAGATAATCGCAGCTGCGATGTCGATGCTTGCTTTGGATCCTCCTCCTCTTCTGAGCTATTGCCAGCGGCACCCTCTTCACCCCAATGGATGCCAATCAGGGTCAACAACTGGGTCATCCATCACCTCCTCTTCAATTTCATCTGCACCTTCCTCTGTGTCACCGTGTAAGTTGGTATAGAGTGCGGGAAGGGGCACTTGAGTTTCATCAGTGTCATAATCTGGCTCAGTAGACTGCGAGGGCAATGCAGTGCTCTGGGTGAATGTACCAGCAGAATCAAATAGCAGTGACTGTGCATCAGTGCACTCGATGTCAGATTCTTTTTGGACTGGGGAATTCAGGATTTTACTTGATAACATAGGCAATGAAAGGTGTTGTTCCTGACCAGGAGCCTGCACTGACGACTCAGTGCTCGCATTTTTGAAACTTCAGAAGAGGAGGCGATAGAGCTGGAGGCTATTTCGGCAATGTAAGCCAAAACCTGTTCTTGATGCTCCGGCTTTAAAAGTGGTTTACCTACTCCCAGAAAAGGGAGCCTTCCAGGCCTTCTGGAGCCAGACGATGACGCAGGCTCAACACCTCCTGCCTTAGGTGCTATTGTGCTTTTGGCACTACCAGCAGATGCACCGCCACCAACATCAGTACCAGCTGGCCCCCCCGCCCACGTCCACGGCCTCTTACACCATACTTCCTCATGTTTGGGAAAATGTACCAAAATTACCAACAGATATATGGTACTGCATGAGGAGCGTACAGCTGCATATGGTGTAGGGAAAAATTTAAATTTCCGTATATATTTCCCGAGTCACACACAGACACTCTCTCAGTATGGATTTCACCGTAAAGCAAAGAGCAGATATACGGTACTGTTTCACAAGCGGACAGCTGTATATGGTGTAGGGGAATATTTAAATCTCCTTATATATTTCCGGAGTCAGACACAGACGCTCACTCAGTATGGATTTGACCGTAATACAAAAAGTAGAAAAACGGTACTGTATCAGAAGCGGACAGCTGTATACAGTGTAGGGGAAAATTTAAATCTCCTTATATATTTCCGTAGTCAAACACAGACATTCTGTCAGTATGGATTTCACCGCAATACAAAGAGCAGATATACGGTACTGTATCAGAAGCAGACAGCTGTGTACTGTGTAGGGGAAAATTTAAATCTCCGTATTTATTTCCGGAGTCACACATAGACGCTCACTCAGTATGGATTTGACCATAATGCAAAGAGCAGATATACGGTACTGTATCAGAAGCGGACAGCTGTATACGGTGTAGGGGAAAATTTGAATCTCCGTATATATTTCTGGAGTTAGACACAGACGCTCACTCAGTATGGATTTGACGGTAATACAAAAAGAAGAAAAATGGTACTGTAACAGAGGTGGATATCTGTATACGGTGTAGGTGAAAATTTAAATCTCTGTATATATTTCCGGATTCACTCACAGAGGCTCACTTAGTATGGATTTGACCGTAATGAAAACAGCCGAACTACGGTACTGTATCAGAAGCGTACAGCTGTATACGGTGTAGAGACAAATTTAAATTTCCGTATTTATTTCCGGAGTCACACACAGATAGTCAGCATGTATTTGTCTGTGATACCAGCCGGTACACGGTAGTGTGTGAGGAGCGTACAGTTCTATACGGTGTGGGAAAAAATGAACACTCGGTAACTGTGCAGAAAAAAAGAATAAAAGTATTAGTGCTGTGTAAAAAGCAGTCTGCATAGCAGTGTACACACAGCAATACAGCTATCAGGCAGCCTAATAACCAGCACTGCTGCACACAAGAAAATCCTCCCCTGTCACTGCACACTAACTGTACAGCACAACTGCTATCAGCACAAGCACATAAGAACTTCTCTTTCCAGCCCTAACTCTCTCCTTACTGATAAACAGCATCAGCAACCTCTCCCTACTGTTAAGATCAGCAGAAGCAAAATGGAGGTCGGTGGTCAGGGCTTTTATAGACGCTATGATGCCCCCAAAGCAAGCCAATCACTGCAATGCCCTTCTCTAAGATGGTGGTGGACGCTGCACATGTCATCTCGTTGCCCACAGTGTACGTCCTTGCTCATTGGCTGAAAGAAGGGGCCTGAAAGCATTCTGGGAAAACCGACTTTGGCGCTCGTTTTGCCGACCGCATGACCAACTTCAGGCAATGGTCGGGTTTCGGTCAACGAAACCCGACTTTGGTGAAAGTCGGCGACTTATGAATCTGGCCTACCTATTTCGCTCAAATCTACTGCTAATGTAACACACTGCAGAATTTTTGCAAAATCTGAAAATTTGTACAGAAAAATCTGGAGTGCATTTACCTTGTGCAAACATATACAATGTGTAAATTTAGAAATTTTCATATTGTCTGTATACTATTTGCCATTTTCTTTTGCACTGAAAAAAAGCATTTCAATTACCGTATTTATAATAGTTTTGGGACGAACATGATCAAGTGTACATTTATCAACATCATCTCAAAAGTCTATTTGCTAGTAGCATGAAATACTGTATGGATACATTTTTGAAGGAGATCCAAAATATTATCTCACTATGCCTGTATATATATATAGCAGTGAGGTCTGCTCTTTACATGTCATTTATAATAAAGTTGGTGCAGCTTCATGTAATATAACTAGTGTTGAGCGATACTGCTCGCTATCTAAAAATATCGGATCGGAATGGTATCGCCGATATCACTAAATATCGGCGATATCCGATTCCGATACCGGAAGTCCCATGTAAGTCTATGGGAACCAAATATCGACATTAAAAAAACCCATTCTTGCCTTGTTGGTTAATTGTACATGAAGGAAAACAACAAAGAGTAATGTAGAATGTATTGGGGGAGGTTGAGGAGACAATAAAGGCATACATGTTTAACCCAATGCATTGGAATAGCATTAATATATTACGTGGTGAGAATGTGGGCGATGCGGCGGTCGTTTCTCAGGCACTGAAGCATGAAATCAACCATGTGCTGCAGACTCCCAACTGGCCAACAAAGGCTGTCCTCTGGAAGAGGCGTCATCTCTGCCTCCTGTGCATCACCCCACCCTCGCTCTACATACTGACTAGAGCGTTGTGTACCTCCCTCTGTAGGGATTTCTTCCTCCTCCTCCTCATCCTCCTCACAAAGTGAGCCCTGCCCAGCCCTTTGTGAGGAACCACATTGCGCTGACTGTCCTGAAGGTAATTGAATTTGTGACTCCTCATCCTCCACCTCTTCCAAAACCTCTTCCTTTAGTGCTTTCAGTGATTTCTGAAGCAGGTAGATAAGGGGGACAGTCATGCTGACTAGTGCATCATCTGCACTCGCCATCCGCGTTGAGACATCAAACGCACGCAAAACATCGCAGATGTCCTTCATAGAGGCCCACTCAGTAGTGGTGAAGTGTGAACGGCGCAAATTGCGAGTTGATTGCGCCTGTTGCAGCTGATACTCCATTACTGCTGGCTGCTGCTCACACAACCGCTCCAACATATGTAACATGGAATTCCACCTGGTGGGTACGTCACATATGATGCGATGTTCAGGAAGGCGAAATCTGCGTTGCAGAGCTGCAATGCGCGATCTGGCCATGCTGGAACGTCGCAAGTGAGCGCACTCTAGGCGGACCTTGTGCAGCAGTGCATCAAGATCCGGATAGTCCCTCAAAAAACTCTGCACGACCAAGTTGAGCACATGTGCCAGACATGGTATGTGAGTGAGGTTGCCAAGGCCCAGAGCTGCCACCAGATTTCAGCCATTGTCACACACTACCAAGCCTGGCTGGAGATTAGCTGACAAAAACCACACGTCGCTCTCCTGCTTGATGGCATCCCAGAGCTCCTGCGCTGTGTGGCTTCGATTCCCCATGGAAATTAATTTCAGGACGGCCTGTTGACGTTTGGCCACGGCTGTGCTCATATCGGTCGCAACAGGTAAGCGTTCACGGGTCCATGTGGAGGTATACCGTGACGGCTCGTGCAGCGATGATTCTGAGGAACTGGAGTAGGAGGAGGAATCAATGTGTACAGACTAGATTACTGCAATCCTTGGAGTTGGCAGAACACGTACAGCGCCACTGGCAAGATCTGTACCCGGCTCCACAACATTGACCCAATGGGCAGTGAGGGAAAGGTATCATCCCTGGCCATGGGTACTGGTCCACGCATCGGTGGTCAGGTGGACCCTGCTACTGACGGCGTTTAGTAGCGCATGTTTAATGTTTCCCTCGACATGTTTTTGCAGAGCAGGGACGGCTTGCCTGCTGAAATAAAATCGGCTTGGCACATTATATTGTGGGACTGCCAATGCCATTAAGTTCCTGAAACTGTCAGTCTCCACCAGCCTGAATGACAGCATTTCAAGGGACAGGAGTTTTGCAATGCCAGCATTCAGAGCCTGTGCTCGTGGATGGTTTGCCGAGTATGGCCGTCTTTTATCCCATGCCTGTGGTACCGATGGCTGTTTTGTGGTCTGGGAGTGTGACGATGACTGTGAACTTGCTGCTGTGGGTGGAATAACAGTTTGTCTATGGACAACAGTGACCGAGGTTCTTCCATGGAGATCCTGTGAGGAAGCCGAACCAGGTGTGTGTGAGCTGGAGGTAGAGGCTCCAACACGACCTGAAGATGTAGGTGCTGCTGTAGGTTGGCCTACATCTCCAGTGTGTCTTTGTAACTCAGCTACGTGCTTTGTCCGTACATGTTTCCACATATTTGTGTTATTCAGGTTACTGATATTTTTACCTCTTTTAACTTTTTGCTTACACAGCTTGCATTGAACATAGCAAATATCATCTACAAGTCTGTCAAAAAAGGACCACGCAGTGCAAGTCATGGGAGCGCCAATTTTGACATTTGTAAGAGAACTGCTCCCAACACGTGCCAAACTGGAGGCTACAGGCAAGCGAGTCTGCAGCCTACCTCTCCCTCCTCTTTGTACCGTTGGGCCAATCTCTTCCTCAGAGCTGCTCCCACCACCTTCCTGTTGCTCACGCCATGTTGGGTCTCGGACTTCATCATCTCCACTACCCTCTTCCAACACCTGCTGCTGTTGGATGGTCTGGGCAGCACCATGCTCCACAAAACCTGGCACCTGAGTCTCATCATCATCATGAGATGCGTTCTGCGGTGTGCTTTCCATCGGCACTGGCTCACCCGCCTCTTCAGATTGAGAGAGACACAGCTGTTGCGCATCACTGCATACTCCCTCTTCTTCAAATTGCAGAATGCTGCTTGCCTGTGCCCGTGTTTGCGAGCCAACAGATTTCGAGAACAGAAGCAGAGACTCAGCTGGCTCCTGTACAGAACTCTCTGACTGCCTGGCCAATTTGACAGGCGGTGAACAGACAGATGGTTGCTCAACAGTGTTGTGTTCCTGAGAGGAGGTGGAAGGAATTGAAGTCGATGCCATGGCTGCCATCCAACCAACAACGGCTTCAATTTGTTCTTCCCGCAGCAGGGGGGCACGCCGAGCTCCTACCAAAGTGCGCATAAAGGAATGCTCACGGGGATAAATGGTGGATGCTGTGTCACTGAGGGCGGCAGCAGCCACAGAATCCCCACATCCTCTCCCTGCTGAAACTCCACGGCCACTACCACGTGCCTTACTCACTGACTTCTTCATCTTGGTAGATTGATAAAGAAAGTCAGAAAAGTTATAAGGCCTAAGTGTGGTTATTACGCAGAGACTGAAGTGAACACTGAAACACAACTGTTCACAATCTGTGAAAGGCTACTCCTTTGTCTACTTCTATAGTGTTTGCAACCAATGTATTGGATACGAATGGAAGCGCGTCACACTAATAGATTATATTTATTTTAAATGGAATGGAGCAGAACCAATTGGAGAGAAATGAAAAGGATGAGGCACTGAGACACGCTCAGCAGAGTACAAGCAGCAGTGCTTGAACAAGTAACTGGAGCGTGATGTGCACTCAAAAAATAAAAAACACAGACTGAAGTGAACACTGAAACACAACTGTTCTCAATCTGTGAAAGGCTACTCCTTTGTCTACTTCTATAGTGTTTGCAACCAATGTATTGGATACGGATGGAAGCGCGTCACACTAATAGATTATATTTATTTTAAATGGAATGGAGCAGAACCAATTGGAGAGAAATGAAAAGGATGAGGCACTGAGACACGCTCAGCAGAGTACAAGCAGCAGTGCTTGAACAAGTAACTGGAGCGTGATGTGCACTCAAAAAATAAAAAACACAGACTGAAGTGAACACTGAAACACAACTGTTCACAATCTGTGAAAGGCTACTCCTTTGTCTACTTCTATAGTGTTTGCAACCAATGTATTGGATACGGATGGAAGCGCGTCACACTAATAGATTATATTTATTTTAAATGGAATGGAGCAGAACCAATTGGAGAGAAATGAAAAGGATGATGCACTGAGACATGCTCAGCAGAGTACAAGCAGCAGTGCTTGAACAAGTAACTGGAGCGTGATGTGCACTCAAAAATAAAAAAACACAGACTGAAGTGAACACTGAAACACAACTGTTCACAATCTGTGAAAGGCTACTCCTTTGTCTACTTCTATAGTGTTTGCAACCAATGTATTGGATACGGATGGAAGCGCGTCACACTAATAGATTATATTTATTTTAAATGGAATGGAGCAGAACCAATTGGAGAGAAATGAAAAGGATGAGGCACTGAGACACGCTCAGCAGAGTACAAGCAGCAGTGCTTGAACAAGTAACTGGAGCGTGATGTGCACTCAAAAAAATAAAAAACAGACTGAAGTGAACACTGAAACACAACTGTTCACAATCTGTGAAAGGCTACTCCTTTGTCTACTTCTATAGTGTTTGCAACCAATGTATTGGATACGGATGGAAGCGCGTCACACTAATAGATTATATTTATTTTAAATGGAATGGAGCAGAACCAATTGGAGAGAAATGAAAAGGATGAGGCACTGAGACACGCTCAGCAGAGTACAAGCAGCAGTGCTTGAACAAGTAACTGGAGCGTGATGTGCACTCAAAAAATAAAAAACACAGACTGAAGTGAACACTGAAACACAACTGTTCACAATCTGTGAAAGGCTACTCCTTTGTCTACTTCTATAGTGTTTGCAACCAATGTATTGGATACGGATGGAAGCGCGTCACACTAAAGGGTATGCCACACTGAACAATATCGCTAACGGGATCGCTAAAAAACGTCACTATTTAGCGATCCCGATAGCGATGTTGTTCAGTGCGGCAGCTGCCAGCGACGAGCTTCCTGCTGTGATCTCGCTCGTCGCTGGAATCGTTCCGGACCCTATTTTCTCGTCGGCGCTCCCGCTGGGTAAGTATATATCGCTAGTGTGGCACCTTTTCTTAGCGATTTAGCGGTACTTTTGTACCGCTAAAGTCGTTAAGAAGATCGCTAACGGCGATAGCGTCGTTAACTATATCGCTAAATGTGGCCGCACTTAGCGATATAGAAACAATCCCGCTAGCGATCGCATTAGTATGCGTCGTTATCGTGATCGCTAGCGGGATTGTTTAGTGTGGCAGTACCTTAATAGTTAAATTGCATGGAGCAGCAAGAATTACACTGAAGAAAAAAAAAAGAGTCTGTGAGTGACACGTGCAGATGCCTACAGACAGCGTTGCATGCAGAGCAAACTGCAGCGTCACCTGCACTCACACACACCTTGCAGAGCTGTTAAAACAACACTGCAGGCAAAAGGAAGCTTTACACAGCGGTTGGTGCTAGCCTGCCTACAGCACAGTACACTAAATCGCAATCTCTAACTGTCCCTCAGAGTCAGCACAGCAGCGTTCTGTCCCTTACTGAATTCACAGCACAGTGACGCTAAAATGGCGGCGGCGCCTTTTATAGTGCATTCTGACATCATTTCAGCATCCAATCACAGCCATGCCATTAGTTAACATGACCGCAGCAGTACAGGATGTGCCCACACTTCTTAGGATTCCTCATTGGCTGACTAAAATCACATTGCCTCTCAAAGAATTATGGGAACTTCCGATTCCGGTATACGATATATGGAAAATATCGAAACAAAGTATCGAAAGGCCGATAGAGCTAATATCGGCCGATACCCGATACTTGCGGTATCGTATCGCTCAACACTAAATATAACAAACCTGTTGTGATACTATAGGGAATCCAAATGAACCAGGGCTCAGCTGCTTGAAGCGACCCAAAGGCTGAAATATTATAAATGGTGCTGATTTTGCATAGGTCACAGGAGCTACAAGCTACCCCTCTACTTCATGTAGTGCTATAGCATGACCTTGGTGTAAATATAATGTATTTATTCATTCTTTCTTGACTTATGCAATAAACCTAGACAGGATATGTCTCAAATAACCAGCAAAAAATTCCATTTTATTTATCCAGAAAACTAAGCATTAGCAAATAGTTGAGTAACACATTAATCGTGTGTTAAATGATTCAGAAAATATCTATCTGTTAATGAGTTGATTCAAATTTTTGCTTTCTTATTTTATTTGATGGCTGATATATGACTTGCTACTACATTACCAAACTTTCCCATTTACCAGTGATCAGTGTCATTCCTCTTACTATTGTTTTAAGTATTGAATCATGATTATTCTTTGAGCCTTCAGAGTAAAATTGAGGACATCTATCATAAAAATATTAGATATAAAGCCTGGAGAATATTTTTTAAAATATATTTTTTGCCAATTAAATATGGAATAAAGATTTCAAGATGACAAGTAGCCTAGAAATTGTTCCGATGTTACACTGAGCTATATTTAACAAAACAATTTTATGAGTATTGCAGAAAAGGGACTATAATTTTGAGAACTTGACAGCGCAGATCCAACAATGTCAAAGTAATTACTTTATGGGCCCTATAATGTAATTCCACATCTGCTTAAAATTAAATTTATCCATATTCACATAAGGGTAAAAGAAATAACAATATTGTCTCTGCCTTATAAGCTCCATTTATGAGATCTATCTATGCAGTATACTTAAACAAGCAACAGATCTTTATTATAGAACTATTTTCAAATTTTAAACTTAACATTGCAATTTAGTCTTGATATAAAACCCATTAAATATAACAGTTTACATAATTGCATAGCCTGTGGGAATACGTCTTATTTAAAGGCTATTTTAGACTACAGTTTGAAGATATATATTTTTTGCTTCTATTAAAATTATTAATTTAATGTTCTCTTTCCTTCAGTTTGTTTTTAATAAAAAGGCTGCAATACTAACATAAAATCACAGGAACTAGCACGGATGGAACGGAAGGTTTTGTATTCAGCTGACAATGTAGTTAATAGGTCTACATCCCAAACATATTGGGTAAACATTTTACTAAACACACCTTTATGGGTCTTAATTAAAAAAACACATATTTTGTACAAGATGCTTTTTTACATTTAAACCTCAATTTAAGGAAAATTGGCTCAAATGAATTCCACTAAATATTGTCCTGTGTTCCTGCAATATGTGAAGTGGGATTGAAAGCCAAGTGTTTCATTGAACATATGTAAAATGTAATAATATATAGGGCCATGAAGAAATTTAAAGAATCCTTTTATGTTATTGTTAATCTCTGTTAGAAATTAATAAACCAAATCAATGTAAATTAAATTTAGGTCATATTTTTAGGAATTTGATTATCCTGCCAATTTGCTTTGGAAACATTGCTTAAAATGACTGTCACCAGTCTACATATTGCAGAAGAAGACATATACCATGAAAGAACTCATGACCTTGTGTGCAACAAGGAAGACTTCCCAATAGTGCCTTCCATTTATCACATCACATGGTATAGCAAAGTCTTTCAAGCGGGACCAACATAACCTATATAAACATAGTAGCAGGAAATGCAACAGCCTTTTTTTTGGTGAATCTATATCGAGAAGACATTACTGCTCACAGTTTATAAAAAAAAAATAATAATGAAACTGCACAGATAGTGTGTGACAGCAGAATTGTGAAGAAGATTAACATATGAGGAAAAGAGAATAAATAAACAAATCAGAAAGATAGGAAGAGGAAAGTAAGAGAGTTACTGTTAGGGGTTGAGTTCCCACTTCTGCACAAGGGGAATCTCGAGCCATCTCCGGCCGCAGTGGACTCTGCTCAGCTTAGACGTCGGTCCCAGTGTCTCGCCCAGTCTAACAGTGTGCAGAGGATTACTGCTGCCTCTCCAGGCTCTGCTATTGTGGCCAGTACTGGTTAGCTGCGAGCAGACATCTTTAGGAAAAAGTCCTTGTTTTCCCCTTATGAGCATGCCCAGGGTGAGATCTCTCATTGGAGATCAGGGGACACATGCTCAGGTACTGCAGCAGCTCCTATTGGTCCGCCAGGAAGGCCCTGTGACTACTGGTGTTCTGGAACAGTTTTATTGGTCCTTGTTTCTGGCAGGTCCTGTAGCTGTTACTATAAAAGGGTGGCATGGCTGGGCCGCCATGCGCTAGTATCAATTGCATTATGTGCTTTGCGCCAGTGTGATCATGCATGCATGTGGTTAGGACTCGGCTGAAATAAGCCCCTAGAATACCAGCACCTCTGGTGAGGAGATTTGAGTGCAAGTGGTTAGGGCTTGGCTGAAATAAGCCCCTAGAATACCGGCTTCTCCGGTGAGGAGATTGCTTGATTGCGTTGCTGTCTGCATGATCACGGACTGCTATCCGCACAGCAGTTATCTGTGTATCCCTGTGGTGTTAACAGGACACAGTCTGTTTCTCAGCGGCTCTGTGACGCAACAGGGTTCGCTTTATAACGCTGGTTCAGCGCCCTAGCGTTTTACTTTGCAGCTCACTGACGCTAAGTGAGTTCGCACCTATCACCATATAGCGCTGTGGCATTCCCGTTAGCGGCTCTGGGGATTAACAGAGTTCGCACTAACTGCCACAGCGTACTACGGCGTTTATTTTAGCGACTCTGCGGGATAACAGAGTTCGCTACTTTCGCCATATTACTAGCATCGGGCTTCGCCTGCACGGTGGACCCCGGGCTGCGAACGCACCTCTCTACTATATCTATTAGGTGTGTTCCGCGGACCCTAACAGTTACTTTACATATTTGTTGATGTCACTTGAACATTATAAAGACTACCTTTAGGTTAAAAAGCTTGAAAAAGGATCTCACAGCTCAGCAGAAAACATAGGTAGAGAATTCAATAAAACAGTAAAAAAAATTGTAGTAGCACAACAGTGACGTAGATTAGTCTGAGAAAAAGAGGAAAACACAGACTAAATTGATAGAGAGAGAAATAAAAACCAGTCAACATGTATTATATACCGTGGAGCAGGGCCCTAACCGGACAATTTGTTTATCCATAACCAAATACAGGTGCTTCTCACAAAATTAGAATATCATCAAAAAGTTAGTTTATTTCAGTTTTTCAATACAAAAAGTGAAACTCATATATTATATAGAATCTTTATAAACAGAGTGATCTATCTCACGTGTTTATTTCTGTTAATGTTGATTATTATGGCTTACGGCCAATGAAAACCCAAATGTCATTATCTCAGTAAATTAGAATGCTTTATAACACTAGCTTGAAAAATGATTTTAAAATCTGAAATGTTGTCCTTTTGAAATGTATGTCCAGTAAATGCACTCAGTACTTGGTTGGGGCTACTTTTTCATCAATTACTGCATCAATGCGGTGTGGCATGGAGGCGATCAGCCTGTGGCACTGCTGAGGTGTTATGGAATGTGCAGAAAAAGAGAGAGGACGGCACCTCAAAAAATCATATAATGATCTAATTCCTCTCGGCAAAAATATATATAACTGAACATGAGGTTCTTCATTTAACATTCTGATCACACTGTACAAAGCCCACTGCAACGTCACGGCAAACTTGTAGTGGGTCCTACCACCCTAACGGAGCGGAGCCACTCGCTGTCCACCGCCACAGCGGCAAAACACCAGCAGGGCAGACGGCCTGGTGCCCCACAGCGCCCACGCTGCAAGACTGAGTCCCAATGACTCCAGACCACGCTGCCCACCAGCACAAAACCACAGCAAAAATGGCCGCCGCGCAGCACCCACACCATTTGAAAGGAGTATTGAAACTCACCTTCCTCGAGCTCTTCAGTGAGAGCAGACATGGGCTAGACCCCTTACTTTGCAGTCTCCTGCTAATTAAAATTACCTGTGCCAAATGGGAGGAGTGAACATCCAAAGAAAAAAAATGGACAGAACATGCAATATGCTCAAAAAAGAGAGCGGACAGCACCTTCAAAAATCATACAGTGCGCTTCATACAGTCTGATCAGAATCTTAAACTAAGAAACTCATGTTCAGTTATATATATTTTTGCCGAGAGGCATTAGATCATTGTATGATTTTTGAAGGTGCTGTCCTCTCGCTTTTCTGCATATTGCATAATCTGTCCTTTTTTTTTTCTTTGGATGTGCACTCCTCCCATTTGGCACAAGTGATTTTAATTAGCAGGAGACTGCAAAGTAATGGGTCTAGCCCATTTCTGCACTCACTGAAGATCTTGATGGAGGTGAGTTTCTTTGCTTCTCACATTTGGTGTGATGCTGTGTGGTGGCCACTGTTGCTGTGGTTCTGTGCTGGTGGGGCAGCGCGGTCTGGAGTCATGGGGACTGTGGAGGCATGGGTGCTGTGAGACACCAGGCCGTCTGCCCTGCTGCTGCATTGCCGCTGTGGCGGTGATCGGCGCATGGTTCCGCTCCGTGGGAGCGATGGGGACTCCTTTCACTTGGCGTTAGTGCTGTGTGGCGGCCATTGTTGCTGTGGTTATGTGCTGATGGAGCGGAACGATCTGGAGACACTCTGCTGGTGTATTGCCACTGTGGCATTGGTCACCGCACGGCTCCGCTCCGTTAGGGTTGGTAAGGACCCACTACGAGGTTTGCCGTGATGTGGCAGTGGGCTTCATACAGTCTGATCAGAATGTTAAACTAAGAACCTCATGTTCAGTTATATATATTTTTGCCTAGAGGCATTAGATCATTGTATTATCTTTGGAGGTACTGTCCTTTCTCTTTTTTGAGCATATTGCATGTTCTATCCTTTTTTTCTTTGGATGCGCACTCCTCCCATTTGGCACAGGTGATTTTAGTTAGCAGGAGACTGCAAAGTAAGGGGTTTAGCCCATGTCTGCTCTCACTGAAGAGCTAGAGGAATGTGAGTTTCAGTACTCCTTTAATATGGTGTGGGTGCTACGCGATAGCCATTTTTGCTGTGGTTTTGCGCTGGTGGGGCGGCGCTGTCTGGAGTCATGGGGACTCAGTCTTGTAGCGTGGGCACTGTGGGGCACCAGGTCATCTGTCCTGCTGGTGCATTGCCACTGTGGCAGTGGTAGGAGCGTGGCTCCACTCCGTTATGGCGGTAGGATCCACTGCGAGGTTTGCCGTGACTTGGCAGTGGGCTTCATACAGTCTGATCATAATGTTAAACTGAGAACCTCATGTTCAGTTATATATATTTTTGCAGAGAGGAATTAGATCATTGTATGATTTTTGGAGGTGCTGTCTTCTTTCTTTTTTGAGCATATTGCATGTTCTGTCCTCTTTTTTTCTTTGGATGTGCACTTCTCCCATTTAGCACAGGTGATTTTAATTAGCAGGAGACTGCAAAGTAAGGGGCCTAGCCCATTTCTGCTCTCACTGAAGAGCTGGAGGAAGGTGAGTTTCACTACTCCTTTCATATGGTGAGGGTGCTGCGCTGCGGCCATATTTGCAATGGTTTTGTGCTGGTGGGGCAGCACGGTCGGTAGTCATGGGGACTCAGTCTTGCAGTGTGGGCCCTGTGGGCATCAGACCATCTGCCCAGCTGGTGCATTGCCGCTTTGGTGGTGGTCGGCGTGCTGCTCCACTCCGTTATGGTGGTAGGACCCACTACGAGTCTTGCCGTGACGTTGCAGTGGGTTTCATACAGTCTGATCAGAATGTTAAACTAAGAACCTCATGTTCAGGTATATATATTTTTGCAGAGAGGCATTAGATCATTGTATGATTTTTGTAGGTGCTGTCCTCTCTCTTTTTTGAGCATATTGAAGTTTTATGGAAGCCCAGATTGCTTTGATAGCAGCCTTCAGATCATCCACATTGTTGGGTCTGGTGTTTCTCATCTTCCTATTGACAATACCCCATAGATTTTCTATGGGGTTAAGGTCAAGTGAGTTTGCTGGGCAATCAACCACAGTGATACTTTTGTTTTTAAACCAGTTATTGGTACTTTTGGCAATGTGGACAAGTGCCAAGTCCTGCTGGAGAATTAAATTTCCATCCCCAAAGATCTTGCTGGCAGAGGGAAGCATGAAGTGCTTTAAAATTTCTTGGTAGACAGCTGCATTGACTTTGGTCTCGATAAACACAGTGGATGACATGGCTCTCCAAACCATCATTGATTGTAGAAAGTTCACACTAGAACTCAAGCAGCTTGGATTGTGTGCCTCTCCTCTCTTTCTCCAGACTCTGGGACCTTGATTTCCAAATGAATGCAAAATTTCCTTTCATCTGAAATCAACACCTTGAACCACTGAGCAACAGTACAATTGTTTTTCTCCTTGTCCCAGGTAAGATGCTTCTGGCATTGTCTATTGGTCATGAGTGACTTGACACAAGGAATGCCACACTTGTAACCCATGTCCTGGATACGTCTCTGTGTGGTGGCTCCTAAAGCAATGACTCCAGCAGCAGTCCACTCCTTGTGAATCTCACCCAAATTTTTGAATGGCATTTTCTTAACAATCCTTTCAAGACTGCGGTTATCCCAGTTGCTTGTGAACCTTTTTCTACCACACTTTTTCCTTCCACTCAACCTTCCATTAATATGCTTGGATACAGCACTAAGTGAACAGCCAGCTTTTTAGCAATGATCTTTTGTGGCTTACCCACCTTGCAGAGTTTGTCAATGACTGCCTTCTGGATATCTGTCAAGTCAGCAGTCTTCCCCATGATTATGGAGCCTACTGAAACAAACTAAGGGACTTTTTAAAACTCTTAGCAAGCCTTTACTGGTGTGTTTTGTGAATTATTCTAATTTACTGAGATAATAACTTTTGAGTTTTCATTGGCTGTAAGCCATAATCATTAACATTAACAAAAAAACACTTGAAATAGATCACTCTGTAATGACTCTATAGGATATATGAGGTTCACTTTTTGCATTGAAGAACTAAAATAAATTAACTTTTTGATGCTATTGTAATTTTGTGAGAAGCACCTGTATGTTGAAAAAAGACCTAGGTCCATCAAGTTCAACCTTTCTTCACTAATTACATTTTTTGTCAATAAATTATCCATAACTTATAATGTTATGTGTACTGAGGAAATCATCCAGCCCTTTTTCAAAAGCAGTTATATTTTTTGCCATTTCTACCTCTTTGGTAGGGCATTTCATAGTCTGACTGCTCTAACTGTAAGGAACCCTTTCCTATTTAGCTGTCAGTATCTCCTTTCTACCATCAGTATTGAGTGTCCCCTGCTTCTTAGTATGGTCCTTGGAAGGAATAATTCATGCGCCAGTCCATTGTATTGACCACTCATTTATATATATGTAAATGTATATATATAGCTCTGGCAAAAAAGAAGAGACCTCTGCACAGTTTTATAAAGATCAGCTTCTCTACATATTTGACAGCCATTCCATTCCAGTGTCAGTTGAATTCCAACCAGAGTACACCTCATTCTACTTAATGTGCTTCTGATTAGTTAATCACTTGAACCAAATCTTATTTAACGAAGGAAAGTATAAAAAACACTGCTGTGCTGTTCACAATCCTCTTGCAATATGATAAGCTGGATGGCAAAACCAGTACTAGTAATATCCCAAAAGTAATAGGAAGGAAAAAATAACTTTTAACCATGCCAAAGGAGTTGAAAAGAAAAGTCTTGATTGATGAAAAGAAGGGCTCAATTCTGGCTTTACTAGCAGAGGGATACAGTGAGTGTCATATTGCCTCCATCCTTAAAATTTCTAAGACCGCAGTCCATTACAACAAGATCAAGCAGCAGACATTAGGGACAACAAAGCTACAGACCAGCAGAGGGCAGAAATGACTCTCCACTGAATGGGATGACTGACATCTTATTCAAATGTCACTCAGCAATCACAGGATGGCATGAAGTGACATACAAAAGGAATGGCAAATGGCAGCTGGGGTGAATTGCACAGCAAGAACAGTTTGTAACAGGCTCCTAGAGGCAGGGCTCAAGTCATATAAAGCTAGAAAAAAGCCTTTCATCAATGAGAAGCAAAAGGAGAGCCTGGCTGAAGTTTGCCAAAGAGTTTGTCAAAGACCATAGAGGACTGGAGTAAGGTAATCTTCTCTGATGAGTCTAATTTTCAGCTTTGCCCAACACCTGGTTGTCTGATGGTTAGACGGAGACATGGAGAGGCGTACAAGCCACAGTGTCATGCACCAACTGTGAAATTTGGTGGAGAATCAGTGATGATCTGGGGATGCTTCAGCAAGGCTGGAATTGGGCAGGTTATTCTTTGCAAAGGATGTATAAGTCAAGCCTACATCATGCTGCTGTCAGCTGAGACATCAACAACGTGCTGACAGATTTCCTTTAAGTTGCCTTTCTGTTTCCAAGCTTGAAAAGAGTTTTATAAAGTCCTAGAAGACCTCATAGATTCATACATGTTTTCAGGTCAATTGAAGACTTTAGAGTAGTATAGATTTTTTAAAATTTGTTAAAGTCAGCGAATTTAAGTTTCAAAAGATTTGCTCATTTCTAATCCATCTATAAAACTTAAAAAATGATCTTAGGCAACAAAAATTATCCCCTAAAAGCATATATTTTAAAAAATGATGTTTTTAACTAAATTATCAATGGAAAATGATAGAAACCGCACTGAAGATATAGGAAATATGGCCTATCTGGCAGATATCACATAGAACAGTCCCAGCACAGTACCCAAGATGGTGCACATTACAGAGTCTCACCCTTCTGCTAACTCGCTGGGATACTGGAAGATATTACTTCAGTGCTCCCAGGGTTAGTTACCCCACTTGTGGCACGCACACAGAGAGGAGGTATTAACAAGTGTAGGAAGATGACAGTCCATTGAGTCTATACAAGGTACAAGGCCAGTTGAACAGAGAATCACAACCTGGCTCCTCCGAACATCTCCATGGAGCAAGGTGACCAGCAGGTCCCAATCCTGGCTTTCTCCAAATGTATCCATGTTTCAGCGATGGTCAATGGAGCAGATCTGTATTTTTCCAACCAGAGCTGAAAACCCCTAGCTTGTTTCTTGTAGAATCATAGATCCGTGTCCCTCATGATAATGCCATGATATTCGCTGCTGTCCTGTGTCTGGTCTTGTAGACTAATATGTCCTGGCTGAATCTCTGGTAACCTCTCACTCACTCCATCTCAGTTTCTTTATACAGAGGCATGTAACCTATTTTTTAGATGCTATAGGGTCAGATGATGGTGAGCGGGGTGCCATTTTGCAATTATTTCTAGGGTGCCAGCCTCTGCAGTCAGGCAGTACTACATATTGGAAAACCAGAGTGCATCTAGTGAGTTTATAGTTCATATTCACAGTGCAATGTATAGGTTTCTCACTTTTTTGCGTTGATTAATCTTGCATGTTTTATTAAGATTCAATAATAAATATACTGTAAGGTTTTATGGGATAATTTTTGTTAGGTGAGTATATGACTGATCTTTTTCTAACTTATATTTGTTAGCTAGTTTAAAAATTGATCTTTTTGTTTTCCAAAAACTTTTATTAGGGTTTTATATAACAATGGGAAGGGAAGATTTAGAAGGGAAGGGGCAGGTAGGGGAAAGACAGAAAGGGAAAAAGGGACCATGTGGTCCTTGAAACCCATAGGGTAGAAAGCAACAAGTTAACTTTTACAAACATCTCAATAACTCAATATCAACAAAGGCATTGAATACAAAGAGATAAAAAAAAAAAATTAAAAAAAAGAACAGAGTAAGGTAATGCTGTATAATACCTTTGGTAAGCATTAAGGAAATAGAGTAATCCATCTGGACCATTTTCTGGTATATTTGTCAAACTTATTATTCACCTGAGCTATTTTTTGTTCGAAAGCTTTATGGAGGGTAATTTTTTCGATAATGTCTTGGATTTTGGGAGGATCTGGTCTTTTCCAATTAAAGGCAATAGAGTTTTTAGTGACTAGTAAGATGTGGATCACTAAAGGAATAGAGAAATGCTCAATGTCGTCTGAGTTTAATGATAAGAGGGCTAGTTGAGGTGACAGAGTAATGGGTTTGGGAAGTAGTGAATTGATTAAGGCTGATATGTCATTCCAAAGGGGTTTGATTAGAGGGCAGTTCCAGAATATATGAAGTAAGTTACCATATTGGCCGCATCCCCTCCAGCAAGTTGACAGATTTTCCGGATTTATCTTGGAAAGTCTAGCTGGAGTATAGTACCATCTAGTCAACATTTTGTGATGGGCCTCCTGAAGAGACATGGAGATAGTGGCGGCATAGGAAATGCAGCAAGCCTGTTCCCAATCTGCTGACTCTGGGGCTATATGAAGTTCTTTCTCCCATCTCAGCAGATTATGGGATCTGACAAACACTTGGCTTTTATTTAACCACATGTATATATATGAGGTGCTCCAAAAAATATTATGGTTTATGTTGATTATGAGGTTAGCTGCGGGTTCTGATAAGTTTGGCTTGGTTAAAAATTGATCTTTTTGAAGGACAAGTACTATTCAGTAGAAAGGCATGTCATTTTTTTTCTATCTAAACCTCCAAAAAAACTTTAGAATTACGTTACAGCCTAAGGATTTAAATAAGGAATGCAGAAATTTCCAAGTGCACATGGTTTATTGCAAGCTACCTCCTATCTACAAATATTAGACATTTGAGTACATATTTTAAACAAGTCTTTAATTACCCATAGGCTAGGTTCACGTGGAGATTTTTTTAATACAATTTTTTAGCTGATCCATTCCAAAAGATCTCATAAAAGTGTAAAGAATATGAAGATTCCACACAGCTATGCCAAAATGCTGCAAAAAGCTTCAAAAATTACTTCATAAAATCTTCAATGAAAAAATAAACAAAATAAAGGGCTAACAAAATTGTGCCCATAGACTAATAATATTGGCGTGGACTGTAATTATAATCTTTGTCCACTTTGGCATATTTATGTGGGCACTGTAAAGTGGACATTACAGGTGGGATATATTTGGGATGGTGTCTGACGAGGTGTACTTATACGCCTATTGTAGTGATGAGTGAACGTGCTCAGATAACATCTTATCTGAGCATGCTCGGGTATTATCCGAGTATCTTCGGCATGCTCGTATATTATGTTCAAGTCCCTTTCGCTGCATGTTTCGCAGCTGTTAGACGGCCTGTACACATGTGGGAATTCCCTAACAAACGTGTTGAGACGGTCTAATAGCAGAAAACTATGCAGCTGCAGGGACTCGAACATATCCGAGCATGCCCAAGATTCTCAGATAACACCCGAGCATGCTACGATAAGACATTACCCGAGCACATTCGCTCATCACTAGTGCCTAGTAATAGCCATGTGGGCATGCTGATCTTTATAATAGACCTAGGAAAGTCAAGTATGATCATTAGGCATTGAGATTGGGTATTAGGGCTTTCTTATTTTGAGTTTAGGTGTATGGTAATCATTTAGAAAAAAGAACTTTTAAACTCTTGGTATTTGGGTACATTAAAAAACCTCACAATGTGCACTGATAAATATGGTATATTTAGATGGATTTGGTTTCTGACATCCATGTTAGGTAAAAAATAGAAAAATCTCTCTATCAAGATACCTCCCATTGTATGACATGTTAGTTGAAAAGAAGAATGCAATGCTTTTCATTTTACAAATGTTTCACATTACATCCATAATGTGCATGGAAATACAGGCGTAATTTGCAGACACTAGATGAGGAAGGTTTTAAATAAAAGCTTGATATAGTGTGATATGTCTTCAGCCACAAGGCAGACTTTATAATCACAGATTTGTTTTAATTTATTTTTCCCTACAGCAGCTAAGTTAATTTTCCAACAAAAAGAGGTTACTCATCATTGCCTACAGTAAATGGCAGAAGCCAGCAGAAACATCCATTGGTTTATCAAGAACAGACTTTGTTTTGATGTCTCCTCATGTATATTAAATTGTCCTTAATTCATCCTTATTGTGCTGTGAGCTGTTTCAGATTTAAAGGATGCATCAAAGATTGCGCAGACAAATGATCATAACTTTTTATTTCAAGATACAATAAGTTCGCCAGTAAACTAGGTTACAGTGCATTGCTTGGCCTGCATCAAAATGCATGACAACTACCAGCAAACTATGCACAACTTATACAGATACTGTATGGCACGAAAAAGCACATTAGTATGTCATATTATTAGATAAATAAGTTATAGTTCACCTTAAATAAGTAAAAAATATTTAAATATTAAAAGAGTTTAGACAAGATGAGTGTTTAGAAGTAAATTGCTACCTGGCCCTTGGATTCCTGCTTTGCAAAGGGTAATGCGCTTCGCAAAATTGACAGAATGGTTCCAGCAGCCTATTTTCATTATTCTAAGCTTCTAGCAGATAACTTTGCCTTTGGAACATAGGATGAGCACAGGGCAAATGAAGTTGGATGATGCACCGATCAAGCCAGCCTCATAGCAGAATAAGCACGTTCTAAACAAAGAGCCTGTTTGAGCCATGCTCTCATTACATAAGTAGCTAGCCACTCTGCGACTGCAGGGTGGCTAGAAACATAGCCAATAAGTTGTACATTAAAAAATTAAAAATACCTTTATTATTGAGAATGGAGAAGATGTTTAATAATTGGTAAATTGCAAAATTTCTTGTTCATGTAAGTATTTTACTTATTTCTGAATTTGAGACCATCCCTTTAATTTAGTTAATGTTTGCATTCTGTCTCAGGTGATCTTTTAGCTGCACACCTATTTGGCTCCCATGTAAGTATAAGCGAATGTGCTCAGTGATATCTGGTTACCACTCGAGTATCGCGGCGCTTGGATGTACTGGTTACTCAGTGAGTAATGGACGGTGTTCTAAGTAAAACTCAAATCCCCGTCTGGCATCTTTGCTGCCTGTTACGCAGCTGATAAGCATGTGGGGATTGCCTCTGAGTCACAGTATTACTGTAGAAATCTTGGTTGTTGCATTACTGTGATTGGCTGGCCATGTGACATCATCAGGGATTATAAAAGGACAGGCGTCGCCTGGTTCGGCACACTGACGCCATTGCATATCTATGTAGTTTAGATACTGGTGCTGAAGCTGACCCATCATACCAAGAGCCCTTTTAACGGCTAATCGTTTGTAGCACATACAATCTGCATTTAGCCAAGGGAGGGAGAAAAAGTCACATGAGAAGGGATAGTGACAGAATCTAGTCCATAGACAGAGAATAGGCCTGTGCAGTCCATTAGCAAATATATAGCTGCAGTTTTTAGTGGGGGCTGAAAAAATTTAATTTATTTTGATTTATCAAGTATTATGTGTTTGGGATCGAGTTCCCACTGCTGCACAAGGGGAATTTCGAGCCATCCCCGCTGCGGTCTCTGGCCGCAGTGGAGTCTGCTCAGCAGAGACGTCGGTCCCATCGTCTCACCCAGTCTAATACTGTGCAGAGGATGACTGCTGCCTCCTCAGGTCCTGCCATTGTAACCAATGCAGGTCAGCGGCAAGCAGACGTAGTTGGGACTAAGTCCTGTGTGTTCCCTTCTGAGCATGCTCAGAGTAAGATCTCTCATAGGAGATCAGGGGTCACATGGTCGAGTACTGCAGCGACTACCATTGGTCCTCCAGGAAGGTCCTGAGGCTTCTTTAGTTCTGGAGCAGCTTTCCCATTGGTCCTTTTCTGGAAGGTCCTGTAGCTGCTACTATAAAAGGTGTGCATGACCGCACGGCGGCGCGCTAGTATCAAACTTGTTATGTGCTTGCGCCAGTGTGGTCATGTATGCATGTGGTTAGGTCTGGCTGAAATAAGCCCCTAGAATACTGGCACCTCCGGTGAGGAGATTGTATGCACATGTTCAGGGCTTGGCTGAAAACGCCATTAGAATACCGGCTACTCCGGTGAGGAGATTACTGCTTGGGTTCTGATTGCATGACCACAGACTGCAACCTGCTTAGCAGTCATCTGGGTTCCCTGTGAGTCTAACAGGACACAGTCTTTGTTACAGCGGCTCTGTGAATTAACAGAGTCCGCTTATATCACCATATAGTGCTACGGAGTTTACATCTGCGACTCTGCGGGATAACAGAGTTTTCTCATTCTGCCTATTTATGCCATCTTACTAGCAGCAGGCTCTGAAAATGCACTCTCCTTAATATCTATTAGGTGCGTTCCGCAGGCCCTTAACATTATGATCTTTGAGGTCCTTTTTTGTGTTTATAACAGACGCAAAAAAAAACTTAAAACTGTTTCCTGGGCTACATTTCTTAGCTATAGACTGCTAAAAAGCTTTTAAAATATTTGTAGGCTTCCGTTCCTCAGACAAATAGTGTTATGTGGTCTGTGAACATTTCTGTGATCTGTAAAACTGCTAAAAAGCTTTTAAAAACGTTGTATGCTGACATTTCTCAGACATACAGTGTTATGTGGTCTGTGAACATTTCCGTAGTCTCTGAAAATTAATAAAAGCTTTTAAAATAATTGTAGGCTTCCATTTTTCAGACAAACAGTGTTATGTGGTCTGTCAACATTTCTATGATCTTTCAAACTTCTAAAAAGCTTTTAAAATTTTTGTGGGCTTCCATTTCTCAGATATACAGTGTTATGTGATAGGAAAACAATGGCACTTCTTAGACAAAATAGGGTGCCAACCCTTACGATATAAAATATGGAGTGTGGAATACGGCACTCTCAAAAAAGGGCTAATTTTTATTGCACTCAAGAAATAGTGTATCAATAAATAATGTTTCAGTCTAAATGACCTTCATCAGATATACACTGCAACAAAAGACAAACAAATATATAAAATTAAACTATTACTCATAGCCTGACAAGCAATGCCTAAGACACAATACAAAATTGGAGAAAAAAAGAACAAAAAGTAAATACAAATAGCGAACATAGGTAAGTACAAGGAGATACAGTGGAATACATGATTGCCTAGTAAAAATATAATTTCATACATGTCTGATGATTAGACTCTGACTGATTACATTTCAAATAGCAGCCTGTCAAAGAGAAAAAAATATGTATGAAAAAACATGAATAGAGCTATTTTGTGCACACCCCTGATAATCAAACAGGACATTGCAGTTCTATATAGTCCAGGTACATATAAAGTCCTCATACAGTGAGATACAAAGAACCTGGAGTGCATAGGTGAACTTGAGAATACCTATGCTGCATATTTAGTCATATAAGGGTATTGCTTACTGTATATGAAAATCTTCCCTCAAACCGTGTGACTGAAAGGAAGCTTGGTAAATAATATATTGGATGGAAATTGGACATAGAAGCACATAAGGTCAAGACAGGATACAATCTATAAACAAAGTATGGTAGTATGCTTAAGCGCTTATTTCTGACCCCTGTGCTTGGAAACCAGGAATGTCTGGTGCAGTATAGCGGTGAGATGTCCGTCACAATGGTTGTCCACCTGTATAATCCCTGGCTTCTCTATGGGAAGTTAAATAGGAGTGCGTACGTATAACTTCCCGCAGGATCGTGGACTCGAAGTCACGTGATGTCGCCCACTCATGTGATTGAGTGGTGGTGATTTTAATTACAGCAGGTCTCTACTTACCCATATATGCAGGCATTACTGACAGCGGTGTCCACATTCACCCAGAAATTCAGATATCAGCCTAATAGAGGTATGTTCACATAGGTCAGGGACTCACCAGACTTGAGACCACCTTGACGATGGTTGGTGGGCTTTTAATATTTGGACAAATGTTATACTAAGCGTCTCAAATTTTTCCTTATACTCCAAAGCCATATTGCTATTCAGAATTTCATGTATTCCATATGGTCATGCTTTAGTATTTTAGAGTGCAACCTTTTATCGTATATGACCAATAAATGGAGAGACACAATCAGGACTCTTCACATTTTCAAAAATTATTAGAAGACACCATCAAAGTGACATCAACATCAATTTCACCACAGTATAAATAGTATAATAGGGACTAAGAGGTCTTCCACTACACTGAACTCAGCAAACGGAGACCCAACCAGGAGTGTTCACATTTCCCAAAATTATTAGCAGACACCACCAAAGTGGCATCAATTTCACAAGAGTAGAAATAGTATAATAGGGATCGACACCTCTTCTATTACAGCCAACCCATCACATGGACACCCAACCAGGAGTTTTAAGAATTTAAGATTTTCCATTGAGCCTGTTTGCCCTTGTCCAAGATGGAGTCTTGTACCTCACCCTGTCCTGGAACTTCCTGTCTGTCCTGCTATTTAAGTCCAGGTCGGGTGTTCCTCCTTGCCTGAGCATTTTGTTGCTGTTGGCTCCTGAGCTACTGCCTGTTTGTTAATGGACTCCGTGCTGCTGCTGCTCGTTACTCGGTGCTATACCTCTCTATGTTCAGCTGCCTTCAGTCCTCTGTGCGGCTCCTTGATCCTGACCAAGGTTACCTATTGTCCTGACTTCTAGTGAGGAGCTAATAGCCTCTGGAACTGCTGTGGTAGGTAAGAAATTCTGACATCATTATCTCTTCTTGGACTGTGTCTATTGGGCTACGGTGCTGGACTTAAGTGGGACTTTTCAGCCCAGAAGGTATATTTAGAGATCTTCTCCTATTAACGCTCCACCAGTGTATTGCTGGACTCCCACATTTAAGTGCCGTGCGCACTTATGATCATATTCTTGCTGGACTCCCACGTTTAAGTGCTGTGTGCATTCTCACTAATATTATTGCTGTACTTCCACGTTTAAATGCCGTGTGCACTCCTGCATCATATTACTGCTGGACTGATTCGTATTAGAGGTCACACTCTGCTATTCAGTTTGCTGAACATTCTGTATTGTGCACTACACTTTGATGAAATTGCAGGAAGATCTCTGTTAGGTTTGGTTCAATTTCTTACTTTGTTAAACACACTTTGTTTCTCTCAGCTTTGATCCCAGATTTGTTTTATCCCACGTAATCAGATTCTATAGTACCCACATAATTGTTACAGGAGTGTTCACATTTCCAAAAATTAGGGCCTGACACCACTACACCACAAGTGGCATCAATTTCACCAGAGTAGAAATAGTATCACAGGGACCGACACTTCTTCCACTACAGCTTACCAAGCAGATGATGACGCAATCATAAGTCTTAAAATTTAAAAAAATGATGGCCTGACACCACCGAAGTGGCATAAATTCCATGAGATTAGAAATCGTATAATAGGGACCAACACGTTTTCCACTACAGCCAACCAGCAGATGTAGACCAAACATGACTGTTCACATTTCCACAAATTTGTGCTAACATCTACAGCAGCATCAGGCACAAAAGCCACACTAAAGATATCACAGAGCGCAGTTACGCGAGATTAATGCAGCAGAGTAAAAAATGCAACGCAAATCGCCTAGTCTGTACAATCAGCAATTGGGGTGCAAAAGTCCTTATTAGAGTTGAGCGAAACAGGTCAGCCAGATTCATAAGTCGCCGACTTTCTCCAAAGTCGGGTTTCGCCAAGCGAAACTCGACCATAGCGTGAAGTCGGCCTTGCATTCGGCAAAATGAGCGCCAAAGTCGGTTTTCCCATAATGCTTGGAGGCGCCTTTTTTCAGCCAATGAGCAAGGACGTACACTGTGGGCAATGAGATGACATGGGCAGCGTCCACCACCATTTTAGAGAAGGGCATTGCAGTGATTGGCTTACTTTGTGGGCGTCATAGTGTCTATAAAAGCCCTGACCGCCGACTGCCATTTTACTTCTGCTGCTCTTAACAGTAGGGAGAGGTTGCTGACGCTTTTTATCAGTAGGGAGAGAGTTAGGGCTGGAAAGACAAGATCTTATGTGCGAGTGCTGATAGCAATTGTGCTGTACAGATAGTGTGCAGTGACAGGGGAGGATTTCTTGTGTGCATCAGCGCTGGTTATTAGGCTGCCTGATAGCTGTATTGCTGTGTGTACACTGCTGTGCAGACTGCTTTTTACACAGCACTAATACTTTTATTCTTTTTTTCTGCACAGTTACCGAGCGTTCATTTTTTCTCACACCATATAGAGCTGTACGCTCCTCACACACTACCGTGTACCCGCTGGTATCACGGACAAATATATGCTGACTATCTGTGTGTGACTCCGGAAATATAAACTGAGATTTAAATTTTCCCCTAGACTATATACAGCTGTACGCTTCTGATACAGTACCTTTTTTCTGCTTTTTGTATTCTGGTCTAGTTCATACTGAGTGAGCGTCTGTGTGTGACTCTGGAAATATATACAGAGATTTAAATTTTCACCTTCACCGTATACAGCTGGTATCTTTTGATACAGTACCGTTTTTGTGCCTTTTGTATTATGGTCAAATCCATACTGAGTGAGCGTCTGTGTGTGACTCCAGAAATATATACTGAGATTTAAAATTCCCTTTCACCATATACAGCTCGTATCTTTTGATACAGTACCGTTTATCTGCCTTTTGTATTACGGGCAAATCCAAACTGAGTGAGCGTCTGTGTGTGACTCCGGAAATATATACGGAGATTTAAATTTTCCCCTACACTATATACACCTCAAATCTTCTGATAAAGTACCTTTTTTCTGCCTTTTGTTTTACGGTCAAATCCATACTGAGAGAGCGTCTGTGTGTGTCTCCGAAAATATATACGGAGATTTCAATTTTCCCCTACACTATATACACCTGATATCTTCTGATACAGTACCGTTTTTCTGCCTTTTGTATTACGGTCAAATCCATACAGAGTGAGCGTCTGTGTGTGACTCCGGAAATATATACGGAGATTTCAATTTTCCTCTACACTATATACACCTGGTATCTTCTGATACAGTACCATTTTTCTGCCTTCTGTATTACGGGCAAATCCATACTGAGTGAGCGTCTGTTTGTGACTCTGGAAACATATACGGAGAATTCAGTTTTCCCCTACACTACATACACCTGGTATCTTCTGATACAGTACCTTTTTTCTGCAGTTTGTATTACGGTCAAATCCATACTAAGAGAGCGTCTGTGTATGACTCTGGAAATATATACGGAGATTTCAATTTTTCCCTAGACTGTATACAGCTGTATGCTTCTGATATAGTACCGTTTTTCTGCTTTTTGTATTCTGGTCTAATCCAAACTGAGTGAGCGTCTGTGTGACTCCGGAATTATATACGGAGATATAAATTTTCCCCTACACTATATACACCTGGTATCTTCTGATACAGTACCTTTTTTCTGCCTTTTGTATTACGGTCAAATCCATACTGAGTGAGCGTCTATGTGTGGCTCCAGAAGGCATGGATGGCTCCCTTTTCTGGGAGTAGGTAAACCGCTTTTAAAGCCGGAGCATTAGGAAAAGGTTTTGGCTTACATTGCCGAAACAGCCTCCAGCTCTATCGCCTCCTCTTCTGAAGTTTCAAAAACTGCAAGCACTAAGTTGTCAGTGCAGGCTCCTGGTCAGGAACAACACCTCTCCTTGTGTGCTTCACCTCCACCAAAAGTGAAGGATGCGGCAGGCCACACTTCAGATTACTCCCTGGAGCTCTTTTCACATACCATGCCTGGGTTATCAAGTGAAATCCTGAATTTCCCAGTCCAAGATGAATATGACATGGAGTGCACTGATGCACAGCCACTGCTATATGATTCTGCTGGTACAATCACCCAGAGCACTACATTGCCCTCGCAGTATACTGAGCCAGATTCTGACCCTGATGAAACTCAGGTGCCCCTTCCCGCAAACTATACCACCTTACACGGTGACACAGAGGAAGATGCAGATGAAATTGAAGAGGAGGTGATAGATGACCCAGTTGTTGACCTGGATTGGCATCCATTGGGGGAAGAGGCTGCCGCTGGCAATAGCTCAGAAGAGGAGATTATCCGCAGCAGGCATCGACATCGCAGCTGCGGTTATCTGGCAGGCCCGTAGCAGTCCAAAGACGTGTTAAAAAAACAAAAAGAGTTGCAGAACAGCTTGGCCAAACTGTCAAATTAGCACAGCGTGCAAGCCCTGAAAATTTATCCCATAGTAGGAAGAGTGCAGTGTGGCACTTTTTTGACCAAAATCCTATTGATGAGGCAAAGGTTATCTGTAAGAAGTGCGGAAGGACCTTTACCCGAGGGAAAAATCTCAGAAATATGAATACCAGTTGCATGTTTAGACATTTAAACACCATACACTTGCAAGCATGGACGGACTACAAAAACTCAGGTAGCACACGTGCACCTGCTCCGACTGAAAGTAGCCAGCAATGCTCCATCGCTTCCTCATTGTAAGCCCACCTGTTAGCACACCATCAGCAAGAAATGTTGAGGTGTCGTCGCAAGGCCAGAGCAATCAGGGAATCACAATGTTTTTCCAAAGAAAGACTGAATCTAGGCCATCACCACCACCATCACCATCACCAACCCCCTCTCAGTCGCCATGTCCACCGCTAGTTCCCCCATATGCAATGCTCAAGTCCAGCTCACCTTAGCAGACACTCTGAGTAGGACAAGAAAGTACTCATCCTCTCATCCGCGTACACTGGCTTTGAACGCCTACATTGCTAAACTGATCTCTTTAGAGATGATGCCCTTCCGTTTGGTTGAAAGCTCAGTGTTCCGAGAGCTCATGGCCTACGCTGTCCCATGCTATGACCTACCCAGTCGGCACTTCATTTCTAGAAAAGCCATCCCTGCCCTCCACCTGCATGTGAAAGACTGCATTGTCCATGCACTCAAACAATCAGTGAGTGGAAAGGTGCACCTCACAACAGATGCATTGGCCAGTTTGCATGGCCAGGGCCATTACATGTCCATCACTGCGCACTGGGTTAATGTGGTGGATGGAGTGTCCAAAGGGGACAGCGGCGGTGGGACAATGCTGCCTTTCCCACGGTATAGACAACAGTTGGCTGTAGGCATTCGACACTCCTCCTCCTCCAGAAGTGAAAGGTTGTTGACAGAGCGCAGTCACACGAGCACTCCATCCGCAGCTGCCAGTGTTGCACATGAGGTGTCCCACTATCGAACAGCTAGTGGTAAGCGTCAGCAGGCTATTTTAAAGATGATGTCTTTGGGCGACAACAGACACATCGCGGAGGTACTGGCTGACTACTTGCAGCGAGAAACTGAGTCATGGCTGGGCAGTCTACATCTTGAGCTGAGCAAGGTAGTCAGTGATAACGGCCGTAATTTTGTGGTGGCCATAGCCCTGGCAAAACTCAGAGACATACCTTGCCTTCCTCACACCTTGAACCTGGTGGTGCAGTGCTTCATAAATAAATATCCGGTGTAAACAGCCCTGCTCCATTAGGTGCGAAGACTGTGCTCGCACATCCGTCACTCGCCCGTAGACTCCAGTCATATGCAGAGGCTGCAGAGATCGCTCCACCTCCCAAGCACCGCTTAATTATAGACGTTACAACAAGGTGGAACTCCACCATGCACACGGCTGAGAGACTGTGCGAACAGAGGCAGGCTGTAATGCATTTGTGGGAGAATACACAGGCAGGCAGTTGAAGGGCAGACATCGAGTTGTCGGGTGTGCAGTGGTCAAAGCTGAAAGACCTCTGTAAAGTCCTTCATTGTTTTGAGGAATGCACATGGCTGGTAAGCGCAGACGACGCCATCATAAGCATGAGCATCCCACTTATGCGTCTGCTCATGCAAACTTTGACGCACATTAAGGATCAGGCGTCTGCAGAGGAGGAGGAAGAGTAGGGAAGCCTTGATGACAGTCAGCCATTGTCTGCTCAGGGAACTGTCGTGGATGAGGTGGAGGAAGAGGAGGAGGATGAGGGTGGTGATTATTTTGAGGAGGAGGATGCTTCTCAGGGGGCAAGAGAAAATGTTGGGTTGCCAAGGTCAGGTACAGGGTTTGTGCGTGAGTGGAGGGATGTGGATTTGGCAGAAAGTGCTCCTCCACCCACCTCTGGCAGTGCATCATTGACACCTGGAACATTGGCCCACATGTGTGATTATGTCTTGCGGATCCTAAAAAGGGACCTAAGCATTGCCAAATTATGAAGGATGACGACTACTGGTTGGCCAGCATCCTAGATCCATGCTATAAAGGAAAATTACAGAACATCATGCCACAGGAGAACCTAGAGCTAATATTGGCGACCAAACAAGCAACTCTGGTAAAACGTTTGTTAGAGGCATTCCCAGCACAAAGCAGCGGTCCAGGTTCTACCACGAGCCATACTGGGCCAAATGGTAGAGGTGTTCGTGGTGCACACAGCCGAAGTGGCGTTGGAGACAGGGGTTTCATGACCATGTTGTGGACTGATTTCTCGAGTACCGCTCACATGACTGGTAATACTGAATCGATTGCAACAGACAGGAGACAGCAGTTGTCAACTATGGTTCAAAATTACCTCTCCTTCCCTATCGATGTTCTCCCTCACAGGTCTTTCCCCTTTAACTACTGGGCCTGTAAACTGGACACCTGGCCTGAATTGGCACAATATGCCTTACAGGAGCTCGCTTGCCCTGCTGGTAGTGTGCTATCAGAAAGAGTCTTCAGTGCTGCTGGATCAATCCTGACAGAAAGAAGGACCCGGTTGTTGACCCAAAATGTTGGTGATCTCACCCTCATTAAAATGAACCATGCCTGGGTTTCAAAGGATTTTGTACCACCTTCCCTGATGACACATAGGTTGCCAGCAAAATGGCTCGCTTTGTCCTTCTCTTCCTCCGACCTCTCCAATTCCTCCATTTGCAACTGCTGAACGTCCAGCCTACACCTAACATAGTGGGGGGCCCACTCGCCGTCAGACACACCGGCATACTATGAGGGGCCCTGTGCCAGTGACGGCGCCCATGAGTGTGCCCCCCCTGCTTGCTCAGGGCCCCAGCACTTGCAATACTTACCTCTCCCTGCTCCACCGCTGTGAAGTCTTCCGCGTTTCAGGTCACAGAGCGCGATGACGTCACATCAGTGCGCCTTCTGCCTGAACAG
>JARQOD010000009.1:147997759-148033390 GCA_033576555.1 Oophaga sylvatica
AATCCTTTGAAGGCAATCACTGCCTTAAGTCTGGAACCCATGGACATCACCAAACGCTGGGTTTCCTCCTTCTTAATGCTTTGCCAGGCCTTTACAGCCGCAGCCTTCAGGTCTTGCTTGTTTGTGGGTCTTTCCCTCTTAAGTCTGGATTTCAGCAAGTGAAATGCATGCTCAATTGGGTTAAGATCTGGTGATTGACTTGGCCATTGAAGAATGATCCACTTTTTTGCACTCATGAACTCCTGTGTAGCTTTGGCTGTATGCTTGGGGTCATTATCCATCTGTACTATGAAGCGCCGTCCAATCAAGTTTGCAGCATTTGGCTGAATCTGGGCTGAAAGTATATCCCGGTACACTTCAGAATTCATCCGGCTACTCTTGTCTGCTGTTATGTCATCAATAAACACAAGTGACCCAGTGCCATTGAAAGCATGCATGCCCATGCCATCACGTTGCCTCCACCATGTTTTACAGAGGATGTGGTGTGCCTCGGATCATGTGCCGTTCCCTTTCTTCTCCAAACTTTTGGCTTCCCATCATTCTGGTACAGGTTGATCTTTGTCTCATCTGTCCATAGAATACTTTTCCAGAACTGAGCTGGCTTCTGGAGGTGTTTTTTCAGCAAATTTAACTCTGGCCTGTCTATTTTTGGAATTGATGAATGGTTTGCATCTAGATGTGAACCCTTTGTATTTACTTTCATGGAGTCTTCTCTTTACTGTTGATTTAGAGACAGATACACCTACTTCACTGAGAGTGTTCTGGACTTCAGTTGATGTTGTGAACGGGTTCTTCTTCACCAAAGAAAGTATGCGGCGATCATCCACCACTGTTGTCTTACGTGGGCTCCCAGGTTTTTTTGGATTGATGAGTTCACCAGTGCTTTCTTTCTTTCTCAGGATGTACCAAATTGTAGATTTTGCCATTTCTAATGTTGTAGCAATTTCTTGGATGGGTTTTTTTTCTGTTCTTGCAGCTTAAGGATGGCTTGTTTCACCTGCATGGAGAGCTCCTGTGACCGCATGTTTCCTTCACAGCAAAACCTTCCAAATGCAAACACCACACCTCAAATCAACTCCGGCCCTTTCATCTGCTTAATTGAGAATGACATAACAAAGGGATTGCCCACACCTGTCCATGAAATAGCCTTGGAGTCATTTGTCCAATTACTTTTGGTCCCTTTAAAAAACAGGGTGGCACATGTTAAGGAGCTGAAACTCCTAAACCCTTCATCCAATTTTAATGTGGATACCCTCAAATGAAAGCTGAAAGTCTGGACTTCAACTGCATCTGAATTGTTTTGTTTCAAATTCATTGTGGTAATATCTATAACCAAAATTAGATAAATGTTGTCTCTGTCCAAATATATATGGACCTAACTGTATATATACATATATATATATATATATATATATATATATATATATACATGTCATTGTGACATGTATATATATATATATATATATATATATATATTTATAGTTCATACACTTCTACATACTGTAATAGCCGCTAATTCAATTGCCGTCTTTTGTGAAACTGTACACCCGACATGAAATGACACATGGTTTACATACAGTTAACCATGTCATTTCATGTAGTTTGATATCTGGTTTTCACTAACAATTACATGAGTGTATGTGTGTGAAATTTCACACATGTAGGGGTTAATTAAAGGTATAAATTCGTTGAACAAAAATGTGTGGCTCCCGCTGTATTTTCTATACCAGAAAGACAAAGCAAGCGAGTGGGGGCAAATATTAATAGGCCAGGGAGGGTGCATTTATTTTGTGCCCCCCCCTGCCTACTAACATCTGCCCCCAGCCACCCCAGAAAAGGCAAATCTATAAGTTGATTAGCCCTCTCTGGCACTTTGCCCGTCTATTCCCATTGCCCTGTAGCCGTGGCGAATGAGTTAATAAGGGTTTAAAGCCACCTTGCAATTGAAAGGTGACTTTAAGCCAGGTTAATAATTGAAAGCTGTCAATTTGACAACTATCAATTATTAATCCTATTGAATGAAATGAAAAAAAACACACACATTAATTAATAATCCTTTTAATGAAATAAAGATACCGTTTTGGACCATATTTTATTGCTCAGCTGTAGAGTTGAGCGATACTTTCCGATATCCAAAAGTATCGGAATCGGAATGGTATCGCCGATACCCAAAAAATATCGGCGATACCCGATACCGATACCGGAAATCCAATGTAAGTCTATGGGAACAAAATATCGGAATTAAAAAAACCCCATTCTTGCCTTGTTGGTTAATTGTACATGAAGGAAAACAACAAAGAGTAATGTAGAATGTATTGGGGAAGGTTGAGGAGACATTAAAGGCATAGATGTTTAACCCAATCAAATGGAATAGCATAAATATTTTTTTTTTAAAGATGTTCGGATCGACGAATAAATTGACAATGTTGTTAACGTTTTTTCTATTTTGGCAAATATGTATATTTCACAACTTCCATGCTCTTCACCTTTTTAACTTTTGACACACTTTCTCCTTCATAATCTTCAGCAGCATCATCTTTTTCATCAAATTATTCTTCATCTTCACCTTCTTTATCTTCTTCTTAAACTTCTTGCTATTCATCTTTTTCTTAACATTACTCATATTCTTCTTATTAAACTATTATTCTTATTCATATTCTACTTCATTTTCTTCATCATATTCTTATTTGTGACAGAGATTCCTGTACTTGTAATCTGTAAAAGTATGAATTTTTCATCCTTCCGTTCTTGCTGTCACAAAAGATTTAAATTACAACAGTATTTGTCCGTGTTCAGTTTAGACTGCAGCAGCAGGCATTTTCCAGGGGCACCACGAGGAGGAACGGACTCACCCCCATACACTGCTTAGTCTTCTTCTGCTTATAATTTAGAGCATATATTTTGCTCTTCATTTTGGTCTTATACTTCATGTTCTTCTGCTTTTTGATCTTCTGCTTATTGTTCTTAAGTCTCTTGTTCTGTATCTTGTAGTTTGTCTTAACCTTCTTAGTCCTGTTTGGTAATCTTTTATTTCTTCTTTGTGATGGTGTTTAGGCTGGTTGGCTTGATGCTCGTCGTCCTTGTGGTGGTCATCTTCTTCGGGGTGGTCATCAGGGTCGTCGTCTTCATTGTTGGAGATCCAGAGTGATTTCCCAAAAAAACATTGAAAAAATTTTCAATTTGTAAATGTAGCACAAGGTACAAGAGCCAATGCAAGTAACGAGGACCAGCTGACTGTGCTGGAACCCGGAGGGGCAGCAGAAGGAAAAGAGCCAATGGCACAACCGAGGACCAGCTGACGTTACTGGGACACGGTTACTAAGCAGGAGGTACCTGTGCTCCAAAGCACTACCAAGGACCAGCAGACGTTGCTGGAACTCGGATACCGAGATGGAGGCACCTAGGCCAAAGGCACTGCGGAGAACCAGCTGACGGTACTGGAACCCGGACGGGTAGCAGAAGGTACCCATGGAAATTTAAGTTGACAGTCCGCGAACCGGCCGCAGTTACCAAATCCCACAGTACTACAGTGGGTGATTGTCCTATTGTCACAACGGAAATAGCCTTTATTTGCATATCCCGCAGCACACATAGGAAGCACCTAAACTCCAGTCACCATAGAGTCGGCTAACCCGACCGCAACACGACAGGACAACTTATTGGAGGCTAAGTGACGTTTACACTGACAGGAAACAGATGGCGTGCTGTAACCAGTCTGGGCAGGAGTGAGTACCCGTGCCAATGACACTTCGAGCAACAACTGTCGGTGTTGGAGCCCAGGGATGAGAAGAGAACAGGGTGGAGGCAGCAGGACTTTTTGCCGTACACACAGCAGGGGAACAGCTGACATTACTGAACCCCAGTAACACAGGAGCAAGTGTTCACTGTGCTAACAGCACTTACGAGCAACAACTGGCGGTGTTGTAGCCCAGGCATGAGAAGACAACAGGGTGGAGGCAGCAGGACTGTTTGCTGTACACACAGCAGGGGAACAGCTGACATTACTGAACCCCAGTAACACAGGAGCAAGTGTTCACTGTGCTAACAGCACTTCCGAGCAACAACTGGCGGTGTTGTAGCCCAGGCATGAGAAGACAACAGGGTGGAGGCAGCAGGACTTTTTGCCGTACACACAGCAGGGGAACAGCTGACATTACTGAACCCCAGTAACACAGGAGCAAGTGTTCACTATGCTAACAGCACTTCCGAGCAACAACTGGCGGTGTTGTAGCCCAGGGATGAGAAGACAACAGGGTGGAGGCAGCAGGACTGTTTGCCGTACACACAGCAGGGGAACAGCTGACATTACTGAACCCCAGTAACACAGGAGCAAGTGTTCACTGTGCTAACAGGACTTCCGAGCAACAAATGGCGGTGTTGTAGCCCAGGCATGAGAAGACAACAGGGTGGAGGCAGCAGGACTGTTTGCCGTACACACAGCAGGGGAACAGCTGACATTACTGAACCCCAGTAACACAGGAGCAAGTGTTCACTGTGCTAACAGCACTTCCGAGCAACAACTGGCGGTGTTGTAGCCCAGGCATGAGAAGACAACAGGGTGGAGGCAGCAGGACTTTTTGCCGTACACACAGCAGGGGAACAGCTGACATTACTGAACCCCAATAACACAGGAGCAAGTGTTCACTGTGCTAACAGCACTTCCGAGCAACAACTGGCGGGGTTGTAGCCCAGGCATGAGAAGACAACAGGGTGGAGGCAGCAGGACTTTTTGCCGTACACACAGCAGGGGAACAGCTGACATTACTGAACCCCAATAACACAGGAGCAAGTGTTCACTGTGCTAACAGCACTTCCGAGCAACAACTGGCGGTGTTGTAGCCCAGGCATGAGAAGACAACAGGGTGGAGGCAGCAGGACTTTTTGCCGTACACACAGCAGGGGAACAGCTGACATTACTGAACCCCAATAACACAGGAGCAAGTGTTCACTGTGCTAACAGCACTTCCGAGCAACAACTGGCGGTGTTGTAGCCCAGGCATGAGAAGACAACAGGGTGGAGGCAGCAGGACTGTTTGCCGTACACACAGCAGGGGAACAGCTGACATTACTGAACCCCAGTAACACAGGAGCAAGTGTTCACTGTGCTAACAGCACTTCCGAGCAACAACTGGCGGTGTTGTAGCCCAGGAATGAGAAGACAACAGGTTGGAGGCAGCAGGACTGTTTGCCGTACACACAGCAGGGGAACAGCTGACATTACTGAACCCCAGTAACACAGGAGCAAGTGTTCACTGTGCTAACAGCACTTCCGAGCAACAACTGGCAGTGTTGTAGCCCAGGCATGAGAAGACAACAGGGAGGAGGCAGCAGGACTTTTTGCCGTACACACAGCAGGGGAACAGCTGACATTACTGAACCCCAGTAACACAGGAGCAAGTGTTCACTGTGCTAACAGCACTTCCGAGCAACAATTGGCAGTGTTGTAGCCCAGGCATGAGAAGACAACAGGGTGAAGACAGCAGGACTTTTTGCCGTACACACAGCAGGGGAACAGCTGACATTACTGAACCCCAATAACACAGGAGCAAGTGTTCACTGTGCTAACAGCACTTCCGAGCAACAACTGGCGGTGTTGTAGCCCAGGCATGAGAAGACAACAGGGTGGAGGCAGCAGGACTTTTTGCCGTACACACAGCAGGGGAACAGCTGACATTACTGAACCCCAATAACACAGGAGCAAGTGTTCACTGTGCTAACAGCACTTCCGAGCAACAACTGGCGGTGTTGTAGCCCAGGCATGAGAAGACAACAGGGTGGAGGCAGCAGGACTGTTTGCCGTACACACAGCAGGGGAACAGCTGACATTACTGAACCCCAGTAACACAGGAGCAAGTGTTCACTGTGCTAACAGCACTTCCGAGCAACAACTGGCGGTGTTGTAGCCCAGGCATGAGAAGACAACAGGGTGGAGGCAGCAGGACTTTTTGCCGTACACACAGCAGGGGAACAGCTGACATTACTGAACCCCAGTAACACAGGAGCAAGTGTTCACTGTGCTAACAGCACTTCCGAGCAACAACTGGCGGTGTTGTAGCCCAGGCATGAGAAGACAACAGGGTGGAGGCAGCAGGACTGTTTGCCGTACACACAGCAGGGGAACAGCTGACATTACTGAACCCCAGTAACACAGGAGCAAGTGTTCACTGTGCTAACAGCACTTCTGAGCAACAACTGGCGGTGTTGTAGCCCAGGCATGAGAAGACAACAGGGTGGAGGCAGCAGGACATTTTGCCATACACACAGCAGGGGAACAGCTGACATTACTGAACCCCAGTAACACAGGAGCAAGTGTTCACTGTGCTAACAGCACTTCCGAGCAACAACTGGCGGTGTTGTAGCCCAGGCAGGAGAAGACAACAGGGTGGAGGCAGCAGGACTTTTTGCCGTACACACAGCAGGGGAACAGCTGACATTACTGAACCCCAGTAACACAGCAGCAAGTGTTCACTGTGCTAACAGCACTTCCGAGCAACAACTGGCGGTGTTGTAGCCCAGGCATGAGAAGACAACAGGGTGGAGGCAGCAGGACTGTTTGCCGTACACACAGCAGGGGAACAGCTGACATTACTGAACCCCAGTAACACAGGAGCAAGTGTTCACTGTGCTAACAGCACTTCCGAGCAACAACTGGCAGTGTTGTAGCCCAGGCATGAGAAGACAACAGGGTGGAGGCAGCAGGACTTTTTGCCGTACACACAGCAGGGGAACAGCTGACATTACTGAACCCCAGTAACACAGGAGCAAGTGTTCACTGTGCTAACAGCACTTCCGAGCAACAACTGGCGGTGTTGTAGCCCAGGCATGAGAAGACAACAGGGTGGAGACAGCAGGACTTTTGCCGTACACACAGCAGGGGAACAGCTGACATTACTGAACCCCAATAACACAGGAGCAAGTGTTCACTGTGCTAACAGCACTTCCGAGCAACAACTGGCGGTGTTGTAGCCCAGGCATGAGAAGACAACAGGGTGGAGGCAGCAGGACTTTTTGCCGTACACACAGCAGGGGAACAGCTGACAATACTGAACCCCAATAACACAGGAGCAAGTGTTCACTGTGCTAACAGCACTTCCGAGCAGCAACTGGCGGTGTTGTAGCCCAGGCGTGAGAAGACAACAGGGTGGAGGCAGCAGGACTGTTTGCCGTACACACAGCAGGGGAACAGCTGACATTACTGAACCCCAATAACACAGGAGCAAGTGTTCACTGTGCTAACAGCACTTCCGAGCAACAACTGGCGGTGTTTTAGCCCAGGCATGAGAAGACAACAGGGTGGAGGCAGCAGGACTGTTTGCCGTACACACAGCAGGGGAACAGCTGACATTACTGAACCCCAGTAACACAGGAGCAAGTGTTCACTGTGCTAACAGCACTTACGAGCAACAACTGGCGGTGTTGTAGCCCAGGCATGAGAAGACAACAGGGTGGAGGCAGCAGGACTGTTTGCCGTACACACAGCAGGGGAACAGCTGACATTACTGAACCCCAATAACACAGGAGCAAGTGTTCACTGTGCTAACAGCACTTCCGAGCAACAACTGGCGGTGTTTTAGCCCAGGCATGAGAAGACAACAGGGTGGAGGCAGCAGGACTGTTTGCCGTACACACAGCAGGGGAACAGCTGACATTACTGAACCCCAGTAACACAGGAGCAAGTGTTCACTGTGCTAACAGCACTTACGAGCAACAACTGGCGGTGTTGTAGCCCAGGCATGAGAAGACAACAGGGTGGAGGCAGCAGGACTGTTTGCCGTACACAGCAGGGGAACAGCTGACATTACTGAACCCCAGTAACACAGGAGCAAGTGTTCACTGTGCTAACAGCACTTACGAGCAACAACTGGCGGTGTTGTAGCCCAGGCATGAGAAGACAACAGGGTGGAGGCAGCAGGACATTTTGCCGTACACACAGCAGGGGAACAGCTGACATTACTGAACCCCAGTAACACAGGAGCAAGTGTTCACTGTGCTAACAGCACTTCCGAGCAACAACTGGCGGTGTTGTAGCCCAGGGTCAAGGAGGATGTTTAAATACTAGATCAAGTATTTTCCTTGTTACGTGTCAATTAAAAATATCTATACTCCAAACAAGAGAAATATAACCTTTAGTACCATAAGATGATGATTTTACTTAAAAAAATATATGTAAATTAATAATTTACAAACATAAACGCATACATTAACATGTTGAAAAGCAATGCAAACCACAATTAAAATAGGTTAAATAATCTGCTATACGGTTTAAAATAAAAGCATACAAGTACATATCAGAATCCATTAATGATGGCTAAGTAACAGTATGTACACCATTTCTATTGCGTAGACAATGAATGGCTGACTTAAAAACATAATCAGCATTACAAGTTATCTTTGACATTCATAAAAGTTTACATTTGGTGAATAATATCACTAAAAAGTTTTTAAAAATATCTAAAATTTCCATCATGTAATACTGATAATATGTGCCAGTCATTTATATTAACAAACAAAAACTTTAAAAAGTGCATAGTGCATAGTCAAAACAGCTATTTATGCCTGACTGTGGACTTGCAAGCATGACAACGGATAGATAAGGTATATATAGATGAGACTGCATAGCCACAGATGTTGAATGGCGATGTAATACTGTACCTCAATAAAGTGTGCGTTACTACTACATCCTTTTTTTTATATAGCTTTATAAAAGGTTACGTGCATGTATGGTTGCGCCTTTGTTTGGACGCACAGACTGGCTTCCTGCTGTGACGCGTTGGGTATTGGAGCGTCTGTGCGTCTTATGACGCAGACTAACATTCACGGTGCGCATCGTTCATCATCGCAAGCGTACCGACAACACAAAGGCGTTGTCATGACTGCTTTACTCAGTAAACATGCACCTATGATGAAACATACACGCATGTGCCCTATTACATAAAAAGCTACAAGAAAAACGCGTGTGAGGTGTGACACAGCTGTTTTGTTAAGGTACGGTATTATATCGACATTGTACAGGTGTCGCTATTCAGTCTGATAAATAGATATCATTCACCTATTCTATCAGTTGTGGTTCTTTCAGCACCACTTACAGGTATATATTTTGCTATTGTGACTATGCACTATTGACTTTAACAAGGTAATGCATGATTTTTGTTAGCGATTATCATGTTTACATGAAGGACCTTTATGATATGGCTGTTAACTTTCTAATTAAATATGTATTTTTTAAAATGACACAAATATAAGTAATGTTGAAGAGAACTATTCCTACATGCATTGTTTGCACAATATTACAGGTGTACATCACGTCCCTTAATCAACATTGGATTATTATATTTACTTGTATGCTTTTATTTAAAAGCCAAGAACACTGAAGTCTAACCTTCGCACTGCAGCTGTTGTCAAAGTTCAACCCACATTATGCACTTCCAACATTGCAACATTTGAGTCATGATGTGAGTTGGATTTGTCTAAGCTATGGAGTGACAAGGTTGACCATCAGTATCCTATAGCATAAGTAGGCTTTTGTGTTAGCATTTGTTTTCGACATGTGCATATCTGAAATAATATGTCACAATTATTTTGTTACAGATTTGTGACAAAGACATCATTTTATGGTTTTAAAGCTGACGTTTCAAATGTTTACAGCTTAGAAATCAGGGTGTAGCCTCATATCTATGTGTAGCACTAGACACTTTGACATGTCATGCTTTTTTCACCATGTGTAGGTAGCTAGCAGTAATTTTTGCCAGACACACAGCAGGGGAACAGCAGGCGTTACTGAACCCCACAAACACATCAGCGATTGTTTTCATCTGTGCATCTAACACTTCTGAGCAGCAACTGGCGGTGTTGAAGCCCAGGGTCAAGGAGGGTGTAGGCATAAAATATTGAGTTATTGCCTTGTTACGTGGCCATTGCAAATGTATGTACTTCAAACAAGAATAAATGAAGTTTTACTAGTACAATAAAATGATGAATTTCAATTCCAAGAATAGAAAAATATTTAGACTTGAGAGTCCTCAGTGGTTGATACCGTTTAATGGCTAACTGAAAAGATGGTAACAAATTCCAAGCTTTCGAGACTACTCAGGTCTCTTCATCAGGCTAAGACTAAAACAAAAAATGAAGAATCACATATTTCTACACACAACAGGACACAGGAATAGGTAAGACAAGTGAGGGAGGGACAAGTGAGGGGAGACCAGCCAAAAAATGAGAACAAGGATGAATTATCAGCGCCACACAATAAGAGAAAAAATAATGGATTTACCTGTGGCAAAACACTTTTGTATGCCCGGTCATAGCATGATGGATATGGAATTACTGGTATTAAAATATAACTTCAAATATGAGAAAGATACAAAGGTTTCAGAATATAAGCTCATCATGACCTTTGACACTCTTAGTGATGGAATGAATAGATCACACGGATTTATGTCATTCTATATCAATTAAGGAATCTGCGTCTCTGCCCTTCCAGGGGTATGAAAACAGAAAACCAAACCCCAATCAGAGGGCAATAAAACTTTCTATCCTTATCTAGGAACTGTTCCAATATTTATGTTCATCCCTCTGTCATAATGACAGTTCTGCTACACGTGACTTACTTGTCTTACCTATTGCACTATTCCTGTGTCCTGTTGTGTATAGAAATATGTGATGCTTCATTTTTTGTTTTAGTCTTTGCCTGATGAAGAGACGTGAGTAGCCTCGAAAGCTTGCAATTTGTTACCATCTTTTCAGTTATCCATTAAAAGGTATCAACCACTGCGGACTCTCAAGTCTAAATATTTGTCTATCTACTGGCTAACACGGTACGAAGATACACATGTTTCCTAACTTCAAGAATAAAAATAAAGACCCTGCAAATATAAACGCATAAATGCACATGCCAACAAGAAATGGAACAACACACCACCCAAAAAATTGGTTACAAAATATAGTGTTGTAAATTTAAGAATAAAAGTCCATTTTTGTATTTATGAATAATGCTTAAGGAACGCTATGTTAAACCATAACATAGTGAAGACAATGGATTTTGTAATAGTCACTCATCATCATCATTGCAATTTATATGTGACAGTCACAGACATTTCAATTATTTAAGTTAATAAAATCGTTACTTTGTACAGCATGTATGACATGTCCAGCATGGACTCATCAATGTGATGACGCAATAATGTACGATAAAAAATAACCATTTAAAAAAACATTATGCATTGTCACAATGTAAGTGTGTGCCTGCAAGTGTAGGTGAAACAAAGGCTACGGATAGCAAAGGTATATTCTATGTCTGTATCAGACAGTGGACAGCCTCTGATGGGTAATGGCGATGTTATACTGTACGTCAGTAAAGTCTGCGGCTGCAATCATGCATTTTTTGCTTGTACAGTGTTGAAGAGGGTAAAAATCATGTCTGGTTGCGCAAGGCTTTATCCGTCAACACTACCTTCCTACTGTCACGCGTAGGGTAGGGTAGCATGTGTCAATTAGATGACTCTATAAAATGTGACGTTACGCAGCGTTATTGTGCCCTAGGGACGCCAAAAATACGACAGCAGTAATCATTTACTGTCTAATACTCCACCTATGACCAACAAAAAAAGCATGTTCCCTCTTTAACAATCTACAAGACTAACAAGCATAATGGTTGAAGCTGACTTTATTGAGGTACAGTATTACATCGACATTGTCCATGAGTAACTATGCACTGTGATACCTATATACCATTATTAATTTATATCTGTTGTGCTTGTTTCAACAGCACTTGCAGGTATAACTACCTATTGTCAGTATGCATGATGCACTTTCTAGATGTAATAATTTATTATTGCACATTATTACCAGGTTTAGATGCTGGCCATTTCATATATTGGTGTGTGAAGTTACAGTTGGCATCAGTATGTGTATTTTAAAATGTCTGTCATAAATAAAACTAGTGATGATGATGAGGATTTTATGATTCGTACATCCATTGACTGCATTATCTTACAGGTACAGATAAAGTTCCTTAAAAAGCATTAATTGATAAGTATGAAATGTACTTTTATGCATTAATTTCAAAAAGTGAACACTATGTTTTAGTTTTTGTTACCATTTCTAATAGACATGTGCAGATATGCGCTGTGATGACAAATTATTATTTGTCCATATTTGTTATAAAAATTTATCATTCTAGGCCTGGAAAACTTCACAATTTCCTGTTTTAAGCATAACAATCAGGGTGACGGCTCTTCCCTATTTGAAGCATGTTCCACATAGGTTTTTCGGTGCATGTGTAGGGAACAGGAGACTTCTTGCCGGCCACACAGCAGGGGAACAGCTGGCATTACTGAACCCCACTAACACTATAGCTTGTGTATTGGTCTGTGGACACGACACTTCTGAGCAGCAACTGGCAGTGTTGTAGCCCAGGGAGTAGAGTTCAGGTGGTAGAAAGATGAACATAACAGGAGACATGGATAACGTTGCGAACCAGTTATTTAATCTGAAAACGGACAGACAAATTCTGGCGAGATCCATGCCTTGTTCATTTTCAGAAAAGTAAGCCGGTCTACATTATCGGAGGATAGTCGCATGCGACGGTCTGTTAGTACACCACCTGCAGCACTAAAGACGCGCTCCGATAATACACTGGCAGCAGGGCAAGCCAGCACCTCCAATGCATACTGGCTAAGCTCTGGCCATGTATCCAGCTTAGAGACCCAAAACTTGAATGGGGAAGAGCCATCTGGGAGTACACTGAGAGGGAAAGACATGTAGTCTGTCACCATCTTACGGAAACGTTGCCTCCTGCTGACTGGAGCCGTCTCGGATGGTGTAGACATTTGTGGCGCTGCCACAAAACTTCGCCACATTTGGAACATACTGGTCTTGCCCTGTGCAGAAGCGCTGCTTGTGCTCCCTCTTGTTGCAGAGCTGTCTCCACTGCCTCGACGCACAGAGCTGCTTTGTAAAGCAGTAGCAGCAGCAGTGCTCTCGGCTGGAATGGAGAACATTATGGATTGCACCAGTGTGTCTTGGTACTCCCGCATTTTACGCTCCCGGTTCAACGGTGTGATGAGGCTTTGTAAGTTGTCCCGGTAGCGAGGGTCTAGGAGGGTGTACACCCAATAATCAGACGTGGTGAGAATGTGGGTGATGCGGCGGTCGTTTCTCAGGCACTGCAGCATGAAATCAACCATGTGCTGCAGACTCCCAACTGGCCAAGAAACGCTGTCCCCTGCAAGAGGCGTCATCTCTGCCTGCTCTGCATCACCCCACCCTCGCTCTACATACTGACTAGAGCGTTGTGTACCTCCCTCTGGAGCGATGTCTTCCTCCTCCATTGACTCCTCCTCATCCTCCTCACAAAGTGAGCCCTGCCCAGCCCTTTGTGAGGAACCACGTTGCGCTGACTTTCCAGAAGGTGATGGAATTTGTGACTCCTCATCCTCCACCTCTTCCAAAACCTCATCCCTTAGTGCTTGCAGTGTTTTTGAAGCAGGCAGATAAGGGGGACAGTCAGGCTGACTAGTGGATCATCTGCACTCGCCATCCGCGTTGACTCATCAAACGCACGCAAAACGTGGCAGATGTCCTTCATAGAGGCCCACTCAGTAGTGGTGAAGTGTGAACGGCGCAAATTGCAAGTTGATTGCGCCTGATGCAGCTGATACTCCATTAATGCTGGCTGCTGCTCACACAACCGCTCCAACATATGTAACGTGGAATTCCACCTGCTGGGTACGTCACATATGATGCGATGTTCAGGAAGGCGAAATCTGAGTTGCAGAGCTGCAATGCGCGATCTGGCCATGCTGGAACGTTGCAAGTGAGCGCACTCTAGGCGGACCTTGTGCAGCAGTGCATCAAGATCCGGATAGTCCCTCAAAAAACTCTGCATGACCAAGTTGAGCACATGTGCCAGACATGGTATGTGAGTGAGGTTGCCAAGGCCCAGAGCTGCCACCAGATTTCGGCCATTGTCATACACTACCAAGCCTGGCTGGAGATTCGCTGGCAAAAACCACACGTCGCTCTCCTGCTTGATGGCATTCCAGAGCTCCTGCGCTGTGTGGCTTCGATTCCCCATGGGAATTAATTTCAGGACGGCCTGTTGACGTTTGGCCACGGCTGTGCTCATATCGGTCGCAACAGGTAAGCGTTCACGGGTCCATGTGGAGGTAGACCGTGACGGCTCCTGCAGCGATGATTCTGAGGAACTGGAGTAGGAGGAGGAGTCAATGTGGACAGACTGGATTCCTGCAATCCTTGGAGTTGGCAGAACACGTACAGCGCCACTCGCAAGATCTGTACCCGGCTCCACAACATTGACCCAATGGGCAGTGAGGGAAAAGTATCGTCCCTGGCCATGGGTACTGGTCCACGCATCGGTGGTCAGGTGGACCTTGCTACTGACGGCGTTTAGTAGCGCATGTTTGCATGTTTAATTTTTCCCTCAACATGCTTTTGCAGACCAGGGACGGCTTGCCTGCTGAAATAAAATCGGCTGGGCACATTGTATTGTGGGACTGCCAATGCCATTAAGTTACGGAAACTGTCAGTCTCCACCAGCCTGAATGACAGCATTTCAAGGGACAGGAGTTTTGCAATGCCAGCATTCAGAGCCTGTGCTCGTGGATGGTTTGCCGAGTATGGCCGTCTTTTATCCCATGCCTGTGCTACCGATGGCTGTTTTGTGGCCTGGGAGTGTGAGGATGACAGGGAACTTGCAGCTGTGGGTGGAATAACACTGGGTCTCTGGACAACAGTGACAGAGGTTCTTCCATGGCGATCCTGTGAGGAAGCCAAACCAGCTGTGTGTGAGCTGGAGGAAGAGGCTCCAACACGAGCTGAAGATGTAGGTGCTGCTGTAGGTTGGCCTACATCTCCAGTGTGTCTTTGTAACTGAACCACGTGCTTTGACCGCACATGTTTCCACATATTTGTGGTATTAAGGTTACTGACACTTTTACCTCTTTTTACTTTTTGATTACACAGCTTGCATTTGACATAGCAAATATCATCTGCAAGTGTGTCAAAAAAGGACCACGCAGTGCAAGTCCTGGGAGCGCCCGTTTTGGCTGTTGGAAGAGAACTGCTACGAACGGGTGCCAAACTGGAGGCTACAGGCAACCGAGTCTGCAGCCTACCTCTCCCTACTGTTTGGACCGTTGGGGCAATCTCTTCCTCAGAGCTGCTACCACCACCTTCCTGTTCCTCACGCCATGTTGGGTCTTGGACCTCATCATCTCCACTACCCTCTTCCAACACCTGCTGCTGTTGGGTGGTCTGGCCAGCACCATGCTCAACAGAAACTGGCACCTGAGTCTCATCATCATCAGATGCGTTCTGCGGTGTGCTGACCATCGGCACTGGCTCACCCGCCTCTTCACATTCAGAGAGACACAGCTGTTGTGCATCACTGCATACTGCCTCTTCTTCACATTCCAGAATGCTGCTTGGCTGGGCCCCTGTTTGCAAGCCAACAGATTCTGAAAACAGAAGCAGAGACTCAGCTGGCTCCTTTACAGAGCTCTCTGAATGCCTGGGCAATTTGGCAGGCGGTGAAGAGACAGATGGTTGTTCAACAGTGCTGTGGTCCTGAGAGGAGGTGGAAGCAATTGAAGTCGATGCATTGGCTGCCATCCAACCAACAACGGCTTCAATTTGTTCTTCCCGCAGCAGGGGGGTACGCCGAGCTCCTACAAAAGTTCGCATAAAGGAACGCTCACAGGGAAAACTGGTTCATGCTGTGTCACTGGGTGCGGCAGCAGCCACAGAATCCCCACGTCCTCTCCCTGCTGAAACTCCACGGCCACGACCACGTGCCTTCTTCATCTTGGTAGATTGATAAAGAAAGTCAGAAAAGTTATAAGGCCTAAGTGTGGTTATTCCTCAGAGACTGCAGTGAACACTGCAGACAACTGTTCAGTAGCTGTGAAAGGCCCCTTTGTGTACTTCTATAGTGTTTGCAACCAATGTATTGTATACGGATGGAAGCGCGTCACACTAATAGATTAGATTTTTTTCAAATATAATGGAACAGCACCAATTTGAGAAAAATGTGAAGGATGAGGCAGTGACACACGCTCAGCAGACTACAACCAGCAGTGGTTGAAGAACTAACTGGAGCGTAATCGGCACTCAAAAAATGAAAAGCTCACAGACTACAGTGAACACTGCACACAACTGTTCACTATCTGTGAAAGGCTCCTTTCTGTACTTCTATAGTGTTTGCAACCAATGTATTGTATACGGATGGAAGCGCGTCACACTAATAGATTAGATTTTTTTCAAACATAATGGAGCAGCACCAATTTGAGAAAAATGTGAAGGATGAGGCAGTGACACACGCTCAGCAGACTACAACCAGCAGTGGTTGAAGAACTAACTGGAGCGTAATCGGCACTCAAAAAATGAAAAGCTCACAGACTACAGTGAACACTGCACACAACTGTTCACTATCTGTGAAAGGCTCCTTTCTGTACTTCTATAGTGTTTGCAACCAATGTATTGTATACGGATGGAAGCGCGTCACACTAATAGATTAGATTTTTTTCAAATATAATGGAGCAGCACCAATTTGAGAAAAATGTGAAGGATGAGGCAGTGACACACGCTCAGCAGACTACAACCAGCAGTGGTTGAAGAACTAACTGGAGCGTAATCGGCACTCAAAAAATGAAAAGCTCACAGACTACAGTGAACACTGCACACAACTGTTCACTATCTGTGAAAGGCTCCTTTCTGTACTTCTATAGTGTTTGCAACCAATGTATTGTATACGGATGGAAGCGCGTCACACTAATAGATTAGATTTTTTTCAAATATAATGGAGCAGCACCAATTTGAGAAAAATGTGAAGGATGAGGAAGTGACACACGCTCAGCAGACTACAACCAGCAGTGGTTGAAGAACTAACTGGAGCGTAATCTGCACTCAAAAAATGAAAAGCTCACAGACTACAGTGAACACTGCACACAACTGTTCACTATCTGTGAAAGGCCCCTTTGTGTACTTCTATAGTGTTTGCAACCAATGTATTGTATACGGATGGAAGCGCGTCACACTAATAGATTATATTTTTTTCAAATATAATGGAGCAGCACCAATTTGAGAAAAATGTGAAGGATGAGGCAGTGACACACGCTCAGCAGACTACAACCAGCAGTGGTTGAAGAACTAACTGGAGCGTAATCTGCACTCAAAAAATGAAAAGCTCACAGACTACAGTGAACACTGCACACAACTGTTCACTATCTGTGAAAGGCTCCTTTCTGTACTTCTATTGTGTTTGCAACCAATGTATTGTATACGGATGGAAGCGCGTCACACTAATAGATCACTGTTAATTTCTATTGAATGGAGCTGCACCAATTCCACAAAATAAAATTAAAAAAAAAGTCAGTGAGTGACACGTGCAGATGCCTACAAACAGCGGTGTATGCAGAGCAAACTGCAGCGTCACCTGCACTCTCACACACACACCTTGCACAGAGCTGTTAAAACAACACTGCAAGGCAAAAGGAAGCTTTACACAGCGGTTGGTAAAATAGCCTGCCTAAAGCACAGTACACAAAATCGCAATCTCTAACTGTCCCTCAGAGTCAGCAGAGCAGCGTTCTGTCCCTAACTGAGTTCACAGCACAGTGACGCTAAAATGGCGGCGGCGCCTTTTATAGTGCATTCTGACATCATTTCAGCAGTCAATCACAGCCATGCCATTAGTTAACATGAAAGCAGCAGTACAGGATGTGCCCACACTTCGTAGGATTCCTCATTGGCTGACTAAAATCACAGTGCCTCTCAAAGAATTATGGGAACTTCCGATTCAGGTATACGATATATGAAAAATATCGGAACTAAGTATCGGAATTCCGATACAGCGAATATCGGCCGATACCCGATACTTGCGGTATCGGAATGCTCAACACTACTCAGCTGTAATCCCCTGAATGAATCAGTTCCTCTCCCGGCGACTGGAGAGGAAGTGATGAGTGTGTGAAGCTTAATTTATTGCTTCCCACTTTCACTTCAGATCAGGTCAGTGTCACGGGTGTGTCGCCACGAAGATCGTCGCGATTACACAACCTGACTTCTCACAGCTGAGTTTTTGGTGCTTGTGTTTGTCGGCAGCGAGGGAGTTAATTCTCCCTCTCTCTGTGCTAGACGAGGCCCAGCCTCGCCCAGCTGCAGTTAATGCTGCACTAATGAGATTCCTTCAAATACCTGCCAGTCTGCTAGGGAAGTGTCGGTGAAGGCATTCATGCAGACCAGCAGAGCGGATCGTGGTATTGTGAAGTCTGAAGTGAAGAGTACCTGGTGTGGTTTTCTCCCCTCCTCGCTTTATTATTTATCTCCTTACCCGTTGGTGTTCCCTCTGTATTTGTAGAGTGAGTTTTGTATGCAAGGTGGTCTTTTATTTTACCCCTTGTACTGTCTCGTTCGTCTTATACTGTGTGTAGGCATTTACCTTCCCGTTCCCTGTGGTGGTGATCAGGGTCCTTCTCAGGACTAGATTACAGAGGGTCAGGGATTCACAGGAGATAGGGTTACGCTGGCGGCCTGGACCTCTGCACCATCAACAGTACCTCCAGGTAGAGGGATTAGTCAGGGCCCCAGCTTAGGGTCAGCATAGACCCCGGACCTCCTGTATACAGTGACAGAGTGACATTTTTCACCGACCATACTAAAGATTCTCTCCAGCCACCATGGATCCAGTAGGCAGTCTAGCTCGGCAGTTGCAGAGTTTGTCCATGGAGCTGGCGGACGTTAAGTCCAAGGTTTTGTACCCCCTGGAGCAAGCCGGACCTGAACCTAAAGTAGCTCTCCCGGACAGGTTCACTGGAGGGCGGGACAAATTTTTTGCTTTCCGGGAGGCATGTAAATTGTACTTTCGGCTGCGACCTCGGTCATCGGGGAGTGAAGATCAAAGGGTGGGAATTGTCATCTCGCTCCTACAAGGGGACCCCCAATCATGGGCATTCTCGCTTCCCCTGGGTTCCCCGGCTCTCCAGTCAGTGGATAGGTTTTTCGCAGCTCTGGGTCTTGTATATGATGAACCGGATCGGGTCTCCTTTGCTGAATCTAAGTTACGTAAGATACAGCAGGGAGATCGTCCGGCGGAGGAATTCTGTTCGGAGTTCCGTAGGTGGGCCACGGACAGCCAGTGGAATGACCCGGCTCTTAGGAGCCAGTTTTGTCAAGGTTTATCTGACAAATTAAAGGATGTGTTGGCACAGTATGACCCTCCCATGTCACTGGAAGCCGCTATGGCCCTTGCTATTCGCATTGACAGACGGCTTCGGGAGAGGTGCGGGGTAACTCCGCCCCCTGTGATGACTCCACCTTCTACTAGGGCCCCTTATATGGAGGTTCCCCTGGTCAGTCCAGAGGAGCCTATGCAGTTAGTAGGGACATCCTTCCGAGGGAGGGGATCGGCAGTGCGCCGCAAGACAGGAAGGTGTTTCTTCTGTGGGAGAAAGGGACATTTTATTGGGGGGTGTCCATCCCATCCTTTGCAGAGTGAGAAGTCGCCGGAAAACTATTGATCCCAGGTTGTGTGGTGGACGACAATCTGGGAGTATGTATTTCGTCCCCAGGTCCGTCTCAATTTCTCGTACCGGCGGAGGTGGTGGTGGGTACGAGAACTGAGAGGATATCTGTTCTTCTGGATAGTGGGGCCGGGCTAATCTGGTGAACGCTCGGTTTGCCCGGGTTCAAGGTATGCGACTGAGTGTATTTGCTAAACCCATTCCCATATTCTCGATCGACGCCAGGCCTCTCGGTCAAGGTAGTTTTTTGCAAGCCGTGCATAACATAGATCTTCGAGTGGGGGCGATACATAAAGAACTGTTGTCTTGTTACGTGTTGGAGGGTCTTCCCACTCCTATAGTGTTGGGCCTTCCTTGGTTAACTAAGCATAACCCGGTTATTAATTGGCAATCCAGAGAGATAAGCCAGTGGAGTGAATTCTGTAATAAAAACTGCATGAACACGGTCATCGGTGCGTTCGTGCCTAGGGCCTTACCTCCATTTCTGGTGGACTTTGAGGATGTATTTTCGGAGAAAGGGTGTCAAGAACTACCTCCTCATCGCGCGTATGACTGTTCTGTAAAATTGCTCCCTGAAGCCAAGTTACCGAAATCTAGGTTGTATAACCTTTCTGGTCCTGAGAGGCAGGCCATGAAGGATTATATTTCGGAGAGTCTGGCTAAGGGGCATATTAGACCTTCATCTTCCCCAGTGGCCGCGGGGTTCTTCTTTGTGAAGAAGAAAGATGGAGGCCTACGCCCTTGCCTGGATTTCCGTGAGTTTAATTGGATTACGGTCCGAGATCCGTATCCGCTCCCACTTATTCCCGATCTCTTCAATCAGATCGTGGGCGCCAAATGGTTCTCTAAGTTGGATCTCAGGGGGGCGTATAATCTGATTAGGATGAAGGAGGGGATGAGTGGAAGACGGCGTTTAACACTCCGGAGGGGCATTATGAGAACCTTGTCATGCCATTTGGTCTGACTAATGCCCCAGCGGTGTTTCAACATTTTGTTAATGACATCTTTCGCCACCTAGTGGGACAGTTTGTTGTCATATATCTGGATGACATCTTAATTTACTCGCCGGATCTTGTGTCTCATCAGGAGCATGTTAGGCAGGTGTTGTAGATCTTGCGGGATAATAAACTGCACGCCAAATGGGAGAAGTGTGTGTTCGCCGTACAGGAACTTCAGTTTTTAGGATTCCTGGTGTCAGCATCCGGTTTTCGTATGGACCCTGGGAAAGTGCGGGCAGTTCTTGAGTGGGATCTGCCAGAGGATCTTAAGGCATTACAACGTTTCCTGGGGTTTGCTAACTACTACCGGAAATTTATTCGTAATTTCTCGTCCATAGTTAAACCTCTCACAGACATGACTAAAAAAGGGACGGATTTTTCAAGGTGGTCTGACAAGGCTTGTCAAGCGTTTTCCTCCTTGAAAAAATGTTTTGCTTCGGCATCGGCACCCATACTCATTCAACTGTGGTGGTCAATGGTAACTTGGAGTTTCAGGTGTCGAAAATCATCGATTCACGTCTGAATCGCCGGTCCCTTCAGTACCTGGTTCATTGGAAGGGGTATGGTCCTGAGGAGAGGACGTGGGTTCCTGCGTCGGATATTAACGCAGACCGATTAATTCGGGCCTTCCACACAACTCACCCAGATAAACCTGCCCCTGAGGGTCCGGAGGCCCCTCGTAGAAGGGGGGGTACTGTCACGGGTGTGTCGCCACGAAGATCGTCGCGATTACACAACCTGACTTCTCACAGCTGAATTTTTGGTGCTTGGTGTTTGTCGGCAGTGAGGGAGTTAATTCTCCCTCTCTCTGTGCTAGACGAGGCCCAGCCTCGCCCAGCTGCAGTTAATGCTGCACTAATGAGATTCCTTCAAATACCTGCCAGTCTGCTAGGGAAGTGTCGGTGAAAGCATTCATGCAGACCAGCAGAGCGGATCGTGGTATTGTGAAGTCTGAAGTGAAGAGTACCTGGTGTGGTTTTCTCCCCTCTTCGCTTTATTATTTATCTCCTTACCCGTTGGTGTTCCCTCTGTATTTGTAGAGTGAGTTTTGTATGCAAGGTGGTCTTTTATTTTTCCCCTTGTACTGTCTCGTTCGTCTTATACTGTGTGTAGGCATTTACCTTCCCGTTCCCTGTGGTGGTGATCAGGGTCCTTCTCAGGACTAGATTACAGAGGGTCAGGGATTCACAGGAGATAGGGTTACGCTGGCGGCCTGGACCTCTGTACCATCAACAGTACCTCCGGGTAGAAGGATTAGTCAGGGCCCCAGCTTAGGGTCAGCATAGACCCCGGACCTCCTGTATACAGTGACAGCGTGACAGTCAGGGTGACCTGACCTGAAGTGAAAGTGGGAAGCAATCAATCAAGCTTCACACATGAATCACTTCCTCTCCTTTCGCCGGGAGAGGAACTTATTCATTCAGGGGGTAACAGCTCAGCAGGCAGCATTAGCTGCCTGCTAGCTGTAACCTGTTAACCCTTTCTGATGGATTACAGCGTGGGACCTGACTGTGCATCGGATAGGTAAGAATCAATTTGGTTTTTTATTTGTTTTATATTACAGGAAATGGTTTTAGCAGGAAAATAAAAGATGGTCAACAACTGTTTGATTATTTCATTAAAATTATTTTTTATTAAAGTGTGTGTGTTTGATTTTTCTTTCATACAATAGGATTAATAATTGACAGTTGTCTAATTGACAGCTCTCAATTATTAACCTGGCTGAAAGTCACCTTTCAATTGCAAGGTGACTTTAACCCCTTATTAACCCATTCGCCACCGCTACAGGGCAATGGGAATAGACGGGCAAAGTGCCAGAAAGGGCTAATCTACTTATAGATTTGCCTTTTCTGGGGTGTCTGGCGGCAGATGTTAGTAGGCAGGGGGGACACAAAATAAATGCACCCTCCGTGGCCTATTATTATTTGCCCCCACTCGCTGGCTTTGTCTGTCTGGTGGAGAAAATACAGCGGGAGCCCACACATTTTTTATCAACAAATTTACACCTTTAATTGACCCCTACATGTGTGAAATTTCACACACATACACTCATGTAATTGTTAGTGAAAACCAGATATCAAACTACATGAAATGACATGGTTAACTGTATGTAAACCATGTGTCATTTCATGTCGGGTGTACAGTTTCACAAAAGACGGCAATTGAATTAGCGGCTATTACAGTATGTAGAAGTGTATGAACTATAAATATATGTATATATATGTCACAATGACATGTATATATATATATATATATATATATATGTTCTATGTGTATATATCTATTCTTTCTTTTGTGATTTAATACTATTCATTTGCATCCATTATATGTCCGTTTTACAAGCCTGAGAGAAAATCTCGCAAGTCGGATGTCAATCGGATGTTAAAATTACGGTCAGATGCGACTAAATCGCATCTTTCCAGGAAAATCGGATGCCAGACGGATGTCTGTTGATTACATTTTGGTGCGATAATCGACCGACTAAAACGGTCCAATTTTTTGTAGTTGTGTGTGACTCCGGCCTAACAGTTGTTGTAGAGATGTGTCTGCTGCTAGAACTCTGTGGCATTGACCTGGTCTCTAATCTGAGCTGCTGTAAACCTGTGATTTCTGAGGCTGGTGACTCGGATAAACTTATCCTCAGAAGCAGAGGTGACTCTTGGTCTTCCTTTCCTGGGGCGGTCCTCATGTGAGCCAGTTTCTTTGTAGCGCTTGATGGTTTTTGCAACTGCACTTGGGGACACTTTCAAAGTATTCCCAATTTTTCGGACTGACTGACCTTAATTTCTTAAAGTAATGATGGCCACTCGTGTTTCTTTACTTAGCTGCTTTTTTCTTGCCATAATACAAATTCTAACAGTCTATTCAGTAGGACTTTCAGCTGTGTATCCACCAGACTTCTGCACAACACAACTGATGGTCCCAGCCCCATTTATAAGGCCAGAAATCCCACTTATTAAACCTGACAAGGCACACCTGTGAAGTGAAAACCATTTCCGGTGACTACCTCTTGAAGTTCATCAAGAGAATGCCAAGAGTGTGCAAAGCAGTCATTAAAGCAAAAGGTGGCTACTTTGAAGAACCTAGAATATAAGAAATAATTTCAGTTGTTACACACTTTTTTGTCATGTATATAATTCCACATGTGTTAATTCATAGTTTTGATGCCTTCAGTGTGAATGTACAATTTTCATAGTCATGAAAATACAGAAAAATTATTAAATGAGATGGTGTGTCCAAACTTTTGGTATGTTCTGTACATATATGCAGCACTGGCAAAAAATTAGGAGACCACCACATCATAACCCTGTCATGGGCAGGCTATTCTCCAGACCTGAAAACCCATTGAAAACCTCTGGAATGTAATCAAGAGGATGATGAATAGTCAGAAGCCATCAAACAAAGAAGAACTGCTTACATTTTTGCTCCAGAAGCAGTGTGAAGGACTGGTGGAAAGCATGCCAAGACCCATGAAAGCTGTTTTTAAAAATTATGGTTATTCTACAAAATATTGATTTCAGAACTCTTTCTGAGTTAAAACATTAGTATTGATGTTCCTAAATGATTATGAACTTGTTTTCTTTGCATTATTTGAGGTCTGAAAGCACTGTTTTTTTTTTAATTTTGACCATTTTTCTTTGTCAGAAAAAAAATACAAAATTTAGTGCTTAGAAATTCGGAGACATGTTGTCAGAAGTTAATAGACTAAAAGAATAATTTACACTATACTCAAAATATACCAATAAAGAAAAAAATCAGTCAAACTGAACATTTGAAAGTGGTCTCTTAATTTTTGCCCCCGTGTTAGGTGTTTTACGTCATCATTTAGTTAAATGCTATCTTCCATTGCTTAAACAAATAAAACTGCATAGGAACATTGAGAGAGATATTAATAACGTAATGAAAAGCAGTTTCTGAAGCAGCCTGTCCCTACATGGTAACCTGAACTTTGTGTTTAGCCGGCTAGCAATTAGGCTGTACTTATATTTCTGACTCCCAGACGGCTACACAAAAGAAATTCTTTTCACGCCAAATTAACTTTAATTCATTTACTATTTTTTGTCACTGTTTATGAAACTAGTAATTAGAAGCAGCCATGTACCCATGGTACACTACTATGTATTACAATTACTCTTTGTTTATTCACACAGTAAATGAAGCAAAATAGCTATGTGACCATGTAAAGCTTTTATTTAACATGTTTTTAACCCCCTCCTGTCACTGCCACGGGACAGATCTCTATTTTTTCAAATCTGATATGTGACACTTTATGTGAGAATAAACAATAACTTTTAAAAGCCAGTACTTATTCAGGTGAGTTTGAGATTTTTTTTGTTATAATGTTACACTTTAGTGGTAAATTTGGGTTGATAAGTTTTATGCTTATTTGCAAAAATATCTGAAATTTGTCAAAAATCTAGAAAAATTAACAGTTTTCAAACCTTTATTTTTTGCACTTAAAAAAGATAGTCATACCACTCCAAATAGTTAATAAATAACATTTGGTATATGTTAATATTGGAATTAGTTGTATTAACAACCTTTATTTTTAGGATCTTAGGTGGCTCAGAAATGTAACAGCAGTTTTCTACAATTTCATGGTAATTTCCAAAACTTATTTTTACGTTCTCAGTTGTCTGCAGTGAGCCCATATATTAGATACCCCACACAAATTACACTTTTTTTTTTAAAATTGCTTACATATTAAATATCCCACAAAATTAAACCATTTTTTTAAAAAATGTCATCCTTCAAAACAAAGCTGCATTCAGGAAGTTTAGCTCTTCAGGCACTTCACAGTAATTATTACAAAGTGGAATTAAAAACATGATAAAAGACTTCACTAAAATGTTGATTTAGCCCTTTTTTTTTCATTTTCACATGGAGTAATACATGAAAAAACATCCCACATCTTATAGCTCAATTTTCCCAAAAGTAACTTGTATGTTGTCAGAAGTAGTCATGTATTAACATGACCTAGGAGCATATTATTATTGCAGGATAAGAAGAGACATATGCCAAGTACCGTATATACTCGGTGTATAAGCCGACCTGAGTATAAGCCGAGGCCCCTAATTTTGCCACGGAATACTGGGCAAGCTTATTGACTCGAGTATAAGCTGGGTGTAATTGTCCCCTCATCCCTGTCCTGCTCTGTGTGACTCTGCCCCCTCCCAGTATGCATGGCTCGGCTCCCCGTCCCATCCTTCTATGTATGGCTCAGCTCCTTGTCCTCCACCATGCTCCCCGTCCTCCTCCATGCTCCTCCGTGCACCCCCGTCATCCTCAGTGCTCCCCCATCCTCCTCAGTGCTCCCCCATCCTGCTCCGTGCTCCTCTCTGCTCCCACATCCTGCTCTGTGCTTCCTTTGTCCTGCTCCATGCTCCCCAATCCTGCTCTGTCTCCCCCGGTCCTGCTCCGTGCTTCTCTGTGCTCCCTCATCCTGTTCTGTACTCCCCCCGTTCTGCTCTGTGCTTCCCCTGTCCTGCTCCGTGCTCCTCTGTGCTCCCTCATCCTGCTCTGTGCTCCCTCGTCCTGCCCGTGCTTCCCCCATCCTCATCCATGTTCCCCCCGTCCTTCTTTGTGCTCCCCCCATCCTGCTCCATCATACTCACCCTCCCGTGCAATCACTGAACGTCCCCTGCATTCTCCATTGTCTCGGCTTCCTGCAGCTCTCCTGTGCTGAGCGGTCACGTGGTACCGCTCATTAAGGTCATGAAAAAATTTTTCCGTTGGTTAATGTTTGTATTATTCACAAAGCATATTAAAATATAAATCTCATAAATGTTATCAAGTCTTTGCCAACAAGGACGTGGATTCACCAATGGGGGGTACCTTTTTTAAAAAAAATATTCTATTGCCATCACAGCCCCCCTTGCCCAAAATTCACTGGCCTATAACAGTACATAACACGATCACACAGGTCATGTAGTCTGAGATAAGGAAGAGACATTGCAGGAAACAGAGTTAAGAAGTAGGCCCAATGTAGGGGTGTTGGTCTCAGTCTTGCCATGGAGTGCATAGGCTGACAATCATTTCACCAATGGGAGGTACCTTTTTAAATAAATAAAGTATTGCCATCACAGCACCCTTGGCCTAAATTCTACGGCCTATAATCGTACAGAACACGTTCACCCTGGTCATCTAGTGGCAGGTAAGGAAGAGACATTGCAGGAAACAGAGTTAAGAAGTAGGCCCAAATGTAGGGATGAGGGTCTCTGAGACTTGTAATGGAGGGCATAGGCTGACAAACATTTCAGTAATGGGGGGTACCTTATTGAATAAATAAACTATGGCCATCACAGCCCCCCTTGGCTAAAATTCTATGGACTATATATAGTAGAGAACACGTTCACCCTGGTCATCTAGTGGCAGGTAAGGAAGAGACATTACAGGAGACCGAGTTAAGAAGTAGGCCCAATGTAGGGGTGTGGGTCTCTGAGACTTGTAATGGAGTGCATAGGCTGACAAGCATTTCAGTAAAGGGGGTACCTTTTTGAATAAATAAACTATGGCCATCACAGCCCCCGTTGGCCAAAATTCTACTGCCTATATACAGTAAAGATCATGTTCACCCTGGTCATCTAGTGTCAGGTAAGGAAGAGACATTGCAGTAAACAGAGTTAAGAAGTAGGCTGTTGTGAACAGGTTGGAGATTACTTCGGAGCTGAAGCTCCCTCTGGTGGTAGCTGAGGGTATTGAACCTATGTTGAACAGCAAAAGCCCAACACCTGCTAGTGACGAATGGTTGTCAGATGATACGGACTGGCCTGATATAAGTGAGCTGATCTCCCATGATCCTCGCCGGTGATAAATTGTTCTTCCTGGTCTAGGTTGGAATTCAGCTTGCTTTTCTGCTGTCTCCTGCTTGCATTCAGATAAGTCATTTTCAGTTTTTTTTTACTGTGTTTGATTTTCCTTGCTTTTTGCTTCATTGCTTTTTGTCTTCAGCCGGGTCCCCTTTGGGAGGCTTGGACAGGTCTCCGTTTGCTTTTTGTATTTGTTCATTTGCTCAGTTCTTGTGATATTTTACTGCTGGGTATTTACTTGTCACCAGAGATTTGATATAGGTGGTCGAGGCCGTGTGGTCTCAGTATTTTTGGATTCAGAAGTGTTGGAGTTTTTCCTAGGGTTTTTCTGTGTTGCAGACAGTATTCTCTCCTGTGCTGTCCTATCTAGACAGTTTTGGGCCCCAGCGTTTGCTCAATCTATTTTCTGTCTGTGTTCGTGTTTTTATCTTGTCTAACCGCCATTATTTGTTTGGGGGCTTCCTATTCTTTTGGGTTTTCTCCGGGGCAGTTAGCTTTCCTCTTTCCATCTTCAGGGATAGCTAATCTCTCCGGCTGTGATGAGGCGTCTAGAGCACCGTAGGAACGTCCCACGGCTGCTTCTAGTTGTGCGGTTAGTTTAGGGGTCTGCAACCTATTAGTTTCCAACCTCTCTGGTGTTGGGCTGCCTGTGCGGTTTTTTGCTCCTGCCTCCTCAGCTACCAAAACATAACAGAATCAATGGCCATAATGAAATTCTATGGTACTCAACAAGGGGAAAAAATAGTAAAAAAAAAAAAGTTGTCAGAAATTTTTTTTTTGTTACATTTTTTCCCTCTTTTTTCTCTGGGGGCTGAGGAGGAATTTTTTCCCCAATGGAGGTCAAGCATTTGTCCGATCGTGTGGAGCAGCTTGCTGCTGAAGTTCGGAGTGTTGCTATCTATCTTGCTGGGTTGCCTGTTGTGGAACCTAGGATCCCTCTGCCGGATTTATTTTTGGGGGATCGGTCTAAATTTTTGATTTGTAAAAATAACTGTAAGTTGTTTTTTGCTTTGAAGCCTAAGTCCTCAGGGAACGCAGCACAGCAGGTTCAAGTTGTCATCTCCCTGTTGCGCGGCGACCCTCAGGATTGGGCCTTTTCCCTGACACCTGTGGATCTTGTTTTGAATGATGTTGATGTGTTTTTTCATTGTATGCCTTGCGGGCCAGCCCCTGAGCCCATGCAGTTTGAGGAGTGACTTCTGGGGCACAGCGTCATGAGTTTCGAAAGCGCAATAAGTTGTGCTTCTACTGTGGTGACGCTTCTCATGCCATTTCCGTCTGCCCCAAGCGGGGAAGATGTTTTGCGTGCTCAGTTGTTTTGGGTAGTGTTCAGACTAAATTTCTGTTGACTGTTACCTTGATTTTCTCCCTGTCCACATTTTCAGCTCAGGCTTTTGTTGATTCAGGAGCAGCTATAAACCTGATGGATTTTGATTTTGCCAAACGTTGTGGTTTTCCTATGATACCCCTGCGGAAGTCTATTCCTTTGCTGGGCATTGATTCTACCCCTTTGGCGGAGAATAAACCTCAATTTTCTACCCAGGTGATTATGCGGGTTGACCCGGACCACCAAGAGAATTACAAATTTTTGGTGTTACATAATTTACATGACATTATTGCACTGGGTTTTCCTTGGTTACAAACTCATAATCCTGTTTTGGATTGGAAGTCTGTGTCTTTGGTCAGTTGGGGTCAATGTGTTCATAATGACACTCCTGTCTTTTTCTCCCCCCAGTCTCACGATGTTTTTTCTGCCTCCCCCCAGTCTCAAGATGTCCCTGACTATTTGACTGATTTTTCTGATGTGTTTAGTGAGAGTAAGTCTGCATCCTTACCTCCTCATAGGAGTTATGATTGCGCTATTGATTTAGTACCCGGTTGTAAATTTCCCAAGGGTCGGCTCTTTAATTTATCTGTGCCTGAGCATGAGGCTATGCGATCTTACATTAAAGAGTCTTTAGAGAAGGGTCATATCAGACCATCCTCCTCACCCTTGGGCGCCGACTTTTTCTTTGTGGCTAAGAAGGATGGCTCATTGAGGCCGTGTTAATTGCCTGCGGAACGCACCTAATAGATGTTAAGGAGAGGTGCATTCGCAGCCTGGGGTCCACCGTGCAGGCAGAGCCTGTTGCTAGTAAGATGGCGAAAATAGGCAGTATGAGCGAACTCTGTTATCCCGCAGAGTCGCAGATGTAAACGCCGTAGCACTATAAGGCGATATAAGCGGACTCTGTTAATTCACAGAGCCGCTGTGACAAAAACTGTGTCCTGTCAGACTCACAGGGACAAAGATGACTGCTAAGCGGAATGCAGTCTGTGGTCATGCAATCAGAACACAAGCAATAATCTCTTCACCGGAGTAGCCGGTATTCTAGGGGCTTATTTCATCCGGACCTAACCACATGCATACATGACCACACTGGCGCAAGCACGTAACAGATTTGATACTAGCGCACGGCCGTGCGGTCATGCACACCTTTTATAGTAGCAGCTACAGGACCTTCCAGAAAAGGACCAATGAGAAAGCTGCTCCAGAACTAAAGCAGCTTCAGGACCTTCCTGGAGGACCAATGGGAGTCGCTGCAGTACCCGACCATGTGACCCCTGATCTCCTATGAGAGATCTTACCCTGAGCATGCTCAGAAGGGAACACACAGGACTTAGTCCCAACTACATCTGCTTGCCGCTGACCTGCACTGGTTACAATGGCAGGACCTGAGGAGGCAGCAGTCATCCTCTGCACAGTATTAGACTGGGCGAGACGCTGGGACCGACGTCTCTGCTGAGCAGGCTCCACTGTGGCCGGAGACGTATGGGGGACAGCAGCGGGGATGGCTCGAGTTTCCCCTTGTGCAGCAGTGGGAACTCGATCCCTAACAGGCAGTGTATTGATTATCATCTCCTGAATAAGATCACTGTTAAATATCAATATCCGTTACCCTTGATTTCTGACCTATTTTCCAAGTGAAAGGTGCTTGCTGGTTTACCAAGCTTGACCTCAGGGGGGCATATAATCTTATTCGCATCAAGCACGAAGATGAATGGAAGATGGCGTTTATTACCCCAGAGGGTCATTTTGAGTACCTAGTGATCCCTTTTGAGCTCATTAATGCCCCTTCCGTCTTCCAATCCTTTATGAACGATATTTTCCAGGATTTTGTGGATAAATTTCTGATCGTTTATTTGGACGATATCTTGATTTTTTCCAATGACTGGATTCTCATGTGGAACATGTCGGACTGTATTCCGGATTTTGAGAGAAAACGCATTGTATGTGAAGGGATCAAAATCTCTTTTTGGCGTACAGAAGGTTTCATTTCTGGGATTCATTTTGTCTCCGTCTGTTATTGAAATGGACCCAGTCAAAGTACAGGCCATTTGTGATTGGGTTCAGCCCACTACATTGAAGGCTCTTCAGAGATTTTTGGGTATTGCTAAATTTATCGTAAATTTATAGGTAATTTGTCTGGTATTGTAAAACCACTGACTGATTTGACTAAGAAGGGTCTGATGTAGTGAATTGGTCTCTTGAGGCAGTTTCTTAAGCAGAGATTCACTTCTGCTAGTGTTCTGCGCCAACCTGATGTTTCTGTACCATTTCAGGTGGAGGTTGATGCTTCTGAGATGATGCAGGAGCCGTTTTGTCCCAAAGGGATCCGGAGACCTCTAAGAGTAACCCTTGTGCCTTTTTCTCTCGAAAATTTTCCCCAGCGGAACGTAATTATGATGTTGGAAATCGGAGTTATTGGCCATGAAGTGGGCTTTTGAGGAGTGGAGACATTGGCTGGAAGGAGCCAAGCATCAGGTGGTGGTCCTCACAGATCATAAGAACCTGGTTTATCTTGAATCAGCCAAGCGACTTAATCTTAGACAGCCAGGTGGCCTTGTTTTTCACACGTTTTAATTTTGTGGTCTCTTTTTCTCCCGGGCACTAAAAATGTTAAGGCGGATGCCCTTTCAAGGAGTTTCTTTCTGGATTCTCCTGAGGTGACTGAGCCTGCTGTTATTCTGAAGGAGGGTGTGGTTCTTTCCGCCATCTCGCCCAATTTGAGACTGGCTTTGGAGAAATTTCAGGAAGATAAACCTGAACGTTGCCCTGTTGGAAATTGTTTGTCCCAGACCAGTGGTGGAAGAATGTGATGTCTGAGATTTATTGCTCCAAGTTGGTTGGCCATCCTGGTATTTTTGGTACCAGAGATTTGATGAGTCGGTCCTTTTGGTGGCCCACTTTGTCTCATGACGTCAGGGACTTTGTGCAGTCCTGTGGAACTTGTTCTCGATCAAAACTTGCTCTCTCTCTAGTGGCTTGTTAATGCCATTGCCTGTGCCCAAGAGGCCATGGACCTATATCTCTATGGATTTTATTTCCGACCTCCCTGTCTCTCAGAGAATGACCATTATTTGGGTGATCTGTGATAGATTTTCCAAGATGATACATCTTGTGCCACTACCTAAGTTGCCATCCTCCTCTGAGTTGGTGCCCTTATTTTTTCAACAGGTGGTTCGGTTGCACGACATTTCCAGAGAACATTGTGTCTGACAGAGGAGTCCAGTTTGTTTCCTGATTTTGGAGGACATTTTGTTCCAAACTTGGAGTTCAGCTGTCTTTTTCCTCTGCGTTCCATCCTCAACCAATGGACAAACTGAGAGAACAAACCAGACTTTGGAGACTTATTTGAGATGTTTTGTGTCTGCTGATCAAGATGACTGGTCTCTTTTTTGCATTTGGCTGAGCTTGCTTTGAATAATAGGGCTAGTTCTGCCACCTTGATGTCTCCATTTTTCGGCAATTTCGGGTTTCATCCTCGGGTTTTCATCAAGGCAGGTGGAGGCTTCAGTCTGTCCTGGTGTTGACTCTATTGTGGATAGAATGCAGCTGATTTGGGATCAAGTAGTGGACAGGCAGTCTCTCTCTCAGGAGAAGGCCCAGCGGTTTGCCAACCGGCGTAGGACTGATGGTCCTCGATTTAAAGTGGATGACTTGGTTTGGTTGTCCTTAAAAAATATCCCTATGAGGGTCGCGTCTCCAAAATTTAAGCCAAGGTTCATTGGACCTTATAAGATCGTGGAAATTCTTAATCCCGTTTCCTTCCATTTGCTTCTTCCAGGAGCATTCAAGATTCACAAAGTATTCCACAAATCTTTATTAAAGAGGTTTCCAGAGCCAGTGGTTCCTATGGCTGCGCCTCCTGATCCTGTTTTGGTGGAGGGCAATTTGGAGTATATGGTTGAGAAGATATTGGATTCTCGTTTGGCTAAGCGGAGACTCCAGTACCTGGTGAAGTGGAAAGTCTATGGTCAGGAGACAATTCTTGGGTGTTTGCTTCTGACATTCATGCTGAGAGACTGCACCGTGCCTATCACCGAGCTCATCCTGATTGACCTGGTGGTGCATGTGAGGGTTCGGTGACCCTCCTCAAGGGGGGGTACTGTTGTGAACATGTTGGAGATTACTTCGGAGCGAAGCTCCCTCCGGTGGTAGCTGAGGGTATTGAACCTATGTTGAACAGCAAAAGCCCAACACCTGCTAGTGACGAATGGTTTTTCAGGTGATACGGACTGGTCTGTAATAAGTGAGCTGATCTCCCATGATCCTCGCCGGTGATCAATTGTTCTTCCTGGTCTAGGTTGGAATTCAGCTTGCTTTTCTGCTGTCTCCTGCTTGCATTCAGATAAGTCATTTTCAGTTTTTTTTTACTGTGTTTGATTTTCCTTGCTTTTTGCTTCATTGCTTTTTGTCTTCAGCTGGGTCCCCTTTGGGGGCTTGGACTGGTCTCCGATTGCTTTTTGTATTTGTTCATTGCTCAGTTCTTGTGATATTTTACTGCTAGGTAGTTACTTGTCCACACCAGAGATTTGATATAGGTGGTCGAGACCGTGTGGTCTCAGTATTTTTGGATTCAGAAGTGTTGGAGTTTTTCCTAGGGTTTTTCTGTGTTGCAGACAGTATTCTCTCCTGTGCTGTCCTATCTAGACAGTTTTGGGCCCCAGCGTTTGCTCAATCTATTTTCTGTCTGTGTTTGTGTTTTCATCTTGTCTAACCGCCATTATATGTTTGGGGCTTCCTATTCTTTTGGGGTCTTCTCCGGTCAGTTAGCTTTTCTCTTTCCGTCTTCAGGGATTGCTAATCTCTCCGGCCATGACGAGGCGTCTAGGGCATCGTAGGAACGTCCCACGGCTGCTTCTAGTTGTGCGGTTAGTTTAGGGGTCTGCAACCTATTAGTTTCCAACCTCTCTGGTGTTGGGCTGCCTATGCATTGTTTTGCTCCTTCCTCCTCATCTACCAAAACATAACAGTAGGCCCAATGTAGGGGTGTGGGTCTCAGCCTTGTCATGGAGTGCATAGGCTGAGAAGCATTTCAGTAATGGGGGGGCACCATTTTGAATAAATAAACTAATGGAAATTACAGAAACCCCTTGGCCTAAAATCAACGGCCTATAATGCTACATAACACTTTCACCCAGGTCATGTTGTCTGAGATAAGGAAGAGACATTGCAGGAAACAGCGTTAAGAACTAGGCCAAATGTAAGGGTGTGGGTGTCTGAGACTTGTAATGGAGTGCATAGTTGACAAGCATTTCACCAATGAGGGTACCTTTTTGAATAAATAAACTATGGCCATCAAGCCCCCCTTGGCCAAAAATCAATGGCCTACAATGCTACAGAACACGTTCACCCAGGTCATGTAGTCTGAGATAAGGAAGAAACATTGCAGGAAACTGAGTTAAGAAGTAGGCCCAAATGTAGAGGTGTGGGTCTCTGAGAATTGTAATGGAGTGCATAGGCTGACAAGCATTTCAGTAATGGGGGTACCTTTTGAATAAATTAACTATGGCCATCAAACCCCCCCTTGGACAAAATTCCACGGCCTATAATGGTACAGAATACGTTCATCCAAGTCATGTAGTCTGAGATAAGGAAGAGACATTGCAGGAAAACGAGTTAAGAAGTGGCCCAAATGAAGAGGTGTGGGTCTCTGAGAATTGTAATGGGTGAATAGGCTGACAAGCATTTCAGTAATGGGGGGTACCTTTTTGAATAAATTAACTATGGCCATCAAACCCCCCCTTGGACAAAATTCCACGGCCTATAATAGTACAGAATACGTTCATCCAAGTCATGTAGTCTGAGATAAGGAAGAGACATTGCAGGAAAACGAGTTAAGAAGTGGGCCCAATGTAGGGGTGTGGGTCTCTGAGGTTTGTAATCGAGTGCACAGGCGAAAAGCATTTCACCAATGGGGTACCTTTTTAAATAAATAAAAAATTTCCATAACAGCCCCCTTTGGGCCAAAGATCAACAGCATATAATGGTACAGAACATGTTCACACTGGCCATCTAGAGGCAGGTAAGGAAGAGACATTGCAGGAAACAGAGTTAAGAAGTAGACCCAATGTAGTGTGAGTCTCTGAGACTTATAATGGAGTGCATAGGCTGACAAGCATTTCACCAATGGGGGTACCTTTTTAAAAAATAAACTATGGCCATCATAGCCCCCTTTGGCCAAAAATCAATGGCCTAAATGCTACAGAACACGTTCACCCTGGTCATGTAGTCTGTCATAAGGAAGAAACATTGCAGGAAACCGAGTTAAGAAGTAGGCCCAAATGTAGGGGTGTGGGTCTCTGAGACTGTAATGGAGTGCATAGGTGTTATGATTCGGTAGCTGAGGAGTGCAGGCAAAAAGACAATACACCAGAGCAGTTTGGGAATCTATGAGATTGCAGTACCCTGACTAACCACCACAACTAGAGACAGCCGTGGAGCGTTCCTACGTTGGTCCTAGACGCCTCGTCACAGCCTGAGAAACTAAACTACACCTAAAGATAGAAATAGGAAAGCTATCTGCCCCGGAGCAGAACCCCAAAGATAATAGCAAGCCCCCAAACATGTAATGGCGGTTAGACAAGACGAAATACTGACACAGACAGAAAATAGTATGAGCAAACGTTGGGGCCCGAACAACTACATAGAAAAGGATAGGAAGGGTACTTACTGCAATCCCAAAAAAACCCTGAAAGCACCAACTCTACTAATTTCAAAAACACCTGAGATCACACGACCTCTACCACCTAAATTAGCTCTCTGGTTAACAAAATCAAAACAGCAGCCACGAAAAAACGGAAAAAGCAAAAAACAAACACAGTGGCTGAACAAAAAGAGGGAAAAGCCCCAAGGGGGGCCCCGAAGCCCCCACAGAAGTGCAAACAAAAGCAAAAATAAAGCAAAAAAACAAAAAAAAGAAAATGTCTTTCTTTAGCAGAATCAAAACACACAGCAGGCTA
>JARQOD010000009.1:148033490-148111556 GCA_033576555.1 Oophaga sylvatica
AGCAGGCTACAAGGGAAACTGGAAAGAAGGATTCAGACCAGAACAATTGATCACCGGCAACCCTGATGGGAAAATGACTCCTTATATAAGACCAGTCAGTAACACCTGATTCCCAGTCCTCACAATCTTCACTAGTACCACTTGTAACCACCAGAGGAAGCCTCTGCTCAGAACTCATCTCAAACCCATTCACAACAGTACCCCCCCTTGAGGAGGGGTCACCGAACCCTCATTTGAGCAACCAGGTCGGTCAGGATGAGCTCTATGATACGCACGGATAAGTCTCCTAGCATGGATGTCCGAAGCAAACACCCAAGAATTGTCTTCCTGACCATAACCTCTCCATTTAACCAAATACTGGAGTCTCCGTCTAGAAAAACGAGAATCCAATATTTTCTCAACCACATACTCCAGATTGCCCTCAACCAAAACAGGGTCAGGAGGCACAGCAGCAGGAACCACTGGCTCAACAAACCTCTTCAACAAGGACTTGTGGAACACGTTATGGATCTTAAATGTCCCTGGAAGAAGCAAACGAAAAGAAACAGGATTAATAATCTCCATGATCTTATAAGGTCCAATGAACCTAGGCTTAAATTTAGGAGATGCTACTATCATAGGAATATTCTTTGAGGACAACCAGACCAAGTCCCCCACTTTAAACCGAGGACCATCAGTCCTATGCCGGTTAGCAAACCGCTGAGCCTTCTCCTGAGAGAGCGACAACCTCTCCACTACCTGGTCCCAAATCTGTTGCATACGCTCCACAACAGAGTCAACACCTGGACAGACAGAAGCTTCCGTCTGTCCTGAAGAAAATCGAGGGTGAAACCCAGAATTACAGAAAAACGGAGACATCAAAGTGGCAGAGCTAGCCCTATTATTAAGAGCAAACTCAGCCAAAGGCAAAAAAGAGACCCAGTCATCCTGATCAGCAGACACAAAGCATCTTAGATAAGTCTCCAATGTCTGGTTTGTTCTCTCAGTTTGACCATTGGTCTGAGGATGAAATGCCGAGGAGAAAGACAATTGAACACCCAGTTTAGAACAAAAAGTCCTCCAAAATCTGGAAACAAACTGGACTCCTCTGTCAGACACAATGTTCTCAGGAATGCCGTGTAAACGAACCACGTGCTGAAGGAACAACGGCACCAATTCAGAGGAGGAAGGCAACTTAGGTAATGGCACAAGATGTATCATTTTGGAAAACCTATCACAAATTACCCAGATGGTGGTCATTCTCTGAGAAACAGGAAGATCGGAAATGAAATCCATAGAGATATGGGTCCATGGTCTCTTGGGCACAGGCAATGGCATCAACAAACCACTAGAGCGAGAGCAAGGCTTGGAGCGAGAGCAAGTCCCGCAGGACTGCACAAATTCCCTGACATCACGAGACAAGGTAGGCCACCAAAAGGACCGACTAACCAAGTCTCTGGTACCAAAAATTCCGGGATGCCCAGCCAATGCGGAACAATGAATCTCAGACATCACACTCTTTTTCCATTTGTCCGGGACAAACAATTTTCCAACAGGGCAGCGCTCGGGCCTATCCTCCTGACACCCCTCCAGAGCAAGTCTCAAATTGGGCGAGATGGCGGAAAGAACTACACCCTCTTTCAAAATAACAGAAGGATCAGATAACTCAGGAGAGTCCGCAAGGAAACTCCTCGAGAGGGCATCCGCCTTAACATTCTTAGTGCCAGGAAGAAAGGAAACCACAAAATTAAAACGTGTGAAAAACAAGGCCCACCTGGCCTGTCTAGGATTGAGTCGCTTGGCCGATTCCAGATAGACCAGATTCTTATGGTCCGTAAGGACCACCACCTGATGTTTGGCTCCCTCCAGCCAATGTCTCCACTCTTCAAAAGCCCACTTCATGGCCAATAACTCCCGATTACCCACGTCATAGTTACGTTCAGTAGGAGAAAATTTTCGAGAGAAAAAGGCACAAGGGTTACTTTTAGAGGTCTCTGGATCTTTTTGGGACAAAACGGCACCTGCCCCAATTTCAGAGGCATCAACCTCCACCTGAAATGGCAGAGAAACATCAGGCTGCCGTAGAACAGGAGCAGAAGTGAATCTCTGCTTAAGTTCCTGAAATGCAGAGACTGCCTCAGGAGGCCAATTCACCACATCAGAACCCTTTCTGGTCAAATCAGTTAATTGTTTAACAATAACCGAGAAATTACCAATAAATTTACGATAAAAATTGGCAAAACCCAAAAATCTCTGAAGAGCCTTTAATGAAGTAGGTTGGACCCAATCACAGATGGCCTGAACCTTGACCGGGTCCATTTCAATAACAGATGGGGACAAAATGAATCCCAGACATGAGATCCTCTGTACGCCAAAAAGACACTTTGATCCCTTCACATACAGAGCATTCTCTCTCAAAATCTGGAACACAGTTCGAACATGTTTCACATGAGAGTCCCAGTCATTAGAAAAAATCAAGATATCATCCAAATAAACAATCAGAAATTTGTCCACAAAATCCCTGAAAATGTCATTCATGAAGGACTGGAAGACGGAAGGAGCATTAGTGAGCCCAAAGGGCATCACTAGGTACTCAAAATGCCCTTCAGGGGTATTGAATGCCGTCTTCCATTCATCCCGTGCTTAATGCGAATAAGGTTATACGCCCCCCTGAGGTCAAGCTTGGTAAACCAAGTAGCGTTTTTCACCCTGGAAAACAGGTCAGAAATCAAGGGTAACGGGTATTGATATTTCACAGTAATATTGTTCAAGAGACGATAATCAATACACGGCCTTAATGAACCATCTTTTTTGGCCACAAAGAAAAAACTGGCACCTAAGGGTGAAGAGGATGGTCTGATATGACCCTTCTCTAATGATTCCTTGATATAAGACCGCATAGCGTCATGTTCAGGTACAGACAAGTTAAAAAGGCGACCTTTAGGGAATTTACTACCCGGCACTAATTCAATAGCGCAGTCATAGCTCCTATGGGGAGGCAAGGATGCAGATTTACTTTCGCTAAACACATCAGAAAAATCAAACAAAAAGTCAGGAACATCCTGAGCCTGGGGGGAGTGTTGTGAATGGGTTTGAGATGAGTTCTGAGCAGAGGCTCCCTCTGGTGGTTACAAGCGGTACTAGTGAGGATTGTGAAGACTGGGAATCAGGTGTTACTGATTGGTCTTATTTAAGGGAATCATTTTCCCATCAGGGTTGCCGGTGATCAATTGTTCTGGTCTGAATCCTTCTTTCCAGTTTCCCTTGTAGCCTGCTGTGTCGTGTCTGCATCTCCTGCTATCAGATAAGACAATTTCTTATTTTGTGTTTTTGCTATATTTTTGCATTTGGTCCTGCACTTCTGTGGGGGCCTTCAGGGTCCCCTCCGGGGGCTTTTGCCCTCTCAGTTTAGTTCAGCCACTGTGTTTTGTACTTTTGCTTTTTCCAGTTTTTTCAGTGGCTGCTGTTTTTGTTACACCAGAGAACTAATTTAGGTGGTAGAGGTCGTGTGATCTCAGGTGATTTTGAAATTAGTAGAGTTGGTGTTTTTCAGGGTTTTCTGGGATTGCAGTAAGTACCCTTCCTGTCCTTTTCTATTTAGATAGTTTGGGCCCCAGCGTTTGCTCATTCTATTTTCTTTCTGTGTCAGTATTTCCTCTTGTCTAACCGCCATTACATGTTTGGGGGCTTTCTATTATCTTTGGGGTTCTGCTCCGGGGCAGATAGCTTTCCTATTTCTATCTTTAGGTGTAGTTAGTTTCTCAGGCTGTGACGAGGCGTCTAGGACCAACGTAGGAACGCTCCACGGCTGCCTCTAGTTGCGGTGGTTAGTCAGGGTACTGCAATCTCATAGATTCCAACTGCTCTGGTGTATTTCCTTTTTTGCCTGCACTCCTCAGCTACCGTAACATAACAGTATCACCGGCCATAAAAATTGTATGGTACTCACAGAAGGGAAAAAATATTTTGAAGGAAGAAAAGTTGTCAGAGATATTTTTCTGTTTGTTGCATTTTTTTTTTTTTTTTCCCTCTGTATCTCTGGGTGCTGGGGAGGATCTTTTCTCCCAATGGAGTTTGCACAGTTGTCTGGCCGTGTGGATCAGCTTGCCACTGAGGTTCAGAGTATTGCTGCATATCTTGCTAGGTTGCCTGTTGTGGAACCTAGGATCCCCATGCCAGATTTGTTTTTAGGGGATCGAGCTAAGTTTCTGAATTTCAAAAATAATTGTAAATTGTTTTTTGCCTTAAAATCTAAGTCCTCAGGAAACGCAGCGCAGCAGGTTCAAATTATCATCTCTCTCCTGCGCGGCGATCCTCAGGATTGGGCTTTTTCCCTGATACCTGGGGATCCTGTTTTGAGTGATGTTGATGCATTTTTTCAGGCTTTGGGGTTATTGTACGATGAGCCTAATGTCACTGATCAAGCTGAAAAAGCCTTGTTGGCATTAAATCAGGGGCTTGATGACGCTGAGTTATACTGTCAGAGATTCCGTAGGTGGGCAGTCCTGACCAAATGGAATGACGACGCTTTGGCGGCCCTTTTCCGGAAGGGTCTGTCGGATAATGTAAAGGATGTTATGGTGGGATTCCCTGTCCCCTCTGGTCTCAATGATTCTATGTCATTGGCGATTCAAATTGACAGACGTTTGCGTGAGCGGAGAAGTATGCGTGGAGTGGTGTTGCCTTGTGAGCCAGCTGCTGAGCCCATGCAGTGTGATGGAGTGGTGTCTGGGGCACAGCGTCATGAGTTTCGAAAGCGCAATAGGTTATGTTTCTACTGTGGTGATGCCTCTCATGCTATTTCAGTCTGCCCTAAGCGGGGAAGACATTTTGCACGCTCAGTTGTCTTGGGTAGTGTTCAGACTAAGTTTTTATTAACTGTCACTCTGATATGCTCTCTGTCCTCATTTTCTGCTCAGGCTTTCGTTGATTCTGGAGCAGCTATTAACCTGATGGATTATGATTTTGCTAAGCGTTGTGGGTTTTCCTTGATACCCATACAGAAGTCTATTCCTTTACTGGGGATCGATTCTACCCTTTGGCTGAGAATAAACCCCCGTTTTCTACTCAGGTGATAATGAGGGTTGAACCTGATCACCAGGAGTGCTGCAAATTTTTGGTTCTATATAATCTGCATGACATTATAGTGCTGGGTTTCCCTTGGTTACAGTCTCATAATCCTGTTTTGGATTGGAAATCTGTGTCTGTAACCAGTTGGGGCTGCCAATGTGTTAGTGCCAACACTCCTGTTTTTTCTGCCTCCCCCAGGCTGAGGATGTTCCTGACTTTTTGTTTGATTTTTCTGATGTGTTTAGCGAAAGTAAATCTGCATCCTTACCTCCCCATAGGAGCTATGACTGCGCTATTGAATTAGTGCCGGGTAGTAAATTCCCTAAAGGTCGCCTTTTTAACTTGTCTGTACCTGAACATGACGCTATGCGGTCTTATATCAAGGAATCATTGGAGAAGGGTCATATCAGACCATCCTCTTCACCCTTAGGTGCCGGTTTTTTCTTTGTGTCCAAAAAAGATGGTTCATTAAGGCCGTGTATTGATTATCGTCTCTTGAACAATATTACTGTGAAATATCAATACCCGTTACCCTTGATTTCTGACCTGTTTTCCAGGGTGAAAAACGCTACTTGGTTTACTAAGCTTGACCTCAGGGGGGCGTATAACCTTATTCGCATTAAGCACGGGGATGAATGGAAGACGGCATTTAACACCCTGAAGGGCATTTTGAGTACCTTGTGATGCCCTTTGGGCTCACTAATGCTCCTTCCGTCTTCCAGTCCTTCATGAATGACATTTTCAGGGATTTTGTGGACAAGTTTCTGATTGTTTATTTGGATGATATCTTGATTTTTTCTAATGACTGGGACTCTCATGTGAAACATGTTCGAACTGTATTCCAGATTTTGAGAGAGAATGCTCTGTATGTGAAGGGATCAAAGTGCCTTTTTGGCGTACAGAAGATCTCATTTCTGGGATTCATTTTGTCCCCATCTGTTATTGAAATGGACCCGGTCAAGGTTCAGGCCATCTGTGATTGGGTCCAACCTACTTCATTAAAGGCTCTTCAGAGATTTTTGGGTTTTGCCAATTTTTATCGTAAATTTATTGGTAATTTCTCTGTTATTGTTAAACCATTAACTGATTTGACCAGAAAGGGTTCTGATGTGGTGAATTGGCCTCCTGAGGCAGTCTCTGCGTTTCAGGAACTTAAGCAGAGATTCACTTCTGCTCCTGTTCTACGGCAGCCTGATGTTTCTCTGCCATTTCAGGTGGAGGTTGATGCCTCTGAAATTGGGGCAGGTGCCGTTTTGTCCCAAAAAGATCCAGAGACCTCTAAAAGTAACCCTTGTGCCTTTTTCTCTCGAAAATTTTCTCCTACTGAACGTAATTATGACGTGGGTAATCGGGAGTTATTGGCCATGAAGTGGGCTTTTGAAGAGTGGAGACATTGGCTGGAGGGAGCCAAACATCAGGTGGTGGTCCTTACGGACCATAAGAATCTGGTCTATCTGGAATCTGCCAAGCGACTCAATCCTAGACAGGCCAGGTGGGCCTTGTTTTTCACACGTTTTAATTTTGTGGTTTCCTTTCTTCCTGGCACTAAGAATGTTAAGGCGGATGCCCTCTCGAGGAGTTTCCTTGCGGACTCTCCTGAGCTATCTGATCCCTCTGTTATTTTGAAGGAGGGTGTAGTTCTTTCCGCCATCTCGCCCAATTTGAGACTTGCTCTGGCGGGGTGTCAGGAGGATAGGCCCGAGCGCTGCCCTGTTGGAAAATTGTTTGTCCCGGACCAATGGAAAAAGAGTGTGATGTCTGAGATTCATTGTTCCGCATTGGCTGGGCATCCCGGAATTTTTGGTACCAGAGACTTGGTTAGTCGGTCCTTTTGGTGGCCTACCTTGTCTCGCGATGTCAGGGAATTTGTGCAGTCCTGCGGGACTTGCTCTCGCTCCAAGCCTTGCTCTCGCTCTAGTGGTTTGTTGATGCCATTGCCTGTGCCCAAGAGACCATGGACCCATATCTCTATGGATTTCATTTCCGATCTTCCTGTTTCTCAGAGAATGACCACCATCTGGGTAATTTGTGATAGGTTTTCCAAAATGATACATCTTGTGCCATTACCTAAGTTGCCTTCCTCCTCTGAATTGGTGCCGTTGTTCCTTCAGCACGTGGTTCGTTTACACGGCATTCCTGAGAACATTGTGTCTGACAGAGGAGTCCAGTTTGTTTCCAGATTTTGGAGGACTTTTTGTTCTAAACTGGGTGTTCAATTGTCTTTCTCTTCGGCATTTCATCCTCAGACCAATGGTCAAACTGAGAGAACAAACCAGACATTGGAGACTTATCTAAGATGCTTTGTGTCTGCTGATCAGGATGACTGGGTCTCTTTTTTGCCTTTGGCTGAGTTTGCTCTTAATAATAGGGCTAGCTCTGCCACTTTGATGTCTCCGTTTTTCTGTAATTCTGGGTTTCACCCTCGATTTTCTTCAGGACAGACGGAGGCTTCTGTCTGTCCAGGTGTTGACTCTGTTGTTGAGCGTATGCAGCAGATTTGGGACCAGGTAGTGGAGAGGTTGTCCTTCTCTCAGGAGAAGGCCCAGCGGTTTGCTAACCGGCATAGGACTGATGGTCCTCTGTTTAAAGTGGGGGACTTGGTCTGGTTGTCCTCAAAGAATATTCCTATGAGAGTAGCATCTCCTAAATTTAAGCCTAGGTTCATTGGACCTTATAAGATCATGGAGATTATTAATCCTGTTTCTTTTCGTTTGCTTCTTCCAGGGACATTTAAGATCCATAACGTGTTCCACAAGTCCTTGTTGAAGAGGTTTGTTGAGCCAGTGGTTCCTGCTGCTGTGCCTCCTGACCCTGTTTTGGTTGAGGGCAATCTGGAGTATGTGGTTGAGAAAATATTGGATTCTCGTTTTTCTAGACGAAGACTCCAGTATTTGGTTAAATGGAGAGGTTATGGTCAGGAAGATAATTCTTGGGTGTTTGCTTCGGACATCCATGCTAGGAGACTTATCCGTGCGTATCATAGAACTCATCCTGACCGACCTGGTTGCTCAAATGAGGGTTCGGTGACCCTCCTCAAGGGGGGGGTACTGTTGTGAATGGGTTTGAGATGAGTTCTGAGCAGAGCCTCCCTCTGGTGGTTACAAGCGGTACTAGTGAGGATTGTGAAGACTGGGAATCAGGTGTTACTGATTGGTCTTATTTAAGGGAATCATTTTCCCATCAGGGTTGCCGGTGATCAATTGTTCTGGTCTGAATCCTTCTTTCCAGTTTCCCTTGTAGCCTGCTGTGTCGTGTCTGCATCTCCTGCTATCAGATAAGACAATTTCTTATTTTGTGTTTTTGCTATATTTTTGCATTTGGTCCTGCACTTCTGTGGGGGCCTTCAGGGTCCCCTCCGGGGGCTTTTGCCCTCTCAGTTTAGTTCAGCCACTGTGTTTTGTACTTTTGCTTTTTCCAGTTTTTTCAGTGGCTGCTGTTTTTGTTACACCAGAGAACTAATTTAGGTGGTAGAGGTCGTGTGATCTCAGGTGATTTTGAAATTAGTAGAGTTGGTGTTTTTCAGGGTTTTCTGGGATTGCAGTAAGTACCCTTCCTGTCCTTTTCTATTTAGATAGTTTGGGCCCCAGCGTTTGCTCATTCTATTTTCTTTCTGTGTCAGTATTTCCTCTTGTCTAACCGCCATTACATGTTTGGGGGCTTTCTATTATCTTTGGGGTTCTGCTCCGGGGCAGATAGCTTTCCTATTTCTATCTTTAGGTGTAGTTAGTTTCTCAGGCTGTGACGAGGCGTCTAGGACCAACGTAGGAACGCTCCACGGCTGCCTCTAGTTGCGGTGGTTAGTCAGGGTACTGCAATCTCATAGATTCCAACTGCTCTGGTGTATTTCCTTTTTTGCCTGCACTCCTCAGCTACCGTAACATAACAGGGGAGGCAGAAAAAACAGGAGTGTTGGTATTAACACATTGGCAGCCCCAACTGGTTACAGACACAGATTTCCAATCCAAAACAGGATTATGAGACTGTAACCAAGGGAAACCCAGCACGATAATGTCATGCAGATTATATAGAACCAAAAATTTGCAGCACTCCTGGTGATCAGGTTCAACCCTCATTATCACCTGAGTAGAAAACTGGGGTTTATTCTCAGCCAAAGGGGTAGAATCGAACCCAGTAGGGGAATAGACTTCTGTAGGGGTATCAAGGGAAACCCACAACGTTTAGCAAAATCATAATCCATCAGGTTAATAGCTGCTCCAGAATCAACGAAAGCCTGAGCAGAAAATGAGGACAGAGAGCATATCAGAGTGACAGTTAATAAAAACTTAGTCTGAACACTACCCAAGACAACTGAGCGTGCAAAACGTCTTCCCGCTTAGGGCAGACTGAAATAGCATGAGAGGCATCACCACAGTAGAAACATAACCCATTGCGCTTTCGAAACTCATGACGCTGTGCCCCAGACACCACTCTATCACACTGCATGGGTTCAGAAGCTGGCTCACAAGGCAACACCACTCCACGCATACTTCTCCGCTCACGCAAACGTCTGTCAATCTGAATCGCCAATGACATAGAATCATTGAGACCAGAGGGGACAGGGAATCCCACCATAACATCCTTTACATTATCCGACAGACCCTTCCGGAAAAGGGCCGCCAAAGCGTCGTCATTCCATTTGGTCAGGACTGCCCACCTACGGAATCTCTGACAGTATAACTCAGCGTCATCAAGCCCTGATTTAATGCCAACAAGGCTTTTTCAGCTTGATCAGTGACATTAGGCTCATCGTACAATAACCCCAAAGCCTGAAAAAATGCATCAACATCACTCAAAACAGGATCCCCAGGTATCAGGGAAAAAGCCCAATCCTGAGGATCGCCGCGCAGGAGAGAGATGATAATTTGAACCTGCTGCGCTGCGTTTCCTGAGGACTTAGATTTTAAGGCAAAAAACAATTTACAATTATTTTTGAAATTCTGAAACTTAGCTCGATCCCTAAAAACAAATCTGGCATGGGGATCCTAGGTTCCACAACAGGCAACCTAGCAAGATATGCAGCAATACTCTGAACCTCAGTGGCAAGCTGATCCACACGGCCAGACAACTGTGCAAACTCCATTGGGAGAAAAGATCCTCCCCAGCACCCAGAGATACAGAGGGAAAAAAAAAAAAATGCAACAAACAGAAAAATATCTCTGACAACTCTGACAACCTTTTTTCTTTCACAATATTTTTTCCCTTCTGTGAGTACCATACAATTTTCAATTTTTTTGGCCGGTGATACTGTTATGTTTCGGTAGCTGAGGAGTGCAGGTAAAAAAGGCAATACACCAGAGCAGCTGGAAACTATGAGATTGCAGTACCCTGACTAACACCGCAACCAGAGGCAGCCGTGGAGCGTTCCTACGTAGGTCCTAGACGCCTCGTCACAGCCTGAGAAACTAACTACACCTAAAGATAGAAATAGGAAAGCTATCTGCCCCGGAGCAGAACCCAAAGATAATAGAAAGCCCCCAAACATGTAATGGCGGTTAGACAAGAGGAAATACTGACACAGAAAGAAAATAGTATGAGCAAACGCTGGGGCCCAAACTATCTAAATAGAAAAGGATAGGAAGGGTACTTACTGCAATCCCAGAAAACCCTGAAAAGCACCAACTCTACTAATTTCAAAATCACCTGAGATCACACGACCTCTACCACCTAAATTAGTTTTCTGGTGTAACAAAATCAAAACAGCAGCCACTGAAAAAACTGGAAAAAGCAAAAGTACAAAACTCAGTGGCTGTACCAAACTGAGAGGGCAAAAGCCCCGGAGGGGACCCTGAAGGCCCCCACAGAAGTGCAGGACAAAATGCAAAAATATAGCACAAACACAAAAGAAGAAAATGTCTTATCTGATAGCAGGAGATGCAGACACGACACAGCAGGCTACAAGGGAAACTGGAAAGAAGGATTCAGACCAGAACAATTGATCACCGGCAACCCTGATGGGAAAATGACTCCCTTATATAAGACCAGTCAGTAACACCTGATTCCCAGTCCTCACAATCTTCACTAGTACCGCTTGTAACCACCAGAGGAAGCCTCTGCTCAGAACTCATCTCAAACCCATTCACAACAGATTTCCAATCCAAAACAGGATTATGAGACTGTAACCAAGGGAAACCTAGTACAATAATGTCATGCAGATTATGCAGCACCAGAAATTTGCAACTCTCCTGATGATCTGGTTCAACCCTCATTATCACCTGAGTAGAAAACTGGGGTTTATTCTCCGCCAAAGGGGTAGAATCAATGCCCAGTAGGGGAATAGACTTCCGCAGGGGTATCATGGGAAACCCACAATGTTTGGCAAAGTCAAAATCCATCAGGTTAATAGCTGCTCCAGAATCAACAAAAGCCTGATCAGAAAATGTGGACAGGGAGCAAATCAGGGTAACAGTCAACAGAAATTTAGTCTGAACACTACCCAAGACAACTGAGCGTACAAAATGTCTTCCCCACTTAGGGCAGACAGAAATAGCATGGGAAGAATCACCACAGTAGAAACATAACCCATTGCGCTTACGAAACTCATGACGCTGAGTCCCAGAAGTCACACCATCACACTGCATGGGCTCAGGAGCTGGCTCACAAGGCAACACTATCTCGCGCATACCTCAGCGCTCACGCAAACGTCTGACCAGAGGGAACAGGGAATCCCACCATAACGTCCTTTATTTTTTCTGACAGACCCTTTCGAAAAAGGGCTGCCAAAGCATCATCATTCCATTTGGTCAGGACTGCCCACTTTTGAAATTTCTGACAGTACAACTCAGCGTCTTCAAGACCCTGATTTAATGCCAACAAGGTCTTTTCTGCTTGATCAGTGACATTAGGTTCATCGTACAATAACCGAGAGAGAGTGTCAGTGAAAAAGCCCAATCCTGAGGGTCGCCGCGCAGCAGGGAGATGACAATTTGAACCTGCTGTGCTGCGTTCCCTGAGGCCTTAGGCTTTAAGGCAAAAAACAACTTACAGTTATTTTTGAAATTCAGAAATTTAGATCGATCCCCCAAAAACAAATCTGGCATTGGGATCCTAGGCTCCACAACCTGTAACCCAGCAAGATAGGTAGCAATACTCCGAACCTCAGTGGCAAGCTGATCCACACAGCCAGACAACTGTGCAAACTCCATTGAGAGAAAAAAAAAATCCTCCTCAGCACCCAGAGAAAAGAGGGGAAAGAAAAAAAAATGCAACAAACAGAGTTTCCTTATTACTATTTTCCCTTTCTGTGAGTACCATACAATTTTCAGTTTTTGGGCCGGTTGTAGTGTTATGTTTCGGTAACTGAGGAGAAAAAGCAAAAAATAGCAAAAGCGGTAATACACCAGAGAGGCTGGAACCTATTGGATTGCAGTAACCTGAACTAACCACACAACTAGAAGTATCCGTGGAGCGCTCCTATGGTGATCCTAGACGCCCCGTCACAGCCTGAGAGATAACTACACCTAAAGGCAGAAAGATGAAAGCTATCTGCCCCGGAGCAGATCCCCAAAGAAAATAGGAAGCCCCCAAACATGTAATGGCGGTTAGACAAGAAGATAGCACGGACACAGACAGAAAATAGAATGAGCAAATGCTGGGGCCCAATCTCTCTAGACAGAAAAGTACAGGAAAGAATTCTGACTGCAATCCAAAAAAAACCCTAATAAAAATACCAACACTTCTGATTGCCAAAAAACCTGAGATCACACGATCTCATCCACCTAAATCAGATCTCTGGTGTAACAAAACGCTATTCAGCAAAAAAAAGTAACAAAGGAGCCAAGCAAAAGTGCAGACACAAATGGAGCACAATTGCAGCGCCAGACCCCCAAAAGGGGACAGGCTGCAGTCCACTGCAAGCAGCAAACCAGCAGAGAAAATCAAACAGAGGAAAAAATAAACAGCAAATACTTATCTGAATGAGAGCAGGAAACTAGCAGTGCTTCAAGCAAGACCAGCAGGAACAATTGATAACCAGCAAGGCTGCTGGGAACTCAGGCCACTTATATCCTACCATTCAGCGCCAGCTGAAGGCCATTCGGTAATCAGTTCATTACCCTCAGTAACCACCGGAGGGAGTCCCAGCTCAAAAGCCGCCTCCAGCATATTCACAACAAGTAATGAACCTTCCCAGGAGTGGCCAGCAGACCAAAATTACACCAAGAGCTCATCCAAGTGGTCAGAAAAGACCCCACAAAATTCAAATAACTGCAGACCTCACTTGCCTCAGTTAAGGTCAGTGTTTATGACTCCTCCATATGAAATAGACTGGGCAAATAATGGCTTGCATGGCAGAGTGCCAAAAAGAAAACCACTGCTGAGAAATAAGAGCATAAAGGCTCAACTCAGTTTTGTCAAAAAACATCTTGATCATCTCCAAGACTTTTGTGAGAATACTCTGTGGACTTCTGAGACTGAATTTGAACTTTTAGGAAGGTGTATGACCCATTACATATGGCTTAGAAGTAACACACACATTGCCCAAAACAAATGAGCGCGAAAAACGTCTTCCCCCTTTAGGGCAGACGGTAATAGTATGAAAAGCATCCCCACAATAAAAACACAACTTATTACTCTTTCGAAATTCTCAACGCTGAGCCCAGAAACAACCCCATCACACTGCATGGGCTCAGGTGCCCGTTCGAAAGGTAACACCACCTCTCGCATAGTTTTACGTTCACGCAGGCGTCGGTCAATTTGAATAGCTAATGACATAGAATCGTTGAGCCCGAGGGGACAGGAAATCCCACCATAATATCTTTTGCGGTCTCTGCCAGACCTTTCCGAAAAAGAGCTGCTAGTGCATCATTGTTCCATTTAGTAAGGACTGCCCGTTTTCGGAATTTCTGACAATATAACTCTGCAGTTTCCTGACCCTGGTTCAATGCCAACAAGGTTTTTTCAGCTTGATCAATCACATTAGGTTCATCGTACAATAATCCCACAGCTTGAAAAAACACATCAACATTAACCAACACAGGATCTCCAGCTGTCAGGGAAAAGGCCCAGTCCTGAGGGTTGCCGCGCCACAGGGAGATAACAATTTGAACCTGATGCGCTGCGTTCCCCGAGGACTTAGGTTACAAGGCAAAAAACAATTTACAATTATTCCTAAAGTTCAAAAATTTAGACCGATCCCCAGAAAATAAATCAGGCAGAGGAATCCCAGGTTCTATATCAGAAAACTGAGTGAGATAAGCAGAAATTCCCCGAACTTCAGTAGCGAGCGGCTCAACACGACCAGACAACTGCAAAATCTCCATTGAAGAAGAAAGAAAATTCTCCTACGGCCCCTAGAGAAAAAGAGGAAAAAAAAACCTCTGAAACTCTTTTTTTTTTACTATTCTTTCCTTCTTTTCAGTACCCTAGGATTTTGGTTAGGCTGGTGATTCTGTTATGATATGGTAGCCGAGGAGGACAGTAACAAAAATAGCAAAGGCAGCCAGTCACCCAGAGAGGTTGGTAACTAATGGATTGCAGACCCCTAAACTAACCGCACAACTAGAAGCAGCCGCGGGACGTACCTACGATGACTTAGACGCCTCGACACAGCCGGAGAATTAGCTAAGCCTAGAGATAGAAAGGGGAAAGCTAACTGCCCCGGAGTAGCACCCCAAAGGAATAAGTAGCCTCAACACATATATTGGCGGTGAGACAAGATGAAATACAAACGCAGGCAGAAAATAGAGTAAGCAAACGCTGGGGCCCAAAATGGTCTAGATAGGACAGGACAGAATAGAATACTTTCTGCAATCCAGCAAAACCCTAGGAAAAATTCCAGCACTTCTGATTCCAAAAAATACTGAGACCACACGATCTCTCCCCTCTAGATCAGAACTCTGGTGTGAACAGGTAGCTACCCAGCAGCCACTGAAATAACAGGGACTGAACAAATGAACAGAGATAAATGAGAAACAGAGAACAGCGCAGGCCCCAGCAGGGGAACCCGGCTAACCTCACTCAGAAAGCTGTAAAAACAAAAGAAAACAAAACCGCAGAAAATAACTTATCTGAAAGTTGCAGGAGACAGCAGAAAAAAAGCTGAATTACAAACTGGACCAGGAAGAGACAACTAATCTCCTGCGAGGATCATGGGAAAGTTACTCCCTTTAATCTCCCCAGTCATCACTCCCAGATTGCCAATCGTCCGCAGCTGAATCCTCTGCTGAAGGGCCTCTGTCAGTCAAGACAGCTTCATTAATATCAACAGCCACCAGAGGGAGCCCCAACTCAGAATCCAGAGCATTCACAACAGGTATTACTGCTGCCTCCAATGTTGCAGGTTTAGTGTTCAATTCTCGGGAGGAGGAACTACAGATTAGTGACTACACACAGTGAAGATGTGAATGAAGAATTCACTGTAAGAGACATCGCAAAGAGTGTGAAGGAAATTCAGGACATTGTCCTGTCCTTTCAGGACAACTCCCCCAGTCTCAATGAATCTGAAATGTTTGGAAGACATCTATATATTCATATGTGTGTATATATACTGTATCTTTATGACCGAATGTCTTTTACTTGTTTTAAAATGACATAAAGGAGAATAAAAAATATAAATAGACACAAGATATACTGTATACTTCTGGCTACTACATTTTCAGCCTAAAGAAAATGTGCAGCTGGTAGACATAGAGCAGTCTACTTTACTCTTTAAATGTGATCGTAATAGTGAATTCTATGGGCATAATATAATGGAAAAAATGTTCACCTATTATGTGGATTGAGCAGAAAAACTTCATTACTGTTTCACACATTTCATATGACATTGTATGCTTCATTTGATAAATTCATAAATTCCTTGCATTTTATCTACTATTAATGCTGTTAATTAGGAAAAGTGACTGGGAGGAAGACTTTACCATTGTCCTAGTGGTATTAAATAGATGTTGTGTCATGAGATCACTCCTTCTCATAAATGTGGAATTCAATGAGCCATAATTATCTGCTCCAGGGAAAAGTAATTGAAACCTATAAATCAGTATTTTCTGCTTACTCAATAAATCTCATTAAATCACCATTACACATAATTAACAGTCTCTTTAAACGGTCAAGAAAAAAGATAAATCCACTGCATTTATTTTTTATTGGTGCAGCATTTTGAGCAAATATCAAGGATACATTCAAAAGAACGATAAAGCATGATGCAAAGATTTATCCACTATATGAAGGAAAGTATGTGGGCACCAGACAATAAATGGAATCCTTAAGTAGGTTTTTATCCCCCAAACTAAGGTCATTTATGTAAAATTCCTATAATGTTGCTGACCTCCAGATCATTGTTTTGTAACAGGGACATATTTTGGTGGGACAGGTTGGGCATTTTCTCTGGGCACAGCCGGCAGGGAAGCGCCGTTGGCCGCTTGATATGACGGTCAAAGGTATTCCCGGCAGCTGCAATTTACTTCCCCCTGGTGTGGGATTTTGAATACGTTGCTTTAAATTGTACTTGTATATTTTAGGCACTAGTACAAAAAAAAGCCCTGACCACCGGGACTTCCAGGTTAGGGCAATGTCAGCAGCTTGATTAGGTAATCTGATCATGCTGTTAACATCACTCTGCCACTCCATATAAGCAAGGTAAACATCAGTATGGTAAGTGCTCCAATAGAGCTGATTAAATTGAACACTAATTGTAATGTAATTTATTGTGAGGGGTCAGTATGGTGGGTTGGGATTTTGATGAGACATTATGGAGAGGGAGAAATGTGTGAGGATACAGTATACTTGTTTGTACTTGAATATAATTGTTTGTTCAGATGAACAAGGTACCTTCAGGTATCTTTAAATTGTACCCAAGGATGAGCCAGACTTTTGCAAGTCAACAATTCTCTTCCTGATATCTTGGTTGATTTCTTTAGACTTTCCGATGATCCTACACATAGAATCTGTGTGTTTTAGGTGTGCATTAAAATTCATTCACAGGTGTGTCTCTAATTAACTCAGATGTTGCCAAAACTATCAGAAGCTTCCAAACACATGACATCGTCATATGGCCAGTCCAAAATTGTTTAAAGGCATAGTAATCTTAGTGTATGTAAACTTTTGACTTTGCGATAAGTAGAAAAAAATGCCTTAAAACATTCTCTCTCTCTCATTATTCTGGCATTTGGCAAATATTAATAATTATGCTAATCCTAATTGACGAAAAACGATAAAGGTTTATTCTGATTTCATGTCAGATATTGAGAAAAACATGCATTTACTTTTTATATAGTGTATGCAAACTTCTGGTTTCAACTGTGTGCACATACAGTGCAGTTTAAAAACATTATTTAACCCCTCTCTGCCATCTGACGTACTATTCCGTCCATGTGACCCTGGACCTCATTCCCATGGACGGAATAGTACGTCATATGCGATCAGCTGCGCTCCCAGGGGGAGCGCAGCTGATCGCGGCCGGGTGTCAGCTGTTTTTCACAGCTGACATCCAGCACTATATGTCAGGAGTGGTCACGGACCGCTCCCGGCACATTAACCCCTGGCACACCGTGATCAAACATGATCGCGGTGTACCGGGGGCACAAGGGAGGATCGCGCAGGGAGGGGGCTCCCTGCGCGCTCCCCTGAGACCCTCAGAACAGCGTGATGTGTCGCGCTGTTCGAGGGTCCGTCCTCCCTCCAGGTCCCCGGATCCAAGATGGCGCCGGGGTCCTGCAGGGAGGCGGCTTCCTCAGCGCCTGCTGAGAGCAGGCGCTGAGGAAGCCTGCAGCGATGCCAGAGCGATCACTGGTGTGACAGAGTGCTGTGCACACTGTCACACCAGCGATCTGCTAAAATACTGTGATGTCCCACCCTGGGACAAAGTAAAAAAGTAAAAAAAATAAAATAAAAAGTGGTAAAAAAAATCATAAAAAAAAAAAATATTCCCCAATAAATTAATTTCTTCCTGTAAATAAAAAAAACAAAACATTAAAAGTACACATAATTGGTATCGCCGCGTCCGTAACGACCCCCCTATAAAACTGTCCCACTAGTTAACCCTTTTAGTGAACTCCTTAAAAAAAAATAAAAACTAAGCAAAAAATCAATGCTTTATCATCATACCGCTGAACAAAAATTGGAATAACACGCAATCAAAAAGACCGATATAAATAAACATGGTACCGCTGAAAACGTCATTTTGTCCCGCAAAAAACGAGCCATCATACAGCATCATCAGCGAAAAATAAAAAAGTTATAGCTCGCAGAATAAAGCGATGCAAAAATAATAATTTTTTATATAAAATTGTTTTTATTCTATAAAAGCGCCAAAATATAAAAAAATGATATAAATGAGGTATCGCCGTAATCGTACTGACCCGAAGAATAAAACTGCTCTATCAATTTTACCACACACGGAACGGTATAAACGCCTCCCCAAAAGAAATTCATGAATTGCTGATTTTTGTTCATTCTAATCTCCCAAAAATCGAAATAAAAAAGCGATCAAAAAATGTCACGTGGTCATAAATGGTACCAATAAAAACGTCACCTCGTCCCGCAAAAAATAAGACCTCACATGACAAAAATTATGGCTCTCAAAAAGTGGTGATGCAAAAAACTATTTTTTGCAATAAAAAGCGTATTTTAGCGTGACAGCTGCCAATCATAAAAACCCGCTATAAATAGTAAATCAAACCCCCCTTTATCACCCCTTAGTTAGGGAAAAATAATAAAATTAAAAAATGTATTTATTTCCATTTTCCCATTAGGGTTAGAGTTGCAGCTAAAGTTAGTGTTAGGGTTGGCGCTAACGTTAGGATTAGGGTTAGGGTTGGGATTAGGGTTAGGGGTGTGTTAGGGTTAGGTTTGTGGTTAGGGTTGGGACTAGGGTTAGGGGTGTGTTGGGGTTAGGGTTGGAGTTAGAATTGGGGGGTTTCTGCTGTTTAGGCACATCAGGGGCTCTCCAAATGTGACATGGCGTCTGATCTCAATTCCAGACAATTCTGCGTTGAAAAAGTCAAACGGTGCTCCTTCACTTCTGAGCTTTGCCATGCACCCAAACAGTAGTTTACCCCCACATATGGGGTATCAGCGTACTCTGGACCACAAGAGTTATTGTGCAATTTGTCCTATTTCTTCTGTTACCCTTGGGAAAATAAAAAACTGGGGGCGACAAAATCATTTTTGTAAAAAAAAAAAGGATTTTTTTTGTTTTTACGGCTGTATGTTATAAAACTTCTGTGAAGCACTTGGGGCTTCATAGCGCTCACACACATCTTGATAAGTTCCTTGTGGGGTCTATTTTCCAAAATGGGGTCACTTGTGGGGGTTTCCACTGTTTAGGCGCATCAGGGGCTCTCCAAATGCGACATGACGCCCCAGACCATTTCATCAAAGTCTGCAATCCAAAACGTCACTACTTCCCTTCCGAGCCCAGACGTGCACCCATACAGTAGTTTTCTCCCACATATTGGGTATCAGCGTACTCAGGACAAATTGGACAACAAATTTTGGGGTCCAATTACTCCTGTTACCCTTGTGAAAATAAAATATTGGGGGCGAAAAAATCATTTTTGTAAAAAAAAAAGGATTTTTTATTTTTTACGGCTGTACGTTATAAACTTCTGTGAAGCACTTCGGGGTTCAAAGTGCTCACCACACATCTAAATAAGTTCCTTGTGGGATCTATTTTCCAAAATGGGGTCACATGTGGGGGGTTTCTACTGTTTAGGCGCATCAGGGGCTCTCCAAATGCGACATGACGCCCACAGACCATTCCATCAAAGTCTGCAATACAAAACGTCACTACTTCCCTTCCAAGCCCCGACATGCGCCCATACAGTAGTTTTTTCCCACATATTGGGTATCAGCATACTCAGGACAAATTGGACAACAACTTTTGGGGTCCAATTTCTCCTGTTACCCTTGTGAAAATAAAATATTGGGGGCGAAAAAATCATTTTTGTAAAAAAAAAACGGATTTTTTATTTTTACGGCTGTACGTTATAAACTTCTGTGAAGCACTTCGGGGTTCAAAGTGCTCAACACACATCTGGATAAGTTCCTTGTGGGGTCTATTTTCCAAAATGGGGTCACTTGTGGGGGGTTTCCACTGTTTAGGCGCATCAGGGGCTCTCCAAATGCGACATGATGCCCCAGATCATTCCATCAAAGTCTGCAATCCAAAACGTCACTACTTCCCTTCCGAGCCCAGACGTGCACCCATACAGTAGTTTTCTCCCACATATTGGGTATCAGCGTACTCAGGACAAATTGAACAACAAATTTTGGGGTCCAATTTCTCCTGTTACCCTTGTGAAAATAAAATATTGGGGGCGAAAAAATCATTTTTGTAAAAAAAAAACGGATTTTTTATTTTTACGGCTGTACGTTATAAACTTCTGTGAAGCACTTCGGGGTTCAAAGTGCTCACCACACATCTAGATAAGTTCCTTGAGGGGTCTAGTTTCCAAAATGGTGTCATTTGTGGGGGTTTTCCACTGTTTAGGCAGATCAGGAGCTCTCCAAACACGACATGGCATCCAGCCAATTCTGCATTGAAAAAGTCAAACGGCGCTACTTCCCTTCCAAACTCTGCCATGCACCCAAACAGTGGCTTACCCCCACATATGGGGTATCAGCGTACTCAGGACAAATTGCACAATAACTTTTGTAGTCTTGTTCCTTTTGGGAAAATAAAAATTGGGGTGAAAAGATCAATTTTGTGGAAAAAATATGATTTTTAATTTTACGGCTCTACGTTATAAACTTGTGTGAAGCACTTGGGGTTCAAATTGCTCACCAAAGATCTAGATAAGCTCCTTAGGGGTCTAGTTTCCCAAATGGGGTCACTTGTGGGGGGTTTCCACTGTTTAGGCACATCAGGGGCTCTCCAAATGCAACATGGCATCCGATCTCAATTCCAGCCAATTTTAGTTTGAAAAAGTCAAACAGCGCTCCTTCCCATCCGAGCTCTGACGTGCGTCCAAACAGTGGTTCCCCCCCACATATGGGGTATCAGCGTACTCAGGACAAATTGGACAACAACTTTTGTGGTCCAATTTCTCCTGTTACCCTTGGGAAAATAAAAAATTAGTGACTAAAAGATAATTTTTGTGGGAAAAAAATAGGATTTTTTATTTTCATGCCCGGGCATTATAAACTTGTGTGAAGCACTTGGGGGTTCAAAGTGCTCACCAAAGATCTAGATAAGTTCCTTAGGGGGTCTAGCTTCCAAAAGGTGGTCAATTGTGGGGGGTTTCCACTGTTTAGGCTCATCTGGGGTACTACAAACGGAACATGTCCCCCATCAATGTTTGCATTCCAAAACGTTACTGCTTCCTTTCCAAGCCCTGCCGTGCGCCCAAACAGTTTCTCCCCCCACATATGGGGTATCAGCGTACTCAGGACACTGTGGGGGGTTTCCACTGTTTAGGCACATCAGGGGCTCTCCAAACGCGACATGGCGTCCAATCTCAACTCCAGCCAATTTTAGTTTGAAAAAGTCAAACGGCGCTCCTTCCCTTACGAGCTCTGCCGTGTGCCCAAACAGTGGTTTTTCCCCACATATGGGGTATCGGTGTACTCAGGAGAAATTGCACAACAACTTTATCTGCCCATTTTCTCCTTTTACCCTTGTGAAAATAAAAAAAAGTTTGTAAAAGATCATTTTTGTGGGCAAAAAGTTAAATATTCATTTTTTCCTTCCACGTTGCTTCAGCTCCTGTGAAGCACCTGAAGGGTTAATAAACTTCTTGAATGTGGTTTTGAGTACCTTGAGGGGTGAAGTTTTTAGAATGGTGTCACTTTTGGGTATTTTCTGCTATATAGACCCTCAAAGTGACTTCAAATATGAGGTGGTCCCTAAAAAAAATGGCTTTGTAAATTTTGTTGTAAAAATGAGAAATCGCTGGTCAACTTTTAACCCTTATAATTTCCTAACAAAAAAAAATTTAGGTTCCAAAATTGTGCTGATGTAAAGTAGACATGTGGGAAATGTTATTTCTTAACTATTTTGTGTGACATATTTCTCTGTTTTAAGGGAAAAAAAAAATAAAAATTTGAAAATTGCAAAATTTTCAAAATTTTTGCCATATTTGCGTTTTTTTCAAAAATAAATGCAAGGTATATCGAAGAAATTTTACCACTAACGTGAAGTACAATATATCACGAGAAAACAATCTCAGAATCGCGAAGATCCGTTGAAGCATTCCAGAGTTATAACCTCATAAAGAGACAGTGGTCAGAATTGTAAAAGTTGGCCCGGTCATTAACGTGCAAACCACCCTTGGGGGTGAAGGGGTTAATGACAGAGAAGACAAAGAAATATGAAAAGAAATATATATGCATGTATATACATATATATATATATATACGTAAGCTAGATAGCTGGTTAGTAGTGTAACATGATTTCAGGTTTTAAATATAACCCTACGAGAACCCGTGTAGTCAGAAGATATATCCAAACAGCTTCCTTATTGCTTAATGCCTTTTCTCTGTCCCACCTCATATATCTTTGGGAACATATTTTACAGCATAAAAAATACAGCCTGACAGTCTGATATTTGTTTTTTATGTACTGAACTAAAATGATTAGATGCATTGAACACATTGTGGTTTGTATGCTGGTTAACATCATAAAGGTGTTCACATATCCTTGAAACCATACTCTGGTGGTAGATCCAACATATTTAAGATTGCAAGCACGGCATTCTAGAACATAAACTGTATATTCTGAGTTGCAATTTGAAAAATGTGTTATTATAAAAGTTTTGAACCCATCAGAATTAGAATAAGTTTGCTTCCTGATGGAGTGTGTGCATGTCTTGCAGGGAAATTGGCCACATTTGAAATAACCATTTACAGAATGCCCATGATGGGAAGTAGAGTTGAGTGAAACAGGTCGGTCAGATTCAAAAGTCGCCGACTTTCGTGCAGTCGGCCATGCGGTCATCGACCCCAGCACCCAAGTCGGTTTTCCCATAATGCTTGCAGGTGCCTTTTTTCAGCCAATGAGCAAGTACGTACACTGTGGGCAACGAGATGACATGTGCAGCGTCCACCACCATCTTAGAGAAGGGCATTGCAGTGATTGGCTTGCTTTGGGGGGCGTCATAGTGTCTATAAAAGCCCTGAGCGCCGACCTCCATTTTACTTCTGCTATTAACAGTAGGGAGAGGTTACTGACGCTGTTTATCAGTAGGGAGAGAGTTAGGCAGGAAGTTTTTCTGTGTTTGTGCTGATAGCAATTGTGCTGTACAGTTAGTGTGCAGTGACAGGGGAGGATTTTCTTGTGTGCAGCAGCGCTGGTTATTAGGCTGCCTGATAGCTGTATTGCTGTGTGTACACTGCTGTGCAGACTGCTTTTTGCACAGCACTAATACTTTTATTCTTTTTTTTCTGCACACTTACCGACCTTTCATTTTTTCCCACACCGTATAGAGCTGTACGCTACTCACACACTACCGTGTACCGGCTGGTATCACGGACAAATACATGCTGACTATCTGTGTGTGACTCCGGAAATACTGTATATACGGAGATTGCAATTTTCCAATACACCATATATAGCTGTACGCTTCTGAGACCGTACCGTATATCTGCTTCTTTGTATTACGGTCAAATCCATACTGAGTGAGCGTCTGTGTGTGACTCCGGAAATATATACGGAGATTGCAATTTTCCCCTACACCGTATACAGCTGTACGCTTCTGAGACAGTACCGTATATCTGCTCTTTGTATTACGGTCAAATCCATACTGAGTGAGCGTCTGTGTGTGAATCCGGAAAAATATACGGAGATTTAAATTTTCCCCTACGCCATATACAGCTGTACGCTTCTGATACAGTACCATATATCTGCTGGTATTTTTGGTACATTTTCCCAAACATGAGGAAGTATGGTGGAAGAGGCCAAGGACATGGGCGGGGGGAGGCCAGCTGGGAATGATGGAGGTGGCGGTGGTGCATCTGCTGGTAGTGCCAAAAGCCCAACAGCACCTAAGGCAGGAGGTGTTGACCTGCGTCATCGTCTGGTTCCAGAAGGCCTGGAAGGCTCCCTTTTCTGGGAGTAGGTAAACCGCTTTTAAAGCCGGAGCATCAGGTTTACATTGCGGAAACAGCCTCCAGCTCTATCACCTCCTTTTCTGAACTTTCAAAAAATGCAAGCACTGAGTCATCAGTTACACATATGAAAATTCCAGTTTGGAATATTGATCAATGCTTACAAGCTCAATTTATCATATAACCAAAATCCTACCCCACACAAGAGGCCAGAATCAGAGCTTTATAATTTTTTTCATTTTATTCATATAAAAAGTAACAATGAAAAAGAGTATATATTACAGAGTAGCACAAAAAAAGCAGGTCATGAGAAAAGGACAATTTTTCCCCCACTATGTAATGCACTAAACATTACTGGTCAATAACTACTATTAGGTTATCGGTCCACTGATATTTATATATAAATAGACAATAAGTGCATATGTGCAGGACCACATGTCAGAAACAGATTGAAACTACCCAGAATGAATATAACATGGATCCATGAATAAGGTGCAAACGTGCAGTTCAGAAGGCTATCGCCAGACAAGTATATCATAGTAGTAAGGTAGTGCAAAAAAATGAACAACAATAACAGGGTTACATGTACCAAAATATGAACAGCGGCAGGCTGAGGTCAGGACTCTCTCCCACATGTAAGTTCATATTGTAATATATACTCTTTTTCATTGTTACTTTTTATATGAATAAAATGAAAAAATTTATAAAGCTCTGATTCTGGCCTCTTGTGTGGGGTAGGATTTTGGTTATACTGAGTCATCAGTGCAGGCTCCTGGTCAGGAACGACACCATTCCTTGTGTCCTTCACCCCCACCAAAAGTGAAGGATGCGACTGGCCATACTTCAGATTACTCCATCGAGCTGTTTTCACATACCATGCCTGGGTTATCAAGTCAAATACTGAATTCCCCAATCCAAGATGAATATGACATGGAGTGCACTGATGCACAGCCACTGCTATCTGATTCTGCTGGTACATTCATCCAGAGCACTACATTGCCCTCGCAGTCTTCTGAGCCAGAATCTGACCCTGATGATAATCAGGTGTCTCTTGTTAGGGTCTGCGGAACGCACCAAATATATGATGTAGAGAGGTGCGTTCGCAGCCCGGGGTCCACCGTGCAGGCAGAGCCTGCTGCTAGTAAAATGGCGCAAGAAGCAAACTCTGTTATCCCGCAGAATCGCCAAAATAAACGCCGTAACGCGCTGTGGCAATATGTGCGAACTCTGTTATTCCACAGAGCTGCTAGAAGGAGTGCCGCAGCGCTATATGGCGATGTGTGCGAACTCACTTAACACCACCGAGTCGCAAAATAAACACGCTAGGGCGCTGTCTAGCGTTGAAAGCGAACCCTGTTACGTCACAGAGCCGCAGAGACAAACTTCTATGTCCTGTCAGGCACCCAGGTACACAGTTGACTGCTAAGCGAACATAGAACGTGATCATGCGCTAATGTCCTCACAGGAGTCACCCGCAATCTATGGCGTCTGAACGCCAGGCCCTGAATACGGCAATCAAACTCCTCACCGGTTATGCAGGTAATCTAGGGCATCTAGGACACCGACCCTGACCAGCTAGCATACCAAGCTCCTCACCGATTAAGTCGGTATTGTAATGGCGTATTTCAGCCGCCCTAACCACACACACGCATGACCACACTGGCGCAAAGCATATAAAGGTTGATATTAGCTCATGGCGGCCCAGCCATGCCACCCTTTTATAGTAACAGCTACAGGACCTGCCAGAAACAAGGACCAATGAGAAACTGTTCCAAAACACAAGTAGTTTCAGGACCTTCCTGGCGGACCAATAGGAGCTGCTGTAATACCTGAACATGTGACCCCTGATCTCCAATGAGAGATCTTACCCTGGGCATGCTCAGAAGGGGAAACGCAGGACTTCGTCCCAAAGACGTCTGCTCCAGCACTGGCAATAATAGCAGATCCAGGAGAGGCAGCAGCAAGTCTCTGCACAGTATTGGAATGGGCAAGACACTGGGACCGACGTCTCTGCTGAGCAGGCTCCACTGCGGCCGGAGATGAATGGGGGACCGCAGCGGGACTGGTTCGAGACTCCCCTTGTGCAGCAGTGGGAACTTGAACCCTAACATCACTTCCCGCATACTCTAACACCTTACACGGTGACACAGAGGAAGGTGCAGATGAAATTGAAGAGGAGGTGATGGTGATCCAGTTGTTGACCCGGATTGGCATCCATTGGGGGAAGAGGGTGCCGCTGGCAATAGCTCAGGAGAGGAGGAGGATCCGCGACAGGCATCGACATCGCAGCTGTGGTTATCTGGCAGGCTCGTAGCTGTCCAAAAACGTGTTAAAAACACAAAAAGAGGTGCAGGACAGCTTGGCAAGATGGTCAAATTAACACTGTTTGCAAGCCCTGAAAATTTATCCCATAGTAGGAAGAGTGCAGTGTGGCACTTTTTTGACCAAAATCTTTTTGATGAGGCGAAGGTTATTTGTAAGAAGTGCGGAAGGACCTTTAGCCGAGATAAAAATCTCCGAAAATTGAATACCAGTTGCATGCTTAGATATTTAAACACCATGCACTTGCAAGCGTGGACGTACTACAAAACCTCACTGGCTTTGAACACCTACATTGCCAAACTGATCTCATTAGAGTTGATGCCCTTCCATTTGGTTGAAAGCGCAGCGTTCCGAGAGCTCATGGCCTACGCTGTCCAACGCTATGATCTACCCAGTCGGCACTTCTTTTCTAGAAAAGCTATCCCTGCCCTCCACCTGCATGTGAAAGACTGCATTGTCCATGCACTCAAACAATCAGTGAGTGGAAAGGTGCACCTCACAATAGATTCATGGGCCAGTAGGCATGGCCAGGGCCGTTACGTCTCCATCACTGCGCACTGGGTTAATGTGGTGGATGCAGGGTCCACAGGGGACAGCGGCGGTGGGAAAGTAATGCCTAGCCCACGGTATAGGCAACAGTTGGCTGTAGGCGTTTGACTCTCCTCCTCCTCCAGAAGCAAAAGCTTGTCGACAGAGCGCAGTCGCACGAGTACTCCATCCGCAGCTGCCAGTGTTGCACACGAGGTGTCCCACTATCGATCAGCTAGTGGTAAGAGTCAGCAGGCTGTTTTAAAGATGATGTCTTTGGGTGACAACAGACACACCGCGGAGGTACTGGCTGACTACTTGCAGTGAGAAACTGAGTCATGGCTGGGCAGTCTACATCTTGAGCCAGGCAAGGTAGTCAGTGATAACGGCCGTAATTTTTTGGTGGCCATAGCCCTGGCAAAACTCAGACACATACCTTGCCTGGCTCACACCTTGAACCTGGTGGTGCAGTGCTTCATAAATAATTATCCAGAGTTACCAGTCCTGCTCCATAAGGTGCGAAGACTGTGCTCGCACATCCGTCGCTCGCCTGTTGACTCCAGTCATATGCAGAGGCTGAAGCGATCGCTCCACCTCCCCAAGCACCGCCTAATCATAGACGTTGCAACAAGGTGGAATGCCACCATGCACATGGTTGAGAGGCTGTACGAACAGAGGCAGGCTGTAATGCATTTGTGGGAGGATCCACAGGCAGGTAGTTTGAGGACGGACATGGAGTTGTCGAGTGTGCAGTGGTCAAAGCTGAAAGACCTCTGTAAAGTCCTTCAGTGTTGAGGAATTCAGCGGAGGAGGAAGCGGAGGAAAAGGAGGAGGGAAGCCTTGATGACAGTCAGCCATTGTCTGCTCAGAGAACTGTCCTAGATGATGTGGAGGAAGAAGAAGAGGAGGAGGAGGGGGATGATTAATTACGGGAGGAGGATGCTTCTCAGGGGGTAAGAGAAAATGTTGGCTTGCCAAGGTCAGGTACAGGGTTTGTGCGTGACTGTAGGCATGTGGATTTGGCAGAAAGTGCTTCTCCACCCACCACTGGCAGTGCATCATTGACACCTGGAACATTGGCTCACATGTGTGATTATGCCTTGCGGATCCTAAAAAGGGTCCCCCGCATTGCCAAAATTATGAAGGATGACGACTACTGGTTGGCCAGCATCCTCGATCCATGCTATAAAGGAAAATTACAGAACATCATGCCACAGGAGAACCTAGAGCTAATATTGGTGAACAAACAAGCAACTCTGCTAAAACGTTTGTTAGAGGCATTCCCAGCACACAGCAGTGGTGCAGGTTCTACCACCAGTCGTACTGGGCCAAATGGAAGAGGTGTTCGTGGTGCACACAGCCTAAGTGGCGTTGGAGACAGGGGTTTCATGACCATGTTGTGGACTGATTTCTCAAGTACCGCTCACACGACTGGTTATACTGAATCGATTGCAACAGACAGGAGACAGCAGTTGTCAACTATGGTTAAAAATTACTTCTCCTCGCCTATCGATGTTCTCCATCACAGTTCATTACCCTTTGACTACTGAGCCTGTAAACTCGACACCTGGCCTGAATTGGCACTATATGCCTTACAGGAGCTCACTTGCCCTGCTGGTAGTGTGCTATCAGAAAGAGTCTTCAGTGCTGCTGGATCAATCATGATAGAAAGAAGGACCCGTCTGTCGACCCAAAATGTTGATGATCTCACCTTCATTAAAATGAACCATGCATGGGTTTCAAAGGATTTTGTCCCACCTTCCACTGATGACACATATGTTACAAGCAAAATGGCTCGCTTTGTCCTCCTCTTCCTCGGACTTTTCGAATTCCTCCATTTGCAGCTGATGAATGTCCAGCCTACACCTCAACATATGCCATTTTTCCACCTCCCTAACTGGGCTGTCCCCCCCCATGGCCAGGGTCACAACCTGGCGCACCCAGGCAACTGCCGGTGCCCTGAGCAGGTGGAGGGGCCCACTCTTGGGCGACGGCACTGGCACAGGGCCACTCATAGTACAATAAAGTGTCTCTGATTGTGGGGGGGCCCACTCGCCGTCAGACACACCGGCGTACTATGAGGGGCCCTGTGCCAGTACCGGCGCCCACGAGTGGGCCCCCTCTGCTTGCTCAGGGCCCCAGCACTTGCAATACTTACCTCTCCCTGCTCCACCGCTGTGGAGTCTGGGCACTTAAATCCTTCAAAGGGACGGCCACTATAATTTTGGTGAACTGATCGATGATGGTTAAGACGGAGCTATGGCCTGTCCTGCTGGGCTCTACCTTCAGATGATCAATGGCTACCATTTCTAATGGACGTCGATTCACAATCAGATGCAATGGTGCTTTCTGATCAGCTTTCACAATTTTCCTAGTCACAGACATGTGACATTCCTGGCACCATTTTTCAATGTCTCCTCTCATGCCAATCCAATAGAATCGCCTATGGCCTCTGGCTTCTGTCTTTTGCACTCCAAAGTGACCAGACTGATCATGATAGGCAGTGAGGACCATGTCTACATCTCTTCTTGGGATCACAATTTGATGGAGATGACTAACGGTGATGGGATCCACGCTACTGCGATACAGCAACCCTTTCTTCACAAAGAACCGTTTTCGCTATCTCCACAGACAAAGTAATTGAGGGTCAGCATCACCTCTGCGAATTTGACCGGGAGGTATTCCCGTGATTAGGAATTCCCAAATTTCTGCAATCACGCTACTTTCAGTCTGTGCTTGTATCCATCTAGTTTCCTGTAGCGGAGAGTCTGGACTGGCTTACTGAGACTGAAATATATACTAAGATTTAAAATTACCCCAACACTATATACAGCTGTATGCTTCTAATGCATTAGCCTTTTTCTACTTTTCATATTCTGGTGTAATCCATACTGAGCCTGTGAGAGTCTGAGTCTGACTCAGGAAAAATATATGGAGATTTAAAATTTCCCCAACACTGTATACAGCTGTACGCTTCTAATATATTACCCTTTTTCTACTTTTTATATTCTCGTGTAATCAATACTGAGCCTGTGAGAGTCTGTGTATGACTCTGGAAAAATATACGGAGATTTACAATTACCCCTAGTCTGTATACAGCTGTATGCTTGTGATACAGTACCCTTTTTGCTAGAAAGTCTTCCTCCCCCACCATTGTAAGTGCATCATTGACACCTGAAACATTGGCCCACATGTGTGATTATTTCTTGCGGTTCTGCTTTTTATATTCTTGTCTAATCCATACTGAGCCTGTGAGCGTCTTTGTCTCACTCCTGAAATATATACGAAGATTTACAATATTTTCACTATACTATATACACCTGGTATCTAGTAATACAGTACCCTGTTTCAGCTTTTTATATTCTGGTCTAATCCATACTGAGCCTGTGAGCGTCTGTTTGTTGCTCTGGAAATATATATGGAGATTTCCAATTATTTCACTATACTATTTACCTGGTGTTTGGTGATACAGTACCCCTTTTTCATCTTTTTATATTATTGTGTAATCCATACTGAGCATGAGAGCATCTGTGTCTGCCTCCTGAAATATATAAGGAGATTTAGAATATTTTCACTATACTATATATACCTGGTATCTGCTGATACAGTACCCCTTTTTCTTCTTATTATATTCTTGTGTAATTCATACTGAGCCTGAGAGCGTATGTGTCTGCCTTCTGAAATATATACAGATATTTAAAAATTACCCTAACACTGTATACTGCTGTACGCTTCTAATACATTACCCTTTTTCTACTTTTTATATTCTTGTGTAATCCATACTGAGCCTGAGAGCGTCTTTGTCTGCCTCCTGAAATATATACGGAGATTTAGAATATTTTCACAATACTACATATACCTGGCATCTGGTGATACAGTACCCTTTTTGCCAGAAAGTCCTCCTCCACCTACCACTCTAAGGGCATCACTGACACCTGGAACATTGGCCCACATGTGTGATTATTTCTTGCGGATCTGCTTTTTATATTCTGCTGTGATCCATACTGAGCCTGTGAGAGGCTATCTGTTACTCCGGAAATATATACGGAGATTTAAAAATTATCCCAACACTGTATACAGCTGTACGCTTCTGATACATTACCCTTTTTCTACCTTTTATATTCTGGTGTGATCCATACTGAGCCTGTGAAAGCCTGTGTCTGACTCTGGCAAAATATACGGAGATTTACAATTACCCCAACACTGTATATAGCAGTACGCTTCTAATACATTACCCTTTTTCTACTTTTTATATTCTGGTGTAATCCACACTGAGCCTGAGAGCATCTGTGTGTGACTCCTGAAATATATACTGGGATTTACAATTATCCCTAGACTGTATACAGCTGTACGCTTCTGATACAGTAACATATATCTGCAGTTATTTTGGGTAAATTTTCACAAAAATGAGGAAGTATGGTGGAAGAGGCCACGGACGTGTGCTTGGGGGGCCAGCTGGTACTGATGGTGGTGGTGGTGCATCTGCTGGAAGTGCCATAAGCACAATAGCACCTAAGGCAGGAGGTGTTGAGCCGGCATCATCATCTGGCTCAAGAAGGCCTGAAAGGCTCCCTTTACTAGGAGTAAGTAAACTGCTTTTAAAGCCGAGCATCAGGAACAGGATTTGGCTTACATTGCCGAAACAGCCTCCAGCTCTATCGCCTCCTCAAAAAAATGCAAGCACTGAGTGTTAGGGTTCAAGTTCCTGCTGCTGCACAAGGGGAGTCTCGAACCAGTCCCACTGCGGTCCCCCATTCTTCTCCAGCCGCAGTGGAGCCTGCTCAGCAGAGACATCGGTCCCAGCATCTTGCCCATTCCAATACTGTGCAGAGACTTGCTGCTGCCTCTCCTGGATCTTCTATTATAGCCAGTGCTTGAGCAGACATCTTTGGGATGAAGCATGCCCAGGGTAAGATCTCTCATTGGAGTTCAGGGGTCACATGTTCAGGTACTGCAGCAGCTCCTATTGGTCCGCCAGGAAGGTCCTGAAACTACATGTGTTTTGGAACAGTTTCTCATTGGTCCTTTTTCTGGCAGGTCCTGTAGCTGTTACTATAAAAGGGTGGCATGGCTGGGCCGCCATGCGCTAGTATAAAATCTGTTACGTACTTGCGCCAGTGAGGTCATGTATGCATGTGGTTAGGTCTGGCTGAAATAAGCCCCTAGAATACCGGCACCTCCGGTGAAGAGATTGTATGCACGTGTTCAGGGCTCGGCTGAAAACGCCATTATAATTCCTCCTACTCCGATGAGGAGATTGTTGCTTGTGTTCTGACTGCATGACCTCAGACTGCAATCCGCTTAGCAGTCATCTGTGTTCCCTGTGAGTCTAACAGGACACAGTCTTTTTCTCAGCAGCTCTGTGACGCAACAGGGTTCGCTTTATAACGCTGGTTCAGCGCCCTAGCGTTTTACTTTGCGGCTCACTGAAGCTAAGTGAGTTTGCACTTATCGCCATATAGCGCTGTGGCATTCCCGTTAGCGGCTCTGGGGATTAACAGAGTTCGCACTAACTGCCACAGCGCGCTACGGCGTTTATTTTAGCGACTCTGCGGGATAACAGAGTTCGCTACTTTCGCCATCTTACTAGCAGCTGGCTTCGCCTGCACAGTGGACCCCGAGCTGCGAACGCACCTCTCTACTATATCTATTAGGTGCGTTCCGCAGACCCTAACACTGAGTCGTCAGTGCAGGCTCCTGGTCAGGAACACCACCTTTCCTTGTGTGCTTCACCCCCACCAAAAGTGAAGGATGTGGCAGCCCACACTTCAGAAAACTCCATGGAGCTCTTTTGAACATACCGTGCCTGGGTTATCAAGTCAAATCCTGAATTCCCCAGTCCAGCATGAATCAGAAATGGAGTTCACTGATGCACAGCCACTGCTAGATGATTCTGCTGGTACATTCACCCAGAGCACTACATTTTCCTCGCAGTCTACTGAGCCCGAATCTGACCCTGATGAAACTCAGGTGCCCCTTCCAGCATACTATACCACCTTACACGGTGACACAGAGGAAGGTGCAGATGAAATTGAAGAGGAGGTGATGGATGACCCAGTTGTTGACCCGAATTGGCATCCATTGGGGGAAGAGGGTCCCGCTGGCAATAGCTCAGAAGAGGAGAAGGATCTGCAGCAGGTATCGACATCGCAGCAGCAGTTATCTGGCAGGCCCGTAGCAGTATAAAAACGTCTTAAAAAAAACAAAAAGAGTTGCAGGACAGCTTGGCCAGACGGTCAAATTAGCACAGCGTGCAAGCCCTGAAAATTTATACCATAGTAGGAAGAGTCCAGTGTGGCACTTTTTTGACCAAAATCCAATTGATGAGGCAAAGTTTATCTGTAAGAAGTGCGGAAGGAACTTTAGCTGAGGGAAAAATCTCCAAAATTTGAATACCAGTTGCATGCTTAGACATTTAATGAACATGCACTTGCAAGCGTGGACGGACTACAAAACCTCCAAATACCCCCCTCTAGGGCTGGCGTCAGCACCTGGCGCACCCGGGCAAGTATCTGTTCCCTGAGCAGGTGGGGGGACCGACTCGTGGGCGACGGCACTGGCACAGGGCCCCTCATAGTACAAAAAAGTGTCTCTGACAGTGAGGGTCCCACTCGCCGTTAGACACACCGGCTTACTATGAGGGGCCCTGTGCCAGTGCCGTCGCCAACGAGTCAGCCCCCCTGCTTGCTCAGGGCCCCAGCACTTGCAATACTTACCTCTATCCGGTCCACCGCTGTGACGACTTCCGCTTCTCCTGACAGTGACATTCAGGTTAGAGAATGCGATGACTTCACGTCTGTACGCCCTCTGCCTAAACAGTCCAAGTGCAGAGAGCTGTAAGATGGCGACGCTGAGGAGTCCAGAGTAGAGCAGTGCACAGCGAGGAGAGGTATTTCATTTTTTTTAATGTTTGGAGCAATATATGGGGAGCATTATACACTGGAGAATTATATATGGGGCCCAGCATACACTTGAGCATCATAAATAGGGCCGATCATACACTGGAGCATTCTAAATGGGGGACATCAGACACTGAAGCAGCATCTACAGGGCCTATCATACACTGGAGCATTCTAAATGGGGGACATCAGACAATGGAGCAGCATCTATGGGGCCCATTATACACTGGAGCATTATAAATGGGGCCTATTATATATGGAGCATTATTTTGGCCCATAAGACACTGGAGAATCATCCATGGGGCCCATCATACACTGGAGCATTCTAAATGGGGGATATCAGACACTGGAGCTGCGTTTACGGGGCCCATTATAGACTGGATCATTAATAATGGGGCCCATTATATATGGAGCATTATTTTGGCCCATAAGACACTGGAGCATCATCCATGGGGCCCATCATGTACTGGAGCATTCTAAAAGGGGGAAAACAGACACTGGAGCAGCATTTACGGGGCCCATTATACACTGGATCATTATAAATGGGGCCCATTATATATGGAGCATTATATTGGCTCATCATACACTGGAGCCTCATCCATGGGGCCCCTCATATACTGTAGCATTCTAAATGGGGCAGATCAGACACTGAAGCAGCATCCATGGGGCCCATCATATACTGGAGCATTCTAAAAGGGGGAAAACAGACACTGGAGCAGCATTTACGGGGACCATTTTACACTGGATCATTATAAATGGAACTCATTATATATGGAGCATTATATTGGTCCATCATACACTGGAGCATCATCCATGGGGCCCATCAGATACTGGAGTATTCTAAATGGGGCAGATGAGACACTGGAGCATCATCCATGGGGCCCATCATATACTGGAGCATTCTAAAAGGGGAAAATAGACACTGGAGCAGCATTTACGGGGACCATTATACAATGGAGCATTATAAATGGGGCCCATTATATATGGAGCATTATTTTGGCCCATAAGACACTGGAGCATCATCCATGAGGCCCATCATATACTGGAGCATTCTAAATGGGGCAGATCAGACACTGGAGCAGCATCCATGGGGCCCTTCATATACCGGAGCATTCTAAAAGGGGAAAAACAGACACTGGAGCAGCATTTATGGGGACCATTATACACTGGATCATTATAAAAGGGGTCCCATTATATATGGAGCATTATACAGGCCCATCTTACACTGGAGCATCATCTGTGGGGCCCATGATAAACTGGAGCATTCTAAATGGGGCAGATCAGACTCTGGAGCAGCATCCATGGGGCCCATCATGTACTGGAGCATTCTAAAAGGGGAAAACAGACACTGGAGCAGCATTTACGGGGACCATTATACAATGGAGCATTATAAATGGGGCCCATTATATATGGAGCATTATTTTGGCCCATAAGACACAGGAGCATCATCAATGGGGCCCATCATATACTGGAGCATTCTAAAAGGGGGAAAACAGACACTGGAGCAGCATTTACGGGGCCCATTATACACTGGATCATTATAAATGGGGCCCATTATATATGGAGCATTATATTGGCCAATCATACACTGGAGCATCATCCATGGGGCCCATCATATACTGGAGCATTCTAAATGGGGCAGATCAGACACTGGAGCATCATCCATGGGGCCCATCATATACTGGAGCAATCTAAATAGGGCAGATCAGACACTGGAGCAGCATCCATGGGGCCCATCATATACTGGAGCTTTCTAAAAGAGGGAAAACAGACACTGGAGCAGCATTTATGGGGACCATGATACAATGGAGCATTATAAATGGGGCCCATTATATATGGAGCATTATTTTGGCCCTTAAGACACTGGAGCATCATACATGGGGCCCATCATATACTGGAGAATAATATGGGGTTCATTATTTATGGGGCATCATATTGGGTATGGAGCATGATATGGGGCACATATGGGGCCTATTCTATATGGAGCATTATATGGAGCCCATTCTGTGCGGAGCAATATATGGGGCCCATCATATACTGTATGGAGCTTTATATGCGACTCATTATACTGTAGAAAAATATTTAGAGTTGAGAGTCCTCAGTGGTTGATACTTTTTAATGGCTAACTGAAAAGATGGTAACAAATTGCAAGCTTTCGAGACTACTCAGGTCTCTTCATCAGGCTGAACTAATACAAAATCTGATTCTTCAGATTTTGTATTAGTTCAGCCTGATGAAGAGACCTGAGTAGTCTCGAAAGCTTGCAATTTGTTACCATCTTTTCAGTTAGCCATTAAAAGGTATCAACCACTGAGGACTCTCAACTCTAAATATTTTTCTATCTACTGGCTAACACGGTACGAAGATATACATCTTTACCGTATCATTATACTGTATGGAGCAATAAGTGGGGCTCATTCTACTCTATGGGGACCGTCCTATACTTTATGGCACATTATATGGGGACTATCAAATACTGGAGCAGTATGTGGAGCTTATCATATACTGTATGGAACATTATATGGGACCAATTATGCATGGAGCTCATTATTCTGTATTGCGCACTATGTGGTGGCCATAATACTGTATGGAGGAATATACTGTCCGGTTTTTGAGCTATTGTAGATTTTAACATAGATATCAGTCATGTACTGTAAGAAGTGAAGTATTTTTCATTGTACTATACCTATATTTCTGTGTCGTATCGGAGCATCATGAATTGTGGTATGTGTTAAAGGGGCCCACTGACACTCTCTAGCCCGGGGCACACGAAAACCGGGAGCCAGCCCTACCCCTCCACAAGTTTAGCCAAATAACCCCCAGTTTTCAATGCCTAACTATTATTATAAAGTTAATTAAGGTTGCCAATCTTAAGTAATAAGAATTGATGTTGTTGCCATTCAAATGGGCACTGTAGGTGTGTTTACTGTCCTCCACTCACTGCCGACTTTGCTTCCCCATAGACTTGCATTGGATTTCGTGTTTCAGTCGGACCACCGACTTTTCCCGATAATCAGCCGAATTCGTTCGACTCGACTTTTGAGAAAGTCGGGTTTCATGAAACCCGACTCGACCCTAAAAAAGGCAAAGTAGCTCATCTCTACTCATCACTACTAGACACCAAGGTGTCACTAGACACCAAGTCCTGGAATACCCAGGGCTTGCGGAACAAACTTCTGTATCCTCCAGTGCTTCTGCCTCTTCCACTTCCTCTAGTCACCACCTGCTCCCTCACCCCCTGCCTTAATGAAACACACTTTTCAACACTGCAGAGAAAATACCCTCTCCACCTGTGTACTTCGCAGCCAGGGCTCACTGCAATCAGGCAATGTTTAAATTAATATGCCTTGGAGATCGCAGTCATACAGATCAAGAGTAAAGGACAGCTATCCATGCCAAGTTTGACCAATGGCTGTCTACAATCAATCTGGAGCCTGGGAAGGCTGTGTGTGATAACGATGCAAACCTGGTGGCGGCCCTACTCAATGACATTACACACGTGCCTTGCATGGCTCGCTTCCTCAGCCTGATGGAACATAAATTTTTATGCCACTGTCCCAGCCTGAATGCGCTGCTGCAGAAACCACTGTTGTTGGGTTCTCACTTCCACCATTCTTCTTGAGGTCGTAGAGAGATCTTTATGAATACCAGTTAACCTGATGATATGCGATGTGACCACACCGTGAAATTAAACTCTGCATATTTTGCAGCGACTGTCAGCACTGCCGAGACCTGGTGCTGTATGACATTTTGCAAAGCCTTGCACAATGCTGTATGGACATGGTGAAATTCACAGTTGCATAGTAAATAGGGTTGAGCATTCCGATACTGCAAATATCGGGTATCGGCCGATATTGGCTGTATCGGAATTCCGATTCCGAGTTCCGATATTTTCGTCATATCGGATACCGGAATCGGGATTGTCACTGTCACTGTCAGTGTCCGTCGGTCGGGTCTGTCAGGAGTCAGCGGCACTTACCTGGCAGAAGATCTCCGGCGGTCACGGGCTGGACTGCTTCATGGCCGCAATCTTCTTTCCCCGGCGGTCACATGCAGTTTCTCGCGATAACTGCAGTGACTGCTGGGTAATCCCGGCCGTAAAGCAGTCAGTCCGATGACATCACCGCCGGGGAAGCAGGTAATCAGCTGTGCTGCGTCGCGATGACAGGCTCTGCCTGTCATTGCGATGTAGCAGAGCTGGATCGTCGTGGGACTGTCGTTATGGACTGCGTCGGACAGGTGGTATACTGTTGGTTTGTTTTTTATCTTTTTTTACAGGAGATCGATGGCGTCGCAGGAATGAGAGTATAATAAAATTAATGAAAACTGTGTTGTCTCTTTTATTTCATTAAAAGACTTTTTTCTTGCTTTGTCTTTTTTTTAAACATTTAAAAACTTTGGGATTAATAATGGATCGGTGTCTTATTGACACCTCTCCATTATTAACCGGGCTTATTGTCACCGTGCAATCAACGGTGACATTAACCCCTTATTACCCCGCTTGCCACCGCTACAGGGCAAGTGGGAAGAGCCGGGTAAAGTGCCACAATTGGCACATCTTTTGATGCGCCAAATGTGGGGCTGCTGTAGCCTGGTATTATCAGGCTGTTGAGGGCCAAAATCCATGGGCCTTGACAGTCTTTTAATACCAGGCCGCAGCAGTCTGCATTTTACTTGGCTGGTTAACAAAAATAGGGGGGATCCCCACGCCGTTTTTTTTTCGAGGGGATCCCCTATTTTTGTTAACCAGCCAAGCTAAGCAGACTGCTGTGGCCTGGTATTATCAGGCTGGCAAGGTCCATGGATATTGGATCCTTACCAGCCTGAAAAACCAGGCCTCAGCGGTCTGCTTCATCTGGCTGGTTAACAAAAATAGGGGGGACCCCACGCCAATTTTTTTCGAGGGGATCCCCTATTTTTGTTAATCAGCCAAGATATGCAGACTGCTGTGGCCTGGTATTATCAGGCTGGCAAGGTCCATGGATCTTGGCTCCTTAACAGCCTGAAAATCCAGGCCTCAGCGGTCTGCTTCATCTGGCTGGTTAACAAAAATAGGGGGGACCCCACGCCAATTTTTTTCGAGGGGATCCCCTATTTTTGTTAATCAGCCAAGATATGCAGACTGCTGTGGCCTGGTATTATCAGGCTGGCAAGGTCCATGGATCTTGGCTCCTTAACAGCCTGAAAATCCAGGCCTCAGCGGTCTGCTTCATCTGGCTGGTTAACAAAAATAGGGGGGACCCCACGCCAATTTTTTTTGAGAGGATCCCCATTTTGTTAATCAGCCAAGATATGCAGACTGCTGTGGCTGTATATCAGGCTGGCAGGTCCAGGATCTTGGCTCTTACACCTGAAAATCCAGCCTCAGCGTTGCTCATCTGGCTGGTTACAAAATAGGGGACCACGCCGTTTTTTTTCGAGGGGAACCCATTTTTGTTAATCAGTTCCTCGACGTACTGATTGTGTCCCTGGTGACCTGAAGTGAAGTGGAAAGCAATCAATTAAGCTTTCCACTTAAGGGCCCGTCTCACATAGCGATATCGCTACCGAGATCGCTGCTGAGTCACTAGTTTTGTGACGCAGCAGCGAGCTCACCAGCGATATCGCTGTGTGTGACATTCAGCGACGATCAGCCCCCTGCCGGGTATCGCTGATCGTCGCTGAAATGTCAGGACCTTTTTTTGATCGCTGGTTTCCCGCTGACAGGCACACATCGCTGCGTGTGACAGGCGGGAGACCAGCGATCCGATGGTAACCAAGGTACACAGCGGGTTTCCAGGCGCGGGGCTGTGCCTAGAAACCCGCTGTGTACCTTGGATACCAGCGCCCTGATGCAGGGAGCTGGTATCCAAGGTACACAGCGGGTTTCCAAGCGCTGCGCGGTGCCTGGAAACCCGCTGTGTACCTTGGTTACCAGCGGATCGCTGGTCTCCCGCCTGTCACACGCAGCGATGCGTGCCTGTCAGAGGGAAACCAGCGATCAAAAAAAGGTCCTGACATTTCTGCGATGATCAGCGATACCCGGCAGGGGGGCTGATCGTCGCTGAATGTCACACACAGCGATATCGCTGGTGAGCTCGCTGCTGCGTCACAAAACTAGTGACTCAGCAGCGATCTCGGTAGCGATATCGCTATGTGAGACGGGCCCTTAAGCGATGTTACCCGCAGTGTCGCTGTCCCAGATCGCTGCCTGAGCTGCCTGTTTGGCAGCTCAGCAGCGATCATGTAGCGATACACCAGCGATCCTGACAAGTGCATATCGTTGTCGGGATCGCTGGTGTATCGTTATGTGACACCCAGCCTTTACTCTCCTGTCAGCCAGGAGAGGAACTCATTCATTTGGGGGTTTACTGTGAGGCTGCAGCATTAGCTGCGGTCCCTGCAGTAAACATTAACCCTTTCTGAAGGATTACACCGTGGGACCTGACTGTGCATGGGATAGGTAAGAATAATTTTGCTTTTTTATTTTATTTTTATTATAGGAAATGGTTTTTGCAGTAAAATAAAAGATGGTCAAAAACATGTGTCTTTATTTCATTAAAATGATTTTTAATTAAAGTGTGTGTGCTTTATTTTTATTTCATGCAATAGGATTAATAATTGATAGTTGTCTAATTGACAGCTCTCAATTATTAACCTGGCTTAAGGTCACCTTTCAATAGCAAGGTGGCTTTAACCCCATATTAACCCATTCGCCACCGCTACAGGGCAATGGGAATAGACGGGCAAAGTGCCAGAAAGGGCGAATCTAATTATAGATTTGTCTTTCCTGGGGTGTCTGGGGGCAGATGTTAGTAGCCGGGGGGGGGCCAAAAATAATGGTCCCTCTCTGGGCTATTATTATCTGCCCCCACTCACTGGCTTTGTCTGTCTGGTTGCGAAAATAGGGCGGGAGCCCACGCATTTTTTTTCAGCAATTTTACACCTCATATATATATATATACATGTCATTGAATTTGTGACACATATATATATATAATATATATATATATTTATATTTGTAGTTCATACACTTCTACATAGTATAATAGCCGCTAATTCAATTGCCGGCTTTTGTGAAAATGCAGAACCCGACATGAAATGACACTTGGTGTACATAGGGTTAACCATGTCCTTTGCTATCTGATTTGCACAAACAATTAAATCAGTCTATGTGTGCAAAATTTCACACCTGTAGGGGTTAATTAAAGGTGTAAATTCGTAGCAAAAAAGTCCGTTTTTTTTACAACGAATTTACACCTTTAATTAACCCTACAGGTGTGAAATTTTGCACACATAGACTGATTTAATTGTTTGTGCAAATCAGATAGCAAACGACATGAAAAGACATGGTTAACCCTATGTACACCAAGTGTCATTTCATGTCGGGTGCTTCTGTCTTTTCACTGAAGCCGGCTTTACCCGGCAATTGAATCAGAGGATATTTTACTATGTAGAAGTGTATAAACTATACATATATGTATATTATATGTCACAATGACATGTATATATATATATATATATATATGTATTCTATGTGTGTATATTTAGTGTTTACAAGGAAAGAATGGGGTTTTTTTAGTTACGATATTTTGTTCCCATAGACTTACATGGGACTTCCGGTATCGGGTATCGCCGATATTTTAATGATATCGGCGATACCATTCCGATTCCGATACTTTTGGATATCGGAAAGTATCGCTCAACTCTAATAGTAAACATAAATAAAGAACTTCTGCACCCTTCTGCATGTTTTTTTAAATGGCTACTAAGATGGTTAGTGATGACGATGCCGTTGTCAGCATCACTATTACTTTCATCTACATTGTGGAGCACTTTAAATAGTCTGGGTGAGTAGGTGGTGGTGGTCCCGTTGGAAATGGAGGAAGAAGAGGAGGATGACTTTAGGGTTACCAATATCTACAAGTTCAGGTCTGTCGTCTCACAGGCGGTTTCCATGGGAGGAACAAATGGAGAAGGATCATGAAAAGGACGAGAAGGAAGAGGTGATGTACATGCAACAGTTAGGAGATGAAGATGATAATGATTTCCTCTCTGTTGTCCGTTGTTGCCAGGAGAGCATGGAGGAAGAAAGCTTGAGTGTTATCCCACCACCAACACACTGTGGAGTTGGACCTCATGAAAGAGATCGACCCATGAGCGCTTTCTTGCAGCACTATCTGCAACATGATTGTTACCCGTATAGTTACAATTCGAAACCATGTTGGCTAGTGGGTTGCCAGTGTGTTCTATCCACGACATAAAGGTAAATTTTGCCAGTTGTTCCCCTCCCGGAAAGGGACGAGCCTATGCTGCTGATCAAAACATGCTTGAAGACAGTCTTGACTGTGGTTCTCCCCAAGACAGCAGTGAGGCACACAGTTTGCATTTCAGAGAAAGGCTTTCAACCGCATGAATGTTGAATCGTCAAAGCAAAAACATTAGCAGCCGTGCAGCTCTTGGGGTACTGTGTTCCTACCACACCAAGGACAGCATCTGCAAAGAGTTTGTACTGTATGTTCTCCTCTGTTTGCGAGAGTTTTCCTCCCAGTACTTATTTTTCTACCCAAATTCCAAAGACATACAGATAGTAAATTTAGATTGTGAGTCCCAATGGTGACAGTGCTAGTAATGTTTGTTAATGTCTGTAATGTGAATGTTGAATTATTGGCGCTATAAAAGTGATAACAAAAAAAAAAATTAAATTGATGCTCATTCACACTCATGTGTCACAAATACCAGTTTCGTAGATTACTATTGTCAGAAAAATGTAAGGTTAGCACCACGTGTAGTTGACTCAAAGAGAGAGAAGAACTGCTGGTATCGGAGGCCTACTGCTGCAAGCAACACACTTGAAGGAGACCCAACATGGAGGCATCACATTTCCAAAAATTTATTAGAAGACACCAACAAAGTGACATCAATTTCATCACAGTAGAAATAGTATCATATTGACCAATAGATCTTCCACTACACCCAACCCAGCAGATGTACACCCAACCAGGAATGTTCACATTTCCAAAAATTGGTGGCAGACACCAACAAAGTGTCATCAATTTTATCACAGTAGAAATAGTATATTAGGGACTGACAAATTATCCACTTCACCCAATCCAGCAGATGGACAGTTGAAAACCCAGCCAGGAGTGTTCACATTTCCAAAAATTAGTGGCAAACACCAACAAAGTGGCATCAATTTCACCACAGTAGAAACACTATAATAGGGACTGACATATCTTCCACTACAGCCAACCCAGCAGATGGACACCCAAGCAGGACTGTTCACATTTCCACAAATTATTGTTAACATCTGCAGCAGCATCAGGCACAGAATCCCCACTAAAGATATCACAGACTGCAATTATCTGAGCACAATGCAGAACACTAAAAAATACAACATCCAAAAACAAAAGTTGTCAGTTGTCTTTGGATAGGACGTGATGCTCTTGGTTCACTAGTGCTTTCCCAAACATTACCACCTACCCCACATACACCTTGAACACCAAATTTCAGCGACACTAAATGAGAAGGTAAAATGTGGCATGCTGAATCCCATTAGTCACAGATTAAAGAATTGTTTCAGTGTGGATGAGGCTTGTATAACATAGACTAGATGCTTCAGTCAAATTAAAAGTGAGATCTACCATACTGTATGATGTTAGTAACAGAATAAAGAATTGTTTACGTGTGGATGAGGGCTGTATGACAAGGAAGATATGCTCCAAACAATTTAAAAATTTGATCTCCCCTACTGTATCACATTAGAAACAACAAAATTTTTTTGGGCAGTGGATGAGGCCCAAAATAACATTGACTAGATGCTACAACCAATTTCAAAGTGAGATGTCCCCTACTGGATGACGTTAGTAACAGAAGAAATTTTTTTTTGGCCTGTAGATGAGGCCTGTATTTCACAGACTAGATGCTCCAAACAATTTAAAAGTGAGATCTACCATACTGTATAACGTTAGTAACAGAAGACATTTTTTGGGGTGTGAATGACACCAGTATAACATAGACTAGATGCTCCAAACAATTTCAAAATGAGATCTCCCCTACTGTATCATGTTAGTAACTGAAAAAAAATGTTTTTAGAGTGGATGAGGCCTATATAATCTAGAAAATAGGCTCAAAACAATTTCAATCTCTGATCTTGGCTGCTGTATCATGTTTTTTTTTAAAATGATTTAATGTGCTACAGCTCTGCACACAGAACAATTTCAATGCCACTAAATGACAAGGTGGTATATGGCGAGCTGTATCACTTTTAGCAACTGAATATATATTTTTTTTAATGTGCGTGAGGTGTGCAGACAGCTTCATATCACCGCCACAAAATTATAACATGGGATATGGCAGGCAAGATCACATTTAGCAATAGAAAAAAATATTTTTTTTAATGTGCATGAGCTATGCAGACTGTGTAATTTCACCTCCACTAAATAACAAGATGAGATATGGCATGGTGAATCATGGTAGCAACTGCCCCTCCAATTTTTTTTTCATGCACAACAGCTCAAATCACAGAACAATGTCACAACACCACTAAATGACAAGATGGGATATGGCATGCTGTTTCACATTTAGCAAGTGAAAAAATGAGATTAAAATGGTCTACTCATGCATGGAGCACAATACAAGCAGTGCATAGCACACTTCTATGAAATATGCCCTGCTGTCTTTTTCTGTGAACCTCAGTAATGCTGGAAGGCCAATTTCACAGCCACACAGGACACTAGTTAGCGAAACTATCTGAATAATAAACAACCACCTAGCTAACTACCTAAAATCTAGATGCTAACAGTGCAAGAGTCAGAAGTAGCATCTCTGTGCTGTTACAGTAACAAAATGGTGCTAAAACAAAATGTCTGCTCTTTATATGGAGAGGGACATGTGATTTCTTCAACCAATGACATAAGCCGTTGTGTCAGGACATTTTGGATGTTTCCTGCGTTCTGATTGGCTAGCTGCAATGTGCACACATAAAGTTAGAAGAAAAAAAAAGGTTTACGAGCACGCCATTCCTCTGAGCACTCACCACCCCCTACCCTTATCAAACACGTGCCCCAGGTTCATCATACATCACCATTATTGTAGCCAAAGTGCTGAAGATACTTTAGTGGCAACACAAATATTATCCTACAATTTTTGCCGAATGTTTACGATGTTTTACAATTTTATAAAATTTTGAACATGTTTCCGATCATGAATCCGAATGTGCCATATTTCTGCTATATTTATGTTTGGCGATTGTTTTCCGAACAAATTCGCTCATCACTAGTCCTCTTCCTCACTGAAGAGACAATTTGTGCACATGTAAAATCCCATAACTTGTAAGATTATATGGCCATGTTAATAAAGTATTTTGCTTTCTGACATGGTAAGGGTTGCTACAATTGTATTTGTGTTAGAAATAAATGGGTTGCCCAGGTTTGTAATGAAAGTCTGTAGTCACTACATTTGACTGCAAACTTCTAAAACCTCACAGCGTGCACATCGCATGTTGTCAGGATTCTTCGGACAGCAGGTTAGTGGCATAAATAAGAGAATAGGTGCATGCTTAAAAAAAAAACATTATTTTTAAATTTCTGAATTTTTTTAACCACTAAAATAACAAAAAAAGAATCGTACTGATGAGAAGAATCATATTTGGGAAAAAGTAGTAGACTGGCACCACAAAAACAATAATATAGGGTATTGTGCCATACACCAAAGCAGTACATGTACTGGGTAAAAAAAGGATAGGTGTATACCAGGCACCAAAAATCTAAAATAACACACTATAAACTAAAATGTCCAGAAAGTGGAAAAAAAACTTTAGCAATATCAAAAACTAACACAGAGATAAATGTAAAAACAATTAAAATCAACAGACAGGTAGGGGACATCATTTACGACAAAGCACAATCACAGGATAGAAAAAACTGACTCCCAAAAGCAGCAAAAATTAATTCAATGGATAAATATAATAATAAAATAAAGTCCAGCTCACCAGTATAACATCCCAGAGATCGGAGCACGGAACCGTTGTGTCAGACGTATAACATGGCAAAATGAAGAAAAAAAGAAGACATTTTTTTTTCTTCATAAATATAATAAAGCATGACTGAGAACCATATTGCCATGTCCATTATACCACACAATGTACACCGTAAAACAATTCCCAAAAAAACAAAATCAAAATTGTGGATTTCTTTGCAATTTCACTGCACTTGAAATTTTTCCCCATTTTCTATGTTTTGTCTTAAAATGAATGGTGTCATTTAAAAGAAAAGCTTGTCCTGCAAAAAAACAAGTCCTCATATGTCTATGTGGACAGAAAAATATAAAAGTTATGGCTCTTGGAAGGGGTAGAGAAAAAAATGAAAACGAAAAAATGGAAATTGACCATGATGTTTGCATATTTCAGTAGGCTTTATGCATTCCATTAGGTAGCATTCATTAGATTCATTAATTAGACTAAGGTCAGGGTCTCACATGCGAGAAACTCGCACGATTCTCACGTGAATCTCTCGCATGAACACCTGACATTGCCACCGGCACAAGGACGGGAGCATGCGGCTGCATGTAATTCTATGCAGCCGCATGCTCCGGTCCGAGTGCCGGCGGCAGTGCCTGGGTGTTTGATGAGAGAGACTTGCATGAGAATCGAGCGAGTTTCTCACATGTGTGACCCCGGCCTAACAGTTATTGAGAAAATATTTCCATTGCTCCAGAATCCAGTGTTCACATGCTTGACACTAAGTTTAAGGCACATGTTAGTCCGACACAATATTAAGCGAAACAGTGGCAAGCACGTGAAAGCAATTCTTGAAAAAAACATCTGTGAAACTTGCTTGCGACTTGTTGCAGAAAAATCGACTGCAAGTTTAAAGTCACTTGTGATTTGCATTAAAGTCTAGGGCAAGTGTGTCTTGTGCGACTTACGAAGAGCTACAGAAAATCCAACACATTTAGAAACATTTGTGACTCTGTACTGCAGCCTCAGTATGTCACTGGTACAGGGGCGGACATATCATTGATGCATTCTGTGAGGCTACACAGGGGCCCAAGAGCTAAGGGGGCCCATTTCCTCCTCCAAAGCTGATGGAACTGTGCATTATGACCCATATATTTTTTTTTGCATAGGGGCCATCTCCTGTCTGTGTCCGCCAATGATTTATTAGAATGTGGCACCATAAGAAATCATTCATCCAATGTTGCAATGTGTCGCTGCAATTTCCATTTAGCCCTAGCCTTATTGTTATAGCTTGAATTTTGTAAATATTAGAACAGATTTTAACAGTTACTGCTTTCATTGTAAAAAAAAACAAAAAAAAACACGGTGTTAGGGTCTGCGGAACGCACCAAATATAAGATGTGGAGAGGTGCGTTCGCAGCCCGGGGTCCACCGTGCAGGCGGAGCCTGCTGCTAGTAAAAATGGCGCGAGAAGCAAACTCTGTTATCCCGCAGAGTCGCCAACATAAACGCCGTAATCACTGTGGCAATGAGTGCGAACTCTGTTACTCCACAGAGCCGCTAGAAGGAGTGCCGCAGCGCTATATGGCGATGTGTGCGCACTCACTAGACACAACTGAGTGGCAAAGAAAACACGCTAGGGCGCTGACTAGCGTTGAAAGCGAACCCTGTTACGTCACAGGGCCGCTGAGAAAAAGCACTGTGTCCTGTAAGGCTCTCAGGTACACAGTTAAGTGCTAAGCGTACATAAAGCGTTATCATGTGCTAATGTCCTCGCGGGAGTCACCTGCAATCTATGGCGTCTGAACGCCAGACCCTGAATACGGCAATCAAAACTCCTCACCGGTTATGCCGGTAATCTAGGGCATCTAGGACACCGACCCTGACCAGCTACCATACCAAACTCCTCACCGATTAAGTCGGTATTCTAGTGGCTTATTTCAGCCGGGTCCCTATCCACACATACACATGACCACACTGGCGTATAGCATACAATGGTTGATATTAGCGCATGGCGGCCCAGCCATGCTACCCTTTTATAGCAACAGCTACAGAACCTTCCAGGAACAAGGACCAATGAGAAACTGTTACAAACACATGTAGCTACCTGACCTTCCTGGCGGACCAATAGGAGCCGCTGCAGCACCTGAACATGTGACCCCTGATCTCCAATGAGAGATCTCACTCTGGGCATGCTCAGAAGGGAAAACGCAGGACTTTGTCCCAAAGACGACTGCTCCAGTACTGGCTATAATAGCAGATCCAGGAAAGGCAGCAGCAAGTCACTGCACAGTAGTGGAGTGGGCAAGATGCTTGGACCAATGTCTCTGCTGAGCAGGCTCCACTGCGGCCGGAGATGAATGGGAGACCGCAGCGGGATGGGTTTGAGACTCCCCTTGTGCAGAATTGGGAAATCGAACCCTAACACACGGATACATAAAATTTACCACTTTGTGGAAATTACAGTGTAAAAATTGTAAAATATGTTAGACTGAATAAACTGAAATTTATTTGAAAGGCTATTTACACTTTGTGTCATTGTCCTTGTGCTTTATGGATGAAAAATAAAGCAATACTGAAATGTGCCTTGAATAATAATTTCTTACCTGTTGGTCTTTTCAGCTGCTTTACAGACCGATGCAGCACAAAAGGTAAAGGACAAGAAGCTGTGTGCAGCATGATCCAGCAGCCACACTCCTTTCATCTGTGACCTACATTGTGCTAATTTTGCATTTGGTCCTCTAGCATCAGTATGTGGCATAAATAAGAGTATTTGCATGACCACACTGCATAGGGGTTCTTTATGATCAGTAACCATGGAAACACATAGGTGTCCAAAGGAATTGTGGAAACAAAACAATAGGAAATACTGAATTTTACAAATATTGGAAAGTTGCTTTATTATTCATTTTAAATGTATTGGGACAATTGAAAAAAATACTAGGAAAGGTTTATATAGTTGTTATTATTTTTAAGAATATGCTTTGTAAAATGTTGTTATTTGAACTTTTATAGATATAATGGTATACAGATATTTACATTTTTGTATCAGCTTGCCGTCAACGTAAAACTTTGACAGTTTGACAGAATGAAGTTATGATACCCACCACTTTGCTGCATAGTAACTATAAAGCTTTCTATGTGTTTTGAAGATATATCTACAGTTTTAGATTGTTTCCATGGATTTTATGGCTTGGCTACTACAACAAATCATTTTTATATCAATTGTTAAACCTTAATCAAGCTATTTAAAACAAATTATTTAATTAAGTTCGTAATGTTTAAACCTGCAAACGTCATTTTAACAGCTTTCATTGTCATACTCAAGGAGCCAACATTTTTTATAGACTTATAGACACAGATAGATGAGGCTTGCTATTTTGCAGGATAACTTGTATTTGTCATTGACACCATTTTGAGGTACATTTAACTTGTTAACCAACTTTAGTTAACTCTTTATGGCGAAAAAACCCAAGCAATTCTGCTTTTGTTGCCATATGTTTAGAATTTTCCACCATGTTAACTCTATTCTGTGGGTCTGTGGTTCACTACAATTTCAGCCGAATTTATTTTATATAGTTTTGTTTAACTGTTTAACCAAAGGGTATCCAGAGTCAATTGATTGATGGCACTTCAAATCAATACTATGAACACCAATTCCAATATAAAATTAGTGTAAGGGGGTGAAGGAGTAGTACTACTTTGTCCCGCCCTTTATTGCTCTTATTGTATATGTGTGATAATGCTTGTAAATATTTTGGTGGTACTGCTACATGGGAACATGTATTACCATACTTAGCAATGGTATTGCTACGTATGTTATCTTGTATCCATTATGTGTATATAATTGCATATGTATTGTGTTCCTTTTGTATAGTATTGCATTATATAATATGACTGACGTTCTTTATACATGTACAGTTTAGAGAAAGTGAAGTGCATCCTTTTGGGGACAATAGTGGAGGGCACTTTAGTATATAGTTTGCATTCTTGGGGTAAATGTAGGTTTGTTGTGGGCCACTAGGTGGGGACATACTAGTGGGCCTTGTTAGATATAGCTGATAGGTAGTTCATATAGGGTTAAGTGTAAGAGGGGCTGCCGGGTAGAAGTGAGAAGGTTCTAGTTAGTTTATACGGGGCCAGAGTACCCAATTGTCCACATGGGCTTCGGCCCGGACAACCGGCAGCCATGCAACGTTTAAGTACTGCAGCCCACGTTACCCACGGCCACCTCATAACCGAGCAATGGGCCTGTACAGAGAAGAAAGATGTGGCGTCTTGCCTCCTGGGCCAATGCTTTTAGGGCAGAAGTTTGCTGGACTAAGGAAAGGATGGGAGCTGGAGTTTCGTCGAGTTCGGTGCAGATGGGCTGGATGCTTCACCGGGGTCACGTAGTGATTGATGAATTCAGTTCTGGGGCGAAGCAGTCTAAAGGAAATGTCATTATAGTGAGGTCAGGCCTGGAAGGAACTGGGGAGCAGTCTAATACGGTCCTGTCCGGGCGTGTACTGCACAGGAGTGACAGCAGAGCAGGGCAAGATAAGGAATAAAGTGAAACACCTGATGTGCCAACTGTGGATGTAACGTGTGAAGAGTTAAGTAAAGAGTATGTTCAAGTTATCCTGGACTGTGTCTCCATTACTGGGGGTTGCCTGAAAGAGAGACCGTCATCGCCTGGGAAGTGCCCAGGGGAAGCTGAACTTGGAGATGCAGGTATGCTGAAGAGAAGAATACAGTTTCATGTAGGGGAAGCACTGGACATAGATGTTGCAGTAATCCAGGTCACGACTACGGTCCTATCCCCCCCTTAAATTAGTCATATGGAATAAGGGAATGACTTATCAAAAAGAAAATGTAAGAAATCTTTATTGGAAAATTACGGTAGTTCAAACATATTTAAAAATAACAGAATGCCTTTTTTAGGGGAACCTTACTAAATGCAAAAGTAAATAACAATACAATATACAATCATAAATTGTAAAAACTGTTATAAGTTGTGACAATAATCTGGAATGGGAGCTCCATTTCCCTATACTTTTCCAGAACTACTACCCCCATCATGCTTAGCAGCCTGCAAACTTCTCTCACTCACTGCGTGAAGTTACAGCTTACTCCTTCCTCTCGCCCCAACCTCAGGAATGACTTGGTCTTCAGACCCTGCTGGACTGTCCCATAGCATATAATGGGAATTCATACATTCGGTCATTACACGCTGCGAGGTTATGATAGAAACACGAAAGTTACAGTTCTGCAACATGCTCCTATCAGGCTTCACTTCAGTGGTACTGGCTGTTAGGGCTGGCGGAACGCACAAAATAAATATAAATAATAAATAATAAGTGCGTTCGCAGCCCGGGATCCACCGTGCAGGCAGAGCCTGCTGCTAGTAGGATGGCGGAATGGCGAACTCTGTTACTTCACAGAGTCGCAACTATGGACACTGTGGCCCTATATGGCGGTATAAGCGAACTCTGTTACGCCACAGAGTCGCTAAGGTAGAAACGCAAAAATATGGACTGTGTCCTGTTAACTCCACAGGTATGCACAGACAACTGCTGTGTGGACAGCAACGCAATCAGACAATCTCCTCACTGGAGAAGCCGGTATTCTAGGGGCTTATTTCAGCCAAGCCCTAAACACGTGCATACAATCTCCTCACCGTAGGTGCCGGTATTCTAGGGGCTTATTTCAGCCGAGCTCTAACACATGCGTGCAAGATCACCCTGGCGCAAAGCACATAATGTGATTGATACTAGCGCATAGCAGCACGACCATGCCACCCTTTTATAGTAGCAACTACAGGGCCTGCCAGATAAGGACCAATAGGAAACTGCTCCAGAACACAAGTGGTTTCAGGACCTTCCTGGCGGACCAATAGGAGCTGCTGCAGTACCTGAGCATGTGACCCCTGATCTCCAATGAGAGATCTTACTCTGGGCATGCTCAGAAGGGGAAAGCAAGGACATTGTCCTAAAGATGTCTGCTCGCCGCTAACCAGTACTGGCTACAATAGCAGAGCCTGGAGGAGCAGCAGTAATCCTCTGCACAATGTTAGACTGGGTGAGACGCTGGGACCGACGTCTAAGCTGAGCAGAGTCCACTGCGGCCGGAGACGGATGGGAGACCGCAGCAGGGACGGCTCGAGATTCCACTTGTGTTGAAACGGGAACTCGACCCCTAACACTGGCTACGTTCTAGCCCCAACAAAACCAGAGAAATGGATTTCTCTGGAGCAGAGTGGAATAACTAGTCTGAGTTTGAACTCATTAGAACACTAATTTCAGAATAAGGTGAATGATCGTTCTGCTGAGACTCTGCTAGGTTCTCAAGCCCAGTTATATAGCCGAGAAGGTTTCAGAGCCCTTAACTGCCACTTACAGCAAGGGGAGGACCCCGGTAACTCCACCTTTTTTCAAAAATATTTTTTCATCTGTAAATTATCCTAGAGTATATTGTGGTGTAGTGACCCCTGATGCAGCTAGGGGGCACTGTGTATGCTCCTCGGGATATGTATGGAGGCATGTGATGGATGGATGGTATGTATCGCAGAGGTGGGTGGCCCTGTGATGGAAGCCTGGGCGTGTTTTGTTCAGCAGATCTACTGCTAAGAGTTGTGTTATACATTGGGAGGCTTCCGGGTGACTTGGAGAGCTGGGCGGGTCCAGTCACCTACAAACCCACCCAAGGGGTATGTGTCTGAATATCTAGGATAAAACCTGTATGTAATGGTGTGTATCTAAAGGACCTGTGGTGAGGTCATGACCATGTGATCTAACCATGTGATCCTGATTCCTGACCTGACTTATGGGTGGAGTTACACCTATGTAATGAAGTGTGTTTGACACCTGAGAGAGTGTTGTGGGAGTCTGCCAGTGTGGACAGACTTCCATGTGTCCAGGCGGGACATTACAGAGAGGTCTCTGTGTCTGAGGAGTGAGGTTCCAGGACCGAGTTGAAGTACTGGAGAATTGTACTGTACGTTACTGTGAGGTTTATGAAGCAATAAACCTGATGAACTTTTGATATAAAAGTGCGTCCTGATTGCCTCCGTCGCAGCTGAGTGAGTTGAAACCTTACAATTGGTGGATGGAATGCTGGCAGCGACCCAAGGAGCACATGTTGCAGGACTGGGAATCAATAACCAGAGGAGGAACGGACGGTCTGTGAAAACCGTGAGTGTGACCAGTGGTCACGAATAAACTGTGTTTATGTTTATGTGGTGCCTCTGAAGATATGAAGTATCTGAAGAAGCTGTTAAGCAGTGGTGACAGACAGGAGTCTGTGTTATGTTGACCGGGGTCATTGAAAATGGAGAAAAAAGCATGCTGATAGGATACCTCAGAGGAGGTGTCCGGAAAATCTCTCTGGCCGAGAGTGTAACAGACAGGAGTCTTTGTTGTACTGATGTGTCAGTGAAAGATTGTTTTTTTTTTCCTTTGTGGGATGCCTCTGGGAGAGGAGGTGTCCGGAAAATCTCTCTGGCCGAGAGTGTAACAGACAGGAGCCTGTGTTGTACTGACGGGTCAGTGAAAGACTGTTTTCTTTTCCTTTGTGGACACTCTCAGCCTCGTCCAATGCCAACAGGGCCAGGATCAGCTTTGTTTTGGCTCGTGGGGTCATGGCCTCGGTACGTGCATATTCCAGCAAGAGTTTCCTTTTTCTGCTGTGCGTACCAACTTTCTCCTCCTGCAGCCATGATTGCCAAATAAAAGATAGGATAGAAAAACAAAGAGGAGGGAGGGGGTAACCGCAAGTACACAAAATTGTCTCAGGACTAGTAAACACTGAGTTCTTTCTCCAAAACTTTTGCTGCAGGGCTCCTGGAAGAACCGTGCAAGTTTTTTTAGTAAGAGGAATGATTGCTCAGACCAGATCACTAATGCTATATAATCCTACCGCTCAGCCACCAATATGTCATGAACGGGACACAGACGGAGGCCCGAGGGATCACGGCTTAGGATCCCACCGCTGCCACCAATATGTCACGAACGGCACACAGACGGAGGCCCGAGGGATCACGGCTAAGGATCCCGCCGCTGCCACCTATATGTTGAATGCAGGGATTTATACTTATCCCACTTCCCAGTTCCATTTAGGAACATGCAGCTCTCCGGCGCCCCCCTTACCCTCAGATCAGTCAGGGAACAGCACCTAGGATAATTAGTCGCCGGACGGGTCGCTTGGACCTGAACTGGCTATTGGGTACACCACAGTGAGGGAATTATAAGTACCCCTAGCCGCAGCCAGGCAATACACTTATAAAACCCGCTCCGTCACTGCCAACGCCACCCGAAAGCTCAGCACTACACACACTCGCTAGCTGCCATCAGCCTCTGTGTCTAGGATGTGGGGCAGAGGACACCCCAATTTAGTAGCGTAGTATACTTCAGGCATGTGCAAATTCGTTATAGAGCATAGAGGACGAACTAGTAATTTTATATCTTTACTACAAGAAGTTTGGCAGTGCTTATAAAGTTTTAAAACAAGGTTTTACAAAAAAGGAGACAATTAAAATATGTACAGGCATTTACAAATAAAACAGGGTTAAAGAAGAAAAACTCACATGGCACTTAGATCATTCCGGCGAATCAGGCTGGGGGAAAGAAGGGAGGGGTCCACACATCACCATGCATGACAGTGTGGCTGTCTATCCCAGGCTCTCTTAGCAGAATCTGACACCCTGACGCCTTGGCTGTACTCTATAGTTCTGGGTCATGACATCATAAAAAGGTATGTAGGCAGGGAAAAAGGGGAAAAGCAGGAAAATAGTCAGCTCACCAGTCTCAGCAGTAGTCCAGAAGATTTTCAATCTCAGCAGTAGTTCAGAATCCTCATGCGCACGGAGCCACCTTGATTAGAGGCGTTGGCTGCAGCAAAACATGTAGAAAAAAATCTCCAGCGCAAAAATGAATAAAAATTCAATTTTTATTGGATAAAATTAAAATCCATCTTGATAGAAAAAAGACATATACAGGTGGGGTCCCTGGTGGTCTGAAACCGACTCGTTTCGACCTAGCAGGTCTTATTCATGGTTTACAACATGCCCTATACTGCAGGATTAAATACGATATAGACATGTGAAACACAGGTGAACGTAACACAAATTAGTAACACAAAGTAACACCCTAAGAAATTAACCCGTTGTTGGAGAAAACAGATAGGACAGAATATAAAAACTGAATAATGATACACAAAACCGCAAATATAAACGTGTATAACATATTGTACGGTTTCAACTCACTCAGCTGTGACGGAGGCAATCAGGAAGCACTTTTATATCAAAAGTTCATCAGGTTTATTGCTTCATAAACCTCACAGTAACGTACAGTACAATGCTCCAGTACTTCAACTCGGTCCTGGAACCTCACTCCTCAGACACAGAGACCTCTCTGTAATGTCCCGCCTGGACACATGGAAATCTGTCCACACTGGCAGACTCCCACAACACTCTCTCAGGTGCCAAACACACTTCATTACATAGGTGTAACTCCACCCACAGGTCAGGTCAGGAATCAGGATCACATGGTTAGATCACATTGTCATGACCTCACCACAGGTCCTTTAGATACACACCATTACATACAGGTTTTATCCTAGGTATTCAGACACATACCGCTTGGGTGGGTTTGTAGGTGACTGGACCCGCCCAGCTCTCCAAGTCACCTGGAAGCCTCCCAATGTATAGCACAACTCTTAGCAGTAGATCTGCTGAACAAAACAGATCATACTACGTCCCTGACACCCCTCCCCAACCTGATAATCAGGGTAACGTTGACCCTGAGGTTAATGATGATGATGGTGATGGGAAACTGAATGTATTACCTGCCAATGCTTTGTTAAGTGATGATGCAACTAAGAACCATTCTTTCCCTAGGGCTAATGATGTATTTGTGCCAACTGAACCTGTTAACCCTTTTTCTGAAACGGTAGATGTGTCCACAGGTACAGGAGTGCTCAGCCACGTCGCTCTGTGGAGTGAGACGGCTGAGGAACCCCTAGCAGGAGCAAGCGACGGTGCTCAAGGAAATGGGGAGGTGCATGGGAACCATGAGGAAGGTGATGCCTGCCACTGACCAGTGCCACCGAGAAAGGTAACTGGCCCATAAGTAGCACTGCTCCTGAAATGTTGGGGGTGGATGGGGGAACAACGCCCATAGCAGCGCAGGCTGATGGGTCTGTAGAAATCCCTGGGGAGACAGCATATGTAGCTGCTGTCACCCGCAGTCAGAGTGCCCGGATCGCAGGTAGCACCCTGCCATCTGGACCCTCCTCCGCTACAGTAGAGATTGAACCAGAGGTGGACCCAGAGAAGGTCCCAGAGGGTCCCAGTGAGGAAGGAACCCTGACGTCACTTCTGGCTGCCTCCAGGCAGGAGTTCCAGGCCGCTCTGCACTCAGATGCGAGCCTGGAGAACTTGAGGCACCTTGCCGAGATGCCCACCTCCATGACTGATAAGGAGAGGGTGTTCTGGGAACGAGGAAGGTTATACCAGGAGACAGTACCCAGAGATTCCCAAAAGGAGTGGTTGAGGGAAAAACAGCTGGTTGTCCCATACCAGTTCTGAGGTGAGTTGTTGCGGATTGCCCATGAGATTCTACTCGCTGGACACTTGGGGATCAGCAAAACTAAGGCACGGCTGTCTCAACACTTCTTTTGGCCCAAGATGGGGACAGATGTGACTAACTACTTCCGCTCCTGTATCAACTGTCAAAGAATGGGGAAGGCGGGGCCTGCTCTTAAGGCTCCCCTGATCCTGTTGCCAGTGATAGAGGAGCCTTTCCAGATGATCGCGGTGGACATTGTGGGCCCGCTGGCCATCCCCTGCAGCTCTGGAAAGCGATACATCCTTACTGTGGTAGCCTATGCTACCTGGTACCCGGAGGCAGTAGCTCTGTCCTCAACTAGGGCAGATAAGGTGGTTGATGCACTAGTGACCATCTTTTCACGGGTAGGATTTTCCAGGGAGATGCTTACCGATCAAGGGACCCAATTTTTGTCTCGCCTAATGGAGGTTCTCTGTAAGAGAATGCAGGTGACGCATATGGTATCGAGTGCATATCACCCACAGACCAATGGGTTGTGTGAGCGTTTTGACTGTACCCTCAAAGAGATGCTCCGCATGCTGGTTGAGACCCAGGGAAGCGACTGGGAGTGGTACCTCCCACACCTGCTATTTGCCTTCAGAGAAGTTCCGCAGGCCTCGACAGGGTTCTCCCCCATCGAGCTCCTGTACGGCAGGCGAGTCAGGGGACCCCTTGGCTTGACAAGAGAATCCTGGGAAGATGAGCCAAACCCCACAGAAGTGTCCATCGTGGTTATGTCATGCGCTCCGCGACAAGTTGCAGACCTTGACGCAGTTGGTGCATGACAACATGGCGCAGGCTCAGGCTGACCAGAAGCACTGGAACAACCAGAACGCCAGGGAGCGGACCTACCAAGTGGGTCAAAAGGTGTGGGTGCTGGTCCCGGTACCAAAGGATAAGCTTCAGGCAGCATGGGAAGGCCCGTACGTCGTGCACCAACAGCTCAACCCAATCACCTACGTGGTCACGCTTGACCACGCTTGACCACACCTTTCACATCAACATGATGAAAGCTCATCACGAACGTGAAGACTGCGTCCTACCGGTCTGCAACCTGCCCGAGGACGGGGAGGAAGACCCCCTCCTGGACATGCTGGCCCAAGCCAAGGCCAATGATTCCATTGAGGACATGGAGGTAAGTGGCTCGATAACCGTACCCCCGCGGTCGCAGATGCTGGCCACCCTTGAACCCTTCCGGGTCGTGTTCTCCAACCGACCCGGGCGGATGAAGTTAGCGGTTCACGAGGTGGACACCGGGAATCATGCCCCACTATGGCAGACACCTTATCGGATCTCTGAGGAGGTGCAGCAGATTATGCACCAGGAGATCGATGAGAAGTTTCAGCTGGGGGTGATTCAACGGTCCAAAAGCGGGTGGGCCTCACCTGTAGTTCTCGCGCCTAAAAAGGATCGGACCACCCGGTTCTGTGTGGACTACAGGGGGCTCAATGCCATCACCACCTCTGATGCACACCCGATGCCGCGCATCGAGGATCTGCTTGAGCAGTTGGCGAACGCCAATTACATATCCATCATGGATTTAAGCTGGGGATACTGGCAGATTCCCTGAGCCCTGCGGCGCAGGAGAGATCCACCTTTATCACCCCTTTTGGACTGTACAAGTCCACCGTCATGCCCTTCGGCATGAAAAATGCCCCTGCCACTTTCCAGCAGATGGTCAACCACCTGCTTCCGGGACTGGAGAAGTACGCCGTGGCTTACCTGGACGACATTTCCGTCTTCAGTTCCACCTGGGAGGAACAGCTTTAGCATCTCCAGGAGGTGCTCAAGCGTATTCACCAGGCAGGTCTGACCATCAAGCCGGGAAAATGCCAGATGGGCATGAGCAAGGTCCACTACCTAGGGCTCCGGGTAGGCGGGGGTTCCATAAGTCCAGAGCCAGAGAAAGTGGATGTGATTGTGTCCTGGCCCACTCCCAGGACCAAAAAACAAGTGATGTCCTTCTTGGGCACTGCAGGGTACTATAGGCAGTTCGTACAGAACTATAGCACCCTTGCAAAACCCTGGACGGACCTCACCAAGCACGGTCTACCCCAAACAGTCAACTGGACAGATAGCTGTGAGGCGGCATTCCGAGCTTTGAAAACAGCCTTATGCAGCTCTCCAGTGTTGAAAGCAGTCGACAGCAGTTGGCCATTCCTGGTACAGACCGATGCCAGCGAATTTGGCCTCGGTGCTGTACTCAGCCAGGTCGACTCAGGGAACCAGGAGCACCCTGTGTTGTACTTGAGCCGGAAACTTCTGCTGAGGGAAGTGGCATACTCCACCATCGAGAAGGAATGCCTGGCCATGGTCTGGGCACTGCAACGTTTTCAGCCCTACCTGTACAGGCGCACCTTCACGGTGGTAACCAACCACAACCATCTGAGCTGGCTGCACACAGTGTCCGGAACCAACGGTAGGTTGCTACGCTGGAGCCTTGCCCTACAGCAGTACGACTTTACCGCAAAACACAAAAAAGGCAGCAAACATGGGAATGCTGATGGGTTGTCCCGGCGTGGAGAGCAAGCTGAGGTGCGCATGGCGGATTGCATCCTTAGCGCAATCTAAGAGGGGGAGGTGTGACGATAACCTGGAATGGGAGCTCCATTTCCCTATACTTTTTCAGAACTACTACCCCCATCATGCTTAGCAGCATGCAGACTTCTCTCACTCACTGCCTGAAGTTACAGCTTACTCCTTCCTCTCACCCCACCTCAGGAATGTCTTTGTCTTCAGACCCTGCTGGACTGTCCCATAGCATATAATGGGAATTTGTTCATTCAGTCATAACACGATGCCAGGTTATAATAGAAACACGAAAGTTACAGTTCTGCAACATGCTCCTATCAGGCTTCGCTGCAGTGGTACTGGCTACGTTCTAACCCCAACAGAACCAGAGAAATGGATTTCTCTGGAGCAGAGTGGAATAACTGGTCTGAGTTTGAACTCATTAGAACACTAATTTCAGAATAAGGTGAATGATGGTTCTGACCAGAGACTCTGCTAGGTTCTCAAGCCCAGTTATATAGCCGAGAAGGTTTCAGAGCCCAAAACTGCCACTTAGAGCAAGGGGAGGATCCCGGTAACTCAACATTTTTATGATGTCATGACCCAGAACTATAGAGTACAGCCACGGAGTCAGGGTGTCAGATTCTGCTAAGAGAGCCTGGGATAGACAGCCACACTGTCATGCATGGTGATGTGTGGCCCCCTCCCTTCTTTTCCCCCTAGCCTGATTCGCCGGAATGATCTAAGTGCCATGTGAGTTTTTCTTCTTTAACTCTGTTTTATTTGTAATTGCCTGTACATATTTTAATTGTCTCCTTTTTTGTAAAACCTTGTTTTAAAACTTTATAAGCACTGCCAAACTTCTTGGAGTAAAGATATAAAATTACTAGTTCGTCCTCTATGCTCTATAACGAATTTGCACATGCCTGAAGTATACTACGCTACTAAATTGGGGTGGCCTCTGCCCCACATTTTAGACCCAGAGGCTGGTGGCAGCTAGCGAGTGTGTGTAGTGCTGAGCTTTCGGGTGGCATTGGCAGTGATGGAGCGGGTTTTATAAGTGTATTGCCTGGCTGCGGCTAGGAGTAGTTTAATAATTCCCTCACTGTGGTGTACCCAATAGTCAGTACACGTCCAAGCGGCCCGTCCGGCGACTAATTATCCTAGGCACAGTTCCCTGACTGATCTGAGGGTAAGGGGGGCGCCGGAGAGCTGCAAGTTCCTAAGTGGAACTGGGAAGTGGGATAAGTATAAATCCCTGCATTCAACATATATGTGGCAGCGGCGGGATCCTATGCCGTGATCCATTGGGCTTCCATCTGTGTGCTGTTCGTGACATAAGTGAAATATATTGTCCAAAGAGAGTAGAGCACAACATATTGTTTTAGTAGTATAAACTCAAAAATGATGGTGACCCATGCTATTAGCATGCTGAGAAGTAAAGGATGCAAATACTGGCAACTGGATCGATATGGAACACCATAAAAATTGTACTACATCAAATATTGGACCAGATGACATCAGGGATGGTGAGCCTAGATAGAGCAGAGTCCCACTCACCCCGACTCACATTTCGATTCTTGCTTCTCACCCCCAAAATTACCAAGAGGCGAAACACGGATCGGGGTAAAGGGAACTCAGCTCTCTCTAAGCTCACCGTCCCTGCATCCTTAGTCCATATGTCTATATTCAAATTGGAATTGGTGTTCATAATAAGAGTTTTATTTAAGTTATATTTTGAGAAAGAAAGCATTTGTTTTTGTGTCACCATATTCTTAGAACCATATATTTTTGCACAATTTTCAGTGGAGCATTGAGAGCTTTTTAACTAGTAGGATTCATTGGTTCTATTTTTTACCACTTTTTAATTACATTTTTTGGAAGATGGGATGATCAAAACAGCTATTCTTGATTTTGTTTTATTTTTTCAACCGCTTTTCACCTTAACCCCTTAGTGACAGAGCCATTTTGCAGCTTAATGACCGGGCCAATTTTTGCAATTCTGACCACTGTCACTTTATGAGGTTATAACTCTGGAACGCTTTAACGAATCCCACTGATTCTGAGATTGTTTTTTCGTGACATATTGTACTTCACGATAGTGGTAAAATTTCTTTGATATGACTTGTGTTTATTTATGAAAAAAATAGAAATATGGCGAAAATTTTGAAAATTTAGCAATTTTCAAACTTTAAATTTTTATGCCCTTAAATCAGAGAGATATGTCACACAAATTTCTTAATAAATAAAAATTTCCCACATGTCTACTTTACATCAGCACAATTTTGGGAACAAAATTTTTTTTTGTTATGAAGTTATAAGGGTTAAAATTGACCAGCAATTTCTCATTTTTACAACACCATTTTTTTTTTAGGGACCACATCACATTTGAAGTCACTTTGAGGGGTCTATATGATAGAAAATACCCAAATGTGACACCATTCTAAAAACTGCACCCCTCAAGGTGCTCAAAACCACATTCAAGAAGTTTATTATCCCTTTACGTGCTTCACAGGAACTGAAGCAATGTGGAAGGAAAAAATTAACATTTAACTTTTTTTGCAAAAACTTTATTTCGGAACCAATTTTTTTTATTTTCACAACTGTTAAAAGAAAAAATGAACAACAAAATTTGTTGTGCAATTGCTCCTGAATACGCCGATACCCCATATGTGGGGGTAAACCAATTTTTGGGCGCACGGCAGAGATCGCAAGGGAAGGAGCGCCGTTTGACTTTTTCATCGCAGAATTGGCTGGATGCCATGTCGCGTTTGTAGAGGCCCTGATGTGTCTAAACATTTTGGAAACTAGACCCCCTAAGGAACTTATCTAGATGTGTGGAGAGCACTTTGAACCTCCAAGTGCTTCACAGAAGTTTATAACATAGAATCGTGAAAAAAAAAAAATCATATTTTTTCCACAAGAACGATCTTTTCACCCCAATTTTTATTTTCCCAAGGGTAACAAGACCCCAAAAGTTGTTGTGCAATTTGTCCTGAGCATGCTGATACCCCATATGTGGGGGTAAACCACTGTTTGCATGCATCGCAGAGCTTGGAAGGGAAGGAGCGCCGTTTGACTTTTTCAAACCAATATTGGCTGGAATTGAAATTGGACGCCATGTCGTGTTTGGAGAGCCCCTGATACGCCTAAACAGTGGAAACCCCCCACAAATGACACAATTTTGGAAACTAGACCCCTTAAGGAACTTATCTTGATATGTGTTGAGCACTTTGAACCCCAATTGCATCACAGAATTTTATAACGTAGAGCCGTGAAAATAAAAAATCATTTTTTTTCCTCCTGCTATTTTTTTTAAGGGTAACAGGAGAAATTGGACCCCAAAAGTTGTTGTGCAAGTTTTCCTGAGTACGCTGATACCCCATATGTGGGGTGAAACCACTGTTTGGGCGCATGGGAGAGCTTGGAAGGGAAGGAGAGCCATTTTGTAATGCAGACTTTGATGGAATGTTCTGCGGGCGTCATGTTGTGTTTGCAGAGCCCTTGATGTGCCTAAACAGTAGAAACCCCCTGCAAGTGACACCATTTTAGAAACTAGACCCCCAAGGAGCTTATCTAGATGTGTGGTGAGCACTTTGAACCCCCAAGTGTTTCACAGAAATTTATAAACGCAGAGCCGTGAAAATAAAAAATATTTTTTTTCCTCAAAAATGATTTTTTTAGCCAGCTATTTTTTATTTTCCCAAGGGTAACAGGAGAAATTAGAACACCAAAATTGGTGTGCAATTTGTCCTGAGTGCGCTGATACCCCATATGTTGGGGTAAACCACTGTTTGGGCGCACGGCAGGGCTCGGAAGGGAGGGAGTGCCATTTGACTTTTTGAACGCCACGTCGTGTTTGGAGACCCCCTGATGTGTCTAAACAGTGGAAACCCCCAACAAGTGACCTCATTTTGGAACCTAGACCCCTTAAGGAACTTATCTAGATGTGTGGTGAGCACTTTGAACCCCTGAGTGTTTCACAGAAATTTATAAATGCAGAGCCGTGAAAATAAAAAATAATTTTTTTCCTCAAAAATGATTTTTTTTAGCCAGCTATTTTTTATTTTCCCAAGGGTAACAGGAGAAATTAGAACCCCAAAATTGGTGTGCAATTTGTCCTGAGTGCGCTGATACCCCATATGTTGGGGTATACCACTGTTTGGGCGCACGGCAGGGCTCGGAAGGGAGGGAGTGCCATTTGACTTTTTGAATGCCACGTCGTGTTTGGAGACCCCCTGATGTGCCTAAATAGTGGAAACCCCTCAATTCTAGCTCCAACCCTAACCCCAACACACCCCTAACCCTAATCCCAACCCTAACCCTAATCCCAACCCTAATTGTAACCCTAACCCTAATTGTAACCCTAACCCTAATTGTAACCCTAACCCTAATTCCAACCCTAACCCTAATTATAACCCTAACACTAAGGCTAGGATCATATTGCGTTTTACCAGCCCGTTCAACACATAGCGTTGACGGGCTGGTAACGATATAGCATAACGCGATCGTGTTATGCTATACCCACTAGCGCAGAGGAATCAGCAGATGATTCATCTGCGCTAGCGGTGACGGAGCCCAGGCGATGCAGCCCGCGTCCGAGGCTCCGACACTGAATGACGGCACGTCGCGAATGCATGCCGCTTTACGGCATGCGTCGCAATGCGCCCTCAAATGGGGGTGTATGGTAGCGTTAACGGACTGCGTTACACCGCGGTGTAACGCAGTCCGTCTAACGGACTGCCAAAGCGCAGTATGAACCCAGCCTAACCCTTACCCTAATGCTAACCCTAACCCTAATTGTAACCCTAACCCTAATTATAACCCTAACCCTAATCCTAATGGAAAAATAAAAATAAATAAAATTTCTTTATTTTATTATATGTCCCTAACAAAGGGGGTGATAAGGGGGGGTTTATGTACTGTTCTTTTTATTTTGATCACTGTGATAATTTCTTACAGTGATCAAAATGTACTTTTAGAGAATGAATGAAGTCATTCATTTTTTGAATCTGCCGCCAGGCAGAGTCGGCGGGTGCACTGCGCATGCGCCCGCCATTTTTTTTTTACAGGGTGAAGACGCTGGAGGATCGGACCACAGGGGGCGCTGCAGGAGCGCAGAGGGGCCATGGGGGAACAGCCCTAGGTACCGGGTGGGGATCGGGGGTCCTGGGGACCCTATTTCTCTCCCCTCTGATGTGCGATCACATCAGAGGGGAGAGAAATTGCAGGCAGGATCGCGTCTTTTTTTTTTTCTTTTGCGATCGCCGTTATAGGGTTAATAGCGGCGATCGCAAAAGCAGGGAGACTGGGGGGGACCCTAATTATGTTCTCTGGTAGCCGAGACCCAGGAGAAAATCCGGTCCGGCGGGCGCACTACGCATGCGCCCGCCATTTTTTTTTACCGGAAAAAGACGCCGGGAGCTGCTGGAGCCACAGGAGGCCTGGGGGGACACCGGGAGGCACGGGAAAATAGCTTTTATGCGATCGCCGTTATAGGGTTAATAACGGCGATCGCATAAGCTGGATCGGTAAAAACCGATCCGAATCATGTTCTCAGTAGCCGAGACCCCAGAGAAAATCCGACTCTGGGGGCGCTATAGGCTTTTTCCACAGCGCCGTTAATTAACGGTGCTGTGGTTTAAGTAACTTTAATGACCGCGTATCGGCGGTCGTTAAGGGGTTAAAAGATCCCAGCTTCTCAGTGTTGCAATATAATAAAAATAGCAATTTATTTTAGGTTGTGTTGTCCTATATATTCAGTACTGACTAGTGTTGAGCATTCCGATACCGCAAGTATCGGGTATCGGCCGATATTCGCGTTATCGGAATTCCGATACTTAATTCCGATACTTTTTCCATATCGTATACCGGAATCGGAAGTTCCCATAATTCTTTGAGAGGCAATGTGATTTTAGTCAGCCAATGAGGAATCCTACGAAGTGTGGGCACATCCTGTAATGATGCGGTCATCTTAACTAATGGCATGGCTGTGATTGGCTGCTGAAATGATGTCAGAATGCACTATAAAAGGCGCCGCAGCCATTTTAGCGTCACTGTGCTGTGAACTCACTAAGGGACAGAACGCTGCTGTGCTGACTCTGAGGGACAGTTAGATATTGCGATTTTGTGTACTACTGTGCTTGAGGCAGGCTAGTTTACCAACCGCTGTGTAAAGCTTCATTTTGCCAGTGTTGTTTTAACAGCTCTGTGCAAGGTGTGTGTGTGACAGTGCAGGTGACGCTGCAGTTTGCTCTGCATCCACCGCTGTTTGTAGGCATCTGCACGTGTCACTTTTTTTTTTTTTTTTTTTATTTTATTTAGTGGAATTGGTGCAGCTCCATTATATTAGAAAAAAATCAAATCTATTAGTGTGACGTGCTTCCATCCGTATACAATACATTGGTTGCAAACACTATAGAAGTACAGAAAGGAGCTTTTCACAGATTGTGGACAGTTGTGTTTCAGTGTTCACTTCAGTCTGTGTTTTTTACTTTTTTGAGTGCAGATCACGCTCCAGTTACATGTTCAAGCACTGCTGCTTGTACTCTGCTGAGCGTGTCTCAGTGGCTCATCCTTTTCATTTATCTCCAATTGGTTCTGCTACATTCCATTTAAAATAAATCTAATCTATTAGTGTGACGCGCTTCCATCCGTATACAATACATTGGTTGCAAACACTATAGAAGTACAGAAAGGAGCTTTTCACAGATTGTGGACAGTTGTGTTTCAGTGTTCACTTCAGTCTGTGTTTTTTACTTTTTTTAGTGCAGATCACGCTCCAGTTACATGTTCAAGCACTGCTGCTTGTACTCTGCTGAGCGTGTCTCAGTGGCTCATCCTTTTCATTTATCTCCAATTGGTTCTGCTACATTCCATTTAAAATAAATCTAATCTATTAGTGTGACGCGCTTCCATCCGTATACAATACATTGGTTGCAAACACTATAGAAGTACAGAAAGGAGCTTTTCACAGATTGTGGACAGTTGTGTTTCAGTGTTCACTTCAGTCTGTGTTTTTTACTTTTTTTAGTGCAGATCACGCTCCAGTTACATGTTCAAGCACTGCTGCTTGTACTCTGCTGAGCGTGTCTCAGTGGCTCATCCTTTTCATTTATCTCCAATTGGTTCTGCTACATTCCATTTAAAATAAATCTAATCTATTAGTGTGACGCGCTTCCATCCGTATACAATACATTGGTTGCAAACACTATAGAAGTACAGAAAGGAGCTTTTCACAGATTGTGGACAGTTGTGTTTCAGTGTTCACTTCAGTCTGTGTTTTTTACTTTTTTGAGTGCAGATCACGCTCCAGTTACATGTTCAAGCACTGCTGCTTGTACTCTGCTGAGCGTGTCTCAGTGGCTCATCCTTTTCATTTATCTCCAATTGGTTCTGCTACATTCCATTTAAAATAAATCTAATCTATTAGTGTGACGCGCTTCCATCCGTATACAATACATTGGTTGCAAACACTATAGAAGTACAGAAAGGAGCTTTTCACAGATTGTGGACAGTTGTGTTTCAGTGTTCACTTCAGTCTGTGTTTTTTACTTTTTTTAGTGCAGATCACGCTCCAGTTACATGTTCAAGCACTGCTGCTTGTACTCTGCTGAGCGTGTCTCAGTGGCTCATCCTTTTCATTTATCTCCAATTGGTTCTGCTACATTCCATTTAAAATAAATCTAATCTATTAGTGTGACGCGCTTCCATCCGTATACAATACATTGGTTGCAAACACTATAGAAGTACAGAAAGGAGCTTTTCACAGATTGTGGACAGTTGTGTTTCAGTGTTCACTTCAGTCTGTGTTTTTTACTTTTTTGAGTGCAGATCACGCTCCAGTTACATGTTCAAGCACTGCTGCTTGTACTCTGCTGAGCGTGTCTCAGTGGCTCATCCTTTTCATTTATCTCCAATTGGTTCTGCTACATTCCATTTAAAATAAATCTAATCTATTAGTGTGACGCGCTTCCATCCGTATACAATACATTGGTTGCAAACACTATAGAAGTACAGAAAGGAGCTTTTCACAGATTGTGGACAGTTGTGTTTCAGTGTTCACTTCAGTCTGTGTTTTTTACTTTTTTTAGTGCAGATCACGCTCCAGTTACATGTTCAAGCACTGCTGCTTGTACTCTGCTGAGCGTGTCTCAGTGGCTCATCCTTTTCATTTATCTCCAATTGGTTCTGCTACATTCCATTTAAAATAAATCTAATCTATTAGTGTGACGCGCTTCCATCCGTATACAATACATTGGTTGCAAACACTATAGAAGTACAGAAAGGAGCTTTTCACAGATTGTGGACAGTTGTGTTTCAGTGTTCACTTCAGTCTGTGTTTTTTACTTTTTTGAGTGCAGATCACGCTCCAGTTACATGTTCAAGCACTGCTGCTTGTACTCTGCTGAGCGTGTCTCAGTGGCTCATCCTTTTCATTTATCTCCAATTGGTTCTGCTACATTCCATTTAAAATAAATCTAATCTATTAGTGTGACGCGCTTCCATCCGTATACAATACATTGGTTGCAAACAATATAGAAGTACACAAACGGGCCTTTCACAGCTACTGAACATGGGTTTTTAATTTTTAACTAAAATATGTATTTTTTCAAATGACACAAATATAAGTAATGTTGAAGAGGAATAGTCCTACATCCATTGTTTGCACAATATTACAGGTGTACATCATGTCCCTTAATCAACAATGTATTATTATATTTACTTGTATGCTTTTATTTAAAAGCCAAGAACACAGAAGGATAACCTTCGCACTGCAGCTGTTGTCAAAGTTCAACCCACATTATGCACTTCCAACATTGCAGCATTTGAGGCATGATGTGAGTTGGATTGGTCAAAGTTATGGAGTGAGAAGGTTCACCATCAGTACCCTATAGCATAAGTATGCTTTTGTGTTAGCATTTGTGTTAGACATGTGGATATCTGCCATAATATGTCACAATTATTTAGTTACAGATTTGTTACCAACACTAATCATTGAATGGTTTTAAATTTGACGTTTCACTTGTTTACAGCTTAGAAATAAGGGTGTAGCCTGATATCTATGTGTAGCACTAGCCACTTTAACATGTCATGTTTTTTTAAACATGTGTAGCTAGGTAGCAGTAATTTTTGCCGGACACACAGCAGGGGAACAGCAGGCGTTACTGAACCCCACTATCACTATAGCTTGTGTATTGGTCTGTGGACACGACACTTCTGAGCAGCAACTGGCAGTGTTGTAGCCCAGGGAGTATAGCTCAGGTGGTAGAAAGATGAACATAACAGGAGACATGGAAAACGTTGTCAACCAGTTAGTTAATCTGAAACCGGACAGGCAAATTCAGGCGAGATCCATGCCTAGTTTATTTTCAGAAAAGTAAGCCGTTCTACATTATCGTAGGATAGTCGCATGCAACGGTCTGTTAGTACACCACCTGCAGCAGTAAAGACGCGCTCCGATAATACACTGCCAGCAGATCAAGCCAGCACCTCCAATGCATACTGGCTAAGCTCTGGCCATGTATCCAGCTTAGAGACACAAAACTTGAATGGGGAAGAGCCATCTGGGAGTACACTGAGAGGGCAAGACATGTAGTCTGTCACCATCTTACGGAAATGTTGCCTCCTGCTGACTGGAGCCGTCTCGGATGGTGTAGACATTGGTGGCGCTGCCACAAAACTTCGACACATTTGGAACATACTGTTCTTGCCCTGTGCAGAGGCGCTGCTTGTGCTCCCTCTTGTTGCAGAGCTGTCTCCACTGCCTCGACGCACAGAGCTGCTTTGTAAATCAGTAGCAGCAGCAGTGCTCTCGGCTGGAATGGAGAACATTATGGATTGCACCAGTGTGTCTTGGTACTTCCGCATTTTACTCTCCCGGTTCAACGGTGTGATGAGGCTTTGTAAGTTGTCCCGGTAGCGAGGGTCTAGGAGGGTGTACACCCAATAATCAGACGTGGTGTGAATGTGTTCGATGCGGCGGTCGTTTCTCAGCCACTGCAGCATGAAATCAACCATGTGCTGCAGACTCCCAACTGGCCAAGAAACGTTGTCCCCTGCAAGAGGCGTCATCTCCGCCTGCTGTGCATCACCCCACCCTTGGTCTACATACTGACTAGAGCATTGTCTACCTCCCTCTGGAGCGATGTCTTCCTCCTCCATTGACTCCTCCTCATCCTCCTCACAAAGTCCTTCAAATACATATAAATTTACAAAATTTAAAACTCAAAATTTAAAAACTTTGTATCATAATTCTGTAACATCAGTTTATGGAAACACAATAGCATTACAAAAGGATAGACAAAAAATGTACATTATGTGCTTTGTAAATACATTAAAAGTTTGTAATGGTTATGAAAATATAGACAGCGACTCTGGAGGTTCAATTGTTGATACAGCATGGTACTTTGAAAGTCCTCCAGCCCTTTGTGAGGAACCACGTTGCGCTGACTGTCCAGAAGGTGATGGAATTTGTGACTCCTCATCCTCCACCTCTTCCAAAACCTCATGCCTTAGTGCTTGCAGTGTTTTTTGAAGCAGGCAGATAAGGGGGACAGTCAGGCTGACTAGTGCATCATCTGCACTCGCCATCCGCGTTGACTCATCAAACGCACGCAAAACGTGGCAGATATCCTTCATAGAGTTATTCGCCACTCATTACACTGGCAGTGGCTGCCCATTCATTATAGGATCCAATTCTAATTACTGGTTCTCACCAACATAGCTCTCCACAGCGCAGCACCCCCCTACATCTCCTCCCTTATTTATATTTATCGGCCTAACCGACTGCTGCACTCTGCAAACGACCTTCGACTAACCTCTGCACTAATCCGTACCTCCCACTCCCAACTCCAAGACTTCACCCGCGCTGCGCCAATCCTCTGGAATGCTCTACCCCAAGAAATTAGGACTATCCGCAATTTGGATGGTTTCAGGCGCTCCCTCAAAACACATTTGTTCACAGTTGCCTATCACATTCACTAATCAAAGTCATTCTATGTGTAATTCTGTGTGTGTAGCCCATTCACTATCTCCATGCATCCCTCACTTCCTTAAAATGGCTGGACCATCATTGTAAAAACACCATTGTATATAAACACCTGTACTTTGTATCTCCCACACCTCATTGTAGATTGTAAGCTTTCACCAGCAGGGGCGGCTGATTTTGCTTTAATTATTGTATTGTTAACGTTGTTACTTATGACTCGTGTTTTGAAACTGTTAAACTGTAAAGCACTGCGGAATATTATGGCGCTATATAAATAAATAATATTATTATTCTTATTATAGAGGCCCACTCAGTAGTGGTGAAGTGTGAACGCCGCAAATTGCGAGTTGACTGCGCCTGATGCAGCTGATACTCCATTACTGTTGGCTGCTGCTCACACAACCGCTCCAACATATGTAACGAGGAATTCCACCTGGTGGGTACGTCACATATAATGCGATGTTCATGAAGGTGAAATCTGCGTTGCAGAGCTGCAATCAGCGATCTGGCCATGCTGGAACGTCGCAAGTGAGCGCACTCTAGGCGGACCTTGTGCAGCAGTGCATCAAGATCCGGATAGTCCCTCAAAAAACTCTGCACGACCAAGTTGAGCACATATGACAGACATGGTATGTGACTGAGGTTGCCAAGGCCCAGAGCTGACACCAGATTTCGGCCATTGTCACACACTACCAAGCCTGCCTGTAGATTCTCTTCCAAAAACCACACGTCGCTCTCCTGCTTTATGGCATTACAGAGCTCCTGCGCTGTGTGGCTAAGATTCCCCATGGAAATTAATTTCAGGATGGCCTGTTGACATTTGGACATGGCTGTGCTCATATCGGTCGCAACAGGTAAACGTTCACGGGTCCATGTGGAGGTAGACCGTGACGGCTCCTGCAGCGATGATTCTGAGGAACTGGAATAGGAGGAGGAATCAATGTGTACAGACTTGATTCCTGCAATCCTTGGAGTTGGCAGAACACGTACAGCTCCACTCGCAAGATCAGTACCCGGCTGCACAACATTGACCCAATGGGCAGTGAGGGAAAGGTATTGTCCCTGGCCATGGGTGTTAGAACCCTCTTGTTAGGTTTTGTTTCAGTTTGCTGGTCACATGACCTTTTTTCCCTATTTAGTCTGGCTCCGCCCTTCTGGCTTTGCTTGACTTCATTGTATTATCTACTGTTAAGCTAGCCGGGTGCTTAGGTGCCTTAATCTGTGAGTTTTGCTTGATGTTAGGATCACAAAGTATTTATTTTTCTGTTTAATTATCCATGCTACAATTTATGTTAGGAGGTGTCCACCTTTTCTCCCAGTCCCTAGATCTTGTAGGGATTACTCCCTCGCAACTATAGGTCTTCGTTCACACTAGATGAGGACTTTAGCGGGTCTGGTCGCAGGATCAGGTTCCCCGTTACATCGTAGGGATTCAGCTTAGTTGTATTGTAGGGACAGAATTCCCTTCTTTCCTTACTGGTTGTAACAGATCATAACAATGGGTACTGGTCCACGCATCGGTGGTCAGGTGGACCTTGCTACTGAGGGCTTTTAGTAGCGCATGTTTAATTTTTCCCTCAACATGCTTTTGCAGACCAGGGACGGCTTGCCTGCTGAAATGAAATCGGCTTGGCACATTGTATTGTGGGATTGACAATGATATTCAGTTACGGAAACTGTCTGTCTCCACCAGCCTGAATCACAGCATTTCAAGGGACAGGAGTTTTGCAATGCCAGCATTCAGAGCCTGTGCTCGTGCATGGTTTGCGGAGTATGGCCGTCTTTTATCCCATGCCTGTGCTACCGCTGGCTGTTTTGTGGCCTGGGAGTGTGAGGATGACAGGAAACTTGCTGCTGTGTGTGGAATAACAGTTTGTCTCTGGACAACAGTGGCCGAGGTTCTTCCATGGCGATCCTGTGAGGAAGCATAACCAGCTGTGTGTGAGCTCGATGAAGAGGCTTCAACACAACCTGAAGATGTAGGTGCTGCTGTAGGTTGGCCTACATCTCCAGTGTGTCTTTGTAACTCAACTACGTGCTTTGTCCACACATGTTTCCACATATTTGTGGTATTGAGGTGACTGACACTTTTAGCTATTTTTAATTTTTGATTACACAGCTTGCATTTCACATAGCAAATATCATGTGCAAGTGTGTGAAAAAAGGACCACGCAGTGCAAGTCCTGGGAGCGCACGTTTTGACTTTTGGAAGACAACTGCTCCGAACAGGTGCCAAACTGGAGGCTACAGGCAACCGAGTCTGCAGCCTAACTCTCCCTCCTGTTTGTACCGTTGGGGCAATGTCTTCCTCTATCTTCCTTCTATCACTAACCATTTCTCTAGGCCTCTCCCAGCTTTCAACCAAAGTACTGGTTCTCACCCACAAAGCTCTCCACAGTGCAGCACCCCTCCTACATCTCCTCCCTCATTTCTATCTATCGGCCTAACCGACTGCTGCGCTCTGCAAACGACTTTCGACTAACCTCTGCACTAATACGTACCTCCCACTCCCGACTCCAAGACTTCTCCTGCTCTACGCCAATCCTCTGGAATGCTGTACCCCAAGAAATTAGGACTATCCACAATTTGCATGGTTTCAGGCGCTCCCTCAAAACACATTTGTTCAGAGCGGCCTATCACATTCACTAATCAAAGTCATTCTATGTATTTTGTGTAAGTGTGTGTGTGTCTCTAGCCCATTCACTATCTCCATCCCTCAGTCCCTTAAGATGGCTGGAACATCATTGTAAATGCACCATTGTATATAAACACCTATACTTTGTATCTCCCCCATCTCATTGTACATTGTAAGCTGTCACGAGCAGGGGCGACTTATTTAGCTTAAATTATTGTATTGTTAACGTTGTTACTTATGACTTGTGTTCTGAAACTGCTAAACTGTAAAGCGCTGCGGAATATGATGGCGCTATATAAATAAATATTATTATTATTCCTCTGAGCTGCTCCCACCACCTTCCTGTTCTTCATGCCATGTTGGGTATTGGACCTCATCATCTCCACTACCCTCTTCCAACACCTGCTGTTGGGTGGTCTGGCCAGCACCATGCTCAACAGAAACTGGCACCTGGGTCTCATCATCATCATCAGATGCGTTCTGCGGTGTGCTGACCATCGGCACTGTCTCACCCGCCTCTTCAGATTCAGAGAGACACAGCTGTTGCGCATCACTGCATACTCCCTCTTCTTCACATTACAGAATGCTGCTTGACTGGGCCCCTGTTTGCAAGCCAATAGATTCTGAGAACAGAAGCAGACACTCAGCTGGCTCCTGTACAGAACTCTCTGACTGCCTGGGCAATTTGCCAGGCGGTGAAGAGACAGATGGTTGCCCAACAGTGCTGTGGTCCTGAGAGGAGGTGGAAGCAATTGAAGTCGATGCATTGGCTGAGATCCAAACAACAACGGCTTCAATTTGTTCTTCCGCAGCAGGGGGGTACTCCGAGCTCCTACAAAAGTGCGCATAAAGGAACGCTCACGGCCCGGGGAAAACTGGTGGATGCTGTGTCACTGGGGGCCGCAGCAGCCACAGAATCCCCACGTCCTCTCCCTGAAGAAACTCCACGACCACGTGCCTTACTCCCTGCCTTCTTCATCTTGGTAGATTGATAAAGAAAGTCTGAAAAGTTATAAGGCCTAAGTGTGGTTATTCCGCAGAGACTGCAGTGAACACTGCACACAACTGTTCAGTAGGTGTGAAAGGCCCCTTTGTGTACTTCTATAGTGTTTGCAACCAATGTATTGTATACGGATGGAAGCGCGTCACACTAATAGATTTTATTTATTTGTAATAGAATGGAGCAGCAACAATTAGAGAAAAATTTCAAGGATGTGCCAGTGACACACGCTCAGCAGACTACAACCAGCAGTGGTTGAAGAACTAACTGGAGCGTGATCTGCACTCCAAAAAGGAAAACCTCAGACTACAGTGAACACTGCACACAACTGTTCACTACCCAACGCGTCTCAGCAGGAAGGCAGTCTGTGCGTCAAAACAAAGGCGCAAGCATACATCCACGTACCCTGTTTATAAAGCTATATAAAAAAAATTATGTAGTAGTGACGCACACTTTATTGAGGTACAGTATTACATCGCCACTCACCATCTGTGGCTATGCAGTCTCATCTATATATACCTTATCTATCCGTTGTCATGCTTGCAAGTCGACAGTCAGGCATAAATAGCAATTTTCACTATGCACTATGCACTTTTTAAAGGTTATGTTTGTTAATAAACATGATTATTGCCACATATTATGAGTATTACATGATGGAAATTGTATAATTTTGTATAAACTGTTTAGTGACATTATTCAGCAAATGTAACATTTTAGTAATGTCACAGATAACTTGTAATGCTGATGATGTTTTGAAGTCAGACATTCATTGTCTATACAATAAAAATGGTGTACATACTGTTACTTATCCATCATTAATGGATTCAGATATGTACTTGTATGCTTTTATGTACAACCGTATAGCAGATTCCTTAACTAATTTATTTTGTGGTTTGCATTGCTGTTCAACATGTTAATGTATGTGTTTATGTTTGTCAATTCTTTATTTATCTAGATATTAGTTTAAATGAAATCATCATCTTATGGTAGTAAAGGTTATCTTTCTCTTGTTTGAAGTATAGACATTTAAAATTGACAGGTAACAAGGAAATTACTTGATCTAGTATTTAAACATCCTCCTTGACCCTGGGCTCCAACACCGCCAGTTGTTGCTCGGAAGTGCTGTTAGCACAGTCAACACTTGCTCCTGTGTTACTGGGGTTCAGTAACGTCAGCTGGTCCTCGGTTGTGCCATTGGCTCTTTTCCTTCTGCTGCCCCTCCGGGTTCCAGCACAGTCAGCTGGTCCTCGTTACTTGCATTGGCTCTTGTACCTTCTGCTACCCGTCCGGGTTCCAGTACCGTCAACTGGTTCTCCGCAGTGCCTTTGGCCTAGGTGCCTCCATCTCGGTATCCGAGTTCCAGCAACGTCTGCTGGTCCTTGGTAGTGCTTTGGAGCACAGGTACCTCCTGCTTAGTAACCGTGTCCTAGTAACGTCAGCTGGTCCTCGGTTGTGCCATTGGCTCTTTTCCTTCTGCTGCCCCTCCGGGTTCCAGTACCGTCAACTGGTTCTCCGCAGTGCCTTTGGCCTAGGTGCCTCCATCTCGGTATCCGAGTTCCAGCAACGTCTGCTGGTCCTTGGTAGTGCTTTGGAGCACAGGTACCTCCTGCTTAGTAACCGTGTCCCAGTAACATCAGCTGGTACAAGATTGTGCTACAAATACAAGATACGGAACAAGAGACACAAGAACAATAAGCAGAAGATCTAAAAGCAGAAGAACATGAAGTATAAGACCAAAATGAAGAGCAAAATATATGCTCTAAATTCTAAGCAGAAGAAGACTAAGCAGTGTATGGGGGTGAGTCCGTTCCTCCTCGTGGTGCCCCTGGAAAATGCCTGCTGCTGCAGGCTAAACTGAACACGGACAAATACTGTTGTAATTTAAATCTTTTGTGACAGCAAGAACGGAAGGATGAAAAATTCATACTTTGACAGATTACAAGTACAGGATTCTCTGTCACAAATAAGAATATGATGAAGAAGATGAAGCAGAATATGAATAAGAATAATAGTTTAATAAGAAGAATATGAGTAATGTTAACAAAGATGAATAGCAAGAAGTTTAAGAAGAAGATAAAGAAGGTGAAGATGAAGAATAATTTGATGAAAAAGATGATGCTGCAGAAGATTATGAAGGAGAAAGTGTGTGAAAAGTTAAAAAGGTGAAGATGAAGAGCATGGAAGTTGTGTAATATACATATTTGCCAAAATATAAAAAACGTTAACATTGTCAATTTCTTCGTCAATCCGAACATCTTTAAAAAAAAAAATATTTATGCTATTCCATTTGATTGGGTTAAACATCTATGCCTTTAATGTCTCCTCAACCTTCCCCAATACATTCTACATTACTCTTTCTTGTTTTCCTTCATGTACAATTAACCAACAAGGCAAGAATGGGTTTTTTTTAATTTCGATATTTTGTTCCCATAGACTTACATGGGACTTCCGGTATCGGTATCGGGTATCGCCGATATTTTAGTGATATCGGCGATACCATTCCGATTCCGATACTTTAGGATATCGGAAAGTATCGCTCAACTCTAGTACTGACATCTATATACGATAGAGGGACCAGAGGGATCAGATCTGGTGAAAGATAACAACTAGGCACTAGCGATGAGCGGTGTTCGAATCGAACTGTTCGCCAATTTCAAATTCGAGCTGTTTTGGGCGGTGCTCGAGCCGTTCGACAAACCCGAACGATTTGGAAAAAATCCGGCTGTTCGAGGTTATGTTCGATACTGTTCGTGCACCAAAATCGTAACTGGATTTTTCTCAGTAATGCTGAGAATCAATATTAATACACAGTTTGAGTGTACAGCGGGGTGGGGGGGAGGGGCATGGGATAGATCTCTGCAGAAATAATGAAGATCTCCATTTTTTTTTCTCTTTCCCGCATTTCCAGTGGGCGGTGCAGTCTGTCAGCCTATCAGCAGCGCACACACGGAGCGAATTTTTTTTTTCACACAAGCAAGGGCATGTGTCATTGGCTGTGTATGTCACATGTCCCTATAAGACCCAACCATTTTCCCAGTCACCACCATTTTCTCACTGCTGCAGCTCAGTGTTAGACGGCACTGCTGCTGCTGTGAGCGCTATCTTGTGCAGCAGCAAATTAGAAGCAAAATTTCACTTAAAGCGACAGAAAGGTTTAGGGAGTAGGGAGTGGGACTAGTTTGTAATTGCAGCACTTTTGAGGGCTAGGTTACATCAGTTCCTATCACTTTTTGCCAGCTCCACCAGCGTTCAAATAACTACGAATTTTGAGCTGCATCTTGCCTGTAAAATAATTGTGGGCATAGTAGCAGTGTGTGGTACTCATTCTATTAGGCCATCTATACAAAGCTCCACCAGCGTTCAAATAAAAACAAATTTTTAGCTGCATCTTGCCTGAAGAATAATTGTGGGCATAGTAGCAGTGTGTGGTACTCATTCTATTAGGCCATCTATACAAAGCTCCACCAGCGCTCAAATAAAAACAAATTTTTAGCTGCATCTTGCCTGTAGAATAAATGTGGGCAGAGTAGCAGTGTGTGGTACTCATTCTATTAGGCCATCTATACAAAGCTCCACCAGCGTTCAAATACAAACTAATTTTTAGCTGCATCTTGCCTGTAAAATAATTTGGGCATAGTAGCAGTGTATGGTACTCATTCTATTAGGCCATCTATACAAAGCTCCACCAGCGTTCAAATAAAATGAATTTTTAGCTGCATCTTGCCTGTAGAATAATTGTGGGCATAGTAGCAACGTGTGGTACTCATTCTATTAGGCCATCTATACAAAGCTCCACCAGCGTTCAAATAACTACAAATTTGTAGCTGCATCTTGCCTGGACAATAATTTTGGACATAGTAGCAGTGTGTGGTACTCATTCTATTAGGCCATCTATACCAAGCTCCATCACCTGTGTATCTAATAAAATTGTTTGACTGCTTCTAACCCAGCTAATCCTTTTGGGCTAGTACCACAATTTGGCCACTCAGCTCTGCTCGGTTTCCATCCATCGTTTTTTGTGCAAACAACTCCAGAGTTGTCAATTAGGAGGGTGGGGGAGAGGGATTAACCAGGTTGCATGGTAGCAGCCAAACTAGTGAGGAAGGTGCAGGAGCCCTGGAAGAAGTGGAGGATGAACTGGCGATGGGCATGGAAGACTCATCAGATGAGGGATACCTTGAACACATTTCTGTTGTGCGAGGTTGGGGGGAGAGGGCAGAGGAAGGAAGCAGGATTCTTACCTCGCCACAAACACAACAGGGTCTTGGTGCTCCTGGATGTGCAAGACACATGAGTGCCTTCTTGCTGCACTACCTGCAACATGACCCTCGAATTGTCAGAATTCGAAATAATCCTGACTACTGGGTAGCCACACTGTTAGATCCCCAGTACAAAAGTAAATTTGCCGAAATAATTCCTGCCTAAGAAAGGGATTCACGCATGCAGGAGTATCAGCAGAGACTGTTTCATAATCTTACATGTGCTTTTCCACAAAACACCAGTGGTGCACGTAGTGAATCTCACAGTTCTAACTTGCCAACCGTGGGACTGTCGGGTCTTCAGCACTCAAACCGTAACAGAAACACAGTATCTGCTGGTGTTAACAGCAATTTTGCGGAATCCTTTCACCACT
>JARQOD010000009.1:148111656-148368017 GCA_033576555.1 Oophaga sylvatica
TTTTTAGCCCATCCTTTGCAAGGCCACAGTAGACAAGAAGTCAAACACATAGTCAACGCCTAGAGATGATGGTACAGGAGTATCTCCAACTTAACATGGAAGCCATGACTGTGTCACTGGACCCTTGCTCTTTTTGGGCTTCCAATCTGGATAAATGGCCGGAGCTCACCACTCACGTCTTGCAGATCTTGTCATGCCCCGCAGCCAGTGTTCTCTCTGAACGTGTGTTCAGCGCTGCTGATGGTGTGCTGACAGATAAGCGCACACGACTGTCCACTGACAATGTAGACAGACTCACGTTCATAAAGATGAACAAATCATGGATCCGCAAGGACTTTTCTACCCCTGTGTCATCCTGGGGAGAGTAAAAGCTTGAAGATTTGTTAAAATCACCTCACCAAACTTTTTAAGCAACTCTGGGGCAATTGATGCTACTTAAGTGGTGTCTGTGCCCCAAATTTTTGGAAAAAATGGAGACTCTTTTTGGAGTCCCCTTGCTGTGTTTTACGTGACGTTGGCATCGTCAATTACAGGTGGGTTGGGTCTTTCCCTCCCCTTTTAACCGTAAGAAACTACATACACTATGGCTTGGGGTAACACAGATGGTTGAGTGTCAAGACGGAGCTGTTTAATCATACTATAGCCTGGTAATCAGAGGTCTGCTCCAAAGCTTCAGTGTCTGCTAGTCAGCGGAGTAGTCACCGGCTCTAGATCTAATTAAAATTCTTTTTTGCAAATTCCTTTTTTTTTTTTTTTGTGGTGAAAAAGTACAAGAACATACAATATACATAGTAAAAGGGGTAGTATAACTATAAATGTATGCATAACTACAGTACATTGGGGGGTACAGGGAGGGTTTTCCATCAATATCCAGATCAAGCATGTATTTTTCTTTTCCAATAATTTTATTCAAATTTTCAAGGACGGGAAGGGAAACAATAGGGAATAAGGAAGGGAAAGAGGGAGATACAAGGAAAGGGAAAGGAAAAAACAGGAAAGGCAGTGAAGGAGGAAACAATATGAAATTGTAACTATAGTACATTAGTGACAAAGTTTATAACATAAAATGAACTAATAAGAAAGAAAACAGACAAGTACATTTCGTATATTGGGGAAACAATTCCATCCATTTGGACCATTTTTTGAAGAATTTATCGCAGTGTTTATTAACCAATGCTTGTTTATATTCAAACGATTTATGAAGTGTGATTTTTTCCAGTAGAGAGCAATGCTGTTTTTGGTTACCAGTAGGATGTGGACTATTAATAATCTCAAATGTGGGTAAATGTTTTAAGTATTTAGTGTGAGAATGGCCAATTAAGGTGTTAGTAGAATTTGTTTAGAAGAGATGGCATTAATAAGACCCAAAACTTTCTTCCAGAGGGGACGGATTTTCTGGCATTGCCAGAAAATGTGTAGGAGATTACCATAATCACCACAGTTTCTCCAGCAATTAGGTGAATGAATTTTGTTAATTTTAGATAATCTAGCAGGAGTAAAATACCACCTTGTGAGGAGTTTGTGGTATGATTCTTGAAGGGCCATAGAGAGAGAAGATGCATAGGAAAGCGTACATGCATATTCCCATTCAGAGTGGTCAAACGATAAATGAAGTTCCGACTCCCATTAAACCATGTTTTGTGTTTTGACCAACTGCGTGCTGTGGTTAAACCATTGGTAAACGTAGTTAAGACTCCAAAAAATTTTATGATCTAAGTTGCAAAGTAAAATTAAAACCGGTTCAGAAAGCTGAGGGCGCACTTGCAGGAAGACATAAATTTTTTCCTTGAGAATAATGTAGTGAAAAAATGATAGGGATGATGAATGGAAATGTTCTTTAATAAAAGAAAAATGATAGAATTTAGAACCATAGTACATATCTCCCAGTTTCTTAATACCCAATTTGAGCCAGAGAGGGTCCAAGACCAATCCCCTAGATTCATGGATAAGAGATAATGGAATATTCTTGAGGATATGGATTTTATCACAACCCTTTTTTGGATTAGCAAGCCTTTTCCAGGCCTCAATGGAGGGCTGGAGAATGGGGTGGGAACTATAAGAAATTTGCTTGTTTAAGAGAAAACCTAACACTATCAAATGGGGAGGTTTGTAGTTGTTTAAAAAGAGTTCTAAATCGTACCAGGCTGGAGGGTCTTTATGAGGCCACCAAAAACAGCTCTGTTTGATCAGATTAGCTGAGTAATAAGCCGAAATGTTTGGTAGTCCACCATAAATTTTTTGATTATAAAGAACATTTTGAGCCACTCTGGCTTTCTTCCTACCCCAAATAAAATGATTAAGTGAGCTTTGCAAACTTGTAAGGAATGAGGAGGAGATTTTCAAGTATGTATTTTTCAATATGAAAGATATAGAGAGAGGGAGCGGACCACGGCAGACCACCAATCAATAGAGTGCGATTATGATCATTGTTATGCCGACATCACGGATAACTTTAGTTGGGGCCTTGAGGGTAGGCGTCCGAGTTTTTTAAATCAATACAATTTCTCCAAATCACACAGTATCTATTAACATCAGCCGGTGAGATGGCAATCATATGCTCCATCCTATTAAGGAGTGAGATCTGCGCAAACCATTCCTCCACAGTGGGTGAGTCTCTGCTTTTCCTGTGTCGTGGAATGACATTCTTAGCCACCTGTATTAGGTAGCCTATTGATAAGCTTTTATAACTATGTTTACTTATTGGTAACATTGATAAAAGGAGGGCTTTGGGCGTATTAGGGATAGTCCAACCAGTTATTTTCTCAATCATGTGAACCACCTTTGCCCAAAATGCATTTATTATAGAGCATGCCCACCATATGTGTGACATTGTCCCTTCCCCCTCCTCACATCTCCAACATCTATCTGAGACCACTGGATACCATCTATGAAGGACTGCTGGTACCCAGTACCATCTAGAGATAATTTTGAAGGAGGTTTCCGAGCTTTGGATCCTAATGAGGTTTTATGTGTTAGGAAGAAACATTTATCCCATTGTGAGTCAGGGAAGGACTTCCCCAGTTCCCTTTCCCATGCACCACATAATCCTGGCCTATTGTCAGTTACCTGGGCAATGAGGAGATTATACAGTAGGGAGATGGAGTGTGTAGGGGGTGACAATGATAGGCTCAATTTTTCAAAGTTTGTGAGATCTCTATGAAGATGTGTGCGCTTCTTCACAGTTGAATAGAAATGTTGTAACTGGCTATATTCAAAATTTGCCTTTGGGGAAGTGGCTCTTCCCTGTAACAAGTCATTGAGGGGAGCAGTGAAGTATTGGAGATGACATGAGAAAATAATATCGGATGGGATTTATTTGAACCGAGAAATCTATTTGCAGATAGTCCTGGTGGGAAATCTGGATTATCTGAAATCGGAAGCAAGGGGCCCTGGGGGTCAATTGAGGATAAGCTTTTTTGGGGGATCTCGAAGCCAAAGCAGTGGCATAAGTACTATATGACGTGAGGCCAAGAGAGGGGACAATTAAATGGGCGCACCATGGGAGAGTGCTAAGAGCTTTAGGACAAATGGATTGAGCTATTTTGACCCACAATTTCCCCTCCGAATGATGGAAGAAGTCGAGGATTCTAGCGTGTACTGCTGCCATGTAATACCTTCTACAATCCGGAAGGCTAAGGCCCCCCTTTTGTTTGTGTCTGATCAGAACGTCCCCCCGAATGCGTAGACGCCAACTTGCCCAGATAAATCTGCAAAAGCTAATGCGTAGTCTTTTCCAAAAATTTGAGGGAATTACCACGGGAATGGTTTGGAAGAGGTATAAGAGTTTAGGTAGGACGTTCATTTTTAGTATATTTATTATGCCGAATCTGTAAAAATCCTTCACCGTCCAAGAAGTAAGATCTCTATGGAGTTGTTCAATAAAGGGCCCAAAATTAAGAAAAAATAGACGGGAGAGGTCTCTATGAATACGAATTCCTAAGTATTTGATACCCTGTGAGGGACAGGCAAAGGGAAGGTTGGACTGGATGGAATCCTGTATGGATTTGGGGAGGGAAACATCGAGGGCCTCAGACTTCGCTGCATTGATTTTAAAATTTGACCATGTACCAAAGTGATCTATTTCAGCCATAACAGCAGTGATGGATATATGTGGTTGAGTGATATATACTAGGACATCATTCATCAGCAAATGCAGAGCACTTGTACTCGGTGCCTCCCACCTCAATCCCCCTAATATTGGGGTTATCGTGAATTGATGAGAGCAGGTGCTCCATCGCTAGGATGTAAAAGAGAGGGGACAGAGGACATCCCTGCCTTGTCCCATTGGTGATTATGAAAGGTGATGATAATGTTCCATTTATCTTCAGCCTAGCTGACGGATTGCGATACAGGGCCATGATTTTGGCTATAAAAGGGTCCCCTACCCCAAGCTTTTTAAGAGAATAATATATGGCGTGCCAGGAGACTCTATGGAATGCTTTCTCAGCATCCAACGAGAGTATCTAATTACAAATTTTTAACTGCATCTAGCCCAGACAATAATTTTGGGCCTAGTAGCAGTGTCTGCTACTCATCGGATTAACCCAGCTGTTAAGCAAGCTACACCACTTGTAGTTTGGACACTTAATTTTTTCAAAGGAAATGCTTCGGGCCCCCGGGACACTCAGTGAAGAACATCGGAGAGGCACCTCAAGGCACAGGGGCTGTGACTGGCGGTAAGATGCCTTGCGGTGGACCGACAAGCTCGATCCTTATAAAAGCTTTTTACCTGCAGCAGCTTTACTGGACGCTACTGGACCTGGCATTACCGCGGCTGCTGGCATGAGACTTGCCCTCCAATAGATCCTTGTAAAAGGATTTAAAGTGTACTCATTCAAATTAGAGAGACAATTTAAATTAAAAAGATTAGACCTGCCTCCACCGCAGGGGGGCTCGTTCGACCCACCAGCGGACAGGCACCAGTATTGGGAGAGGGGGGCTGGCCGTCAGGGTCCACCGCAGCTCTGGCACAAACCTGGCGACACGCAGGTCGCACGGGCAGGAACGGACTGGCCAGGTAGGCTTCGTACTTTTTTGGTTTTAGAAGGGCATGACATGCCTATATCTGTGTCTCCCCCTCCTTTTACTCCTCCAACTCTTTTCTTTTCGCATGACTATATGTACTTGTCACTTTTCCATGCGTTAGTTGTGTCTTCTAAACAGTTTGTCAGCTTTTGGACACCTTTGAAGTGTTTTCTATGTGTTTTCTATGTGTTTCTATGTGTTTTTGTTTGCCTGCCATTGGTTTTAACGGTGTTCGACGGTGTTCGGCAAACCGAACCGAACTCGAACACTACGGGGGTGGCTCAACACTACTAGGCACAGCTAAGACCTGCAGTGATGAGATTCTTTTAGGGAACAGTATTTTCCAGTTAACTTTCATTTGTATCCACAACTTTAAGAACATTTATTTTGCGAATGAAAGTGTAGGCTGGATGAAGAAGAAGGAAATTGAACAACTACAATCAGAGAGAACCTCACATTGAAGGTTGTGGGGAAAGTGGGGGGGAGGGGTGCTACAACAGCCACAACTAATGATAAATTAGTAGTATTTTACCTGCCTTCCACTTGTCTTAGGCTCCAAGACAGGTGCAGATAGAGTCATAGGGGCATGGCCGGCTCCAGGTTTTCCTGTGCCCTGGGTGAAAGAGTCTCAGTGGGCCCCTTTAACACTTACCACAAGCCGCCATGCAGTATTATGGACACCACAAAGAGCTCTGTACAGAATAATGGGCCCCATATTACACTCCATATATAATGGGCCCCAATGATGCTCCATATATAATGGAACCCATATGATGCTCCATATATAATGGGCCCAATATGATGCTCTATATATACTGGGCCCCATATGATGTTCCAGTATATGATGGGCCCCATATATAATGCTGCAGTGTATGATGGGCTCTATATAATGCTCCATATGTATTGGTCACCATATATGATGCTCCAATGTATGATGGGCCACATATAATGCTCCATATATAATGGGCCCCATATATGATTCTCCAGTGTAGGATGGTCCCCACATATTGCTCCAAACATAATAAAAAAATTAAATACTCACCTCTCCTCACTGGCTGACTTGCTGGCCACAGGTCTGGATTCATCAGCATCGGTGTCTTCTGGCTCTCTGGACTGTGACTGCTCAGGCAGAGCGCGCAAGACGTGACATCATTGCGCCCTCTGACCTGAAACGACACAGTCAGGAGACACAGAAAACGTTGCAACGGAAGAATGGGAGAAGTAAGTATTGCAAGTACTGGGGCCCTGAGCAGGTGGTGGGGTGGCACACACACGGACACCTGCACTGGCAAAGGGCCCCCATAGCACATTGGTGTCCCTAACTGTGAGTGAGCCTCCTGACTACTCAGGGCCCAGGCATTTGACGGGTGCGCAGGGTGCTGATGCCAGCCCTGCATAGGGGGATTGCCAGTATTAAATAGCAGAAGGTACACCGCAATCATTTGCAGAGAGAAAAAGAGAGGGACAAACCCTGACCAATGTATTATTAAAAGTGATGAGCGAGTATACTCGTTGCTTGGGTTTTCCCCGAGCAGCTCGGGTGTTGCCCGATTATTTGGAAATGCTCGGAGATGTAGTTTCTGTTGCTGCAGCTGCATGATTTATGGCAGCTGGACAGCTTGAATAAATGTGAGGAATGCCTGCTTGTTAAGGAATCCCCACATGTAGTCAGGCTGTCAAACAGCCGCAAATCATGCAGCTACGGCAACAGAAACTGAATCTCCGAGCACTTCCAAATACTCGGGGACAACCCGAGCTGCTTGGGGAAAACCTGAGCAACGAGTATACTCGCTCATCACTAATTATTAAATATGCACAGCACTGACTGGTAGAGCATAAGGCGACAGGTTCTCACCAACAGTCAGACATGCATGCACATTGACAGAGCAGCATTTTGGGAAATGTGATTACTCCTGGTTGGGTCTCCATCTGATGGCTTGGGTCTAGTGGAAGAGATGTCACTCACCATTTTACTATTTCTACTCTGGTGAAATTGATGCCACTTTGTTGGTGTCTACCACTAAATTTTTTCAAATGTGAACACTCCTGGTTGGGTCTCTATCTGCTGGGTTGGCTGTAGTGGAAGACGTGTTGGTCCCTATTGTACTATTTCTACTCTGGTGAAATTGGTGCCACTTTGATGATATCTGCCACTAATTTTTGAAAATGTGAACACTTCAGGTTGGGTCCTCATCAGTCCCATTTATACTATTTCTACTCTGGTGAAATTGATGCCATTTTTGTGGTGTCTATTACTAATTTTTTGAAATATAACTCTTCTGGTTGGTGCTGTCATTAAAAATCATGGAAGTCATACAAAATACTAGATGTAATCATTTTACATGGGGGTTTATTCACTTTAGCAACAAATAATAAAATAATATAAACAAAACTGAAGATTTTGTAATGAACGTTACATTATTAAGCTTGCTTTCATGTTATGAGCTAAAAAATGTTCTATGAAATTCAGTTTTGTTCTTTGATTCAGTGAGATATTGATACTAATTAATCTCAGTTTGAAATTGTTTGGAGCATATCTTCTAAGTTATACAGGCATCATCCACACTTAAAAAATACTTTCTGGACTTCCGGGAGGCGGAGCCAAGGAATGGCCGCTTTTTAGCAGAGCTCCCCACTGGCCTACTGTCATCCGTGGCCATCCCTCAGTTTGTGAGCGGAGAAACTGCATTAATCAGCGGGGGGGAATACCTGGACAGGGGGCTCGTCTGTCGGGTCTGCCTCTCCAGGCTCCTTGGGAGGCTCCAGGCGCAGGAGACGCCGTGCAGCATGGTACAGGCCGCTGCCTGCGAGCTGTGAGGGACTTGCACAGATAAGAGGTCCCGAGATAACAAGCGACCACCCGCCGGGAGAGAAAAAACAAACAAACAGTGAAGCCCTGAAGATCTGGGCTGGAGGAGGTGAGTGCAGTGGCAATAAGGGGAGGGTTAACTACAACAGAAGCCATCTTCCTGCCACTCACAGCCCTCAGCAGGGTCCCTGTGTTGTGAGCTGCATTGTTTTAAGTTGCTGACCATCTCCTCAAAGGTGACAGAAGCAATAAAGCACTCAAGGTCTGTCTGATAAGGGTTTAACCCCTGAGACCCCTTTACAGAGCTCAAATAAATCAGCCTAAAGGGTATGCCACACTAAACAATATCGCTAACGGGATCGCTAAAAAACGTCACTATTTAGCGATCCCGTTAGCGATATTGTTCAGTGCGGCAGCTTCCAGCGACGAGCTTCCTGCTGTGATCTCGCTCGTCGCTGGAATCGTTCCGGACCCTATTTCATCGCTGGCGCTCCCGCTGGGTAAGTATCTAGTCGCTGTGTGGCACCTTTTCTTAGCGATTTAGCGGTACTTTTGTACCGCTAAAGTCGTTAAGAAGATCGCTAACGGCGATAGCGTCGTTAACTATATCGCTAAATGCGGTAGCATTTAGCGATATAGAAACAATCCCGCTAGCGATCTCATTAGTATGCAACGCTAACGAGATCGCTAGCGGGATTGCTTAGTGTGGCAGTACCTTAAGAAGTCACAAGGGGATTACCTCAGAGACTACACACAATACAGGACCTAGAGGACAGTTAATATTGACTTTATTAACCCTTTGGCAGCGGTCTAACCTGGTGAAGTCCTAACTCACTGACACATTAATTTGTTTACAACTTAGAGGATTATATTAGTCCTCTCTGACTTTCAAGGTTATTTAACCTCTATAAATAAAGGTCAACAACAAGAGTCTAATATTCTATACGTTCCATATAGGAGTTACATGCTACATAGTAGATTCTAATGTAACGTTTCTTAACTGAGACATCACCGCCTTCTATCTTCTCACCATTGTCGCTGAGTATGGATAAATTTGTGGGCAAAAGTAGTATAGGAGTTCCATTATTCGTCAAACTCAATCTGACAGGTCGTCACGCCCCCTATCATTTAATCCGTCTCCCTGTGATTTGATCTGTCTGGGAAATCAGGACTGCTGAATCTGGGAAGTTCTATCAAAGTGATTCATGAATTTATTCGTCTCTATTTATATTTTATCCATCTCCTTGTGGATTTGATCAGTCTGTGGTGTGGTGGAAAGGTGTATCAAGGCGAATCTTGATTTTATAAGGCTCTTTTTTGTGGGGGCTCTTTTAAGTCCACCAGTAAATGTATGTAAAGGGATTTTCTAGCAGGGCATTAAATCTGAGTGTGTGCTTCACTCGCTGTAAAGATATATCTTAGTAGTCTATGTACAGACTAAAAGGAGTTTATTCTACAGTATTATCCAGTATATAAGTTTTTCCCCATAGAGAATTAAAGATAGGAGCCGTATCTTTTTAGCAGGAGTGCACCAGTGCTGTGTTGTGACATGTCCTGTAAAGTACAATTGAGAGAAGCTCACATCTTAACAGGCTATTTAGATATGGTAATTCACCTGCTAGAAATTACGCATAGTAATTAGCCCTGTATTGTGTATAGCACGGCATACTCAGCTTAGCCTGACATGTCCGGGCATGCCCGGACAAGTCCCTTAAATGCTCATATTATGAAATGGTCACATTATGAAATGGTCACGGGCATATTATGTATATGGCCGTGTTACAATATTACACACGCGAATGTTTAATTCGTATTTTTAAAAAAGCAATGACGCTGTATTGTAAAACAGGGTTACAAGATTTTATTGCATTAAATAAATACATCTCAGAGACATTTCAAGCATTGAACTAATTGTGACACCAAAATGGCTCTACAAATGGCGATACAGCCCGGTTATGGTGTTCTCTCTAGACATGCGCAAGTTTGGTGAATATGCCAACAGATGTAGTGCGGTGTTTTTTAAATTTGATTTTCTCTCAGCAATAAACTTTCTCACAATTGTATCATTACGCGGTTTATCAGCAGAAAACTTCGCCAATATCTTACTGAACGGCATGTTCCGAGCTAAAAAATGTAAAAAGTACACGCAGTAGTGACCGCAGACAGTGCTATACGTGTCTTGGATTTGGCTGCCTTGATAATAATAAGTCCCACAATTCTTGTTCAGGAAAGTCACAAAGGCGATTTTGAACAGAATTCAACAAAAACCGGGTACAAACTTTTTTAGCATAACAGTGTTTCTGACTCTCAGCTGATATTTTAAACGGTTACCATACGAATATTGTAGAGAATCAGGCTGTATTAAATTGATTACTAACACGATTCCAGCAACTTGATGACAAATTCAGAGCAAATTCGTTATTTCGGGACGTGTACCGGCCTATTTTGGCACATTCCCACTCCTACGCAGCGTTTTTGACCACCATTCAACAAAAATCGGGTACAAACTTTTTTAGCATAACTGTGTTTCTGACTCTCAGCTGATATTTTAAACGGTTACCATACGAATATTGTAGCGAATCAGGCTGTATTAAATTGATTACTAACACGATTCCAGCAACTTGATGACAAATTCAGAGCAAATTCGTTATTTCGGGACGGGTCCCGGCCTATTTTTTCAAATGCTCCACTTTACGGGATAAATGAAGTTCCGACTCCCATTAAACCATGTTTTGTGTTTTGACCAACTGCGTGCTGTGGTTAAACCATTGGTAAACGTAGTTAAGACTCCAAAAAATTTTATGATCTAAGTTGCAAAGTAAAATTAAAACCGGTTCAGAAAGCTGAGGGCGCACTTGCAGGAAGACATAAATTTTTTCCTTGAGAATAATGTAGTGAAAAAATGATAGGGATGATGAATGGAAATGTTCTTTAATAAAAGAAAAATGATAGAATTTAGAACCATAGTACATATCTCCCAGTTTCTTAATACCCAATTTGAGCCAGAGAGGGTCCAAGACCAATCCCCTAGATTCATGGATAAGAGATAATGGAATATTCTTGAGGATATGGATTTTATCACAACCCTTTTTTGGATTAGCAAGCCTTTTCCAGGCCTCAATGGAGGGCTGGAGAATGGGGTGGGAACTATAAGAAATTTGCTTGTTTAAGAGAAAACCTAACACTATCAAATGGGGAGGTTTGTAGTTGTTTAAAAAGAGTTCTAAATCGTACCAGGCTGGAGGGTCTTTATGAGGCCACCAAAAACAGCTCTGTTTGATCAGATTAGCTGAGTAATAAGCCGAAATGTTTGGTAGTCCACCATAAATTTTTTGATTATAAAGAACATTTTGAGCCACTCTGGCTTTCTTCCTACCCCAAATAAAATGATTAAGTGAGCTTTGCAAACTTGTAAGGAATGAGGAGGAGATTTTCAAGTATGTATTTTTCAATATGAAAGATATAGAGAGAGGGAGCGGACCACGGCAGACCACCAATCAATAGAGTGCGATTATGATCATTGTTATGCCGACATCACGGATAACTTTAGTTGGGGCCTTGAGGGTAGGCGTCCGAGTTTTTTAAATCAATACAATTTCTCCAAATCACACAGTATCTATTAACATCAGCCGGTGAGATGGCAATCATATGCTCCATCCTATTAAGGAGTGAGATCTGCGCAAACCATTCCTCCACAGTGGGTGAGTCTCTGCTTTTCCTGTGTCGTGGAATGACATTCTTAGCCACCTGTATTAGGTAGCCTATTGATAAGCTTTTATAACTATGTTTACTTATTGGTAACATTGATAAAAGGAGGGCTTTGGGCGTATTAGGGATAGTCCAACCAGTTATTTTCTCAATCATGTGAACCACCTTTGCCCAAAATGCATTTATTATAGAGCATGCCCACCATATGTGTGACATTGTCCCTTCCCCCTCCTCACATCTCCAACATCTATCTGAGACCACTGGATACCATCTATGAAGGACTGCTGGTACCCAGTACCATCTAGAGATAATTTTGAAGGAGGTTTCCGAGCTTTGGATCCTAATGAGGTTTTATGTGTTAGGAAGAAACATTTATCCCATTGTGAGTCAGGGAAGGACTTCCCCAGTTCCCTTTCCCATGCACCACATAATCCTGGCCTATTGTCAGTTACCTGGGCAATGAGGAGATTATACAGTAGGGAGATGGAGTGTGTAGGGGGTGACAATGATAGGCTCAATTTTTCAAAGTTTGTGAGATCTCTATGAAGATGTGTGCGCTTCTTCACAGTTGAATAGAAATGTTGTAACTGGCTATATTCAAAATTTGCCTTTGGGGAAGTGGCTCTTCCCTGTAACAAGTCATTGAGGGGGAGCAGTGAAGTATTGGAGATGACATGAGAAAATAATATCGGATGGGATTTATTTGAACCGAGAAATCTATTTGCAGATAGTCCTGGTGGGAAATCTGGATTATCTGAAATCGGAAGCAAGGGGCCCTGGGGGTCAATTGAGGATAAGCTTTTTTGGGGGATCTCGAAGCCAAAGCAGTGGCATAAGTACTATATGACGTGAGGCCAAGAGAGGGGACAATTAAATGGGCGCACCATGGGAGAGTGCTAAGAGCTTTAGGACAAATGGATTGAGCTATTTTGACCCACAATTTCCCCTCCGAATGATGGAAGAAGTCGAGGATTCTAGCGTGTACTGCTGCCATGTAATACCTTCTACAATCCGGAAGGCTAAGGCCCCCCTTTTGTTTGTGTCTGATCAGAACGTCCCCCCGAATGCGTAGACGCCAACTTGCCCAGATAAATCTGCAAAAGCTAATGCGTAGTCTTTTCCAAAAATTTGAGGGAATTACCACGGGAATGGTTTGGAAGAGGTATAAGAGTTTAGGTAGGACGTTCATTTTTAGTATATTTATTATGCCGAATCTGTAAAAATCCTTCACCGTCCAAGAAGTAAGATCTCTATGGAGTTGTTCAATAAAGGGCCCAAAATTAAGAAAAAATAGACGGGAGAGGTCTCTATGAATACGAATTCCTAAGTATTTGATACCCTGTGAGGGACAGGCAAAGGGAAGGTTGGACTGGATGGAATCCTGTATGGATTTGGGGAGGGAAACATCGAGGGCCTCAGACTTCGCTGCATTGATTTTAAAATTTGACCATGTACCAAAGTGATCTATTTCAGCCATAACAGCAGTGATGGATATATGTGGTTGAGTGATATATACTAGGACATCATTCATCAGCAAATGCAGAGCACTTGTACTCGGTGCCTCCCACCTCAATCCCCCTAATATTGGGGTTATCGTGAATTGATGAGAGCAGGTGCTCCATCGCTAGGATGTAAAAGAGAGGGGACAGAGGACATCCCTGCCTTGTCCCATTGGTGATTATGAAAGGTGATGATAATGTTCCATTTATCTTCAGCCTAGCTGACGGATTGCGATACAGGGCCATGATTTTGGCTATAAAAGGGTCCCCTACCCCAAGCTTTTTAAGAGATAAATATATGGCGTGCCAGGAGACTCTATGGAATGCTTTCTCAGCATCCAACGAGAGTATCTAATTACAAATTTTTAACTGCATCTAGCCCAGACAATAATTTTGGGCCTAGTAGCAGTGTCTGCTACTCATCGGATTAACCCAGCTGTTAAGCAAGCTACACCACTTGTAGTTTGGACACTTAATTTTTTCAAAGGAAATGCTTCGGGCCCCCGGGACACTCAGTGAAGAACATCGGAGAGGCACCTCAAGGCACAGGGGCTGTGACTGGCGGTAAGATGCCTTGCGGTGGACCGACAAGCTCGATCCTTATAAAAGCTTTTTACCTGCAGCAGCTTTACTGGACGCTACTGGACCTGGCATTACCGCGGCTGCTGGCATGAGACTTGCCCTCCAATAGATCCTTGTAAAAGGATTTAAAGTGTACTCATTCAAATTAGAGAGACAATTTAAATTAAAAAGATTAGACCTGCCTCCACCGCAGGGGGGCTCGTTCGACCCACCAGCGGACAGGCACCAGTATTGGGAGAGGGGGGCTGGCCGTCAGGGTCCACCGCAGCTCTGGCACAAACCTGGCGACACGCAGGTCGCACGGGCAGGAACGGACTGGCCAGGTAGGCTTCGTACTTTTTTGGTTTTAGAAGGGCATGACATGCCTATATCTGTGTCTCCCCCTCCTTTTACTCCTCCAACTCTTTTCTTTTCGCATGACTATATGTACTTGTCACTTTTCCATGCGTTAGTTGTGTCTTCTAAACAGTTTGTCAGCTTTTGGACACCTTTGAAGTGTTTTCTATGTGTTTTCTATGTGTTTCTATGTGTTTTTGTTTGCCTGCCATTGGTTTTAACGGTGTTCGACGGTGTTCGGCAAACCGAACCGAACTCGAACACTACGGGGGTGGCTCAACACTACTAGGCACAGCTAAGACCTGCAGTGATGAGATTCTTTTAGGGAACAGTATTTTCCAGTTAACTTTCATTTGTATCCACAACTTTAAGAACATTTATTTTGCGAATGAAAGTGTAGGCTGGATGAAGAAGAAGGAAATTGAACAACTACAATCAGAGAGAACCTCACATTGAAGGTTGTGGGGAAAGTGGGGGGGAGGGGTGCTACAACAGCCACAACTAATGATAAATTAGTAGTATTTTACCTGCCTTCCACTTGTCTTAGGCTCCAAGACAGGTGCAGATAGAGTCATAGGGGCATGGCCGGCTCCAGGTTTTCCTGTGCCCTGGGTGAAAGAGTCTCAGTGGGCCCCTTTAACACTTACCACAAGCCGCCATGCAGTATTATGGACACCACAAAGAGCTCTGTACAGAATAATGGGCCCCATATTACACTCCATATATAATGGGCCCCAATGATGCTCCATATATAATGGAACCCATATGATGCTCCATATATAATGGGCCCAATATGATGCTCTATATATACTGGGCCCCATATGATGTTCCAGTATATGATGGGCCCCATATATAATGCTGCAGTGTATGATGGGCTCTATATAATGCTCCATATGTATTGGTCACCATATATGATGCTCCAATGTATGATGGGCCACATATAATGCTCCATATATAATGGGCCCCATATATGATTCTCCAGTGTAGGATGGTCCCCACATATTGCTCCAAACATAATAAAAAAATTAAATACTCACCTCTCCTCACTGGCTGACTTGCTGGCCACAGGTCTGGATTCATCAGCATCGGTGTCTTCTGGCTCTCTGGACTGTGACTGCTCAGGCAGAGCGCGCAAGACGTGACATCATTGCGCCCTCTGACCTGAAACGACACAGTCAGGAGACACAGAAAACGTTGCAACGGAAGAATGGGAGAAGTAAGTATTGCAAGTACTGGGGCCCTGAGCAGGTGGTGGGGTGGCACACACACGGACACCTGCACTGGCAAAGGGCCCCCATAGCACATTGGTGTCCCTAACTGTGAGTGAGCCTCCTGACTACTCAGGGCCCAGGCATTTGACGGGTGCGCAGGGTGCTGATGCCAGCCCTGCATAGGGGGATTGCCAGTATTAAATAGCAGAAGGTACACCGCAATCATTTGCAGAGAGAAAAAGAGAGGGACAAACCCTGACCAATGTATTATTAAAAGTGATGAGCGAGTATACTCGTTGCTTGGGTTTTCCCCGAGCAGCTCGGGTGTTGCCCGATTATTTGGAAATGCTCGGAGATGTAGTTTCTGTTGCTGCAGCTGCATGATTTATGGCAGCTGGACAGCTTGAATAAATGTGAGGAATGCCTGCTTGTTAAGGAATCCCCACATGTAGTCAGGCTGTCAAACAGCCGCAAATCATGCAGCTACGGCAACAGAAACTGAATCTCCGAGCACTTCCAAATACTCGGGGACAACCCGAGCTGCTTGGGGAAAACCTGAGCAACGAGTATACTCGCTCATCACTAATTATTAAATATGCACAGCACTGACTGGTAGAGCATAAGGCGACAGGTTCTCACCAACAGTCAGACATGCATGCACATTGACAGAGCAGCATTTTGGGAAATGTGATTACTCCTGGTTGGGTCTCCATCTGATGGCTTGGGTCTAGTGGAAGAGATGTCACTCACCATTTTACTATTTCTACTCTGGTGAAATTGATGCCACTTTGTTGGTGTCTACCACTAAATTTTTTCAAATGTGAACACTCCTGGTTGGGTCTCTATCTGCTGGGTTGGCTGTAGTGGAAGACGTGTTGGTCCCTATTGTACTATTTCTACTCTGGTGAAATTGGTGCCACTTTGATGATATCTGCCACTAATTTTTGAAAATGTGAACACTTCAGGTTGGGTCCTCATCAGTCCCATTTATACTATTTCTACTCTGGTGAAATTGATGCCATTTTTGTGGTGTCTATTACTAATTTTTTGAAATATAACTCTTCTGGTTGGTGCTGTCATTAAAAATCATGGAAGTCATACAAAATACTAGATGTAATCATTTTACATGGGGGTTTATTCACTTTAGCAACAAATAATAAAATAATATAAACAAAACTGAAGATTTTGTAATGAACGTTACATTATTAAGCTTGCTTTCATGTTATGAGCTAAAAAATGTTCTATGAAATTCAGTTTTGTTCTTTGATTCAGTGAGATATTGATACTAATTAATCTCAGTTTGAAATTGTTTGGAGCATATCTTCTAAGTTATACAGGCATCATCCACACTTAAAAAATACTTTCTGGACTTCCGGGAGGCGGAGCCAAGGAATGGCCGCTTTTTAGCAGAGCTCCCCACTGGCCTACTGTCATCCGTGGCCATCCCTCAGTTTGTGAGCGGAGAAACTGCATTAATCAGCGGGGGGGAATACCTGGACAGGGGGCTCGTCTGTCGGGTCTGCCTCTCCAGGCTCCTTGGGAGGCTCCAGGCGCAGGAGACGCCGTGCAGCATGGTACAGGCCGCTGCCTGCGAGCTGTGAGGGACTTGCACAGATAAGAGGTCCCGAGATAACAAGCGACCACCCGCCGGGAGAGAAAAAACAAACAAACAGTGAAGCCCTGAAGATCTGGGCTGGAGGAGGTGAGTGCAGTGGCAATAAGGGGAGGGTTAACTACAACAGAAGCCATCTTCCTGCCACTCACAGCCCTCAGCAGGGTCCCTGTGTTGTGAGCTGCATTGTTTTAAGTTGCTGACCATCTCCTCAAAGGTGACAGAAGCAATAAAGCACTCAAGGTCTGTCTGATAAGGGTTTAACCCCTGAGACCCCTTTACAGAGCTCAAATAAATCAGCCTAAAGGGTATGCCACACTAAACAATATCGCTAACGGGATCGCTAAAAAACGTCACTATTTAGCGATCCCGTTAGCGATATTGTTCAGTGCGGCAGCTTCCAGCGACGAGCTTCCTGCTGTGATCTCGCTCGTCGCTGGAATCGTTCCGGACCCTATTTCATCGCTGGCGCTCCCGCTGGGTAAGTATCTAGTCGCTGTGTGGCACCTTTTCTTAGCGATTTAGCGGTACTTTTGTACCGCTAAAGTCGTTAAGAAGATCGCTAACGGCGATAGCGTCGTTAACTATATCGCTAAATGCGGTAGCATTTAGCGATATAGAAACAATCCCGCTAGCGATCTCATTAGTATGCAACGCTAACGAGATCGCTAGCGGGATTGCTTAGTGTGGCAGTACCTTAAGAAGTCACAAGGGGATTACCTCAGAGACTACACACAATACAGGACCTAGAGGACAGTTAATATTGACTTTATTAACCCTTTGGCAGCGGTCTAACCTGGTGAAGTCCTAACTCACTGACACATTAATTTGTTTACAACTTAGAGGATTATATTAGTCCTCTCTGACTTTCAAGGTTATTTAACCTCTATAAATAAAGGTCAACAACAAGAGTCTAATATTCTATACGTTCCATATAGGAGTTACATGCTACATAGTAGATTCTAATGTAACGTTTCTTAACTGAGACATCACCGCCTTCTATCTTCTCACCATTGTCGCTGAGTATGGATAAATTTGTGGGCAAAAGTAGTATAGGAGTTCCATTATTCGTCAAACTCAATCTGACAGGTCGTCACGCCCCCTATCATTTAATCCGTCTCCCTGTGATTTGATCTGTCTGGGAAATCAGGACTGCTGAATCTGGGAAGTTCTATCAAAGTGATTCATGAATTTATTCGTCTCTATTTATATTTTATCCATTCCTTGTGGATTTGATCAGTCTGTGGTGTGGTGGAAAGGTGTATCAAGGCGAATCTTGATTTTATAAGGCTCTTTTTTGTGGGGGCTCTTTTAAGTCCACCAGTAAATGTATGTAAAGGGATTTTCTAGCAGGGCATTAAATCTGAGTGTGTGCTTCACTCGCTGTAAAGATATATCTTAGTAGTCTATGTACAGACTAAAAGGAGTTTATTCTACAGTATTATCCAGTATATAAGTTTTTCCCCATAGAGAATTAAAGATAGGAGCCGTATCTTTTTAGCAGGAGTGCACCAGTGCTGTGTTGTGACATGTCCTGTAAAGTACAATTGAGAGAAGCTCACATCTTAACAGGCTATTTAGATATGGTAATTCACCTGCTAGAAATTACGCATAGTAATTAGCCCTGTATTGTGTATAGCACGGCATACTCAGCTTAGCCTGACATGTCCGGGCATGCCCGGACAAGTCCCTTAAATGCTCATATTATGAAATGGTCACATTATGAAATGGTCACGGGCATATTATGTATATGGCCGTGTTACAATATTACACACGCGAATGTTTAATTCGTATTTTTAAAAAAGCAATGACGCTGTATTGTAAAACAGGGTTACAAGATTTTATTGCATTAAATAAATACATCTCAGAGACATTTCAAGCATTGAACTAATTGTGACACCAAAATGGCTCTACAAATGGCGATACAGCCCGGTTATGGTGTTCTCTCTAGACATGCGCAAGTTTGGTGAATATGCCAACAGATGTAGTGCGGTGTTTTTTAAATTTGATTTTCTCTCAGCAATAAACTTTCTCACAATTGTATCATTACGCGGTTTATCAGCAGAAAACTTCGCCAATATCTTACTGAACGGCATGTTCCGAGCTAAAAAATGTAAAAAGTACACGCAGTAGTGACCGCAGACAGTGCTATACGTGTCTTGGATTTGGCTGCCTTGATAATAATAAGTCCCACAATTCTTGTTCAGGAAAGTCACAAAGGCGATTTTGAACAGAATTCAACAAAAACCGGGTACAAACTTTTTTAGCATAACAGTGTTTCTGACTCTCAGCTGATATTTTAAACGGTTACCATACGAATATTGTAGAGAATCAGGCTGTATTAAATTGATTACTAACACGATTCCAGCAACTTGATGACAAATTCAGAGCAAATTCGTTATTTCGGGACGTGTACCGGCCTATTTTGGCACATTCCCACTCCTACGCAGCGTTTTTGACCACCATTCAACAAAAATCGGGTACAAACTTTTTTAGCATAACTGTGTTTCTGACTCTCAGCTGATATTTTAAACGGTTACCATACGAATATTGTAGCGAATCAGGCTGTATTAAATTGATTACTAACACGATTCCAGCAACTTGATGACAAATTCAGAGCAAATTCGTTATTTCGGGACGGGTCCCGGCCTATTTTTTCAAATGCTCCACTTTACGGGATAAATGAAGTTCCGACTCCCATTAAACCATGTTTTGTGTTTTGACCAACTGCGTGCTGTGGTTAAACCATTGGTAAACGTAGTTAAGACTCCAAAAAATTTTATGATCTAAGTTGCAAAGTAAAATTAAAACCGGTTCAGAAAGCTGAGGGCGCACTTGCAGGAAGACATAAATTTTTTCCTTGAGAATAATGTAGTGAAAAAATGATAGGGATGATGAATGGAAATGTTCTTTAATAAAAGAAAAATGATAGAATTTAGAACCATAGTACATATCTCCCAGTTTCTTAATACCCAATTTGAGCCAGAGAGGGTCCAAGACCAATCCCCTAGATTCATGGATAAGAGATAATGGAATATTCTTGAGGATATGGATTTTATCACAACCCTTTTTTGGATTAGCAAGCCTTTTCCAGGCCTCAATGGAGGGCTGGAGAATGGGGTGGGAACTATAAGAAATTTGCTTGTTTAAGAGAAAACCTAACACTATCAAATGGGGAGGTTTGTAGTTGTTTAAAAAGAGTTCTAAATCGTACCAGGCTGGAGGGTCTTTATGAGGCCACCAAAAACAGCTCTGTTTGATCAGATTAGCTGAGTAATAAGCCGAAATGTTTGGTAGTCCACCATAAATTTTTTGATTATAAAGAACATTTTGAGCCACTCTGGCTTTCTTCCTACCCCAAATAAAATGATTAAGTGAGCTTTGCAAACTTGTAAGGAATGAGGAGGAGATTTTCAAGTATGTATTTTTCAATATGAAAGATATAGAGAGAGGGAGCGGACCACGGCAGACCACCAATCAATAGAGTGCGATTATGATCATTGTTATGCCGACATCACGGATAACTTTAGTTGGGGCCTTGAGGGTAGGCGTCCGAGTTTTTTAAATCAATACAATTTCTCCAAATCACACAGTATCTATTAACATCAGCCGGTGAGATGGCAATCATATGCTCCATCCTATTAAGGAGTGAGATCTGCGCAAACCATTCCTCCACAGTGGGTGAGTCTCTGCTTTTCCTGTGTCGTGGAATGACATTCTTAGCCACCTGTATTAGGTAGCCTATTGATAAGCTTTTATAACTATGTTTACTTATTGGTAACATTGATAAAAGGAGGGCTTTGGGCGTATTAGGGATAGTCCAACCAGTTATTTTCTCAATCATGTGAACCACCTTTGCCCAAAATGCATTTATTATAGAGCATGCCCACCATATGTGTGACATTGTCCCTTCCCCCTCCTCACATCTCCAACATCTATCTGAGACCACTGGATACCATCTATGAAGGACTGCTGGTACCCAGTACCATCTAGAGATAATTTTGAAGGAGGTTTCCGAGCTTTGGATCCTAATGAGGTTTTATGTGTTAGGAAGAAACATTTATCCCATTGTGAGTCAGGGAAGGACTTCCCCAGTTCCCTTTCCCATGCACCACATAATCCTGGCCTATTGTCAGTTACCTGGGCAATGAGGAGATTATACAGTAGGGAGATGGAGTGTGTAGGGGGTGACAATGATAGGCTCAATTTTTCAAAGTTTGTGAGATCTCTATGAAGATGTGTGCGCTTCTTCACAGTTGAATAGAAATGTTGTAACTGGCTATATTCAAAATTTGCCTTTGGGGAAGTGGCTCTTCCCTGTAACAAGTCATTGAGGGGGAGCAGTGAAGTATTGGAGATGACATGAGAAAATAATATCGGATGGGATTTATTTGAACCGAGAAATCTATTTGCAGATAGTCCTGGTGGGAAATCTGGATTATCTGAAATCGGAAGCAAGGGGCCCTGGGGGTCAATTGAGGATAAGCTTTTTTGGGGGATCTCGAAGCCAAAGCAGTGGCATAAGTACTATATGACGTGAGGCCAAGAGAGGGGACAATTAAATGGGCGCACCATGGGAGAGTGCTAAGAGCTTTAGGACAAATGGATTGAGCTATTTTGACCCACAATTTCCCCTCCGAATGATGGAAGAAGTCGAGGATTCTAGCGTGTACTGCTGCCATGTAATACCTTCTACAATCCGGAAGGCTAAGGCCCCCCTTTTGTTTGTGTCTGATCAGAACGTCCCCCGAATGCGTAGACGCCAACTTGCCCAGATAAATCTGCAAAAGCTAATGCGTAGTCTTTTCCAAAATTTGAGGGAATTACCACGGGAATGGTTTGGAAGAGGTATAAGAGTTTAGGTAGGACGTTCATTTTTAGTATATTTATTATGCCGAATCTGTAAAAATCCTTCACCGTCCAAGAAGTAAGATCTCTATGGAGTTGTTCAATAAAGGGCCCAAAATTAAGAAAAAATAGACGGGAGAGGTCTCTATGAATACGAATTCCTAAGTATTTGATACCCTGTGAGGGACAGGCAAAGGGAAGGTTGGACTGGATGGAATCCTGTATGGATTTGGGGAGGGAAACATCGAGGGCCTCAGACTTCGCTGCATTGATTTTAAAATTTGACCATGTACCAAAGTGATCTATTTCAGCCATAACAGCAGTGATGGATATATGTGGTTGAGTGATATATACTAGGACATCATTCATCAGCAAATGCAGAGCACTTGTACTCGGTGCCTCCCACCTCAATCCCCCTAATATTGGGGTTATCGTGAATTGATGAGAGCAGGTGCTCCATCGCTAGGATGTAAAAGAGAGGGGACAGAGGACATCCCTGCCTTGTCCCATTGGTGATTATGAAAGGTGATGATAATGTTCCATTTATCTTCAGCCTAGCTGACGGATTGCGATACAGGGCCATGATTTTGGCTATAAAAGGGTCCCCTACCCCAAGCTTTTTAAGAGAATAATATATGGCGTGCCAGGAGACTCTATGGAATGCTTTCTCAGCATCCAACGAGAGTATCTAATTACAAATTTTTAACTGCATCTAGCCCAGACAATAATTTTGGGCCTAGTAGCAGTGTCTGCTACTCATCGGATTAACCCAGCTGTTAAGCAAGCTACACCACTTGTAGTTTGGACACTTAATTTTTTCAAAGGAAATGCTTCGGGCCCCGGGACACTCAGTGAAGAACATCGGAGAGGCACCTCAAGGCACAGGGGCTGTGACTGGCGGTAAGATGCCTTGCGGTGGACCGACAAGCTCGATCCTTATAAAAGCTTTTTACCTGCAGCAGCTTTACTGGACGCTACTGGACCTGGCATTACCGCGGCTGCTGGCATGAGACTTGCCCTCCAATAGATCCTTGTAAAAGGATTTAAAGTGTACTCATTCAAATTAGAGAGACAATTTAAATTAAAAAGATTAGACCTGCCTCCACCGCAGGGGGCTCGTTCGACCCACCAGCGGACAGGCACCAGTATTGGGAGAGGGGGGCTGGCCGTCAGGGTCCACCGCAGCTCTGGCACAAACCTGGCGACACGCAGGTCGCACGGGCAGGAACGGACTGGCCAGGTAGGCTTCGTACTTTTTTGGTTTTAGAAGGGCATGACATGCCTATATCTGTGTCTCCCCCTCCTTTTACTCCTCCAACTCTTTTCTTTTCGCATGACTATATGTACTTGTCACTTTTCCATGCGTTAGTTGTGTCTTCTAAACAGTTTGTCAGCTTTTGGACACCTTTGAAGTGTTTTCTATGTGTTTTCTATGTGTTTCTATGTGTTTTTGTTTGCCTGCCATTGGTTTTAACGGTGTTCGACGGTGTTCGGCAAACCGAACCGAACTCGAACACTACGGGGGTGGCTCAACACTACTAGGCACAGCTAAGACCTGCAGTGATGAGATTCTTTTAGGGAACAGTATTTTCCAGTTAACTTTCATTTGTATCCACAACTTTAAGAACATTTATTTTGCGAATGAAAGTGTAGGCTGGATGAAGAAGAAGGAAATTGAACAACTACAATCAGAGAGAACCTCACATTGAAGGTTGTGGGGAAAGTGGGGGGAGGGGTGCTACAACAGCCACAACTAATGATAAATTAGTAGTATTTTACCTGCCTTCCACTTGTCTTAGGCTCCAAGACAGGTGCAGATAGAGTCATAGGGGCATGGCCGGCTCCAGGTTTTCCTGTGCCCTGGGTGAAAGAGTCTCAGTGGGCCCCTTTAACACTTACCACAAGCCGCCATGCAGTATTATGGACACCACAAAGAGCTCTGTACAGAATAATGGGCCCCATATTACACTCCATATATAATGGGCCCCAATGATGCTCCATATATAATGGAACCCATATGATGCTCCATATATAATGGGCCCAATATGATGCTCTATATATACTGGGCCCCATATGATGTTCCAGTATATGATGGGCCCCATATATAATGCTGCAGTGTATGATGGGCTCTATATAATGCTCCATATGTATTGGTCACCATATATGATGCTCCAATGTATGATGGGCCACATATAATGCTCCATATATAATGGGCCCCATATATGATTCTCCAGTGTAGGATGGTCCCCACATATTGCTCCAAACATAATAAAAAAATTAAATACTCACCTCTCCTCACTGGCTGACTTGCTGGCCACAGGTCTGGATTCATCAGCATCGGTGTCTTCTGGCTCTCTGGACTGTGACTGCTCAGGCAGAGCGCGCAAGACGTGACATCATTGCGCCCTCTGACCTGAAACGACACAGTCAGGAGACACAGAAAACGTTGCAACGGAAGAATGGGAGAAGTAAGTATTGCAAGTACTGGGGCCCTGAGCAGGTGGTGGGGTGGCACACACACGGACACCTGCACTGGCAAAGGGCCCCCATAGCACATTGGTGTCCCTAACTGTGAGTGAGCCTCCTGACTACTCAGGGCCCAGGCATTTGACGGGTGCGCAGGGTGCTGATGCCAGCCCTGCATAGGGGGATTGCCAGTATTAAATAGCAGAAGGTACACCGCAATCATTTGCAGAGAGAAAAAGAGAGGGACAAACCCTGACCAATGTATTATTAAAAGTGATGAGCGAGTATACTCGTTGCTTGGGTTTTCCCCGAGCAGCTCGGGTGTTGCCCGATTATTTGGAAATGCTCGGAGATGTAGTTTCTGTTGCTGCAGCTGCATGATTTATGGCAGCTGGACAGCTTGAATAAATGTGAGGAATGCCTGCTTGTTAAGGAATCCCCACATGTAGTCAGGCTGTCAAACAGCCGCAAATCATGCAGCTACGGCAACAGAAACTGAATCTCCGAGCACTTCCAAATACTCGGGGACAACCCGAGCTGCTTGGGGAAAACCTGAGCAACGAGTATACTCGCTCATCACTAATTATTAAATATGCACAGCACTGACTGGTAGAGCATAAGGCGACAGGTTCTCACCAACAGTCAGACATGCATGCACATTGACAGAGCAGCATTTTGGGAAATGTGATTACTCCTGGTTGGGTCTCCATCTGATGGCTTGGGTCTAGTGGAAGAGATGTCACTCACCATTTTACTATTTCTACTCTGGTGAAATTGATGCCACTTTGTTGGTGTCTACCACTAAATTTTTTCAAATGTGAACACTCCTGGTTGGGTCTCTATCTGCTGGGTTGGCTGTAGTGGAAGACGTGTTGGTCCCTATTGTACTATTTCTACTCTGGTGAAATTGGTGCCACTTTGATGATATCTGCCACTAATTTTTGAAAATGTGAACACTTCAGGTTGGGTCCTCATCAGTCCCATTTATACTATTTCTACTCTGGTGAAATTGATGCCATTTTTGTGGTGTCTATTACTAATTTTTTGAAATATAACTCTTCTGGTTGGTGCTGTCATTAAAAATCATGGAAGTCATACAAAATACTAGATGTAATCATTTTACATGGGGGTTTATTCACTTTAGCAACAAATAATAAAATAATATAAACAAAACTGAAGATTTTGTAATGAACGTTACATTATTAAGCTTGCTTTCATGTTATGAGCTAAAATATGTTCTATGAAATTCAGTTTTGTTCTTTGATTCAGTGAGATATTGATACTAATTAATCTCAGTTTGAAATTGTTTGGAGCATATCTTCTAAGTTATACAGGCATCATCCACACTTAAAAAATACTTTCTGGACTTCCGGGAGGCGGAGCCAAGGAATGGCCGCTTTTTAGCAGAGCTCCCCACTGGCCTACTGTCATCCGTGGCCATCCCTCAGTTTGTGAGCGGAGAAACTGCATTAATCAGCGGGGGGGAATACCTGGACAGGGGGCTCGTCTGTCGGGTCTGCCTCTCCAGGCTCCTTGGGAGGCTCCAGGCGCAGGAGACGCCGTGCAGCATGGTACAGGCCGCTGCCTGCGAGCTGTGAGGGACTTGCACAGATAAGAGGTCCCGAGATAACAAGCGACCACCCGCCGGGAGAGAAAAAACAAACAAACAGTGAAGCCCTGAAGATCTGGGCTGGAGGAGGTGAGTGCAGTGGCAATAAGGGGAGGGTTAACTACAACAGAAGCCATCTTCCTGCCACTCACAGCCCTCAGCAGGGTCCCTGTGTTGTGAGCTGCATTGTTTTAAGTTGCTGACCATCTCCTCAAAGGTGACAGAAGCAATAAAGCACTCAAGGTCTGTCTGATAAGGGTTTAACCCCTGAGACCCCTTTACAGAGCTCAAATAAATCAGCCTAAAGGGTATGCCACACTAAACAATATCGCTAACGGGATCGCTAAAAAACGTCACTATTTAGCGATCCCGTTAGCGATATTGTTCAGTGCGGCAGCTTCCAGCGACGAGCTTCCTGCTGTGATCTCGCTCGTCGCTGGAATCGTTCCGGACCCTATTTCATCGCTGGCGCTCCCGCTGGGTAAGTATCTAGTCGCTGTGTGGCACCTTTTCTTAGCGATTTAGCGGTACTTTTGTACCGCTAAAGTCGTTAAGAAGATCGCTAACGGCGATAGCGTCGTTAACTATATCGCTAAATGCGGTAGCATTTAGCGATATAGAAACAATCCCGCTAGCGATCTCATTAGTATGCAACGCTAACGAGATCGCTAGCGGGATTGCTTAGTGTGGCAGTACCTTAAGAAGTCACAAGGGGATTACCTCAGAGACTACACACAATACAGGACCTAGAGGACAGTTAATATTGACTTTATTAACCCTTTGGCAGCGGTCTAACCTGGTGAAGTCCTAACTCACTGACACATTAATTTGTTTACAACTTAGAGGATTATATTAGTCCTCTCTGACTTTCAAGGTTATTTAACCTCTATAAATAAAGGTCAACAACAAGAGTCTAATATTCTATACGTTCCATATAGGAGTTACATGCTACATAGTAGATTCTAATGTAACGTTTCTTAACTGAGACATCACCGCCTTCTATCTTCTCACCATTGCCGCTGAGTATGGATAAATTTGTGGGCAAAAGTAGTATAGGAGTTCCATTATTCGTCAAACTCAATCTGACAGGTCGTCACGCCCCCTATCATTTAATCCGTCTCCCTGTGATTTGATCTGTCTGGGAAATCAGGACTGCTGAATCTGGGAAGTTCTATCAAAGTGATTCATGAATTTATTCGTCTCTATTTATATTTTATCCATCTCCTTGTGGATTTGATCAGTCTGTGGTGTGGTGGAAAGGTGTATCAAGGCGAATCTTGATTTTATAAGGCTCTTTTTTGTGGGGGCTCTTTTAAGTCCACCAGTAAATGTATGTAAAGGGATTTTCTAGCAGGGCATTAAATCTGAGTGTGTGCTTCACTCGCTGTAAAGATATATCTTAGTAGTCTATGTACAGACTAAAAGGAGTTTATTCTACAGTATTATCCAGTATATAAGTTTTTCCCCATAGAGAATTAAAGATAGGAGCCGTATCTTTTTAGCAGGAGTGCACCAGTGCTGTGTTGTGACATGTCCTGTAAAGTACAATTGAGAGAAGCTCACATCTTAACAGGCTATTTAGATATGGTAATTCACCTGCTAGAAATTACGCATAGTAATTAGCCCTGTATTGTGTATAGCACGGCATACTCAGCTTAGCCTGACATGTCCGGGCATGCCCGGACAAGTCCCTTAAATGCTCATATTATGAAATGGTCACATTATGAAATGGTCACGGGCATATTATGTATATGGCCGTGTTACAATATTACACACGCGAATGTTTAATTCGTATTTTTAAAAAAGCAATGACGCTGTATTGTAAAACAGGGTTACAAGATTTTATTGCATTAAATAAATACATCTCAGAGACATTTCAAGCATTGAACTAATTGTGACACCAAAATGGCTCTACAAATGGCGATACAGCCCGGTTATGGTGTTCTCTCTAGACATGCGCAAGTTTGGTGAATATGCCAACAGATGTAGTGCGGTGTTTTTTAAATTTGATTTTCTCTCAGCAATAAACTTTCTCACAATTGTATCATTACGCGGTTTATCAGCAGAAAACTTCGCCAATATCTTACTGAACGGCATGTTCCGAGCTAAAAAATGTAAAAAGTACACGCAGTAGTGACCGCAGACAGTGCTATACGTGTCTTGGATTTGGCTGCCTTGATAATAATAAGTCCCACAATTCTTGTTCAGGAAAGTCACAAAGGCGATTTTGAACAGAATTCAACAAAAACCGGGTACAAACTTTTTTAGCATAACAGTGTTTCTGACTCTCAGCTGATATTTTAAACGGTTACCATACGAATATTGTAGAGAATCAGGCTGTATTAAATTGATTACTAACACGATTCCAGCAACTTGATGACAAATTCAGAGCAAATTCGTTATTTCGGGACGTGTACCGGCCTATTTTGGCACATTCCCACTCCTACGCAGCGTTTTTGACCACCATTCAACAAAAATCGGGTACAAACTTTTTTAGCATAACTGTGTTTCTGACTCTCAGCTGATATTTTAAACGGTTACCATACGAATATTGTAGCGAATCAGGCTGTATTAAATTGATTACTAACACGATTCCAGCAACTTGATGACAAATTCAGAGCAAATTCGTTATTTCGGGACGGGTCCCGGCCTATTTTTTCAAATGCTCCACTTTACTCTGATTCAGCGCGATATATTCAACGCAATATTTGTAAAGCTAGGTTATTTTAAAGATTCCAGCAACTTGATGGAAATTTCAGAGCAAATTCGTTATTTCGGGACGCCTGTACTGGCCTATTTTGGTACATGCCCACTCCTACGCAGCGATTTTGACCACCATGCATCAAAAATCGGGTACAAACTTTTTAGCATAGCGGTATTTCTGACTCTCATCGCGATATTTGTAAAGCTATGTTATTTTAAAGATTCCAGCAACTTGATGGCAATTTCACAGCAAATTCGTTATTTCGGGACGCTTGTACTGGCCTATTTCGGTACATGCCCACGCCTACGCAGCGATTTTGACCACCATGCATCAAAAATCGGGTACAAACTTTTTAGCATAGCGATGTTTCTGACTCTCAGCTGGTATTTTAATAGTTACCATACGAATATTGTAGCGAATCAAGATGTATTAAATTGATTACTAACACGATTCCGGCAACTTGATGACAAATTCACAACAAATTCGTTATTTTGGGAGAGGCCTAGGCCTATTTTTTAACAATGCTAACCCCCTCAGATATGAAAGACAGGCAGCGCTTTTTCAAGAAAACTGTCACTGTGGTGCTTTTCTCTAGCCCTCATCAGTGTATCCGCTAGGATACCCGGAGCCCTCCAGCTCATCCCTATAGTGTAGTATAATGTAGCGAGCAAACAGATCATCGCTGGTGTTTGGAAAATACCATATTTCATAGATGGTGGTGATCAGCTGAATCATTTTTAAACATTTCACGCCACTCAAGCACCCACAGCACACTTACGGTGTACCCGCACCGCTGCAGCTAGCGCTTTTTAGCTAAAAAGGCATGATATAACTGCCCGCAGGTGATGTTTGTGACCTTATTTGCATCATTTTCATTATAGCACGACGGACAGCCGTGGAAAAAACAACCCTGAAATTCAAAAACGATGTGCTGGCCGTTAACATACGCATAGTCGTCTAGAAAATATTGAGCGAGTTGCTGTTAGGGTCTGCGGAACGCACCAAATATAAGATGTGGAGAGGTGCGTTCGCAGCCCGGGGTCCACCGTGCAGGCGGAGCCTGCTGCTAGTAAAATGGCGTAAGAAGCAAACTCTGTTATCCCGCAGAGTCGCCAACATAAACGCCGCAACGCGCTGTGGCAATAAGTGTGAACTCTGTTACTCCACAGAGCCGCTAGAAGGAGAGCCGCAGCGCTATATGGCGATGTGTGCGAACTCACTAAACACAACTGAGTCGCAAAGAAAACACGCTAGGGCGCTGTCTAGCGTTGAAAGCGAACCCTGTTACGTCACAGGGCCGCTGAGAAAAAGTGCTGTGTCCTGTCAGGCTCTCAGGTACACAGTTAAGTGCTAAGCGTACATAAAGCGTGATCATGTGCTAATGTCCTCGCGGGAGTCACCCGCAATCTATGGTGTCTGAACGCCAGACCCTGAATACGGCAATCAAAACTCCTTACCGGTTATGCCGGTAATCTAGGGCATCTAGGACGCCGACCCTGACCAGCTAGCACACCAAACTCCTCACCGATTAAGTCGGTATTCTAGTGGCTTATTTCAGCCGGGTCCCTAACCACACACACACATGACCACACTGGCGCATAGCATACAATGGTTGATATTAGCGCATGGCGGCCCAGCCATGCTATCCTTTTATAGTAACAGTTACAGGACCTGCCAGAAACAAGGACCAATGAAGCTTGTTCCAGAACAACAGTAGTCACAGGACCTTCCTGGCAGACCAATAGGAGCTGCAGCAGTACCTGAGCATGTGACCCCTGATCTCCAATGAAATGAGAGATCTCACTCTGGGCATGCTCAGAAGGGAAAACGCAGGACTTTGTCCCAAAGACGTCTGCTCCAGCACTGGCTATAATAGCAGATCCAGGAAAGGCAGAAGCAAGTCACTGCACAGTACTGGAGTGGGCAAGACGCTTGGACCGACGTCTCTGCAGAGCAGGCTCCACTGCGGCCGGAGATGAATGGGAGACCGCAGCGGGGCTGGTTCGAGACTCCCCTTGTGCAGCAGTGGGAACTCGAACCCTAACATTACCCCCCTTCTTTGGGCCTCGCTGCGCTCAAAGGCAGCGATGAGCTGCGGAGCGTGAACATGCTCGGCAGGCTCCCAGGACCTATCCTCAGGCCCATAACCCCTCCAATCCACCAAATAAAATTTTTTGCCTCGTACCACCTTGTACCCAACAATGGCGTTCACCTCATGATCGTCTGTAGATGAACCCGACGTCCCGGCAGATGACTCGGAAAACCGGGAAATGGCCACGGGTTTCAGGAGGGACACGTGAAAGGTGTCAGTGATACCAAGGCGAGGCGGAAGGGCTAGGCGGTAAACCACCGAGTTCATCTGCTCAAGAACTTTAAAGGGGCCCAAAAAGCGAGGTGCCAACTTGGTGGACTCTACACGTAGCCTGATGTTTCGGGCAGAAAGCCACACTAGGTCACCCGGAGCAAATGTAGGAGCGGGGCGCCGATGGGCATCGGCCGAAGACCTCATCCTCTCTTTGGAGGCCTGAATGGCATCCTGTGTGCGGTTCCAAATGTCCCGTGCCTCCACAGCCCAGTCTGCCACCCTGGAATCGGCGGAAGACACGGCATGGGCACTGGTACCCGCGGATGCTGACCGTAGTTCAGGAGGAATGGGGTCTGTCCGGTGGAGTCAGCCACAGCATTATTTAGAGCGAACTCAGCCCACGGTAGCAAGGATGCCCAGTCATCCTGCCTGGCAGAGACAAAATGTCGCAAGTATGTGACCAAGGTCTGGTTGGCCCTCTCTACCAACCCATTCGTCTCGGATGGTATGCAGAGGAGAGATTCAACTCAATGCTGAGTAAACGACACAGCTCTCTCCAGAACCGAGACGCAAACTGGGGACCTCGATCACTGACAATTTTGTCTGGCATACCGTGAAGGCGGAAAATATGCCTAATGAATAATGCTGCCAAGGCCCGTGCAGACGGTAACCGTGGTAACGGCACTAAGTGCACCATTTTGGAGAAGTGGTCGGTTATCACCCAGATGATGGTGCAGCCCCGAGACTTGGGTAAGCCCACCACAAAATCCATCCCGACCATCTCCCAAGGCCTGTCTGCCACCGGTAAAGGGAAAAGTAACCCAGCTGGCCGTTGTCGAGGGGACTTATTCTTGGCGCAGGAGACGCACGCCTGAACGTTTCCCTGACGTCACGGGCCATCTGCGGCCACCAGTATGTTCTCGCCAGCAACTCAGAAGTCCTTTTTGTCCCAAAATGTCCACCCACCCTGGACGAATGTGCCCAAGAGAGTACTTCCGGTCGCAAATTGATGGGCACAAAAGTCTTGCCCGGAGGCACAGACTCAAGCGAAACCGGAGCCACCGTTCTTAGGCTTTCTGTGGGGACAATAAGCCGAGGCTCCTCCTCCACCTCCTCAGAGGACACCACGGAGCGGGATAGAGCGTCTGCGCGAATGTTCTTCTCACCGGAGAGGAAATGGAGGGTGAAATGGAACCGAGAGAAAAACAAGGACCATCTGGCCTGACGGGAATTTAGCCGCTGGGCTGTCTGCAAATACACCAAGTTCTTGTGGTCCGTGAATACTTGGAAGGGGAAGCGAGCCCCCTCCAGAAGATGTCTCCACTCGGAGAAGGCCAACTTCATAGCCAGTAACTCCCTGTCCCCGATGGAATAATTCCTCTCTGCTGGTGTAAAGGTCTTGGAAAAGAAGAAGCAGGGATGCTTCCGACCCTGGGCATCCTTTTGAAAGAGGACTGCTCCAGCACCAACAGAAGAAGCATCCATCTCTAAGATAAACGGTTTATCGACATCGGGGCGATGTAAGATGGGAGCACTGGCGAAATGCGACTTGATGGAGGAGAACGCCTTTGTGACCTCCTCTGACCACAACTTGGGATTTGCTCCCTTCTTGGTGAGGGCTACCAAGGGAGCTACCAAAGTAGAGAAGTGGGGAATGAATTGGCGATAGTAGTTAATGAACCCCATAAATTACTGCACCGCCTTAAGGGAGTAGGGTTCTTGCCAATCCATCACAGCCTGTAGTTTGGTAGGATCCATAGCCAATCCCTGGGTGGAGATGATATAGCCCAGGAAAGGTAGAGACTCCTGCTCAAACATACACTTCTCCAACTTCGCATATAGGGAATTTGCTCGCAAGAGTTCGAAGACCTTGCAGACATCTCTCCGGTGGGAGGTCATATCTGGAGAAAAGATGAGAATGTCATCCAGATAGACTACCACCGAGGTGGTCAACATATCCCAGAAGATGTCATTCACAAAGTCTTGGAAGACAGCTGGGGCGTTACAGAGCCCAAAGGGCATTACCAGATATTCGTAATGCCCATCCCTGGTGTTAAATGCCGTCTTCCATTCGTCCCCCTCACGGATGCGAATCAGGTTATACGCACCACGCAGGTCTAACTTAGTAAATACCCTTGCTCCCCGAAGCCTGTCAAAGAGCTCAGAGATTAGCGGCAAAGGATATTTATTTTTCACGGTGATAGTGTTGAGACCCCTATAATCAATGCACGGACGTAATTCTCCGTTCTTCTTCTGCACAAAGAAGAACCCCGCTCCCGCTGGTGACACCGACTTCCTAATGAATCCCCTTGCCAAGTTCTCCTGAATATATTGGGACATGGCCTCTGTGTCAGGAAGAGAGAGGGGATAAACCCTTCCTCTAGGAGGCTCAGCTCCAGGCAAGAGGTCGATAGGACAGTCATAGGGGCGATGAGGCGGAAGAGTCTCCGCAGCCTTCTTCGAGAAAACGTCGGCATAAGACCAATAGACCTTGGGAAGAGGAGAGAGGTCTATGGGTATCTCAGTGGTGTTGACCTGCACGCTGTCCCTAATGCATATGCCTTTACATAAATTACCCCAACCCAGAATTCTCCCTGAAGACCACTCAATATGGGGAGAGTGGTGGCGGAGCCAGGGTAATCCCAACAAAACCTCATCTATACCCTCAGGGAGGATAAAAAATTATATATTCTCCTGATGGGAAGGAGACATAGACAAGGTGAGTGGGACAGACTGATGGGTGATTTGTGAGGACAGAATTGCTCCGTTCAACACCCGTACCGATACTGGTTCAGCCAGCAACACCAAAGGCATGGTGTGGCGAGAAGCAAAGGAGGATGACATAAAATTCCCCTCTGCCCCAGAATCCACACTCAGCTTGACGGATAGGGTGGTAGAACCGTGGGTAATTATCCCCTTGAGGAGCACTTTAGGGGCAAAACTCATGGCGTCCAGTGACCCTGTTCCTACGGTTACTGGGCGCGACCGTTTATTCAGCCACTGTGGACATCGGTTGGCAAAATGTCCCTGCTGCTGGCAAATATAACAAATCGGGGATGGACGAGTGACCCGAGATTTAGATCCTGCAGGAGCAACCTCCTGAAGGTTGGGCGCCTGAACGGGCGACTCCAGAGGGGTGGTGAAGGTTGGAGCCAACCGAACCCTCTGCCTACACTGGGCACGTTCCAGCCTCCGCTCGTGGAAACGGAGGTCGACGCGGGTGGAAATAGCGATAAGCTTCTCCAATGTGGCAGGAATCTCTCTGGTAGCCAAGGCGTCTTTCACATGACCCGCCAGTCCTCTCCAGAACACGGGAATGAGGACTTTATCTGGCCACTCTAATTCCGAGGCCAGAGTCCGAAATTGGACAGCAAACTGGCTGACCAAAGCCGAACCCTGGGTACTTGCCAGCAGTTTGAGCGCCGTATCGTGGGTGATCTGAGGTCCTAGAAAAACCTTTTTCAGAGCCTCCAGAAAACGAGAAGCACTCCGCACCACACGGTCGTCGCCCACTCCAACGCTCTGCCCGACAGAAGAGCTATCACAAAGCCCACTTGTGCCCGATCTGTGGGGAAACATGCAGCCAGAAGCTCGAGGTGTATGGAGCACTGACTCACGAATCCCCGACATTGCTTGCTGTCACCAGTAAACTTGTCTGGAAGCGGGAGGTGGGACAATGTAAGGACAGAGGTGGCAGAGGACAAACTGGCTGCAGCTACGCTAGCAGCCTGAACAGCGACTGCTGTAACATCCACAGCTGAGGTTGTGCGCTCAAGAGCCGCCAACCTACCCTCCAGCTGCTGGATGTACAGCTGTAAACGCTGTTCATCCGCCATTTTACTAGCCAGACCCTGGCGCTAATATTATGTTAGGGTCTGCGGAACGCACCAAATATAAGATGTGGAGAGGTGAGTTCGCAGCCTGGGGTCCACCGTGCAGGCGGAGCCTGCTGCTAGTAAAATGGCGTAAGAAGCAAACTCTGTTATCCCGCAGAGTCGCCAACATAAACGCCGTAACGCGCTGTGGCAATAAGTGTGAACTCTGTTACTCCACAGAGCCGCTAGAAGGAGAGCCGCAGCGCTATATGGCGATGTGTGCGAACTCACTAAACACAACTGAGTCGCAAAGAAAACACGCTAGGGCGCTGTCTAGCGTTGAAAGCGAACCCTGTTACGTCACAGGGCCGCTGAGAAAAAGTGCTGTGTCCTGTCAGGCTCTCAGGTACACAGTTAAGTGCTAAGCGTACATAAAGCGTGATCATGTGCTAATGTCCTCGCGGGAGTCACCCGCAATCTATGGCGTCTGAACGCCAGACCCTGAATACGGCAATCAAAACTCCTCACCGGTTATGCCGGTAATCTAGGGCATCTAGGACGCCGACCCTGACCAGCTAGCACACCAAACTCCTCACCGATTAAGTCGGTATTCTAGTGGCTTATTTCAGCCGGGTCCCTAACCACACAAACACATGACCACACTGGCGCATAGCATACAATGGTTGATATTAGCGCATGGCGGCCCAGCCATGCTACCCTTTTATAGTAACAGCTACAGGACCTGCCAGTAGAGTTGAGCGATACTTTCCGATATCCTAAAGTATCGGAATCGGAATGGTATCGCCGATATCACTAAAAAATCGGCGATACCCGATACCGATACCGGAAGTCCCATGTAAGTCTATGGGAACAAAATATCGCAACTAAAAAAACCCCATTCTTTCCTTGTAAACACTAAATATACACACATAGAATACATATATATATATATACATGTCATTGTGACATATATATATACATATATGTATAGTTTATACACTTCTACATAGTAAAATATCCTTTGATTCAATTGCCGGGTAAAGCCGGCTTCAGTGAAAAGACAGAAGCACCCGACATGAAATGACACTTGGTGTACATAGGGTTAACCATGTCTTTTCATGTCGTTTGCTATCTGATTTGCACAAACAATTAAATCAGACTATGTGTGCAAAATTTCACACCTGTAGGGGTTAATTAAAGGTGTAAATTCGTTGTAAAAAAAACGGACTTTTTTGCTACGAATTTACACCTTTAATTAACCCCTACAGGTGTGAAATTTTGCACACATAGTCTGATTTAATTGTTTGTGAAAATTAGATAGCAAAGGACATGAAAATACATGGTTAACCCTATGTACACCAAGTGTCATTTCATGTCGGGTCACCCGACATGAAATGACACTTGGTGTACATAGGGTTAAACATTTCTTTTCATGTCCTTTGCTATCTAATTTGCACAAACAATTAAATCAGACTATGTGTGCAAAATTTCACACCTGTAGGGGTTAATTAAAGGTGTAAATTCGTTGTAAAAAAACGGACTTTTTTGCTACGAATTTACACCTTTAATTAACCCCTACAGGTGTGAAATTTTGCACACATAGTCTGATTTAATTGTTTGTGCAAATTAGATAGCAAAGGACATGAAAATACATGGTTAACCCTATGTACACCAAGTGTCATTTCATGTCGGGTCACCCGACATGAAATGACACTTGGTGTACATAGGGTTAAACATTTCTTTTCATGTCCTTTGCTATCTAATTTGCACAAACAATTAAATCAGACTATGCGTGCAAAATTTCACACCTGTAGGGGTTAATTAAAGGTGTAAATTCGTTGTAAAAAAAACGGACTTTTTTGCTACGAATTTACACCTTTAATTAACCCCTACAGGTGTGAAATTTTGCACACATAGTCTGATTTAATTGTTTGTGCAAATTAGATAGCAAAGGACATGAAAAGACATGGTTAACCCTATGTACACCAAGTGTCATTTCATGTCGGGTTCTGCATTTTCACAAAAGCCGGCAATTGAATTAGCGGCTATTATACTATGTAGAAGTGTATGAACTACAAATATAAATATATATATATATGTGTCACAAATTCAATGACATGTATATATATATATATATATATATGAGGTGTAAAATTGCTGAAAAAAAATGCGTGGGCTCCCGCCCTATTTTCGCAACCAGACAGACAAAGCCAGTGAGTGGGGCAGATAATAATAGCCCAGAGAGGGACCATTATTTTTGGCCCCCCCCGGCTACTTAACATCTGCCCCCAGACACCCCAGAAAGGGCAAATCTCTAATTAGATTTGCCCTTTCTGGCACTTTGCCCGTCTATTCCCATTGCCCTGTAGCGGTGGCGAATGGGTTAATAAGGGGTTAAAATGACCTTGCAATTGAAAGGTCACTTTAAGCCAGGTTAATAATTGAGAGCTGTCAATTAGACAACTATCAATTATTAATCCTATTGTATGAAAGAAAAATCAAACACACACACTTTAATAAAAAAGAAGTTTAATGAAATAATCACACAGTTTTTGACCATATTTTATTTACCTGCTAAAACCATTTCCTGTAATAAAAATAAAATAAAAAAGCAAAATTATTCTTACCTATCCCATGCACAGTCAGGTCCCATGGTGTAATCCTTCAGAAAGGGTTAATGTTTACTGCAGGGACCGCAGCTAATTCTGCAGCCTCACAGTAAACCCCAAATGAATGAGTTCCTCTCCTGCCTGACAGGAGAGTAAAGGCTGGGTGTCACATAACGATACACCAGCGATCCCGACAACGATATGCACTTGTCAGGATCGCTGGTGTATCGCTACATGATCGCTGCTGAGCTGCCAAACAGGCAGCTCAGGCAGCGATCTGGGACAGCGACACTGCGGGTAACATCGCTTAAGGGCCCGTCTCACATAGCGATATCGCTACCGAGATCGCTGCTGAGTCACTAGTTTTGTGACGCAGCAGCGAGCTCACCAGCGATATCGCTGTGTGTGACATTCAGCGACGATCAGCCCCCTGCCGGGTATCGCTGATCGTCGCAGAAATGTCAGGACCTTTTTTTGATCGCTGGTTTCCCTCTGACAGGCACGCATCGCTGCGTGTGACAGGCGGGAGACCAGCGATCCGCTGGTAACCAAGGTACACAGCGGGTTTCCAGGCACCGCGCAGCGCTTGGAAACCCGCTGTGTACCTTGGATACCAGCTCCCTGCATCAGGGCGCTGGTATCCAAGGTACACAGCGGGTTTCTAGGCACAGCCCCGCGCCTGGAAACCCGCTGTGTACCTTGGTTACCAGCGGATCGCTGGTCTCCCGCCTGTCACACGCAGCGATGTGTGCCTGTCAGCGGGAAACCAGCGATCAAAAAAAGGTCCTGAGTCCATTTCAGCGACGATCAGCGATACCCGGCAGGGGGGCTGATCGTCGCTGAATGTCACACACAGCGATATCGCTGGTGAGCTCGCTGCTGCGTCACAAAACTAGTGACTCAGCAGCGATCTCGGTAGCGATATCGCTATGTGAGACGGGCCCTTAAGTGGAAAGCTTAATTGATTGCTTTCCACTTTCACTTCAGGTCAGCCAGGGACACAATCAGTGACGTCAGAGGGAACTGATTAACAAAAATAGGGGTTCCCTTCGAAAAAAAAATGGCGTGGGGTCCCCCCTATTTTTAACCAGCCAGATGAAGCAGACCGCTGAGGCCTGGATTTTCAGGCTGTTAAGGAGCCAAGATCCATGGACCTTGCCAGCCTGATAATACTAGGCCACAGCAGTCTGCATATCTTGGCTGATTAACAAAAATAGGGGATCCCCTCGAAAAAAATTGGCGTGGGGTCCCCCCTATTTTTGTTAACCAGCCAGATGAAGCAGACCGCTGAGGCCTGGATTTTCAGGCTGTTAAGGAGCCAAGATCCATGGACCTTGCCAGCCTGATAATACCAGGCCACAGCAGTCTGCATATCTTGGCTGATTAACAAAAATAGGGGATCCCCTCGAAAAAAATTGGCGTGGGGTCCCCCCTATTTTTGTTAACCAGCCAGATGAAGCAGACCGCTGAGGCCTGGTTTTTCAGGCTGGTAAGGATCCAATATCCATGGACCTTGCAAGCCTGATAATACCAGGCCACAGCAGTCTGCTTAGCTTGGCTGGTTAACAAAAATAGGGGATCCCCTCGAAAAAAAAACGGCGTGGGGATCCCCCCTATTTTCGTTAACCAGCCAAGTAAAATGCAGACTGCTGCGGCCTGGTATTAAAAGACTGTCAAGGCCCATGGATTTTGGCCCTCAACAGCCTGATAATACCAGGCTACAGCAGCCCCACATTTGGCGCATCAAAAGATGTGCCAATTGTGGCACTTTACCCGGCTCTTCCCACTTGCCCTGTAGCGGTGGCAAGCGGGGTAATAAGGGGTTATTGTCACCGTTGATTGCACGGTGACAATAAGCCCGGTTAATAATGGAGAGGTGTCAATAAGACACCGATCCATTATTAATCCCAAAGTTATTAAATGTATAAAAAAAAGACACAGCAAGAAAAAAGTATTTTAATGAAATAAAAGAGACAACACAGTTTTCATTTCTTTTATTGTACTCTCATTCCTGCGACGCCATCGATCTCCTGTAAAAAAAGAAAAAAAACAAACCAACAGTATACCACCTGTCCGACGCAGTCCATAACGATAGTCCCACGACGATCCAGCTCTGCTACATCGCAATGACAGGCAGAGCCTGTCATTGCAACGCAGCACAGCTGATTACCTGCTTTCCCGGCGGTGACGTCATCGGACTGACTGCTTTACGGCCGGGATTACCCAGCAGTCACTGCAGTTATCGCGAGAAACTGCATGTGACCGCCGGGGAAAGAAGATGGCGGCCATGAAGCAGTCCGGGATGTGACCGCCGGAGATCTTCTGCCAGGTAAGTGCCGCTGACTCCTGACAGACCCGACCGACGGACACTGACAGTGACAGTGACAATCCCGATTCCGGTATCCGATAAGACGAAAATATCGGAACTCGGAATCGGAATTCCGATACAGCCAATATCGGCCGATACCCGATATTTGCAGTATCGGAATGCTCAACACTACCTGCCAGAAACAAGGACCAATGAAGCTTGTTCCAGAACAACAGTAGTCACAGGACCTTCCTAGCAGACCAATAGGAGCTGCAGCAGTACCTGAGCATGTGACCCCTGATCTCCAATGAGAGATCTCACTCTGGGCATGCTCAGAAGGGAAAACGCAGGACTTTGTCCCAAAGACGTCTGCTCCAGCACTGGCTATAATAGCAGATCCAGGAAAGACAGCAGCAAGTCACTGCACAGTACTGGAGTGGGCAAGATGCTTTGACCGATGTCTCTGCAGAGCAGGCTCCACCGCGGCCGGAGATGAATGGGAGACCGCAGCAGGGCTGGTTTAAGACTCCCCTTGTGCAGCAGCGGGAACTCGAACCCTAACAGTTGCTTCACAAACCCTCTCAAGGCATGCTGAATGTCAATGTTCTCGGTTTGCGCTACATACATGACCCACTGTATAGCCTGGGATGAGTAGCGTTCTTGCTGCACAGGCCTATTTTTAAAGATGCTATGCCCCCTCAGATATAAAAGACAGGCATGTTGGGACGTGTCCCGGCCTATTTTGGCACATGCCCACTCCTATGCATCGATATTGAGCACCGTTCAACAAAAATCAGGTACAAACTTTTTAGCATAGCTATGTTTCTGACTCTCATGCCATGCCAGAAAGGCCTATTTTGGCACAGGCCCACGCCTATGCAACGATTTTGACCAGCATTCAACAAAAAATTGGGTGCAAACTTTTTAGCATACCTGTGTTTCTGACTCCCATGCCGTACCAGAAAGACCTATTTTGGCCCAGGCCCACACCTATGCAACGATTTTGACCAGCATTCAACAAAAAATTTGGTACAAACTTTTTAACATACCTGTGTTTCGGACTCTCATGCCATACCAGAAGCACCCGGTGCAATGTACTCTTGCCCATAATATTTCACATCGGGTATGGGACCTACATAGCTTTGTTTTCTCGGGTATTAACCCCTTCACCCCCAAGAGTGGTTTGCACGTTAATGACCGGGCCAATTTTTACAATTCTGACCACTGTCTCTTTATGAGGTTATAACTCTGGAACGCTTCAACGGATATTCGCGATTCTGAGATTGTTTTCTCGTGACATATTGTACTTCACGTTAGTGGTAAAATTTCTTCCATATACCTTGCGTTTATTTTTGAAAAAAATGCAAATATGGCGAAAATTTTGAAAATTTTGCAATTTTCAAACTTTGAATTTTTTTTCCCTTAAAACAAAGAAATATGTCATACAAAATAGTTAAGAAATAACATTTACCACATCTCTACTTTACATCAGCACAATTTTGGAACCAAAATTTTTTTTTGTTAGGAAATTATAAGGGTTAAAAGTTGACCAGTGATTTCTCATTTTTACAACAAAATTTACAAAGCCATTTTTTTAGGGAACACCTCACGTTTGAAGTCACTTTGAGGGGTCTATATGGCAGAAAATACCCAAAAGTGACACCATTATAAAAACTGCACCCCTCAAGGTACTCAAAACCACATTCAAGAATTTTATTAACCCTTCAGGTGCTTCACAGGAGCTGAAGCAACGTGGAACGAAAAAATGAATATTTAACTTTTTAGCCACAAAAATGATCTTTTACAAACTTTTTTTATTTTCACAAGGGTAAAAGGAGAAAATGGACAGATAAAGTTATTGTGCAATTTCTCCTGAGTACGCCAATACCCCATATGTGGGGGAAAACCACTGTTTGGGCACACGGCAGAGCTCGTAAGGGAAGGAGCGCCGTTTGACTTTTTCAAACTAAAATTGGCTGGAGTTGAGATTGGACGCCATGTCGTGTTTGGAGAGCCCCTGATGCGCCTAAACAGTGGAAACCCCCCACAAGTGACACCATTTTGGAAACTAGACCCCCTAAGGAACTTATCTAGATCTGTTGTGAGCACTTTGAACCCCAAAGTGTTTTACAAAAGTTTATAATGCCAGGGTGTGAAAAAAAAAAAAAACAATTTTCCACAAAAATGATTTTTTAGTCCCAAATTTTTGATTTTTCCCAAGGAAATTGGACCCCAAAAGTTGTTGTCCAATTTGTCCTGAGTACGCTGATACCCAATATGTGGGGGGGAAACTGTTTGGGCGCATGGCAGGGCTTGGAAAGGAAGCAGTAACGTTTTGGAATGCAAACATTGATGGGGGTCATGTTCCACTTGTAGTGCCCCAGATGAGCCTAAACAGTGGAAACCCCCCACAAGTGACCCCATTTTGGAAGCTAGACCCCCTAAGGAACTTATCTAGATCTTTGGTGAGCACTTTGAACCCCCAAGTGCTTCACACAAGTTTATAATGCCCGGGCATGAAAATAAAAAATCCTATTTTTTTCCCACAAAAATTATCTCTTAGTCACTAATTTTTTATTTTCCCATAGGTAACAGGAGAAATTGGACCTCAAAAGTTGTTGTCCAATTTGTCCTGAGTACGCTGATACCCCATATGTGGGGGGAACCACTGTTTGGGCGCACGGCAGATCTCAGAAGGGAAGGAGCACCATTTGACTTTTTCCAAACAAAATTGGCTGGAATTGAGATTAGACGCCATGTTGCATTTGGAGAGTCCCTGATGTGCCTAAACAGTGGAAACCCCCCACAAGTGACCCCATTTGGGAAACTAGACCCCCTAAGGAACTTATATAGATCTTTGGTGAGCAATTTGAACCCCCAAGTGCTTCACACAAGTTTATAACGTAGAGCCGTAAAATTAAAAAATCATATTTTTTCCACAAAATTGATCTTTTCACCCCAATTTTTATTTTCCCAAGGGTAACAAGACTCCAAAAGTTATTGTGCAATTTGTCCTGAGTACGCTGATACCCCATATGTGGGGGTAAACCACTGTTTGGGTGCATGGCAGAGTTTGGAAGGGAAGGAGCGCCGTTTGACTTTTTCAACGCAGAATTGGCTGGATGCCATGTCGTGTTTGGAGAGCTCCTGATCTGCCTAAACAGTGGAAACCCACCACACATGACACCATTTTGGAAACTAGACCCCTCAAGGAACTTATCTAGATGTGTGGTGAGCACTTTGAACCCCGAAGTGCTTCACAGAAGTTTATAACGTACAGCCGTAAAATAAAAAATCCTTTTTTTTTTGCAAAAATGATTTTTTTGCCCCCAATATTTTATTTTAACAAGGGTAACAGGAGAAATTGGACCCCAAAAGTTGTTGTCCAATTTGTCCTGAGTACGCTGATACCCAATATGTGGGAGTAAACTACTGTATGGGCGCACATCGGGGCTCGGAAGGGAAGTAGTGACGTTTTGGATTGCAGACTTTGATGGATTGGTCTGGGGGCGTCATGTTGCATTTGGAGAGCCCCTGATGTGCCTAAACAGTGGAAACCCCCCACAAGTGACCCCATTTTGGAAAATAGACCCCACAAGGAACTTATCTAGATGTGTGGTGAGCACTTTGAACCCGAAAGTGCTTCACAGAAGTTTATAACGTACAGCCGTAAAATAAAAAATCTTTTTTTTTTACAAAAATGATTTTTTTGCCCCCAATATTTTATTTTCACAAGGATAACAGGAGAAATTGGACCCAAAAAGTTGTTTTCCAATTTGTGCTGAGTACGCTGATACCCATGTGGGAGTAAACTACTGTATGGGCGCACGTCGGGGCTCGGAAGGGAAGTAGTGACGTTTTGGATTACAGACTTTGATGGAATGGTCTGAGGGCGTCATGTCGCATTTGGAGAGCCCCTGATGCACCTAAACAGTGGAAACCCCCCACAAGTGACCCCATTTTGGAAAATAGACCCCACAAGGAACTTATCTAGATGTGTGGTGAGCGCTATGAAGCCCCAAGTGCTTCACAGAAGTTTATAACATACAGCCGTAAAAACAAAAAAAATCATTTTTTTTTTACAAAAATTATATTTTCGCCCCCAGTTTTTTATTTTCCCAAGGGTAACAAAAGAAATAGGACAAATTGCACAATAACTCTTGGGGTACAGAGTACGCTGATACCCCATATGTGGGGGTAAACTACTGTTTGGGCGCATGGCAGAGCTCAGAAGTGAAGGAGCACCGTTTGACTTTTTCAACGCAGAATTGACTGGAATTGAGATCAGACGCCATGTTACATTTGGAGAGCCTCTGATGTGCCTAAACAGCAGAAACCCCCCAATTCTAACTCCAACCCTAACCCCAACACACACCTAACCCTAGTCCCAACCCTAACAACACCCCTAACCCTAATCCCAACCCTAACCCTAATCCTAACGTTAGCGCCAACCCTAACCCTAACTTTAGCCCCAACCCTAACCCTAATGGAAAAATGGAAATAAATAAATTTTTTTAATTTTATTATTTTTCCCTAAGGGGGTGATAAAGGGGGGTTTGATTTACTATTTATAGCGGGTTTTTATGATTGGCAGCTGTCACGCTAAAAGACGCTTTTTATTGCAAAAAGTAGTTTTTGCATCATCACATTTTGAGAGCTATAATTTTTCTATATTTTGGCACACAGAGTCATGTGAGGTCTTATTTTTTGCGGGACGAGGTGACGTTTTTATTGATACAATTTTTGGCACATGACATTTTTTGATCGCTTTTTATTACGATTTTTGGGAGGTTAGAATGAACAAAAATCAGCAATTCATGAATTTCTTTTGGGGGAGGCGTTTATACCGTTTCGCGTGTGGTAAAATTGATAAAGCAGTTTTATTCTTCGGGTCAGTACAATTACGGTGATACCTCATTTATATCATTTTTTTTATGTTTTGGGGCTTTTATAGAATAAAAGCAATTTTATCTAAAAAATTATTATTTTTGCATAGCTTTATTCTGCGAGCTATAACTTTTTTATTTTTTCGCTGATGATGCTGTATGATGTTTCGTTTTTTGCGGGACAAAATGACGTTTTCAGCGGTACCATGTTTATTTATATCGGTCTTTTTGATCGCGTGTTATTCCACTTTTTGTTCGGCGGTATGATGATAAAGCATTGATTTTTTGCTTAGTTTTTTTTTTTTTTTAAGGGTTCACTAAAGGGGTTAACTAGTGGGATAGTTTTATAGGGGGGGTCGTTACGGACGCGGCGATACCAAATATGTGTACTTTTATTGTTTTGTTTTTTTTATTTACAGGAAGAAATGAATTTATTGGGGAATATTTTTTTTTTTTTTATGATTTTTTTACCACTTTTTATTTTCATTTTTTTAACTTTTTTACTTTATACCAGGGTGGGACATCACTGTATTTTAGCAGATCGCTGGTGTGACAGTGTGCACAGCACTCTGTCACACCAGCGATCGCTCTGGCATCGCTGCAGGCTTCTCAGTGCCTGCTCTCAGCAGGCACTGAGGAAGCCGCCTCCCTGCAGGACCCCGGCGCCATCTTGGATCCAGGGACCTGGAGGGAGGACGGACCCTCGGAACAGCGCGACACATCGCGCTGCTCTAAGGGTCTGAGGGAAGCGTGCAGGGAGCCCCCTGCCTGCGCGATCCTCCCCTGTGCCCCGGGTACACCGCGATCATGTTTGATCGCGGTGTGCCAGGGGTTAATGTGCCGGGAGCGGTCCGTGACCGCTCCTGACACATAGTGCTGGGTGTCAGCTGTGATAATCAGCTGACACCCTGCCGCGATCGGCTGCGCTCCCCCGGGGAGCGCGTCCGATCGCATGGGACGTACTATCCCGTCCCCGGTCATACGGGCCCAGGTACCATGGACGGCATAGTACGTACGATGGCAGTAAGGGGTTAAAAACTGAAAATCCCGAGGCCTGAGGTAATTTAGTGAGCTTCATGGGGATAAAATTTAGCGAGTCTATGAACCTTATAGACAAATCGGGTATCGTCACACACAAGACCACAACACCTCGGGCTAACACATTTACCGGTAGTTTTCAAAAACCACTGCCTTAACAGTAAAGTAAGAATCGTGGCGACCTGCATTGCGGGCTATAAATGTATACCCTGAAAATTTACAGCTGGTAAAGAACAGTAAAAAGTCGTGCGTACAACTATCATCCTCAAACTCCCAGCGCTATCACAAACACTATTACCTACAGAGGCGGCCCCGCGAGAATTTCTGTATGTGTGTATCAAGATGCTCCCTGCTTTGACCGATTGTTTGCTCGTGAATGCTGCCATTTCCAGGGTCATCATAGTTGTGTAAATGCGCTGGGAGCTCGTGTATCGGCCCCTAGGGTGTAATGCGTGAGCATTTTAATTATTTTTCAATTCATAATCATACGTTCTCAGGCAGACAGGTTTATTTCACAGAAGTTGACTGTACATTTGCATAATTTTTGTTTAAAATCATACATTTGCATAATTTTGTTTAAAATCGCACAGTTCTGCGATAATGTCGGGTGTTGGACACGCACTTATCAGTCTTTCATACGTGTCGCAGAAAGATTTTAGTCTGTTCTGCGCGAGTTTATTATGCACGTACTGTGCAGACATGTCAAGAAACATTTTGGCGTGTTCAGCAGTCCATACGGGTGTTGGTGTGTAAGGTGATTGACCATCATCCTTCTGCTTCTTACTTACACGACGGCGCGATACCGCGCGTTTCTTTGGCGCTAATGCACCGGCTGAATTGGCAGCTGCTGCTTCCACGTTGCTATTTGCAGATTCTGTAGCTTGACACAGACTTATATTCTTAAGCCTACTACTCTCAGTATTCCCAGGGTGGGCGGTTGGCGCGTCGCTTTCTCCACGATCTGCGACACACCTGAGTGAAAGAGGTTCCGTTCTCACCTCCGCTCTGTTCTCAAATCCATAATTGCGCTGTTGCAAAACTCGCGAATGACGCTCCTCCGTAACCAAAGAAAAGATACGTGTTGTAATTAACCGCTAAGCGGGCGAGATATAGCAAAAGCTACAGGCCCCACTTTACTCTGATTCAACGCGATATTTGTAAAAGCTACCAGCACCGATTATCGGTGAAGCCGATGCATGATTGTTTGTATAAGTACACTATAGAGCGGCCTAGACATATATACTTACAAGTATCCCCGGGTGCTGATCTACAGAGAATGCTGAATTAACAGACATCTCGCTGCTCCGGCGCCGCCGTATGGGGCTGTTTTCTCCCTCAAACTGCAACCTCACGGGCGATACTTTAGCAGCTGTAAATAAAATATAACATACATGAATGCGCAAAACACTCACAAAGCTAACTTGACACACGTAAATAAAATATATCTACTAGTTACCGCAGAAATTTTTAGCTGCATGTATAAGTACACTATAGAGCTGCGTAGACATATATGCTTACAAGCATGAGACGTGTAGTGTAGTTCAGAGATTGGTGAATTAAACGGTGTGGAGTTGCTCGGTCGTTGTCGTATGGGGCTGTTTTCTTTTTCAAGCTGCAGCCTCCTGCATGCTAGTTTAACAGCTGTAAATAAAATATAACTATTAGTCGCCTCAGAAATGATATCTACACGGCCCACACGCACAAAGCTAAATTCGCAAAGCTACCGTAACACGCGTAAATAAAATATATCCACTAGTTATCGTGGGGGGTCGCAGGGTACAGAGGATACAAACACATATCATCCGTGTTTCAAGGACCCGCTACCTTTTCTATTCCAGCGCCGTGTGCTTAGCGATTTGGCCTGCACTGCTACAACTTATCAACGCAGTGTATATAACTACAGGTTTATATTATTAAAACTTCTGCACTGCTACAACTTATCAACGCAGTGTATATAACTACAGGTTTATATTATTAAAACATGTCTAGCTAACGACCCTGTCAGCTAAAATAAAATTAACTGTATGGATTTTAGCGGCAGTCTATATTAATTATTAATATTAATAGTAGACGTTATAAATTTACAGCTACAGGGTAATGATGGTGGGGGGCTCGGGCGTGAAATATTGCTTCTCTAATATTGTTTCAACGCGGTTAGCCGCCGTGATCCCTCTGTAAAACATGAATGAGATGTTTTTTTCTGCCCCTAGCGTGGGGGCATTGTCAGAGGGCGGGTTCTCTCTGCTAGTCATAATAAACACAAGCCGGTCACAATCAATACACCACACACCTGTAAGGGCACGCACCTCACAGGACACACGGCAGATCTGAACAGGCCTAAAGTGAGTATTTTTATGTCTCGTGAATATCCGCGTTTGTTTCAATTATATTTAAGTTTGTGTAGTATTTGCATGAACAGGTTAGCCGTGTGTTAGGGTTTGATTTCCCGCTGCTGCACAAGGGGAGTCTCGAACCCGTCCCGCTGCAGTCTCACATTCATCTCCGGCCGCAGTGGAGCCTGCTCAGCAGAGACGTCGGTCCAGGCGTCTTGCCCACTCCTCTACTGTGCAGTGACTTGCTGCTGCCTTTCCTGGATCTGCTATTATAGCCAGTGCTGGAGCAGTCGTCTTTGAGACAAAGTCCTGCGTTTTCCCATCTGAGCATGCCCAGAGTGAGATCTCTCATTGGAGATCAGGGGTCACATGTTCAGGTGCTGCAGCGGCTCCTATTGGTCCGCCCAGAAGGTCATGTAGCTACGTTTGTTTGTAACAGCTTCTCATTGGTCCTTGTTCCTGGAAGGTCCTGTAGCTGTTGCTATAAAAGGGTAGCATGGCTGGGCCGCCATGCGCTAATATCAACCATTGTATGCTATGCGCCAGTGTGGTCATGTGTATGTGTGGATAGGGACCCGGCTGAAATAAGCCGCTAGAATACCGACTTAATCGGTGAGGAGTTTGGTATGGTAGCTGGTCAGGGTCGGTGTCCTAGATGCCCTAGATTACCGGCATAACCGGTGAGGAGTTTTGATTGCCGTATTCAGGGTCTGGCTTTCAGACGCCATAGATTGCGGGTGAGTCCCGCGAGGACATTAGCACATGATCACGCTTTATGAATGCGCAGCACTTAACTGTGTACCTGAGAGCCTGACAGGACACAGTACTTTTTCTCAGCGGCCCTGTGACGTAACAGGGTTCGCTTTCAACGCTAGACAGCGCCCTAGCGTGTTTTCTTTGACACTCAGTTGTGTCTAGTGAGTGCGCAAACATCGCCATATAGTGCTGCGGCTCTCCTTCTAGCGGCTCTGTGGAGTAACAGAGTTCGCACTTATTGCCACAGCGCATTACGGCATTTATGTTGGCGACTCTGCGGGATAACAGAGTTTGCTTCTCGCGCCATTTCTACTAGCAGCAGGCTCCGCTTGCACGGTGGACCCCGGGCTGCGAACGCACCTCTCTACTTTATATATTTGGTGCGTTCCGCAGACCCTTAACACCGTGTTTTCATACTTGATCTTTATTTGCTTTAATTCAATAGCGGACCCTTTTTATTCAAGATGGAGTGCAGATATTCTCGCGGTCAATATTCTGCTTTGCTTTCACCAGAACAATCGGGTAAGTTTTACACCGTATATAGTGTACGACGTATTGTCTCAGGCTGTCTGAGTCTGCGCTTTGTTTATATAAATGATATATTTCATTCTTTCTTATTTAAGAAGAGGGAGTCCATTCAGGCTACTCCTATGAGAACCGGTTCATTACGCCGAACCTGTTAGAGGATGGCAACTTTGCTAGCGGGCGACGAGCCTCAAGCTCTCACCAGTCTGTCACAGGTAAGAAACCTATAGCTATATCAGATGTTTTAAACCTATGTATCTAGACAGGTAATTAAATACATTTTCTCATACAGATACACTTCGCCTCCAAGCGGACTGGGCGGTTGAAAACACTGTGGCGGCTGAGCCGCTCGTGCATCGCGATTCCGATGTTGAGATCGTGGAGGGTCCTCAGGATTCAGATGTCGAGTTCGTAGAACCAGACTATAATCCTCTAACTCGCGCGATACCCTACGCTCCTAAAAGATGGGGTGATTCGCTAAGCACACGGCGCTGGAATAGAAAAGGTAGCGGGTCCTTGAAACACGGGTGATATGTGTTTGTATCCTCTGTACCCTGCGACCCCCCACCGATAACTAGTGGATATATTTTATTTACGCGTGTTACGGTAGCTTTGCGAATTTAGCTTTGTGCGTGTGGGCCGTGTAGATATCATTTCTGAGGCGACTAATAGTTATATTTTATTTACAGCTGTTAAACTAGCGTGCCGGAGGCTGCAGCTTGAAAAAGAAAACAGCCCCATACGACAACGACCGAGCAACTCCACACCGTTTAATTCACCAATCTCTGAACTACACTACACGTCTCATACTTGTAAGCATATATGTCTACGCAGCTCTATAGTGTACTTATACATGCAGCTAAAAATTTCTGCGGTAACTAGTAGATATATTTTATTTACGTGTGTCAAGTTAGCTTTGTGAGTGTTTTGCGCATTCATGTATGTTATATTTTATTTACAGCTGCTAAAGTATCGCCCGTGAGGTTGCAGTTTGAGGGAGAAAACAGCCCCATACGGCGGCGCCGGAGCAGCGAGATGTCTGTTAATTCAGCATTCTCTGTAGACCAGCACCCGGGGGATACTTGTAAGTATATATGTCTAGGCCGCTCTATAGTGTACTTATACAAACAATCATGCATCGGCTTCACCGATAATCGGTGCTGGTAGCTTTTACAAATATCGCGTTGAATCAGAGTAAAGTGGGGCCTGTAGCTTTTCCTATATCTCGCCCGCTTAGCGGTTAACTACACCACGTATCTTTTCTTTAGTTATGGAGGAGCGTCATTCGCGAGTTTTGCAACAGCGCAATTATGGATTTGAGAACAGAGCGGAGGTGAGAACGGAACCTCTTTCACTCAGGTGTGTCGCAGATCGTGGAGAAAGCGACGCGCCAACCGCCCACCCCGGGAATACTGAGAGTAGTAGGCTTAAGAATATTCGTCTGTGTCAAGCTACAGAATCTGCAAATAGCAACGCCGAAGCAGCAGCTGCCAATTCAGCCGGTGCATTAGCGCCAAAGAAACGCGCGGTATCGCGCCGTCGTGTAAGTAAGAAGCAGAAGGATGATGGTCGATCACCTTACACACCAACACCCGTATGGACTGCTGAACACGCCAAAATGTTTCTTGACATGTCTGCACAGTACGTGCATAATAAACTCGCGCAGAACAGACTAAAATCTTTCTGCGACACGTATGAAAGACTGATAAGTGCGTGTCCAACACCCGACATTATCGCAGAACTGTGCGATTTTAAACAAAATTATGCAAATGTATGATTTTAAACAAAAATTATGCAAATGTACAGTCAACTTCTGTGAAATAAACCTGTCTGCCTGAGAACGTATGATTATGAATTGAAAAATAATTAAAATGCTCACGCATTACACCCTAGGGGCCGATACACGAGCTCCCAGCGCATTTACACAACTATGATGACCCTGGAAATGGCAGCATTCACGAGCAAACAATCGGTCAAAGCAGGGAGCATCTTGATACACACATACAGAAATTCTTGCGGGGCCGCCTCTGTAGGTAATAGTGTTTGTGATAGCGCTGGGAGTTTGAGGATGATAGTTGTACACACGACTTTTTACTGTTCTTTACCAGCGGTAAATTTTCAGGGTATACATTTATAGCCCGCAATGCAGGTCGCCACGATTCTTACTTTACTGTTAAGGCAGTGGTTTTTGAAAACTACCGGTAAATGTGTTAGCCCGAGGTGTTGTGGTCTTGTGTGTGACGATACCCGATTTGTCTATAAGGTTCATAGACTCGCTAAATTTTATCCCCATGAAGCTCACTAAATTACCTCAGGCCTCGGGATTTTCAGTTTTTAATACCCGAGAAAACAAAGCTATGTAGGTCCCATACCCGATGTGAAATATTATGGGCTAGAGTACATGGCACCGGGTGCTTCTGGTATGGCATGAGAGTCTGAAACACAGGTATGTTAAAAAGTTTGTACCAAATTTTTTGTTGAATGCTGGTCAAAATCGTTGCATAGGTGTGGGCCTGTGCCAAAATAGGTCTTTCTGGTACGGCATGGGAGTCAGAAACACAGGTATGCTAAAAAGTTTGCACCCAATTTTTTGTTGAATGATGGTCAAAATCGTTGCATAGGCGTGGGCCGGTGCCAAAATAGGCCTTTCTGGCGTGGCATGAGAGTCAGAAACATAGCTATGCTAAAAAGTTTGTACCTGATTTTTGTTGAACGGTGCTCAATATCGATGCATAGGAGTGGACATGTGCCAAAATAGGCCGGGACACGTCCCAACATGCCTGTCTTTTATATCTGAGGGGGCATAGCATCTTTAAAAATAGGCCTGTGCAGCAAGAACGCTACTCATCCCAGGCTATACAGTGGTTCATGTATGTAGCGCATACCGAGAACATTGACATTCAGCATGCCTTGAGAGGGTTTGTGAAGCAACTCGCTCAATATTTTCTAGACGACTATGCGTATGTTAACGGCCAGCACATAGTTTTTGAATTTCAGGGTTGTTTTTTTCCACGGCTGTCCGTCGTGCTATAATTAAAATGATGCAAATAAGGTCACAAACATCACCTGCGGGCAGTTATATCATGCCTTTTTAGCTAAAAAGCGCTAGCTGCAGCGGTGCGGGTACACCGTAAGTGTGCTGTGGGTGCATGAGTGGCGTGAAATGTTTAAAAATGATTCAGCGGATCAACACCATCTATGAAATATGGTATTTTCCAAACACCAGCAATGATCTGTTTGCTCCCTACATTAAACTACACTATAGGGATGAGCTGGAGGGCTCCGGGTATCCTAGCGGATACACTGATGAGGGCTAGAGAAAAGCACCACAGTGACAGTTTTCTTGAAAAAGCGCTGCCTGTCTTTCATATCTGAGGGGGTTAGCATTGTTAAAAAATAGGCCTAGGCCTCTCCCAAAATAACGAATTTGTTGTGAATTTGTCATCAAGTTGCCGGAATCGTGTTAGTAATCAATTTAATACATCTTGATTCGCTACAATATTCGTATGGTAACTATTAAAATACCAGCTGAGAGTCAGAAACACCGCTATGCTAAAAAGTTTGTACCCGATTTTTGATGCATGGTGGTCAAAATCGCTGCGTAGGCGTGGGCATGTACCGAAATAGGCCAGTACAAGCGTCCCGAAATAACGAATTTGCTGTGAAATTGCCATCAAGTTGCTGGAATCTTTAAAATATCCTAGCTTTACAAATATCGCGATGAGAGTCAGAAACACCGCTATGTTAAAAAGTTTGTACCCGATTTTTGATGCATGGTGGTCAAAATCGCTGCGTAGGAGTGGGCATGTACCAAAATAGGCCAGTACAGGCGTCCCGAAATAACGAATTTGCTCTGAAATTTCCATCAAGTTGCTGGAATCTTTAAAATAACCTAGCTTTACAAATATCGCATTGAATATATCGCGCTCAATCAGAGTAAAATGGAGCATGTGCCAAAATAGGCCGGGACCCATCCCGAAATAACGAATTTGCTCTGAATTTGTCATCAAGTTGCTGGAATCGTGTTAGTAATCAATTTAATACAGCCTGATTCGCTACAATATTCGTATGGTAACCGTTTAAAATATCAGCTGAGAGTCAGAAACACAGCTGTGCTAAAAAGTTTGTACCCGATATTTGTTGAATGGTGGTCAAAAACGCTGCGTAGGAGTGGGAATGTGCCAAAATAGGCCGGTACACGTCCCGAAATAACGAATTTGCTCTGAATTTGTCATCAAGTTGCTGGAATCGTGTTAGTAATCAATTTAATACAGCCTGATTCGCTACAATATTCGTATGGTAACCATTTAAAATATCAGCTGAGAGTCAGAAACACCGTTATGCTAAAAAAGTTTGTACCCGGTTTTTGTTGAATTCTGTTCAAAATCGCCTTTGTGACTTTCCTGAACAAGAATTGTGGGACTTATTATTATCAAGGCAGCCAAATCCAAGACACGTATAGCACTGTCTGCGGTCACTACTGCGTGTACTTTTTACATTTTTTAGCTCGGAACATGCCGTTCAGTAAGATATTGGCGAAGTTTTCTGCTGATAAACCGCGTAATGATACAATTGTGAGGAATTTTATTGCTGAGAGAAAATCAAATTTAAAAAACACCGCACTACATCTGTTGGCATATTCACCAAACTTGCGCATGTCTAGAGAGAACACCATAACCGGGCTGTATCGCCATTTGTAGAGCCATTTTGGTGTCACAATTAGTTCAATGCTTGAAATGTCTCTGAGATGTATTTATTTAATGCAATAAAATCTTGTAACCCTGTTTTACAATACAGCGTCATTGCTTTTTTAAAAATACGAATAAAACATTCGCGTGTGTAATATTGTAACACGGCCATATACATAATATGCCCGTGACCATTTCATAATGTGACCATTTCATAATATGAGCATTTAAGGGACTTGTCCGGGCATGCCCGGACATGTCAGGCTAAGCTGAGTATGCCGTGCTATACACAATACAGGGCTAATTACTATGCGTAATTTCTAGCAAGTGAATTACCATATCTAATTAGCCTGTTAAGATGCGAGCTTCTCTCAATTGTACTTTACAGGACATGTCACAACACAGCACTGGTGCACTCCTGCTAAAAAGATACGGCTCCTATCTTTAATTCTCTATGGGGAAAAACTTATATACTGGATAATACTGTAGAATAAACTCCTTTTAGTCTGTACATAGACTACTAAGATATATTTTACAGCGAGTGAAGTACACACTCAGATTTAATGCCCTTCTAGAAAATCCCTTTACATACATTTACTGGTGGACTTAAAAGAGCCCCCACAAAAAAGAGCCTTATAAAATCAAGATTCGCCTTGCTACACCTTTCCACCACACCACAGACTGATCAAATCCACAAGGAGATGGATAAAATATAAATAGAGACAAATAAATTCATGAATCACTTTGATAGAACTTCCCAGATTCAGCAGTCCTGCTTTCCCAGACAGATCAAATCATAGGGAGACGGATTAAATGATAGGGGGCGTGACGACCTGTCAGATTGAGTTTGACGAATAATGGAACTCCTATACTACTGGCAAGCAAACTAAAGGAGGCCGTGCCTCTTCTCGAAACCAACAAGGCTCATCCTCGCCTAAATCTACCTCTGATACCAGTAGCGAGACTTCTCATTCAATAGCGGATGCCATCATGGAACGCCTTATGCCCAAAATAGACTCTAGATTTGCCACTCTTCAAACCTCAATAGACTCTATAATATCACAAGTTAATAGTCAGGGCACTGGCACTCGCCTGGATGAGGCTGAACAACGTATCTCTGATCTGGAGGATGTTACCAGGGAAATGGCAGAACGTCTAGAGGGAAAAGAGAAAGTCGTCACAGAGCTTCAATCTAAAGTGGACGACCTAGAAAACCGATCTAGACACAATAACTTGAAACTGATAGGACTACCTGAGTCCATACATCCCTCTGAATTGCTAAAACTAACATCTTAGTGGCTGTCAGGAGCCTTGGACATTCAACTAACATCCGGTTCAATGGCGGTTGAGAGAGCACACAGAATTGGCCCGCAGAGGGGAAAAGACAATGACAGACCCAGACAGGTGATATTCAAGGTCCCTGACTTTCGAGACAAAATTTGTCTACTTACTGCTTACAGGAAGAAAGCGCACCTATCCTACGAAGGGCACAAAGTTCTGATGTTTCAGGACTATTCGGCCATGGTGACGACCAGACGCAGGGCCTTCAACCCGGTGTGTAAGTTGCTGACTGACAAAAACATCAGGTTCGGCCTGCAATATCCTGCGACACTGCGCTTTGACCTTTCTGGGAAAAACTGGGCTTTCGACGACCCGGTGAAGGCTCTGGAGGTTGTCCGGGATACTCCCCAGCCACCATGAGCAAGATCCAGAGTGGCTAACTCAGTGACAATACATGAATCAAATAAGGTGATGTCAACTGACATCTGTTTGTTATGTCGTTTTTTTTTGCTGTATTTTTACTTCTGCATCTAACGTTAGGATGCGGGTTTAAGGGAAATGTTGAATATGGCACACAATTACAAATTTTGTGGGAGGGGGAGGTTTTTTGGGGAGAGGGTCTCTGCATTCGACTTCAGGTAATCAATAATCCAGGGAGTTTAATGCCTACTCGCTGGGATGGGCAGGGATCCCATTAATATGTAACGGTTACATCTAATCGCATTTCCCGCACTGGAGTGGGTTAATGGTAGAAATCAATAGGCAAAAAATGTCCGCTGTGACATCTCTCCTTTGGTGTTCCCGGAATGTCAATGGCCTAAATTCCCCGGTCAAGAGGAAAAAAATTTTAAATTATCTGCATCGAGAAAATTTTCATATTGTACTTTTGCAGGAGACACACTGGGTGAAGGGCAACCATCCGGTGTTTTCTAGCAAAAAATGTATGTTATGTGCAGAAGCTTCTTTTACTAAAAAACAGAGGGGTGTCGCTATTATGATAAACAGGAATATTGACCATGAGATAGTGGATGTGTTAGAAGATCCTTCAGGGAGGTTTGTCTGCGTTAAGCTGGTTATAGAGGGTGTAATTAATATTTATGTGCCAAATTCGTCAGATCCGCTCTTTCGGGCTAATGTGCTAAAACAAATTGCTGGTTGGGACACCTCCCATATGATTGTGGGTGGCGATTTTAATGAGGTACATGACATTGAGATGGATAGATCTAATTCTCAATCTCCTCATATATCTACGCAAGGGAGACTAATACAATCTTTTTTAGATCACCTTGGATTGTTGGATGTTTGGAGAGTGCAACACCCTGTTGAGAGAGATTACTCTCACTATTCACATGTTCATAATTCCCATGCTAGAATTGACTACTGGTTGTTGGGCCCCTCACTCATGCCAAGAATCACACATACCAAAATTCTGGACGTGCACATCTCAGATCATGCACCGATAACGTTCAGCCTAAAACTAACTAACCCAATCTATTTTCATAGGAAATGGAGATTCCCGTCATATTTATATCACTCAGATGATTTCAAAAAGTCATACAATTCTCATGGGACACGTACAAATCTAATAACCAAATGCATTGTGAAACACCAATTCTTTTCTGGGATACCTCTAAAGCAGTGTTGAGAGGGCAAATAATCACGTATAAATGTCATAAAAAAAACAGTTGCAGGAGCGGACCCTGGCAGCGCAGAGGGCTTTAACTTTAGCATATAAAAATTTTAAACTTAATAATTCACCCCTCACGAAAAAACAATATATTGAGGCAAAGGAATCGGCGGATGCACTAGCTCATGAATGGGCCACTTATAGTATAGATCTTCAAAAGCACAAATTTTTTAAATGGGGCAACAAACCTGGCAAATTACTTGCATCTCTTACTAGACCATATAGAAAGGCCACAAGGATTCACAAAATTTTGACCAAAGGGGGCAGAGTGTTGACAGAGAATGAGGAGATTGTAGAGGAATTTAGATCATTTTTTGGCTCCCTGTACAAAGCGGAGAAGAGAGAGGGGACGATATTCTAAACTTTATGCAAACAGAGGTGGCACCTTTACTAACAGAGGAATACAGGGAAATCCTTAATGCTCCTATATCCCCTTCAGAAGTCATCCAAACTATCAGCTCCTTGAAGCTCTCTAAATATCCTGGCCCTGATGTGGCCCTGCAGAATTTACAAAATTGGTACATCGCCTCAGTAAGTTAACCCACCCTCCCCCTAAACTTACCCCTCCCCCTACTCATACTACTAGTTTCTCAGACTATTTTTTCCTGTGATTGGACAGATAGTGGGAAAGGAGATTATCCAGGGGAAGTGAGGGTAAGCCGTCGTTGAGCTAGGGTGCCAACCTCCGTGGCAAGGTAGGGACAAATGATTAGGGATACCAGAGGGAGAGTTATGGTTAGTGCAAACCCCATCGGTAATCCCCTAAGTGATTGAGTTTGCTTTTCTTCAGTTATCTGACAATTCATTTTTTTTGTAGATTATCTGTTATTTTGATGTTAATGGTATTAAGGTGACAGATTCCTTAGGTTTGTTGTTGATCATTGACATTTAACCTTAACCCCTTAATCCCATTGGACGCACTATTTCATCCATGTGACCTGGTACTTAATTCCCAGGGACGGAATAGTACATCCAAGGCGATCAGCTGCACTCCCGGGGGGAGCGCAGCTGATTGCCGCCGGGTGTCAGCTGATTATCACAGCTGACACCCGGCCCTATGTGCCAGGAGCAGTCATGGACCGCTCCACGCACATTAACCCCTGGCACACCACGATCAAACATGATCGCGGTGTACAGGGGGCAAAGGGGAGCATCACACAGGGAGAGGGCTCCCTGCGCGCTCCCCTTAGACCCTCAGAACAGCGCGATGTGTCGCGCTGTTCCGAGGGACTCTCCTAACTGCAGGACCCCGGATCCAAGACATTTGTAAAAAAAAATTCCTAAATAATGAAAAAATATATATATTCCCCAATAAATTCACTTCTTTAATGTAAAAAAAAACAACAATAAAAGTACACATATTTGGTATCGCCGTGTCCGTAACGACCAGTACTAAAAAACTGTCCCATTAGTTAATCCCTTAAGTGAACCCCTTAAGAAAAAAAACAAGTCTAAAAAACAATGATTTATTATCATACCGCTGAACAAAAAGTGGAATAACACGCGATCAAAAAGACGTATATAAACAAACTTGGTACCACTGAAAACGTCATCTAGTTCCGCAAAAAACGAGCCACCATACAGCATCATCAACGAAACAGTAAAAAAGTTATAGCTCGCAGAATAAAGCGATGCAAAAATAATTATTTTTTATATATAATCGTTTTAATTGTATAAAAGCGCCAAACATAAAAAATGTTACAAATGAGGTATAGCTGTAATCGTACTAACCCGAAGAATAAAACTGCATTATCAATTTTACCACACGCGGAACGCTATAAACGCCCCTCCCCCAAAAGAAACTCATGAATTGCTGGTTTTTTGTTCATTCTGCCTCCCAAAAATCGTAATAAAAAGCGATCAAAAAATGTCATGTGCCAAAAATTGTATCAATAAAAACGTCACCTCGTCCCGCAAAAAATAAGACCTCACATGACTCTGTGTGCCAAAATATAGAAAAATTATAGCTCTCAAAATGTGATGATGCAAAAACTACTTTTTGCAATAAAAAGCATCTTTTAGCGTGTGACAGCTGCCAATCATAAAAACCGGCTATAAATAGTAAATCAAACGCCCCTTTATCACCCCCTTAGTTAGTGAAAAATAATAAAATTTAAAAAATGTATTTATTTCCATTTTCCCGTTAGGGTTAGGGTTGGGGCTAAAGTTAGGGTTAGGGTTGGGGCTAAAGTTAGGGTTAGGGTTGGGACTAGGGTTACGGGTGTGTTAGGGTTAGGTTTGTAGTTAGGGTTATGATTAGGGTTGGGATTAGTGTTAGGGGTGTGTTGGGGTTAGGGTTGAAGTTAGAATTGGGGGATTTCCACTTTTTAGGCACATCAGGTGCTCTCCAAATGTGACATGGCGTCTGATCTCAATTCCAGCCAATTCGGCATTGAAAAAGTCAAACAGTGCTCCTTCCCTTCTGAGCTCTGCCATGCGCCCAAACAGTAGTTTACCCCCACATATGGGGTATCAGCATACTCAGGACAAATTGCACATTAACTCTTGGGGTCCAATTTCTTCTGTTACCCTTGGGAAAATAAAAAATTTGGGGTGAAAATATTGTTTTTGTAGAAAAAAATATGATTTATTATTTTTATTGCTCTACGTTATAAACTTCTGTGAAGCACTTGGGTGTTTAAAGTTCTCACCACACATCTAAATAAGTTCCTTTGGGGGTCTAGTTTCCAAAATGGGGTCACATGTGGGGGGTTTCCACTGTTTAGGCACATCAGGGGCTCTCCAAACGCGACATGACACCCGCAGACCATTCCATCAAAGTCTGCAATGCAAAACGTCACTACTTCTATTCCGAGCCCCAACGTGCGCCCACACAGTAGTTTTCTCCCACATATAGGGTACCAGCGTACTCAGGACAAATTGGAAAACAACTTTTTGAGTCCAATTTCTCCTGTTACCCTTGGGAACATAAAAATTGGGGACTAAAAGATCATGTTTGTGGAAAAAATATGATTTTTTTATTTTCACGTCCGGGCGTTATAAACTTCTGTGAAGCACTTGGGGGTTCAAAGCGCTCACCACACATCTAGATAAGTTCCTTTGGGGGTCTAGTTTACAAAATGGGGTCACTTGTGGGGGGTTTCCACTGTTTAAGCAAATCAGGGGCTCTCCAAATGCGACATGACACCCGCAGACCATTCCATCAAAGTCTGCATTACTAAACGTCACTACTTCTATTCCGAGCCCCAACGTGCGCCCACACAGTAGTTTTCTCCCACATATAGGGTATCAGCGTACTCGGTACAAATTGGACAACAACTTTTGGGTCCAATTTCTCCCCTTACCCTTGGGAAAATAAAAAATTGGTGACTAAAAGATCATTTTTGTGTGAAAAAAATAGGATTTTTTATTTTCATGCCAGGGCATTATAAACTTGTGTGAAGCACTTGGGGGTTCAAAGTGCTCACCACAGATCTAGATAAGTTCCTTAGGGGGTCTAGTTTCCAAAATGGCGTCACTTGTGGGGGGTTTCCACTGTTTAGGCACATCAGGAACTCTGCAAACTGAACAAGACACCCATCAAAGTCTGCATTCCAAAATGTCATTACTTCCTTTCCGAGCCCTGCCGTGCGCCCAAACAGTATTTTCCCCCCACATATGGGGTATCAGCGTATTCAGGACAAATTGGACAACTTTTGGGGTCCAATTTCCTTGTGAAAAATCAAGGGGTCTTAAGAGGTCTAGTTTCCAAAATGGTGTCACTTGGGGGGTTTCCACTGTTTAGGCACATCAGGGGCTCTCCAAACTCGACATGGCATACAGCCAATTCTGCGTTGAAAAAGTCAAACTGCGCTCCTTCCCTTCCGAGCTCTGCCATGCACCCAAACAGTGGTTTACCCCGACATATTGGGTATCAGCGTACTCAAGACAAATTGCACAATAACTTTTGAGGTCTTGTTACCCTTGGGAAAATAAAAATTGGGGTGAAAAGATCATTTTTGTGGAAAAAATATGATTTTTTAATTTTACTGCTCTACGTTATAAACTTGTGTGAACCACTTGGGGGTTTAAAGTGCTCATCACAGATCTAGATAAGTTCCTTAGGGGATCTAGTTTCTAAAATGGGGTCACCTGTGGGGGATTCCCACTCTTTAGGCACATCAGGGCTATCCAAATGCGACATGGCATCCAATCTCGATTCCAGCCAATTTTGGTTTGAAAAAGTCAAATGGCGCTCCTTCCCTTCCGAGCTCTGCCGTGTGCCCAAACAGTGGTTCCCCCCACATATGGGGTATCAGCGTACTCAGGACAAATTGGACAACTTTTGTGGTCCAATTTCTCATGTTACCCTTAGAAAAATAAAAAATTGGTGACTTAAATATTACTTTTGTGGGAAAAAAATAGGATTTTTTATTTTCATGCCAGGGCATTATAAATTTGTGTGAAGCACTTGGGGGTTCAAAGTGCTCACCACAGATCTAGATAAGTTCCTTAGGGAGTCTATTTTCCAAAATGGGGTCACCTGTGGGGGGATTCCACTGTTTAGTCACATCAGGGACTCTGCAAACTGAACATGACACCCATCAAAGTCTACCTTCCAAATTGTGATTACTTCCTTTCCGAGCCCTGTGGTGCATCCAAACAGTTTTTCTCCCCCACATATGGGGTATCAGCGTACTCAGGACAAATTGGAAAACAACTTTTGGGGTCCAATTTCCTTGGGAAAAATCAAAAATTGGGGACTAAAAAATCATTTTTGTGAAAATGTTTTTTTGTTTTTTCACACCCAGGCATTATAAACTTTAGTGAAACACTTGTGGGTTCAAAGTGCTCACAACAGATCTAGATAAGTTCCTTAGAGGGTCTAGTTTGCAAAATGGGGTCAATTGTGGGGGTTTCCACTGTTTAGGTACATTAGGGGCTCTCGAAACTCGACATGGCGTCCAATCTCAATTCCCGCCAATTTGGTTTGAAAAAGTCAAACTGCTCTCCTTCCCTTCCAAGCCCTGCCGTGCACCCAGACAGTGGTTTTCCCCCAAATATGGGGTATCAGCGTACTCAGGAGAAACTGCACAACTTTTTCTGTCCATTTTCTCCTTTTACCCTTGTTAAAATAAAAAAAAAATTGTAAAAGATCATTTTTGTGACTAAAAAGTTAAATGTTCATTTTTTCCTTCCAAGCTGCTTCAGCTCCTGTGAAGCACCTGAAGGGGTAATAAACTTCTTGAATGTGGCTTTGAGTACCTTGAGGGGTGCAGTTTTTAGAATGGTGTCACTTTTGGGTATTTTCTGCCATATAGATCCCTCAAAGTGACTTCAAATGTGAGGTGGTCCCTAAAAAAAATGGTTTTGTACAATTTGTTGTAAAAATGAGAAATCGCTGGTCAACTTTAAACCCTTATAACTTCGTAGCAAAATAAAAATTTGGTTTCAAAATTGTGCTGATGTAAAGTACAGTCATGGACAAAAGTTTTGAGAATGACATAAATATTAATTTTTACAAAGTCTACTGCTTCACTTTTTCTAAAGGCAATTTGCATATACTCCAGAATGTTATAAAGAGTGATCAGCTTAACAGCAATTACTTGCAAAGTCAATATTTGGCTAGAAAATGAACTTTATCCCCCAAAACACATTTCAACATCATTGCAGCCCTGCCTTAAAAGGACCAGCTAACCTCTTTTCAGTGATTGCTCCATTAACACAGGTGTGGATGTTGATGAGGACATGGCTGGAGATCAATCTGTCATTATTAAGTAAGAATGACACCACTGGACACTTTAAAAGGAGGCTGGTGCTTGGCATCATTGTTTCTCTTCTGTTAACCATGGTTATCTCTAAAGAAACACGTGCAGTCATCATTGCAATGCACAAAAATGGCCTAACAGGGAAGAGTATCGCAGCTAGAAAGATTGCACCTCAGTCAACAATCTATCGCATCATCAAGAACTTCAAGGAGAGAGGTTCCATTGTTGCCAAAAACGCTCCAGGGTGCCCAAGAAAGACCAGCAAGCGCCTGGACCGTCTCTTAAAAGTGTTTCAGCTGCGGGATCGGGCTACCAGCAGTGCAGAGCTTGCTCAGGAATGGCAGCAGGCAGGTGTGAGTGCATCTGCACGCACTGTGAGGCGGAGACTCTTGGAGCAAGGCCTGGTCTCAAGGAGGGCAGCAAAGAAGCCACTTCTCTCCAGAAAAAAACATCATGGACAGACTGATATTCTGCAAATGTACAGGCAGTGGACTGCTGAGGACTGGGGTAAAGTTATTTTCTCTGATGAATCCCCTTTTCGATTGTTTGGGACATCAGGAAAACGCCTCATTCGGAGAAGACAAGGTGAGCGCTACCACCAGTCTTGTCTCATGCCAACTGTTAAGCATCCTGAAACCATTCATGTGTGGGGTTGCTTCTCAGCCAAGGGAATCGGCTCTCTCACAGTCTTGCCTAAAAACACAGCCATGAATAAAGAATGGTACCAGAATGTCCTCCAAGAGCAACTTCTCCCAACCCTCCAAGAGCAGTTTGGCGATCAACAATGCCTTTTCCAGCATGATGGAGCACCTTGCCATAAAGCAAAGGTGATAACTAAATGGCTCAGGGAACAAAACATAGAGATTTTGGGTCCATGGCCTGGAAACTCCCCAGATCTTAATCCCATTGAGAACTTGTGGTCAATCATCAACAGACGGGTGGACAAACAAAACCCTAAAAATTCTGACAAAATGAAAGCATTGATTGTGCAAGAATGGACTGCTATCAGTCAGGATTTGGTCCAGAAGTTGATTGAGAGCATGCCAGGGAGAATTGCAGAGGTCCTGAAGAAAAAGGGTCAACACTGCAAATATTGACTTGCTGCATTAACTCATTCTAACTGTCAATATAAGCTTTTGTTACTCATATGTTTGCTATTATATTTCTGTCTGTGATAAAAACATCTGTCAAACACACATAAAAACCAGAGGGCAGCAGATCATGTGAAAATATAATATTTGTGTCATTCTTAAAACTTTTGGCCATGACTGTAGACATGTGGGAAATGTTATTTAGAAACTATTTTGTGTGACATATTTCTCTGTTTTAAGGGAATAAAAATTAAAAGTTTGAAAATTGCAAATATTTCAAAATTTTCCCCATATTTCCATTTTTTTCATAAATAACCACAAATTATATCAACATTTTTTTACCACTATCAGGAAGTACAATATGTCATGAGAATACAATCTCAGAATCGTGAAGATCCGGTGAAGCGTTCCAGAGTTATAGCCTCATAAAGAGACAGTGGTCAGAATTGTAAAAATTGGCCTGGTCATTAACGTGCAAACCACCCTTGGGGCTTAAGGGGTTAAAATGGGGAACTGTATTATTATCTATAGATTTAAATTTTACTCCCCACCTTTCAATTTTCTAGTCCTCCTCCTCTCCCACTGCCCCATCACTTTATTTTTGTATTGAACACTGATTATTCCTTGCTAGTTATATATCTGTTGAATTGAACAGGTGTGGGCTCTTGCTACCTTAGATGTTTCATGGCACCTCCGATAATAGTCTGGGAATCATAGGGAGAATCTAGGGTTAGCTACCGTTGAGCAGGGGAACCAATTTGCGTTCAAGGGAGGATGCCAACCTCCGCAGCAAGGTAGGGGTGAACTAGTGAGTAGTAGGGTAACCTAGGTATTTATCGTGGTTTCCCCATTAGAATACCACCATAATTTTTTTATCCTGGTAGGGCTTTACTAGTTTCTGTTTGCTGTGTTTGCTTTAAATTATTGAAATAAAAGTATATTTTAAAAGTATTAGTTGTTGGTGAGCCCTTTGACAGACCATTCATCCTTGGTCTGTATGAGAAATGTCAATAAGAAGAATGTTCTGGTCACCAGATGGTTCCTGTCACTGCAAAACTTTATCTTCACTGTGGAACATCGGGCGGGGAAGGTGCAAGGAAATGCGGATGACCTGTCACGGGCACCCTGTGTGATGACAAGTGTTCTGTTCAACACCACACATTTGAATGGGGGGGGGGGGGTAAGTGAGGCAGTGAGAGAGATCATATACGAGGGCCAGTATGTGTCCACCAGGATGCGTATAGAGACATATTAAACCCGCTGGAGCGCATTGTGTTTACAGTAAAACATCTGAATTACAAGGAAAAGTAAAAGTATTACACAAAAATGACTAAAGTTCATATACACGGTGGATAGAAATAACTAAAAAAACTGGATGTTAACACTGTAAAGAAGGAGCGACAGGCTCACGGAATATAATCCTAAAATAATATTTATTTTATTAATTTAAAATACAGTTATGGTAAAATACAGAGACTGCTAAGCAAAGAAGGGTAGAGAAAAAGACTAGCAAACTAAAGTGCTTAGTGCCACAAAATCATAATACATTCATAAAGATTTCACTGTCAAATAGTAGCAAATACACTAATAGGATGGGTCCACAAGTTTAATAAACTGAATAAAAAAGCCTCACACATTGGCTTAACAAAATGACTGACAAGATACCATGTAAAATTTCCTAAAGTGAGAGATGTATCTAGACTAATTTAGTCATGAATGTGAAAAGAGGCCCAAAGTGAAGCAAAAAGCCATAAAAGGCTTAGGAGTGAAGCTACTTACTAGTGATTGTGCAGGTCTGAATACTGTCTATCGCCCCAACGCACGTTTCGTCACAACTTCATCAGGAGGCATGTGTTGGGGGACAGATGGAGCTGATTTTATAGTGATAAAAAGCCTATCACAAAAGCCCATTGGGAGATGTGTGTTTCAGGTGGTATGTATCATATTCAGCACTAACAGCTGATACTGTAATAGTGTCTTTGTACTGAATGCAGGATCCCTGCAAACTGGCCCAAGTCACTGTGAGGAAGCCACCCTTCAGTCGTCATAGAGACAATGCATGTGCAGCGCGTCCCTGTGTCCGCATCAAAGTGGAACAGTGACGGAGCAAGTCGTGCATGCGCTCGGGAGAGTGAGGAAAGTAATACCAAACGGAGCATAACAGGACTATCTGGAGATTACAAAAAGGTGTGTTCATAGACAAAGTTCTCATACAGACAAGACAGACAAAAACAGAAAATTAAATAAAATAAAATTTGACTGCAGTGTGAAACAACCCTGCAGCAAACATGAACATATTGCATGTGACAAAAATTAATTAATTAAGTAACTCATGATAACATGAAAGGCTGAGTGCAAAATCTGCAGAATATAAGGGTGAGTTTCCACGGTCAGGATACGCTGCGTGTTTGGCGCTGTGCGCTGGCGCAGCGCCAAACACGCAGCGTCCAGATGTTACAGCATAGTGGAGGGGATTTCAAGAAATCCCGTCTCCACTATGCGTAACAATACGCAGGTGGCAGACCTGCGTAAACGGACATGCGGCGCGTCTTTTTAGACCGCAGCATGTCCTCGCGTATTGCGGCGACGGTGCGTCGCCGCAACAGAATTTAACACAGGGCTATGTAGCCCTGCGCTCTTTCCGGAGGTGTTCCGGAGGTGTCCTGAACACCTCCGGAAAGATTGCGCGTCATAAAGGGGGCGGGGCTTAGACGGAGCGGAATTTCCGCTCCGTCCAAAGCGCTGTGGTTCCGGACCGTGGAACCACAGCCTAAGTGTGATGAGTGTGTGAAATATGAAAAGTGCCTAAACTAAGTACGAAATAGAAGACAAATGTGTGTATGTTATGGAAAAGTATGGCATATGGGACATTGAGAAAAACAAGATGGAGAGTGAAAATAAATAAAAATTAATGGATAAAATAATAAATAAAAAATAAAAATAAATGAAAAATAATGTGAATTACAAGGCAAAGTAAAAGTAAGTGTGCATTTGGTCAAAGTAGTTGACCAAGTCAGATTTTAGGAAAACCCGATATGGGCTTTTATTTTTGGACGGATTTGCAGGTTTGGTAATGGGGCAAATCCCTCCCTCTACTCTAGGTTTTGGCAGTAGCTCTACGTCCACGATTCCCATTTAAACTCTCAGTTTTGTCTTGGGTGTGTTAGTTTTGTATTTTGCAAGCTACAGAGCAGTAGGCTCTGTGCAACCCAGGCCTGTGTGAGGATAACACAGAGCCAGGGACTTCAAAGCAGGTGATGCACCCAAGAGATTCGGCAGTGCCATTGCCCTCGGCAAGGGGTTGGAACACGGATTGTTTTTTGAGGACCCAGCTGCGATCCAGAAGATATTGTTTTCCTGTTTATGCGAGCTTCTGGAATAAAGACATCGCACTGAAACAATTCTGTTACTAATGTGATACAGTAAGGGATATCTCAGTTTGAAATTGTTTGGAGCATATCTTCTATGTTATACAGGCCTCATCCACACTTAAAAAATGCTTTCCTCTGTTACTAACATGATCCAGTAGGGGAGATCTCAGTTTGAAATTGTTTGGAGCATATCTTCGTCATGTCACATCTTATCCAAACAGAACTGACAACTTCTGTTACTGGATGGGCAACTCCACTTCCCTTCTTTGGCAGACGCACAGCAATATGCCTTATTGATGAGACCCAGAAAGAGCATGTGCTCCAGTGGATGGCAAGCACAGCTTCAAGTGGCCTCTGCTCCTCTTCCTTCACCTCAACATCAGACACAGTACATTCCACAGAGGTGGCACCCCAATTACCCTTGCTTCCCCCTTGTCACAACTCTCCAACCACCCAACTGACTGTAGGGAACCACAGATGGGTAAGTCTGCAGATCTGTTCACACATTCTATGCCATGCTCATCAGAACTGTACTCAAAAGATTCACAGAGACTAGAAGAGGAAATCATCTGCACCAATGCCCAAATTTTTTTTAGCTTGAATCTGGGGCCTGATGAAGTATGGTCCAAGCAGCAGCATTCTGACCCTCGTCACCAGACATTAGCGCCCTGGAGAGGAGGGTGACTCTCAGGGCAAGGAATGGGATAACACAGAGAATGATGATGAGGTTGTAGATCCCATTTGGTGTAAACACAGAGGCATGCAGCTGAGTAGGTCATCTGAGGAGATGGAGGAGGAAAAAGAGGAGGTTACGTTGTGCAGACATGGAGTGATGTCATCATAACGAGCACTGCATTCTCAGCCACAACTGTGGCTGTGGCCAGCAGCGTTCGCGGGTCTGCAGCTCGCAGGGGCAGCAAGGGTTGCCTAGCCTGGGCCTTTTTTGATGCTGCAAAGGGACAACCAACTCATGTTATCTGCCAACTTTGCAAAAAAACTGAGTAGAGGCAAAAAGTGCAATAATTTGACTACTACATGCATAAACCTTCACATTCGCAATCAACATGCATTACTCTGCAATTCCACTATGATAAAATGCAGACCAGCGGACCACAACAACCATCAGCTGCCCCATAAATCGTATCTGCTGCTTCTTCCTCCTCCTTTTTTACAGTGCCAAGTATTGTCACGCAGGTCTCCGACCGCAGAACCTCCGGTTCTTTTCCTGCTCCAGTCAGGTTGAGTGAGAGCCCATCAGCTGTAACGGACGCAGACATGCCTGCTGTTTTTGACCAATCTTAGAGAACGAGCACACCACAACTTTATAAATTCACCATAACATCTCTGCCTGCACCTCACTCATGGTCCAGAAGTTTGTATGGTTCACCAGACTCACCCTCTCTCAGCACTGCAGTCAGCCCTCGGTCCCACAGTTAAGGACATGGAAAAGATTGTCTCCTACAAGACATGACAACGCTAAGAGGTGGAACTCCACAATCTCCAATCTGTTGGCCACAAAATTTCTCCCTTTCCACCTAGTGGATACAGATGGTTTCCGAAAGCTGATGGCCGTCGCAGTTCCCCAGTACCAGTTGCCCAGTCGCCATTGCTTCTCTAAGAAAGCTGTGCCTGCGCTACACCAGCATGTCGCAGACAACATCACCCATTCCTTGACTAAATCTATATCTGCCAGAGTGCATTTCACCACAGACACTTGGATGAGTAAGCATGGCCAAGGGCATTACATCTCGCTGCCTGGGCACTGGTTGACACTGATGAATGTGGAGGCAGTTGGAGAAGGGGCTGCTCCACAAGTCTTTGAATCCCCAAGGCTTGCAGGGCAAACCTCTGTATTTCACACTTCCTTCACTGCATCTGCCTCATCCACCTCCTCTAGGGCCTCCACCTGTACCCTCAACCAAAGGTGTTTTTTAGGTTCCTTTTGAAGGTTCCCATGGTAATTGAGAGATAAAAGGGGAGTAGAGAAGGAGATCAGATTGGAGGTTGTGTGCAGGCAAGAGACAAAGTCACGTATGTATGGAGAAAGGTTGTGGATGATTTTGTATGCCAAAGTTAGGGTTTTGAATAGTGATGAGCGAATTTGTTCGGAAAACGATTGCCAAACATAAATTCGGCATGAATATGGCACATTCAGATTCGCGATCGAAAACATGAGCAAAATTTTATAAACTTGGAAAAAAATCAATAACACTAGGTGAAAGTGCAGGAAAATATTTGCGTTGCCATAAAAGTATTTTCAGCACTTTAGCAACAATAATGGTGGTGTATCATGAGCATTTGGCTCATGTTTGATGAGGGCAGGGAGTTTGCAGAGCTCAGAGGCACGGCGTTCTTGTAAACAGTCATTTTTTTTCCTAATTTTATGTGTGCACAGTGCAGCTAGAAATTTAGGGAGCAAGAAACACCCACAATGTACTGACACAAAGTTGTCACACTTGTCATTTTGTTCGGCTGAAATTAAGCTGTAGAGGCCAGATACAAAGGCCATAAAAATCCTTCTGTTCCTAGCGTCATTCAGTAGGGCACCCGACTTTTAAATAGTATGTAGCATCTAGTATGTTATAGAGGCCTGATACAGAGGCCACAAAAAAATTCTTCTGTTCCTTGTGACAAACAGTAGGTGACGTGACTTTCAAATAATTTGCAGCATCTAGTGTGTTATAGAGGCATGATACAGAGGCCACAAAAAATTCTTCTGTTCTTAGTGTCATACAGTAGGAGACATCTCACATTCAAATAGTTTATAGCATCTAGTGTGTTATAGAGGCCTGATACAGAGGCCACCAAAAATCCTTGTGTTCCCAGTGTCATACTGTAGGAGACCTGACTTTCAAATAGTTTGCAGCATGTAGTGTGTTATAGAGGCCTAATACAGAGACCACACAAAGATTCTTCTGTTCCTAGTGTCATACAGTAGGAGACCTGACTTTCAAATAGTTTGCAGAATCTATTGTGTTATAGAGGTATGATACAGAGGCCACAAAAAATGTGTCTGTTCCTTGTGTCATACAGTAGGGGACATCATAGAGTACAGACCAAAAGTTTGGACACACCTTCTCATTCAAAGATTTTTCTGTATTTTCATGGCTATGAAAATTGTAGAATCACACTGAAGGCATCAAAACTATGAATTAACACACGTGGAATTATACACTACACTTTACAAAAAAGTGTGAAACAACTGAAAATATGTCTTATGTTCTAGGTTCTTCAAAGTAGCCACCTTTTGCTTTGATTACTGCTTTGCACGCAGAAAAGGTGAACGGATGGATTCTACATGCCTGGTTCCCACCGTGAAGCATGGAGGAGGTGGTGTGATGGTGTGGGGGTGCTATGCTGGTGACACTGTTGGGGATTTATTCAAAATTGAAGGCATAGTGAACCAGCATGGCTACCACAGCATCTTGCAGCAGCATGCTATTCCATCCGGTTTGCGTTTAGTTGGACCATCATTTATTTTTCAACAGGACAATGACCCCAAACACACCTTCAGGCTGTGTAAGGGCTATTTGACCAAGAAGGAGAGTGTTGGGGTGATACGCCAGATGACCTGGCCTCCACAGTCACCAGACCTGAACCCAATCGAGATGGTTTGGGGTGAGCTGGACCGCTCACTGCTTCAATTTTGAATAAATCCCCAACAGTGTCATTGTGTATCATGTGTTAATTCATAGTTTTGATGCCTTCAGTGTGATTCTACAATTTTCATAGTCATGAAAATACAGAAAAATCTTTGAATGAGAAGGTGTGTCCAAACTTTTGATCTGTACTGTACATTCAAATAGTTTGTAGCATCTTGTGTGTTATAGAGGCCTGATACTGAAGCCACCAAAAAATATTTCTATTCCTAGTGTCACACAGTAGGGGACCTGATTTTTAAATACTTTGTAGCAGCTAGTGTGTTACAGAGGCCTGTTACAGATGCTACAAAAAATTCTTCTGTTCCTAGTGTCATACAGTAGAGGACCTGACTTTCAAATAGTTTGCAGCATCTAGTGTGTTATAGAGGCCTGATACAGAGGCCACACATAATTCTTCTGTTCCTAGTGTCATACAGTAGGGGACATTTCACATTACAATTGTCATACAGTAGGGGACATCTCACATTAAAATAGTTTGCAGCATCTAGTATGTTATAGAGGCCTGATACAGAGGCCACAAAAAATTATTGTGTTCCTATTGTCATACAGTAGGGACTTGCCAAATTGTTTGTATGTTTTGTCATACAGGCCTCATCCACACTCAAACAATTATTTTTTTCTGTGACTAACACGATACAGCATGCCATATTTCAACTTGAAATTTACTGTTTCAGCTGTTTGCAGAGGTGGTGTAGAGTTTAAAATCTATTTTTTTGTTGCTAATACTGTGTTCCTACCACACTATCTGAGCAACATGACTGGGAAAAAGCAAGGCCATGTTGGAAGGGGAATTAGGCTTAATGTTCAAGGTGAACATGGGGCAGGTGGTAATGTTTGTGAAAGCACTAGTGAAGCAATGTCACATCCTATGCAAAGACAACTGACATCTTCTGTTACTGGACAGGCTACACCAGTACCTTTCTTAGGCCGATGCAGAATGATACGCCTTTTCGATGATGCCCAGAAAGAGCATGTGCTTAAGTGAATGGCAAGCGTAGCTTCAAGTGGCCTCTCCTCCTCTTCCTCCATCTCAACATCACAAACATTACAGTCCACAGAGGTGGCACCCAAATTCCCCTTGCTTCCCCCGCGTCCCAACTCTCCACCCATACAACTGACTGACTCATAGATGGGTGAGTCCGAAGAGCTGTTCACAAATTCTATGCCATGGTCATTAGAAGTGTATTCAAAAGCATCGCTGAGTCAAGAGGAGGAAATATGCACCGATGCCCAAAATATTTTTTAGCTTGGATCCGCGGCAGGACGAAGTAGAGTACGAACAGCATCCTGACCCTCGTCTTCAGACGTTATTCCAGTGGGGGGAAGTTGATGCTGATGAGACTCAGATATCGGAGACTCACGTGGACTGAACTGTGCTGTCAGGACAGGAAGAGGAGGACGATGACTCCAAGGGTGAGGACTGTAATAACACTGAGGATGATGATGAGGTGTTAAATCTCAGTTGGCATGAACATAGAGACACACAGCTGAGTATGTCATCTGAGGAGGAAGAAGAGGAGGTTATGTTGTGCCATACGTCACAGACATGTAGTGATGCAACCACGACGAGCAAAGCATCCTCAGCCACAACTATACCTGTGACCAGCAGCATCGGTGGGTTTGCAGCTAGTAGGGGTGGCAAGGGTTGCCTAGCCTGGGCCTTTTTTGACACTGCAAAGGATGAGCCAACTCACGTAATCTGCCAATTTTGAAAAAAAAATTAGTTGAGGTAAAAAGTGCAATATTTTGGCTTTGAGTACCTTGAGGGGTGCAGTTTTTAGAATGGTGTCACTTTTGGGTATTTTCTGCCATATAGATCCCTCAAAGTGACTTCAAATGTGAGGTGGTCCCTAAAAAAAATGGTTTTGTACAATTTGTTGTAAAAATGAGAAATCGCTGGTCAACTTTAAACCCTTATAACTTCGTAGCAAAATAAAAATTTGGTTTCAAAATTGTGCTGATGTAAAGTACAGTCATGGACAAAAGTTTTGAGAATGACATAAATATTAATTTTTACAAAGTCTACTGCTTCACTTTTTCTAAAGGCAATTTGCATATACTCCAGAATGTTATAAAGAGTGATCAGCTTAACAGCAATTACTTGCAAAGTCAATATTTGGCTAGAAAATGAACTTTATCCCCCAAACACATTTCAACATTATTGCAGCCCTGCCTTAAAAGGACCAGCTAACCTCTTTTCAGTGATTGCTCCATTAACACAGGTGTGGATGTTGATGAGGACATGGCTGGAGATCAATCTGTCATTATTAAGTAAGAATGACACCACTGGACACTTTAAAAGGAGGCTGGTGCTTGGCATCATTGTTTCTCTTCTGTTAACCATGGTTATCTCTAAAGAAACACGTGCAGTCATCATTGCAATGCACAAAAATGGCCTAACAGGGAAGAGTATCGCAGCTAGAAAGATTGCACCTCAGTCAACAATCTATCGCATCATCAAGAACTTCAAGGAGAGAGGTTCCATTGTTGCCAAAAACGCTCCAGGGTGCCCAAGAAAGACCAGCAAGCGCCTGGACCGTCTCTTAAAAGTGTTTCAGCTGCGGGATCGGGCTACCAGCAGTGCAGAGCTTGCTCAGGAATGGCAGCAGGCAGGTGTGAGTGCATCTGCACGCACTGTGAGGCGGAGACTCTTGGAGCAAGGCCTGGTCTCAAGGAGGGCAGCAAAGAAGCCACTTCTCTCCAGAAAAAAACATCATGGACAGACTGATATTCTGCAAATGTACAGGCAGTGGACTGCTGAGGACTGGGGTAAAGTTATTTTCTCTGATGAATCCCCTTTTCGATTGTTTGGGACATCAGGAAAACGCCTCATTCGGAGAAGACAAGGTGAGCGCTACCACCAGTCTTGTCTCATGCCAACTGTTAAGCATCCTGAAACCATTCATGTGTGGGGTTGCTTCTCAGCCAAGGGAATCGGCTCTCTCACAGTCTTGCCTAAAAACACAGCCATGAATAAAGAATGGTACCAGAATGTCCTCCAAGAGCAACTTCTCCCAACCCTCCAAGAGCAGTTTGGCGATCAACAATGCCTTTTCCAGCATGATGGAGCACCTTGCCATAAAGCAAAGGTGATAACTAAATGGCTCAGGGAACAAAACATAGAGATTTTGGGTCCATGGCCTGGAAACTCCCCAGATCTTAATCCCATTGAGAACTTGTGGTCAATCATCAACAGACGGGTGGACAAACAAAACCCTAAAAATTCTGACAAAATGAAAGCATTGATTGTGCAAGAATGGACTGCTATCAGTCAGGATTTGGTCCAGAAGTTGATTGAGAGCATGCCAGGGAGAATTGCAGAGGTCCTGAAGAAAAAGGGTCAACACTGCAAATATTGACTTGCTGCATTAACTCATTCTAACTGTCAATATAAGCTTTTGTTACTCATATGTTTGCTATTATATTTCTGTCTGTGATAAAAACATCTGTCAAACACACATAAAAACCAGAGGGCAGCAGATCATGTGAAAATATAATATTTGTGTCATTCTTAAAACTTTTGGCCATGACTGTAGACATGTGGGAAATGTTATTTAGAAACTATTTTGTGTGACATATTTCTCTGTTTTAAGGGAATAAAAATTAAAAGTTTGAAAATTGCAAATATTTCAAAATTTTCCCCATATTTCCATTTTTTTCATAAATAACCACAAATTATATCAACATTTTTTTACCACTATCAGGAAGTACAATATGTCATGAGAATACAATCTCAGAATCGTGAAGATCCGGTGAAGCGTTCCAGAGTTATAGCCTCATAAAGAGACAGTGGTCAGAATTGTAAAAATTGGCCTGGTCATTAACGTGCAAACCACCCTTGGGGCTTAAGGGGTTAAAATGGGGAACTGTATTATTATCTATAGATTTAAATTTTACTCCCCACCTTTCAATTTTCTAGTCCTCCCTCCTCTCCCACTGCCCCATCACTTTATTTTTGTATTGAACACTGATTATTCCTTGCTAGTTATATATCTGTTGAATTGAACAGGTGTGGGCTCTTGCTACCTTAGATGTTTCATGGCACCTCCGATAATAGTCTGGGAATCATAGGGAGAATCTAGGGTTAGCTACCGTTGAGCAGGGGAACCAATTTGCGTTCAAGGGAGGATGCCAACCTCCGCAGCAAGGTAGGGGTGAACTAGTGAGTAGTAGGGTAACCTAGGTATTTATCGTGGTTTCCCATTAGAATACCACCATAATTTTTTTATCCTGGTAGGGCTTTACTAGTTTCTGTTTGCTGTGTTTGCTTTAAATTATTGAAATAAAAGTATATTTTAAAAGTATTAGTTGTTGGTGAGCCCTTTGACAGACCATTCATCCTTGGTCTGTATGAGAAATGTCAATAAGAAGAATGTTCTGGTCACCAGATGGTTCCTGTCACTGCAAAACTTTATCTTCACTGTGGAACATCGGGCGGGGAAGGTGCAAGGAAATGCGGATGACCTGTCACGGGCACCCTGTGTGATGACAAGTGTTCTGTTCAACACCACACATTTGAATGGGGGGGGGGGGTAAGTGAGGCAGTGAGAGAGATCATATACGAGGGCCAGTATGTGTCCACCAGGATGCGTATAGAGACATATTAAACCCGCTGGAGCGCATTGTGTTTACAGTAAAACATCTGAATTACAAGGAAAAGTAAAAGTATTACACAAAAATGACTAAAGTTCATATACACGGTGGATAAAATAACTAAAAAAACTGGATGTTAACACTGTAAAGAAGGAGCGACAGGCTCACGGAATATAATCCTAAAATAATATTTATTTTATTAATTTAAAATACAGTTATGGTAAAATACAGAGACTGCTAAGCAAAGAAGGGTAGAGAAAAAGACTAGCAAACTAAAGTGCTTAGTGCCACAAAATCATAATACATTCATAAAGATTTCACTGTCAAATAGTAGCAAATACACTAATAGGATGGGTCCACAAGTTTAATAAACTGAATAAAAAAGCCTCACACATTGGCTTAACAAAATGACTGACAAGATACCATGTAAAATTTCCTAAAGTGAGAGATGTATCTAGACTAATTTAGTCATGAATGTGAAAAGAGGCCCAAAGTGAAGCAAAAAGCCATAAAAGGCTTAGGAGTGAAGCTACTTACTAGTGATTGTGCAGGTCTGAATACTGTCTATCGCCCCAACGCACGTTTCGTCACAACTTCATCAGGAGGCATGTGTTGGGGGACAGATGGAGCTGATTATATAGTGATAAAAAGCCTATCACAAAAGCCCATTGGGAGATGTGTGTTTCAGGTGGTATGTATCATATTCAGCACTAACAGCTGATACTGTAATAGTGTCTTTGTACTGAATGCAGGATCCCTGCAAACTGGCCCAAGTCACTGTGAGGAAGCCACCCTTCAGTCGTCATAGAGACAATGCATGTGCAGCGCGTCCCTGTGTCCGCATCAAAGTGGAACAGTGACGGAGCAAGTCGTGCATGCGCTCGGGAGAGTGAGGAAAGTAATACCAAACGGAGCATAACAGGACTATCTGGAGATTACAAAAAGGTGTGTTCATAGACAAAGTTCTCATACAGACAAGACAGACAAAAACAGAAAATTAAATAAAATAAAATTTGACTGCAGTGTGAAACAACCCTGCAGCAAACATGAACATATTGCATGTGACAAAAATTAATTAATTAAGTAACTCATGATAACATGAAAGGCTGAGTGCAAAATCTGCAGAATATAAGGGTGAGTTTCCACGGTCAGGATACGCTGCGTGTTTGGCGCTGTGCGCTGGCGCAGCGCCAAACACGCAGCGTCCAGATGTTACAGCATAGTGGAGGGGATTTCAAGAAATCCCGTCTCCACTATGCGTAACAATACGCAGGTGGCAGACCTGCGTAAACGGACATGCGGCGCGTCTTTTTAGACCGCAGCATGTCCTCGCGTATTGCGGCGACGGTGCGTCGCCGCAACAGAATTTAACACAGGGCTATGTAGCCCTGCGCTCTTTCCGGAGGTGTTCCGGAGGTGTCCTGAACACCTCCGGAAAGATCGCGCGTCATAAAGGGGGCGGGGCTTAGACGGAGCGGAATTTCCGCTCCGTCCAAAGCACTGTGGTTCCGGACCGTGGAACCACAGCCTAAGTGTGATGAGTGTGTGAAATATGAAAAGTGCCTAAACTAAGTACGAAATAGAAGACAAATGTGTGTATGTTATGGAAAAGTATGGCATATGGGACATTGAGAAAAACAAGATGGAGGGTGAAAATAAATAAAAATTAATGGATAAAATAATAAATAAAAAATAAAAATAAATGAAAAATAATGTGAATTACAAGGCAAAGTAAAAGTAAGTGTGCATTTGGTCAAAGTAGTTGACCAAGTCAGATTTTAGGAAAACCCGATATGGGCTTTTATTTTTGGACGGATTTGCAGGTTTGGTAATGGGGCAAATCCCTCCCTCTACTCTAGGTTTTGGCAGTAGCTCTACGTCCACGATTCCCATTTAAACTCTCAGTTTTGTCTTGGGTGTGTTAGTTTTGTATTTTGCAAGCTACAGAGCAGTAGGCTCTGTGCAACCCAGGCCTGTGTGAGGATAACACAGAGCCAGGGACTTCAAAGCAGGTGATGCACCCAAGAGATTCGGCAGTGCCATTGCCCTCGGCAAGGGGTTGGAACACGGATTGTTTTTTGAGGACCCAGCTGCGATCCAGAAGATATTGTTTTCCTGTTTATGCGAGCTTCTGGGATAAAGACATCGCACTGAAACAATTCTGTTACTAACGTGATACAGTAAGGGATATCTCAGTTTGAAATTGTTTGGAGCATATCTTCTATGTTATACAGGCCTCATCCACACTTAAAAAATGCTTTCCTCTGTTACTAACATGATCCAGTAGGGGAGATCTCAGTTTGAAATTGTTTGGAGCATATCTTCGTCATGTCACATCTTATCCAAACAGAACTGACAACTTCTGTTACTGGATGGGCAACTCCACTTCCCTTCTTTGGCAGACGCACAGCAATATGCCTTATTGATGAGACCCAGAAAGAGCATGTGCTCCAGTGGATGGCAAGCACAGCTTCAAGTGGCCTCTGCTCCTCTTCCTTCACCTCAACATCAGACACAGTACATTCCACAGAGGTGGCACCCCAATTACCCTTGCTTCCCCCTTGTCACAACTCTCCAACCACCCAACTGACTGTAGGGAACCACAGATGGGTAAGTCTGCAGATCTGTTCACACATTCTATGCCATGCTCATCAGAACTGTACTCAAAAGATTCACAGAGACTAGAAGAGGAAATCATCTGCACCAATGCCCAAATATTTTTTAGCTTGAATCTGGGGCCTGATGAAGTATGGTCCAAGCAGCAGCATTCTGACCCTCGTCACCAGACATTAGCGCCCTGGAGAGGAGGGTGACTCTCAGGGGAAGGAATGGGATAACACAGAGAATGATGATGAGGTTGTAGATCCCATTTGGTGTAAACACAGAGGCATGCAGCTGAGTAGGTCATCTGAGGAGATGGAGGAGGAAAAAGAGGAGGTTACATTGTGCAGACATGGAGTGATGTCATCATAACGAGCACTGCATTCTCAGCCACAACTGTGGCTGTGGCCAGCAGCGTTCGCGGGTCTGCAGCTCGCAGGGGCAGCAAGGGTTGCCTAGCCTGGGCCTTTTTTGATGCTGCAAAGGGACAACCAACTCATGTTATCTGCCAACTTTGCAAAAAAACTGAGTAGAGGCAAAAAGTGCAATAATTTGACTACTACATGCATAAACCTTCACATTCGCAATCAACATGCATTACTCTGCAATTCCACTATGATAAAATGCAGACCAGCGGACCACAACAACCATCAGCTGCCCCATAAATCGTATCTGCTGCTTCTTCCTCCTCCTTTTTTACAGTGCCAAGTATTGTCACGCAGGTCTCCGACCGCAGAACCTCTGGTTCTTTTCCTGCTCCAGTCAGGTTGAGTGAGAGCCCATCAGCTGTAACGGACGCAGACATGCCTGCTGTTTTTGACCAATCTTAGAGAACGAGCACACCACAACTTTATAAATTCACCATAACATCTCTGCCTGCACCTCACTCATGGTCCAGAAGTTTGTATGGTTCACCAGACTCACCCTCTCTCAGCACTGCAGTCAGCCCTCGGTCCCACAGTTAAGGACATGGAAAAGATTGTCTCCTACAAGACATGACAACGCTAAGAGGTGGAACTCCACAATCTCCAATCTGTTGGCCACAGAATTTCTCCCTTTCCACCTAGTGGATACAGATGGTTTCCGAAAGCTGATGGCCGTCGCAGTTCCCCAGTACCAGTTGCCCAGTCGCCATTGCTTCTCTAAGAAAGCTGTGCCTGCGCTACACCAGCATGTCGCAGACAACATCACCCATTCCTTGACTAAATCTATATCTGCCAGAGTGCATTTCACCACAGACACTTGGATGAGTAAGCATGGCCAAGGGCATTACATCTCGCTGCCTGGGCACTGGTTGACACTGATGAATGTGGAGGCAGTTGGAGAAGGGGCTGCTCCACAAGTCTTTGAATCCCAAGGCTTGCAGGGCAAACCTCTGTATTTCACACTTCCTTCACTGCATCTGCCTCATCCACCTCCTCTAGGGCCTCCACCTGTACCCTCAACCAAAGGTGTTTTTTAGGTTCCTTTTGAAGGTTCCATGGTAATTGAGAGATAAAAGGGGAGTAGAGAAGGAGATCAGATTGGAGGTTGTGTGCAGGCAAGAGACAAAGTCACGTATGTATGGAGAAAGGTTGTGGATGATTTTGTATGCCAAAGTTAGGGTTTTGAATAGTGATGAGCGAATTTGTTCGGAAAACGATTGCCAAACATAAATTCGGCATGAATATGGCACATTCAGATTTGCGATCGAAAACATGAGCAAAATTTTATAAACTCTGAAAAAAATCAATAACACTAGGTGAAAGTGCAGGAAAATATTTGCGTTGCCATAAAAGTATTTTCAGCACTTTAGCAACAATAATGGTGGTGTATCATGAGCATTTGGCTCATGTTTGATGAGGGCAGGGAGTTTGCAGAGCTCAGAGGCACGGCGTTCTTGTAAACAGTCATTTTTTTTCCTAATTTTATGTGTGCACAGTGCAGCTAGAAATTTAGGGAGCAAGAAACACCCACAATGTACTGACACAAAGTTGTCACACTTGTCATTTTGTTTGGCTGAAATTAAGCTGTAGAGGCCAGATACAAAGGCCATAAAAATCCTTCTGTTCCTAGCGTCATTCAGTAGGGCACCCGACTTTTAAATAGTATGTAGCATCTAGTATGTTATAGAGGCCTGATACAGAGGCCACAAAAAAATTCTTCTGTTCCTTGTGACAAACAGTAGGTGACGTGACTTTCAAATATTTTGCAGCATCTAGTGTGTTATAGAGGCATGATACAGAGGCCACAAAAAATTCTTCTGTTCTTAGTGTCATACAGTAGGAGACATCTCACATTCAAATAGTTTATAGCATCTAGTGTGTTATAGAGGCCTGATACAGAGGCCACCAAAAATCCTTGTGTTCCCAGTGTCATACTGTAGGAGACCTGACTTTCAAATAGTTTGCAGCATGTAGTGTGTTATAGAGGCCTAATACAGAGACCACACAAAGATTCTTCTGTTCCTAGTGTCATACAGTAGGAGACCTGACTTTCAAATAGTTTGCAGAATCTATTGTGTTATAGAGGTATGATACAGAGGCCACAAAAAATTTGTCTGTTCCTTGTGTCATACAGTAGGGGACATCATAGAGTACAGACCAAAAGTTTGGACACACCTTCTCATTCAAAGATTTTTCTGTATTTTCATGGCTATGAAAATTGTAGAATCACACTGAAGGCATCAAAACTATGAATTAACACACGTGGAATTATACACTACACTTTACAAAAAAGTGTGAAACAACTGAAAATATGTCTTATATTCTAGGTTCTTCAAAGTAGCCACCTTTTGCTTTGATTACTGCTTTGCACGCAGAAAAGGTGAACGGATGGATTCTACATGCCTGGTTCCCACCGTGAAGCATGGAGGAGGTGGTGTGATGGTGTGGGGGTGCTATGCTGGTGACACTGTTGGGGATTTATTCAAAATTGAAGGCATAGTGAACCAGCATGGCTACCACAGCATCTTGCAGCAGCATGCTATTCCATCCGGTTTGCGTTTAGTTGGACCATCATTTATTTTTCAACAGGACAATGACCCCAAACACACCTCCAGGCTGTGTAAGGGCTATTTGACCAAGAAGGAGAGTGTTGGGGTGATACGCCAGATGACCTGGCCTCCACAGTCACCAGACCTGAACCCAATCGAGATGGTTTGGGGTGAGCTGGACCGCTCACTGCTTCAATTTTGAATAAATCCCCAACAGTGTCATTGTGTATCATGTGTTAATTCATAGTTTTGATGCCTTCAGTGTGATTCTACAATTTTCATAGTCATGAAAATACAGAAAAATCTTTGAATGAGAAGGTGTGTCCAAACTTTTGGTCTGTACTGTACATTCAAATAGTTTGTAGCATCTTGTGTGTTATAGAGGCCTGATACTGAAGCCACCAAAAAATATTTCTATTCCTAGTGTCACACAGTAGGGGACCTGATTTTTAAATACTTTGTAGCAGCTAGTGTGTTACAGAGGCCTGTTACAGATGCTACAAAAAATTCTTCTGTTCCTAGTGTCATACAGTAGAGGACCTGACTTTCAAATAGTTTGCAGCATCTAGTGTGTTATAGAGGCCTGATACAGAGGCCACACATAATTCTTCTGTTCCTAGTGTCATACAGTAGGGGACATTTCACATTACAATTGTCATACAGTAGGGGACATCTCACATTAAAATAGTTTGCAGCATCTAGTATGTTATAGAGGCCTGATACAGAGGCCACAAAAAATTATTGTGTTCCTATTGTCATACAGTAGGGACTTGCCAAATTGTTTGTATGTTTTGTCATACAGGCCTCATCCACACTCAAACAATTATTTTTTTCTGTGACTAACACGATACAGCATGCCATATTTCAACTTGAAATTTACTGTTTCAGCTGTTTGCAGAGGTGGTGTAGAGTTTAAAATCTATTTTTTGTTGCTAATACTGTGTTCCTACCACACTATCTGAGCAACATGACTGGGAAAAAGCAAGGCCATGTTGGAAGGGGAATTAGGCTTAATGTTCAAGGTGAACATGGGGCAGGTGGTAATGTTTGTGAAAGCACTAGTGAAGCAATGTCACATCCTATGCAAAGACAACTGACATCTTCTGTTACTGGACAGGCTACACCAGTACCTTTCTTAGGCCGATGCAGAATGATACGCCTTTTCGATGATGCCCAGAAAGAGCATGTGCTTAAGTGAATGGCAAGCGTAGCTTCAAGTGGCCTCTCCTCCTCTTCCTCCATCTCAACATCACAAACATTACAGTCCACAGAGGTGGCACCCAAATTCCCCTTGCTTCCCCCGCGTCCCAACTCTCCACCCATACAACTGACTGACTCATAGATGGGTGAGTCCGAAGAGCTGTTCACAAATTCTATGCCATGGTCATTAGAAGTGTATTCAAAAGCATCGCTGAGTCAAGAGGAGGAAATATGCACCGATGCCCAAAATTTTTTTTAGCTTGGATCCGCGGCAGGACGAAGTAGAGTACGAACAGCATCCTGACCCTCGTCTTCAGACGTTATTCCAGTGGGGGGAAGTTGATGCTGATGAGACTCAGATATCGGAGACTCACGTGGACTGAACTGTGCTGTCAGGACAGGAAGAGGAGGACGATGACTCCAAGGGTGAGGACTGTAATAACACTGAGGATGATGATGAGGTGTTAAATCTCAGTTGGCATGAACATAGAGACACACAGCTGAGTATGTCATCTGAGGAGGAAGAAGAGGAGGTTATGTTGTGCCATACGTCACAGACACGTAGTGATGCAACCACGACGAGCAAAGCATCCTCAGCCACAACTATACCTGTGACCAGCAGCATCGGTGGGTTTGCAGCTAGTAGGGGTGGCAAGGGTTGCCTAGCCTGGGCCTTTTTTGACACTGCAAAGGATGAGCCAACTCACGTAATCTGCCAATTTTGAAAAAAAAATTAGTTGAGGTAAAAAGTGCAATAATTTGACTACTACATGTATGAACGTTCAGAGGCCTAGTCTGGCCAACACCCAAATATCAAAATCTGCAAACTTTAATATATCAGTGGAGTGCATCTGTATACAGTGTTGGGGGAATTGTAAATCTCCGTATGTTAGGGTTCAAGTTTCACACTGCTGCACAAGGGGAGTCTCAAACCAGTCCCGCTGCAGTCCCCCTTCCATCTCCGGCCGCAGTGGAGCCTGCTCAGCAAAGACGTCGGTCCCAGCGTCTCGCCCGGTCTAATACTGTGCAGAGACTTGGTGCTGCCTCTCCAGGTTCTGCTATTGTAGCCAGTACTGGTCAGCGGCGAGCAGACGTCTTTAGGACTAAGTCCTACGTTTCGCCTTCTGAGCATGCCCAGGATAAGATCTCTCATTGGAGAACAGGGGTCACAAGCTCAGGTACTGCAGCAGCTCCTATTGGTCCGCCATTAAGGTCCTGAAACTACATGTGTTCTGGAATAGTTTCTCATTGGTCCTTTTCTGGCAGGTCCTGTAGTTGCTACTATAAAAGGGTTGCATGGCCTTGCGGACATGCGCTAGTATCAATTGCATTATGTGCTTTGGGCCAGTGTGATCATGCACGCATGTGGTTAGGGCTCGGCTGAAATAAGCCCCTAGAATACCGGCACCTCCGGTGAGGAGATTCGTATGCATGTGTTCAGGGCTTGGCTGAAATAAGCCCCTAGAATACCGGCTTCTCCGGTGAGGAGATTGTTTGTTTGTGTTGCTGACTGCATGACCACGGACTGCTGTCCGCACAGCAGTTATCTGTGTAGCCCTGTGGTGTTAATAGGACACAGTCGCTATCTCGGCGACTTTACAGCAGCGACTCTGTGGTGTAACAAGTTCGCTTATACAGCCATATAGTGCCACAGCATCTATGTTTGCGTCTCTGTGAAGTAACAGAGTTCGCCTTTACCGCCATCTTACTAGCAGCAGGCTCTGCCTCCACGGTGGACCCCGGGCTGCGAACGCATCCACTATTTATATTTATTTGGTGCATTCCGCAGACCCTAACAATATACTAGCGCCAGGGTCTGGCTAGTAAAATGGCGGACGACCAGCGTCTACAGCAGTACATCCAGCAGCTGGAGGGTAGGTTGGCGGTCCTTGAGCGCACAACCTCAGCTGTGGATGTTACCGCAGTCGCTGTTCAGGCTGCTAGCGTAGCTGCAGCCAGTTTGTCCACCGCTACCTCTGCTCCGACATTATCCCACCTCCCACTTCCAGACAAGTTTACTGGTGACAGTAAACATTGTCGGGGATTCGTGAGTCAGTGCTCTATACAGCTTGAGCTTCTGACAACACATTTCCCCACGGAACGGGCACAAGTGGCTTTTATTGTGTCTCTTCTGTCGGGCAGAGCATTGGAGTGGGCAACGCCGCTGTGGGAGCGCGACGATCGTGTGGTGCGGAGGGCTCCTCGTTTTTTGGAGGCTCTGAAAAAGTTCTTTTTAGGACCTCAGGTCATGCATGATACGTCACTCTCAACTGCTGGCAATGTCACAGGGCTTGTCCATGGTCAGCCAGTTCTCAGTCCAATTTCGGACTTTGGCCTCTGAATTAGAGTGGCCAGATAAAGTTCTTATTCCAGTGTTCTGGAGAGGACTGGCAGACCATGTAAAGGACGCTTTGGCTACCAGGGAGATTCCTGACACACTGGAGAAACTCATTTCTATATCTACCCACATTGACCTCCGTTTTCACGAGCGGAAGTTAGAGCGGACCCAGTGTAGGCAGAGGTTTCGGCTGGCACCCACCTTTGCCAAACCTCTTGAATTTCCCATTCGGGCGTCCGACTCCCAAGAAACCGTGGAGACTACTCGAGTGGGATCAAAGTCTCGGACTGTTGTGAATGTGCTAGAAATGAATTCTGAGCAGAAGCTCCCTCTGGTGGTTACAAACAGTACTGAACTATTCAATGAAGATTGTGAAGATTGGCGATCAGGTGTTACTGACTGGTCTTATATAAGGGAGGTTCCCTCCCATCAGGGTTGCCGGTGATCAATTGTTCTGGTCTCATCTTTGATTCCTGTTCACTTTGAAGCTTGCTGTTTCGTGCCTGCATCTTCTGCTAACAGATAAGACATTTTCTTCTTTTAGTTTTTTGGTGCTTGCTTTTTGCATTTTGTCCTGCACTTCTGTGGGGGTCTGCCGGGTCCCCTCCGGGGGCTTGTGCTCCTCTCAGTTTAGTTCAGCCACTGTTGTTTGTTCATTTGCCTTTTCCAGTTTTTTCAGTGGCTGCTGTTTAGTTTTGTTACACCAGAGAACTAATTTAGGTGGTAGAGGTCGTGTGATCTCAGGTGTTTTTGTAATTAGTAGAGTTGGTACTTTTTAGGGTTTTTTGGGATTGCAGTAAGTGTCCTTCCTATCCTTTTCTATCTAGGAAGTTTGGGCCCCAACGTTTTCTCATACTATTTTCTGTCTGTGTCTGTATTTCCTCTTGTCTAACCGCCATTACATGTTTGGGGGCTTTCTATGTTCTTTGGGATCTGCTCCGGGGCAGATAGTTTTCCTCTTTCTGTCTTTAGGTGTAGTTAGCTTCTCAGGCTGTGACGAGGCGTCTAGGACCAACGTAGGTACGCTCCACGGCTGCATTTAGTTGTGGTGGTTAGTCAGGGTACTGCAATCCAATAGATTCCAACCTCTCTGGTGTATTTCCTTTTTTGCCTGCTCTCCTCAGCTACCAAATCATAACAGTATCACTGGCCCAAAAACTGATATTTATATGGTACTCACAGAAGGGAAAAATAGTATTAAAGAAAGAAGATTGTCAGAGTTGTCAGAGATTTTTTTTTTTCCCTGTGTATCTCTGGGTGCTGAGGAAGATTTTTTTTTTTTCTCTCAATGGAGTTTGCACAGTTGTCTGGCCGTGTGGATCAGCTTGCCACTGAAGTTCGGAGTATTGCTACCTATCTTGCAGGATTGCCTGTTGTGGAACCTAGGATTCCCATGCCAGATTTGTTTTTAGGGGATCGAGCTAAATTTCTGAACTTTAAAAATAACTGTAAGTTGTTTTCTGCCTTAAAATCTAAATCCTCAGGGAACGCATCACAGCAGGTTCAAATTGTCATCTCTCTCCTGCGCGGCGATCCTCAGGATTGGGCTTTTTCCCTGACACCTGGGGATCCTGTTTTGAGTAATGTTGATGCATTTTTTCAGGCTCTGGGTTATTGTACGATGAGCCTAATGTCACTGATCAAGTTGAAAAAGCCTTGTTGGCATTAAATCAGGGGCTTGAGGACGCTGAGTTATACTGTCAGAGATTCCGAAGGTGGGCAGTCCTGACCAAATGGAATGACGATGCTTTGGCAGCCCTTTTTCGGAAGGGTCTGTCAGAGAATGTAAAGGATGTTATGGTGGGATTCCCTGTCCCCTCTAGTCTCCAATGATTCTATGTCATTAGCGATTCAAATTGACAGACGTTTGCGTGAGCGTAGAGGTATGCGTGGAATAGTGTTGCCTTGTGAACCAGCTTCTGAACCCATGCAGTGTGATAGAGTGGCTTCTGGGGCACAGCGTCATGAGTTTCGAAAACGCAATGGGTTATGTTTCTACTGTGGTGATGCCTCTCATGCTATTTCAGTCTGCCCTAAGCGGGGAAGACGTTTTACACGCTCAGTTGTCTTGGGTAGTGTTCAGACTAAATTTTTGTTGACTGTTACCCTGATTTGCTCCCTGTCCACATTTTCTGCTCAGGCTTTTGTTGATTCGGGAGCCGCTATTAACCTGATGCATTTTGATTTTGCTAAACTTTGTGGGTTTCCCTTGATACCCCTACGGAAGTCTATTCCCCTACTGGGGATCGATTCTACCCCTTTGGCTGAGAATAAACCTCAGTTCTCTACTCAGGTGATAATGAGGGTTGAACCTGATCATCAGGAGAGTTGCAAATTTTTGGTGCTGTATAATCTGCATGACATTATCGTACTGGGTTTCCCTTGGTTACAGTCTCATAATCCTGTTTTGGATTGGAAATCTGTGTCTGTAACCAGTTGGGGCTGCCAATGTGTTAATGCCAACACTCCTGTTTTTTCTGCCTCCCCCCAGGCTCAGGATGTTCCTGACTTTTTGACTGATTTTTCTGATGTGTTTAGCGAAAGTAAATCTGCATCCTTGCCCCCCCATAGGAGCTATGACTGCGCTATTGAATTAGTGCCTTATAGAGATTTATATTGCAATGTTGATCAATTATGGGTGGTGGTTATATATATAGATATATTGTTTTTTTATATGCTTTGGTATATATCTTATCCATTTAATTTATATAGCAAATAGTCTTAGCATGGTATTAGGCGATCGATTTGATAATTATTTCATTGGATTTATTAGCATTCAGTTATCGAAGTCTGTTTCATTCATAAAGGAATTATTTGCGGTGTAAGTGTCCGGTTTGGTTCTGGTGCGCATGCGCTAGTTGTGGATGGGCTCGCGATGTTTCGAGCGCGGTCTAAAACGCTGACGTCACCCATACCTGTCACGTGATTACTTCACGGATAGGAGAGTGACCTCACCGAGACCGCAATCGGAAATCGATTTTTTGACCTGACACAGCGGACGCATGCGCCACAATTCAGCCAATTTGGATACACCTGCACATACCTGTGGTGAGCGATAGCGATAGGCTAGTGGGAATATTTAAGGAGCACATACCCCCTGCCCTGACACGCCCCCCAAAGAAGCTGGGCGAAACGTGCGCGTTGGGGCAGAGGGGACGGGACTCACAGCACTTATTTTCAACCGCCAGAATTCAGGTATTATACTCATTACTTCTTATGGCTCCATTGGTGTTTTGGCATGCAGTGTGCAGACCCTCCAGTTAAATTCGGGACAGGGTCAGGTTTTACCTCAGATTGATATCAGACGTAATGGTACCATTTGCCATTCTAAACACATATGGGAACATGATCTCACCATATTATGTATTTAAGTGGTGAGACACAGACAGTGTGTAAGGATATTGGTTTAGGTTCACATCGCTGTATATTATTAAAGGGGTAGATAGCAGTGACCCTAACCCAAGGGAGGGCTAAATAGCGGTCATACATAGAATTTGAGCTATTAATAAATATGTATAAGGCGGGTTGTATTTTTATATACAAAATAGAAGTCCGAAATGTCCCTATGTTCAAATCTTGCATCCTTTTTGGTGTTTATATGTTTTTGTAATAATTTTTTTATAGAAATAAAGTTGAATTTTTATATTCAAATAAACTTTTTTGGAATATTCATTAATATGCTTGAATAGATCCCGGTTTGATTTCACACTGGGACATTGGTGTTTAGTTGTATTTAGAAGCATAATATTTAGCTATCAGGTACTAATTCAAGGGAGGATGCTATTGAATTAGTGCCTGGTAGTAAATTTCCTAAAGGTCGCCTTTTTAACTTGTCTGTACCTGAACATGACGCTATGCGGTCTTATATCAAGGAGTCATTGGAGAAGGGTCATATCAGACCATCCTCTTCACCCTTGGGTGCCGGTTTTTTCTTTGTGGCCAAAAAGGATGGTTCATTAAGGCCGTGTATTGATTATCGTCTCTTGAACAATATCACTGTGAAATATCAATATCCGTTACCCTTGATTTCTGACCTGTTTTCCAGGGTGAAAAGTGCTACTTGGTTTACCAAGCTTGACCTCAGGGGGGCATATAACCTTATTCGCATTAAGCACGGGGATGAATGGAAGACGGCATTTAATACCCCAGAGGGGCATTTTGAGTACCTAGTGATGCCCTTTTGGCTCACTAATGCTCCTTCTGTCTTCCAGTCCTTCATGAATGACATTTTCAGGGATTTTGTGGATAAATTTCTGATTGTTTATTTGGATGATATCTTGATTTTTTCCAATGACTGGGACTCTCATGTGAAACATGTTCGGACTGTGTTCCAGATTTTGAGAGAGAATGCTCTGTATGTGAAGGGATCAAAGTGTCTTTTTGGCGTACAGAGGATCTCATTTCTGGGATTCATTTTGTCCCCATCTGTTATTGAAATGGACCCGGTCAAGGTTCAGGCCATCTGTGATTGGGTCCAACCTACTTCATTAAAGGCTCTTCAGAGATTCTTGGGTTTTGCCAATTTTTATCGTAAATTTATTGATAATTTCTCTGTTATTGTTAAACCATTGACTGATTTGACCAAAAAGGGTTCTGATGTGGTGAATTGGCCTCCTGAGGCAGTCTCTGCGTTTCAGGAACTTAAGCAGAGATTCACTTCTGCTCCTGTTCTACGGCAGCCTGATGTTTCTCTGCCATTTCAGGTGGAGGTTGATGCCTCTGAAATTGGAGCAGGTGCCGTTTTGTCCCAAAGAGATCCAGAGACCTCTAAAAGTAACCCTTGTGCCTTTTTCTCTCGAAAATTTTCTCCAACTGAACGTAATTATGACGTGGGTAATCGGGAGTTATTGGCCATGAAGTGGGCTTTTGAAGAGTGGAGACATTGGCTGGAGGGAGCCAAACATCAGGTGGTGGTCCTCACGGACCATAAGAATCTGGTTTATCTGGAATAAGCCAAGCGACTTAATCCTAGACAGGCCAGGTGGATCTTGTTTTTCACACGTTTTAATTTTGTGGTTTCCTTTCTTCCTGGCACTAAGAATGTTAAGGCGGATGCCCTCTCGAGGAGTTTCCTTGCGGACTCTCCTGAGTTATCTGATCCTGCTGTTATTTTGAAAGAGGGTGTAGTTCTTTCTGCCATCTCGCCCAATTTGAGACTGGCTCTGGAAGGGTGTCAGGAGGATAAACCCGAGCGCTGCCCTATTGGGAAATTGTTTGTCCCAGACCGGTGGAAAAAGAGTGTGATGTCTGAGATTCATTGTTCCGCGTTGGCCGGTCATCCCGGAATTTTTGGTACCAGAGACTTGGTTAGTCGGTCCTTTTGGTGGCCTACTTTGTCTCGAGATGTCAGGGAATTTGTGCAGTCCTGCGGGACTTGCTCTCGCTCCAAGCCTTGCTCTCGCTCTAGTGGTTTGTTGATGCCATTGCCTGTGCCCAAGAGACCATGGACCCATATCTCTATGGATTTCATTTCCGTCCTCCATGTTTCTCAGAGAATGACCGTTATCTGGGTGATTTGTGATAGGTTTTCCAAAATGATACATCTTGTGCCATTACCTAAGTTGCCTTCCTCCTCTGAATTGGTGCCTTTGTTCCTTCAGCACGTGGTTCGGTTACACGGCATTCCTGAGAACATGGTGTCTAACAGAGGAGTCCAGTTTGTTTCCAGATTTTGGAGGACTTTTTGTTCTAAACTTGGTGTTCAATTGTCTTTCTCCTCGGCTTTTCATCCTCAGACCGATGGACAAACTGAGAGAACAAACCAGACATTGGAGACTTATTTGAGATGCTTTGTGTCTGCTGATCAGGATGACTGGGTCTCTTTTTTTGCCTTTGGCTGAGTTTGCTCTTAATAATAGGGCTAGCTCTGCCACTTTGATGTCTCCATTTTTCTGCAATTTTGAGTTTCACCCTCGATTTTCTTCAGGACAGACGGAGGCTTCTGTCTGTCCAGGTGTTGACTCTGTTGTGGAGCGTATGCAGCAGATTTGGGACCAGGTAGTGGAGAGGTTGTCCCTCTCTCAGGAGAGGGCCCAGCGGTTTGCCAACCGGCATAGGACTGATGGTCCTCGGTTTAAAGTGGGGGACTTGGTCTGGTTGTCCTCAAGAAATATCCCTATGAGAGTTGCATCTCCTATTTTTAAGCCTAGGTTCATTAGACCTTATAAGATCATGGAGATTCATAATCCTGTTTCCTTTCGTTTACTTCTTCCAGGGACATTTAAGATCCATAACGTGTTCCACAAGTCCTTATTGAAGAGGTTTGTCGAGCCAGTGGTTCCTTTGGCTGTGCCTCCTGACCCTGTTTTGGTTGAGGGCAATCTGGAGTATGTGGTTGAGAAAATATTGGATTCTCGTTTTTCTAGACGGAAACTCCAGTATTTGGTTAAGTGGAGAGGTTATGGTCAGGAGGACAATTCTTGGGTGTTTGCTTCGGACATCCATGCTAGGAGACTCATCCGTGCGTATCACAGAGCTCATCCTGACCGACCTGGTTGCTCAAATGAGGGTTCGGTGACCCCTCCTCAAGGTGGGGGTACTGTTGTGAATGAGCTAGAAATGAATTCTGAGCAGAAGCTCCCTCTGGTGGTTACAAACAGTACTGAACTATTCAATGAAGATTGTGAAGATTGGCGATCAGGTGTTACTGACTGGTCTTATATAAGGGAGGTTCCCTCCCATCAGGGTTGCCGGTGATCAATTGTTCTGGTCTCATCTTTGATTCCTGTTCACTTTGAAGCTTGCTGTTTCGTGCCTGCATCTTCTGCTAACAGATAAGACATTTTCTTCTTTTAGTTTTTTGGTGCTTGCTTTTTGCATTTTGTCCTGCACTTCTGTGGGGGTCTGCCGGGTCCCCTCCGGGGGCTTGTGCTCCTCTCAGTTTAGTTCAGCCACTGTTGTTTGTTCATTTGCCTTTTCCAGTTTTTTCAGTGGCTGCTGTTTAGTTTTGTTACACCAGAGAACTAATTTAGGTGGTAGAGGTCGTGTGATCTCAGGTGTTTTTGTAATTAGTAGAGTTGGTACTTTTTAGGGTTTTTTGGGATTGCAGTAAGTGTCCTTCCTATCCTTTTCTATCTAGGAAGTTTGGGCCCCAACGTTTGCTCATACTATTTTTCTGTCTGTGTCTGTATTTCCTCTTGTCTAACCGCCATTACATGTTTGGGGGCTTTCTATGTTCTTTGGGGATCTGCTCCGGGGCAGATAGTTTTCCTCTTTCTGTCTTTAGTTGTAGTTAGCTTCTCAGGCTGTGACGAGGCGTCTAGGACCAACGTAGGTACGCTCCACGGCTGCCTTTAGTTGTGGTGGTTAGTCAGGGTACTGCAATCCAATAGATTCCAACCTCTCTGGTGTATTTCCTTTTTTGCCTGCTCTCCTCAGCTACCAAATTATAACATCGGACCACTCGAGTATCCGTTGTCTGTAGAGTGTGTCAGCAGCCAGGACATTATGCCAATCGATGTCCCCAGCGAATGAATAAACGGTCATGTTCCGTGACCATGTGTGTTAGTGTTCGAGTTCCCACTTCTGCACAGGGGGAATCTCGAGCTGTTCTCGCTGCGGTCCCCCATCCTTCTCCGGCTGCAGTGGTTTCTGCTCAGCAGAGACGTCAGTCCCAGCGTCTTGCCCGGCCCAGTACTGTGCAGAGACTTGCTGCTGCAACCAGTGTTGGAGCAGGCAGTTTTGGGACTAAGTACTTTGTTGCTTCATCTGAGCATGCCCAGGGCAAGATCTCCCATTGGAGATCAGGGGTCACATGCTCAGATACAGCTGCCACTCCTATTGGTCCTTCAGGAAGGTCTTGTGGCTGTTGATGTTCTGAAGCAGCTTCCCATTGGTCCTTTCTGGAAGGTCTTTTTCTTGTGGCTGCTATAAAAGGCTGTCCTTACCGCATGGCCGTGCGCTAGTATCAAATCTGTTATGTGCTTGTGCCAGTGTGGTCATGTATGCATGTGGCTAGGTCTGGCTGAAATAAGCCCCTAGAATACCGTCACCTCCGGTGAAGAGATTGTATGCACGTGTTCAGGGCTCGGCTGAAAACACCATTAGAATACTGACTACTCCGGTGAGGAGATTATTGCTTGGGTTCTGATTGCTTGACCACAGACTGCAATCCACTTAGCAGTCATCGGTGTTCACTGTGAGTCCAACAGGACACAGTCTTTTTTTTGCGGCTCTGTGAATTAACAGAGTCCGCTTATATCGCCATTTAGTGCTATGGGGTTTACATCTGCGACTCTGCGGGATAACAGAGTTCGCTCATACTGCCTATTTACGCTATCTTACTAGCAGCATGCTCTGCCTGCACGGTGGACCCCGGGCTGCAAACGCACCTCTCCTTAATATCTATTAGGTGCGTTCCGCAGGCCCCTAACATAATACTAGCGCCAGGGTCTGGCTAGTAAAATGGCGGATGACCAGCGTCTACCGCAGTACATCCAGAAGCTGGAGGGTAGGTTGGCGGCTCTTGTGCGCACAACCTCAGCTGTGGAAGTTACAGCAGTCGCTGTTCAGGCTACTCGCGTGGCAGCAGCCAGTTTGTCCTCTGCCACCTCTGCCCCTACATTATCCCACCTTCCGCTTCCTGACAAGTTTGCCGGTGACAGCAATCAATGTCGGGGATTCGTGAGTCAGTGCTCTATACAGCTCAAGCTTCTGGCTGCATTTTTCCCCACGGATAGGGCACAAGTGGGTTTTGTACTGTCTCTACTCTCGGGCAGAGCGTTGCAGTGGGCAACGCCGCTGTGGGAGTGCGACGATTGTGTGGTGTGGAGTGCTCCTCGTTTCCTGGAGGCTCTTAAAAAGGTCTTTTTAGGACCTCAGGTCACCCACGATACGGCGCTACAACTGCTGGCATTGACACAGGGTTCGTCTTTGGTCAGTCAGTTTTCCGTCCAGTTTTGGACTCTGGCCTCAGAGCTAGACTGGTTGGATAAAGTTCTCATTCCAGTCTACTGGCGAGGACTGGCTGACCATGTTAAAGACGCTTTGGCTACCAGGGAGATTCCCGCCACACTGGAGAAGCTTATCTCCATATCTACCTGCATCGACCTCCGTTTTCATGAGCGGAGGTTGGAGCGGGCCCAGTGTAGGCAGAGGATTAGGTTGGCTCCCACCTTTGCCAAACCTCTCGAATCCCCCGATCCGGCGTCCGAACCCCAAAAGGCCACAGAGGTTCCTCGTGCAGGACCTAAGTCTCGGGCCGTCCGAGTATCCGTGGTCTGTAACCTTTGACAGCAGACAGGACACTATGCTAACAAATGTCCACAGCGATCAGGGAAGCGATCGTGTCTAGTGGCCCTGGGAGGAGGTTCACTAGAGACAGTGGCATTTTCCTCCAAGATGACATTTAAAGGGACAGTCACTGTAGACTCTTCCACACTTACAGTCAAGCTTTGTGTGGACTCAGGAGCAGAGGGGAATTTCATGTCATCTACCTTTGCTCGTCGCCACGCAATACATCTGGTAGTGCTCGACAAACCAATGACTGTCCGGGTAGTGAATGGGTTGACATTGCCCTCGCCAATTACACATCAGACTGTCCCTCTTACTTTGTGTGTACCCCTTTCCCATCAGGAAATTATTTCCCTTCTCATCCTTCCCGAGGGAATAGACGAAATCCTACTGGGAGTACCCTGGCTCCGCTCCCACTGCCCTCATATTGAGTGGACCTCCGGTAGGATACTGGGTTGGAGTGAGTCATGTAAGGACAGATGTGTCAGGGAGTGCATTCAGGTTACCACTACAGAGATACCCGCAGATCTTTCTCCTCTTCCCAAGTGCTATCAGTCATATGCAGACATGTTCTCTAAAAGGGCTGGGGAGACTCTGCCACCCCATCGTCACTACGACTGTCCTATTGACCTCTTGCCTGGAGCAGAACCTCCTCGGGGAATGGTCTATCCCCTCTCTCTTCCTGAGATGGAGGCTATGTCTCAATATATCCAGGAGAATCTGGCAAGAGGGTTCATTAGGAAGTCGGTGTCACCAGCAGGAGCGGGGTTCTTCTTCGTGCAGAAGAAGAGTGGAGAATTACGTCTGTGTATAGATTACAGAGGTCTTAACGCCATCACCGTTAAGAATAAGTACCCGTTGCCCTGATTTCTGAGCTCTTTGATAGGTTACGGGAAGCAAGGGTATTTACTAAATTAGATCTGCGTGGTGCTTATAACCTGATTCGCATCCGTGAAGGGGACGAATGGAAGACGGCTTTTAATACCAGTGATGGGCATTATGAATACCTGGTGATGCCCTTCGGGCTCTGTAATGCCCCAGCCATTTTCCAAGACTTTGTCAATGACATCTTCCGGGATATGCTTTCCACCTCTGTTGTAGTCTATCTGGATGATATTCTCATCTTTTCTCCAGATATTGACTCTCACCGGAGGAATGTCTGCAAAGTCTTCGACCTGTTACGGGTGAACTCCCTCTATGCAAAGTTGGAGAAATGCATGTTTGAGCAGGAGTCTTTACTTTTCCTGGGCTATATCATCTCTGCCCAGGGATTGGCTATGGATCCTGCCAAACTACAGGCTGTGATGGATTGGCAAGAACCCCATTCTCTTAAAGCGATGCAGTGCTTTATGGGGTTCATTAATTTCTATCGCCAATTCATTCCCCACTTCTCCACTTTGGTAGCTCCCTTGGTAGCCCTCACCAAGAAGGGAGCCAATCCCAAATTGTGGTCAGAGGAGGTCTCCAAGGCCTTCACTTCAGTTAAGTCCCATTTTGCTAGCACTCCCATCTTATATCGCCCCGAGGTTGATAAGCCTTTTATATTGGAGGTTGATGCCTCGTCCATTGGTCCTGGAGCAGTCCTTTTTCAAAAGGATGCTCATGGTCGGAAACATCCTTGTTTCTTCTTTTCCAAGACCTTCACACCAGCGGAGAGGAATTATTCCATTGGGGATAGGGAGTTGCTAGCCATGAAAATGGACTTTTCCGAGTGGAGACATCTCCTGGAGGGGGCTCGCTTTCCCTTTCAAGTTTTCACTGACCACAAAAATTTGGTCTATTTACAGACCGCCCAGCGGCTAAATTCTCGTCAGGCCAGATGGTCCCTGTTCTTCTCCCGTTTCCATTTCACTCTCCATTTCCTCTACGGTGAGAAGAACATTCGGGTCGATGCTCTTTCTCGCTCTGTGGTGTCCTCTGAGGAGGTGGAGGAGGAGCCTCGGTTGATTGTCCCCACAGAGAGCCTAAGAACTGTGGCCCCGGTTTCGCTTGAGTCTGTGCCTCCGGGTAAGACTTTTGTGCCCACCAATTTGCGACCGGAGGTACTCTCTTGGGCAAATTCGTCCAGGGAGGGTGGACATTTTGGGGCAAAAAGGACATCTGAGTTGCTGGCGAAGACATACTGATTGCCACATAGGTCAGTGACATCAGGGAATACGTTCAGGCGTGCTTCTTCTGCGCCTAGAATAAGTCCCCTCGACAATGGCCAGCTGGGCTACTTTTCCCTTTACCGGTGGCAGACAGGCCTTGGGAGATGGTCGGGATGGATTTTGTGGTGGGTTTACCCAAGTCTTGGGGCTGCACCATCATCTGGGTGATAACCGACCACTTCTCCAAAATGGTGCACTTGGTGCCCTTACCACGGTTACCGTCTGCACGGGCCTTGGCAGCATTATTTATTAGGCATATTTTCCATTTACACGGAATGCCAGACGAAATCGTCAGTGATCGAGGTCCCCAATTTGCATCTTGGTTCTGGAGAGAGCTGTGTCGTCTACTCAGCATTGAGTTAAATCTCTCCTCGGCATATCATCCCGAGACGAATGGGTTGGTAGAGAGGGCCAACCAGACCTTGGTCACACACTTGCGACATTTTGTCTCAGCCAGGCAGGATGACTGGGCATCCTTGCTACCGTGGGCTGAGTTCGCTCTAAATAATGCTGTGGCTGACTTCACCGGACAGACCCCATTCCTTTTGAACTACGGTCAGCATCCACGGGTACCGGTGCCAATGCCCGTGTCTTCCGCCGACTCCAGGGTGGCAGACTGGGCCGTGGAGGCACGGGACATTTGGAACCACACTCAGGATGCCATTCAGGCCTCCAAGGAGAGGATGAGGTCTTCCGCCGACGCACATCAGCGCCCCGCTCCGACATTTGCTCCAGGTGACCAAGTGTGGCTCTCTGCCCGAAACATCAGGCTACGTGTAAAGTCCATCAAGTTGGCACCTCGCTTTTTGGGTCCCTTTAAAGTTCTTGAGCAGGTGAACCCGGTGGTTTACCGTCGAGCCCTTCCGCCTCGCCTTGGTATCACCGACACCTTTCACATGTCCCTCCTGAAACCCGTGGCCATTTCCCAGTTTTCCGAGTCATCTTCCGGGACGTTGGGTTCATCTACCAACGATCATGAGGTGAACGCCATTGTTGGGTGCAAGGTGGTACGAGGCAAAAAAATTTATTTGGTGGATTGGAGGGGTTATGGGCCTGAGGATAGGTCCTGGGAGCCTGCCGAGCATGTTCTTGCTCCGCAGCACATCGCTGTCTTTGAGCGCAGCGAGGCCCAAAGAAGGGGGGGCCCTAAGAGGGGGGTAATGTTAGGGTTCGAGTTCCCACTCCTGCACAGGGGAATCTCGAGCTGTTACCGCTGCGGTCCCCCATCCATCTCCGACCGCAGTGGTTCCTGCTCAGCAGAGACGTCGGTCCCAGCGTCTTGCTCAGCCCAGTACTGTGCAGAGACTTGCTGCTGCAACCAGTGTTGGAGCAGGCAGTTTTGGGACTAAGTCCTTTGTTGCTTCATCTGAGCATGCCCAAGGCAAGATCTCCCATTGGAGATCAGGGGTCACAGCTGCCACTCCTATTGGTCTTTCAGGAAGGTCTTGTGGCTGTTGATGTTCTGAAGCAGCTTCCCATTGGTCCTTCCTGGAAGGTCTTTTTCTCGTGGCTGCTATAAAAGGCTGTCCTTACCGCATGACCGTGCGCTAGTATCAACCGTTATATGCTTAGCGCCAGTATGGTCATGCGTGTGTGTGGTTAGGGCGGCTGAAATACGCCATTGCAATACCGACCTAATCAGTGAGGAGCTTGGTATGCTAGCTGGTCAGGGTTGGTGTCTTAGATGCCTTAGATCACCGGCATAACCGGTGAGGAGGTTGATTGCCGTATTCAGAGCCTGGCGTTCAGACGCCATAGATTGCGGGTGACTCCCGCAAGGACATTAGCGCTTGATCACTTTCTATGTTCGCTTAGCAGTCAACTGTGTACCTGGGTGCCTAACAGGACACAGAAGTTTGTCTCAGTGGCTCTGTGATGCAACAGGGTTCGCTTTCAACGCTAGACAGTGCCCTAGCGTGTTTACTTTGCGACTCAGTGGTGTTAACTGAGTTCGCACACATCGCCATATAGCGCTGCGGCACTCCTTCTTGCGGCTCTGTGGAATAACAGAGTTCGCACATATTGCCACAGCACGTTACGGCGTTTATTTTGGCGACTCTGCGGGATAACGGAGTTCACTTCTTGCGCCATCTTACTAGCAGCAGGCTCCGCCTGCACGGTGGACCCCGGGCTGCGAACGCACCTCTCTACATCTTATATTTGGTGCGTTCCGCAGACCCTAACACAATGTACTTGAATTAAACAATTCTGCAAGCATGAGTAGGCCAAAATTCCTCTACAGCATTGTAAAAGACTCATTGCCAATTATCGCAAACTTTTGATTGCAGTTGTTGCTGCTAAGGGTGGCCAAACCAGTTATTAGGTTTAGGGGCAATCAGTTTTTCACACAGGGCCCTGTAGGTTTGGATTTCTTTTCCCCTTAACCCCTTCACCCCCAAGGGTGGTTTGCACGTTAATGACCGGGACAATTTTTACAATTCTGACCACTGTCTCTTTATGAGGTTATAACTCCGGAACGCTTCAACGGATCTTCGCGATTCTGAGATTGTTTTCTCGTGACATATTGTACTTCATGTTAGTAGTAAAATTTCTTCCATATAACTTGCGTTTATTTTTGAAAAAAACGCAAATATGGCGAAAATTTTGAAAATTTAGCAATTTTCAAACTTTGAATTTTTATTCCCTTAAAACAGAGAAATATGTAACACAAAATAGTTAAGAAATAACATTTCCCACATGTCTACTTTACATCAGCACAATTTTGGAATCAAAATTTTTTTTGTTAGGAAGTTATAAGGGTTAAAAGTTGACCAGCGATTTCTCATTTTTACAACAAAATTTACAAAGCCATTTTTTTTAGGGACCACCTCACATTTGAAGTCACTTTGAGGGGTCTACATGACAGAAAATACCCAAAAGTGACACCATTCTAAAAACTGCACCCCTCAAGGTACTCAAAACCACATTCAAGAAGTTTATTAACCCTTCAGGTGCTTCACAGGAACTAAAGCAACGTGGAAGGAAAAAATGAATATTTAACTTTTTAGCCACAAAAATGATCTTTTACAAACTTTTTTTTTATTTTCACAAGGGTAAAAGGAGAAAATGGACAGATACGGTTGTTATGCAATTTCTCCTGAGTACGCCAATACCCCATATGTGGGGGAAAACCACTGTTTGGGCACACGGCAGAGCTCGTAAGGGAAGGAGCGCCGTTTGACTTTTTCAAACTAAAATTGGCTGGAGTTGAGATTGGACGCCATGTCGTGCTTGGAGAACCTCTGATGCGCCTAAACAGTGGAAACCCCCCACAAGTGACACCATTTTGGAAACTAGACCCCCTAATGTACTTATCTAGATCTGTTGTGAGCACTTTGAACCCCCAAGTGTTTCACAAAAGTTTATAATGCCTGGGTGTGAAAAAAAAAAAAAATTCCACAAAAATGATTTTTTAGTCCTAAATTTTTGAATTTTCCCAAGGAAATTGGACCCCAAAAGTTGTTGTCCAATTTGTCCTGAGTACGCTGATACCCCATATGTGGGGGTGGAAAACTGTTTGGGCGCACGGCAGGGCTTGGAAAGGAAGTAGTAACGTTTTGGAATGCAGACGTTGATGGGGGTCATGTTCCGTTTGCAGTGCCCCAGATGAGCCTAAAAGTGGAAATCCCCCACAAGTGACCCCATTTTGGAAACTAGACCCCCTAAGGAACTTATCTAGATCTTTGGTGAGCACTTTGAACCCCCAAGTGCTTCACACAAGTTTATAATGCCCGGGCATGAAAATAAAAAATCCTATTTTTTTCCCACAAAAATTATATTTTAGTCACTAATTTTTTATTTTCCCAAGGGTATCAGGAGAAATTGGACCACATAAGTTGTTGTCCAATTTGTCCTGAGTACGCTGATGCCCCATATGTGGGGGGGAACCACTGTTTGGGCGCACGGCAGAGCTCGGAAGGGAAGGAGCACCATTTGACTTTTTCCAACCAAAATTGGCTGGAATTGAGATTGGATGCCATGTTGCATTTGGAGAGCCCCTGATGTGCCTAAACAGTGGAAACCCCCCACAAATGACCCCATTTGGGAAACTAGACCCCCTAAGGAACTTATCTAGATCTTTGGTGAGCAATTTGAACCCTCAAGTGCTTCACACAAGTTTATAACGTAGAGCCGTAAAATTTAAAAATCATATTTTTTCCACAAAAATGATCTTTTCACCCGAATTTTTATTTTTCCAAGGGTAACAAGACTCCAAAAGTTATTGTACAATTTGTCCTGAGTACACTGATACCCCATATGTGGGGGTATACCACTGTTTGGGTGCATGGCAGAGTTTGGAAGGGAAGGAGCGCCGTCTCACTTTTTCAACGCAGAATTGGCTGAACGCCATGTCGTGTTTGGAGAGCTCCTGATCTGCCTAAACAGTGGAAACCCCCCACAAATGACACCATTTTGGAAACTAGACCCCTCAAGGAACTTATCTAGATGTGTGGTGAGAACTTTGAACCCCCAGGTGTTTCACTAAAGTTTATAACGTACAGCCTTAAAATAAAAAATCCTTTTTTTTTTTTACAAAAATGATTTTTTCGCCCCCAATATTTTATTTTCACAAGGGTAACAGAAGAAATTGGAACCCAAAAGTTGTTGTCCAATTTGTCCTGAGTACGCTGATACCCAATATGTAGGAGAAAACTACTGTATGGGTACACGTCAGGGCTCGGAAGGGAAGTAGTGACGTTTTGGATTGCAGACTTTGATGGAATGGTCTGGGGGCGTCATGTCGCATTTGGAGAGCCCCTGATACGCTTAAACAGTGGAAACCCCCACAAGTGACCCCATTTTGGAAAATAGACCCCACAAGGAACTTATCTAGATGTGTGGTGAGCACTTTGAACCCCGAAGTGCTTCACAGAAGTTTATAACGCACAGCCGTAAAAATAAAAAATCCTTTTTTTTTTACAAAAATGATTTTTTCGCCCCCAATATTTTATTTTCACAAGGGTAACAGGAGAAATTGGACCCCAAAAGTTGTTGTCCAATTTGTCCTGAGTACGCTGATACCCAATATGTGGGAGAAAACTACTGTATGGGCGCATATCAGGGCTCGGAAAGGGAAGTAGTGACGTTTTGGATTGCAGACTTTGATGGAATGGTCTGGGGGCGTCATGTCGCATTTGGAGAGCCCCTGATGCGCCGAAACAGTGGAAACCCCCCACAAGTGACCCCATTTTGGAAAATAGACCCCACAAGGAACTTACCTAGATGTGTGGTGAGCACTTTGAACCCCGAAGTGCTTCACAGAAGTTTATAACGCACAGCCGTAAAAATAAAAAATCCTTTTTTTTTTTACAAAAATGATTTTTTCGCCCCCAATATTTTATTTTCACAAGGGTAACAGGAGAAATTGGACCCCAAAAGTTGTTGTCCAATTTGTCCTGAGTACGCTGATACCCAATATGTGGGAGAAAACTACTGTATGGGCGCATGTCAGGGCTCGGAAAGGGAAGTAGTGACGTTTTGGATTGCAGACTTTGATGGAATGGTCTGGGGGCGTCATGTCGCATTTGGAGAGCCCCTGATGCGCCTAAACAGTGGAAATCCCCAACAAGTGACCCCATTTTGGAAAATAGACCCCACAAGGAACTTATTTAGATGTGTGGTGAGCGCTATGAAGCCCCAAGTGCTTCACTGAAGTTTATAATGTACAGCCGTAAAAACAAAAAAATCTTATTTTTTTTACAAAAATAATATTTTCGCCCCCAGTTTTTTATTTTCCCAAGGGTAACAGAAGAAATAGGACAAATTTCACAATAACTCTTGGGGTCCAGAGTACGCTGATACCCCATATGTGGGGATAAACTACTGTTTGGACGCATGGCAGAGCTCAGAAGTGAAGGAACAACCGTTTGACTTTTTCAACGCAGAATTGGCTGGAATGGAGATCAGACGCCATGTCACATTTGGAGAGCTCCTGATGTGCCTAAACAGCGGAAACCCCCCAATTCTAACTCCAACCCTAACCCCAACACACCCCTAACCCTAGTCCCAACCCTAATCCCAACCCTAACCCTAATCCTAACTCTAACCCTAATCCTAACTTTAGCGCCAACCCTAACCCTAACTTTAGCCGAAACCCTAACCCTAACCCTAATGGGAAAATGGAAATAAATACATTTTTTTTATTTTATTATTTTTCCCTAACTAAGGGGGTGATAAAGGGGGGTTTGATTTACTATTTATAGCGGTTTTTATGATTGGCAGCTGTCACGCTAAAAGACGCTTTTTATTGCAAAAAGTAGTTTTTTGCATCGCCACATTTTGAGAGCTATAATTTTTGCATATTTTGGCCCACAATGTCATGTGAGGTCTTAATTCTTGCGGGACGAGGTGACACTTTTATTGGTACCATTTTTGAGCACGTGACATTTTTTGATCGCTTTTTATTTCGATTTTTGGGAGGTTAGAATGAACAAAAATCAGCAATTCATGAATTTCTTTTGGGTGAGGCGTTTTTATTGTTCCGCGTGTGGTAAAATCGATAAAGCAGTTTTATTCTTTGGGTCAGTACGATTATGGCGATACCTCATTTATATAATTTTTTTATGTTTTGGCGCTTTTATAGAATAAAAACAATTTTATATAAAAAATAATTATTTTTGCATCGCTTTATTCTGCGAGCTATAACTTTTTTATTTTTTTGCTGATGATGCTGTGTGATGGCTTGTTTTTTGCGGGACAAGATGACGTTTTCAGCGCTACCATGTTTATTTATATCCGTCTTTTTGATCGCGTATTATTCCACTTTTTGTTCAGCAGTATGATGATAAAGCATTGATTTTTTGCTTCGTTTTTATTTTTTATTTTTTAAGGGGTTCACAAAAGGGGTTAACTAGTGGGACAGTTTTATAGGGGGGGTCGTTACGGACGCGGCGATACCATATATGTGTACTTTTATTGTTTTATTTTTTTTATTTACAATAAGTAATGAATTTATTGGGGAATATTTTTTTTTTTTTTTTTTTATTTTGGATTTTTTTTTACACATGTTTATTTTTACTTTTTTTTACTTTTTTACTTTGTCCCAGGGTGGGACATCACTGTATTTCATCAGATCGCTGGTGTGACAGTGTGCACACCACTCTGTCACACCAGCGATGTGACAGGCAGTGCAGGACGCTTCCTCATGCCTGCTCTCGGCAGGCACTGAGGAAGCCGCCTCCCTCCAGGACCCCAGCGCCATCTTGGATCCGGGTCCTGGGAGGGAGGAAGCCCTCAGAGCAGCGCGATCACATTGCGCTGCTCTGAGGGTCTCAGGGGGGCGCGCAGGGAGCCCCCACCCTGCGCGATCCTCCCCTGTGCCCCCAGTACACCGCGATCATGTTTGATTGCGGTGTGCAAGGGGTTAATGTGCCGGGAGCGGTCCGTGACCGCTCCTGACACACAGTCACGGGTGTCAGCTGTGATAATCAGCTGACACCCGGCGGCGATTAGCTGCGCTCCCGAAGGGAGCGCAGCTAATCGCCTATGACGTACTATCCCGTCCATGGTCAGAATGGCACGGGTTTTATGGACGGGATAGTACGTCTAATGTCAGAGAGGGGTTAATAGTAACAACCTTCATTTAAAAACTACATTTTATGTGCACTTGTGTTATCTTTGTCTAATATTTAAATATGTTTGGTGATCTGAAACAGTTAAGTGGGACAAACATGCAAAAGAATAGGAAATCAGGAAGGGGAAAACAATTTTTCGCCCAACTGTGTATACGAGGATGAAGGCCACATATACTAGAATGAAGGGCATGTATATATTCATTCAGGATGGGGGTGGTCCAAATCTTGCATCGGGGCTAGTGTTGAGCGATATTGCTCGATATCTAAAAATATCGGATCGGAATGGTATCGCCGATATCACTAAATATCGGCGATATCCGATTCCGATACCGGAAGTCCCATGTAAGTCTATGGGAACAAAATATCGCAACTAAAAAAACCTTTATTTCCTTGTAAACACTAAATATACACACATAGAATACATATATATATACATGTCATTGTGACATATATATATATACATATATGTATAGTTTATACACTTCTACATAGTAAAATATCCTCTGATTCAATTGCCGGGTAAAGCCGACTTCAGTGAAAAGACAGAAGCACCCGACATGAAATGACACTTGGTGTACATAGGGTTTACCATGTCTTTTCATGTCGTTTGCTATCTGATTTGCACAAACAATTAAATCAGTCTATGTTTGCAAAATTTCACACCTGTAGGGGTTAATTAAAGGTGTAAATTCGTTGTAAAAAAACGGACTTTTTTGCTACTAATTTACACCTTTAATTAACCCCTACAGGTGTGAAATTTTGCACACATAGACTGATTTAATTGTTTGTGCAAATCAGATAGCAAAGGACATGGTTAACCCTATGTACACCAAGTGTCATTTCATGTCGGGTTCTGCATTTTTACAAAAGCCGGCAATTGAATTAGCGGCTATTATACTATGTAGAAGTGTATGAACTATAAATATAAATATTATATATATATATGTGTCACAAACTCAATGACATGTATATATATATATATATATGAGGTGTAAAATTGCTGAAAAAAAATGCGTGGGCTCCCGCCCTATTTTCGCAACCAGACAGACAAAGCCAGTGAGTGGGGGCAGATAATAATAGCCCAGAGAGGGACCATTATTTTTGGCCCCCCCCGGCTACTAACATCTGCCCCCAGACACCCCAGAAAGGGCAAATCTCTAATTAGATTTGCCCTTTCTGGCACTTTGCCCGTCTATTCCCATTGCCCTGTAGCGGTGGCGAATGGGTTAATAAGGGGTTAAAATGACCTTGCAATTGAAAGGTCACTTTAAGCCAGGTTAATAATTGAGAGCTGTCAATTAGACAACTATCAATTATTAATCCTATTGTATGAAAGAAAAATCAAACACACACACTTTAATAAAAAAGAAGTTTAATGAAATAATCACACAGTTTTTGACCATATTTTATTTTCCTGCTAAAACCATTTCCTGTAATAAAAATAAAGTAATAAAGCAAAATTATTCTTACCAATCCGATGTACAGTCAGGTCCCACGGTGTAATCCTTCAGAAAGGGTTAATGTTTACTGCAGGGACCGCAGCTAATGCTGCAGCCTCACAGTAAACCCCCAAATGAATGAGTTCCTCTCCTGGCTGACAGGAGAGGAAGTGGAAAGCTTAATTGATTGCTTTCCACTTTCACTTCAGGTCAGCCAGGGACACAATCAGTGACGTCAGAGTGAACTGGTTAACAAAAATAGGGGATCCCCTCGAAAAAAATTGGCGTGGGTTCCCCCCTATTTTTGTTAACCAGCCAGATGAAGCAGACCGCTGAGGCCTGGATTTTCAGGCTGTTAAGGAGCCAAGATCCATGGACCTTGCCAGTCTGATAATACCAGGCCACAGCAGTCTGCATATCTTGGCTGATTAACAAAAATAGGGGATCCCCTCGAAAAAAATTGGCGTGGGGTCCCCCCTATTTTTGTTAACCAGCCAGATGAAGCAGACCGCTGAGGCCTGGTTTTTCAGGCTGGTAAGGATCCAATATCCATGGACCTTGCAAGCCTGATAATACCAGGCCACAGCAGTCTGCTTAGCTTGGCTGGTTAACAAAAATAGGGAATCCCCTCGAAAAAAAAACGGCGTGGGGATCCCCCCTATTTTTGTTAACCAGCCAAGTAAAATGCAGACTGCTGCGGCCTGGTATTAAAAGACTGTCAAGGCCCATGGATTTTGGCCCTCAACAGCCTGATAATACCAGGCTACAGCAGCCCCACATTTGGCGCATCAAAAGATGTGCCAATTGTGGCACTTTACCCGGCTCTTCCCACTTGCCCTGTAGCGGTGGCAAGCGGGGTAATAAGGGGTTAATGTCACCGTTGATTGCACGGTGACAATAAGCCCGGTTAATAATGGAGAGGTGTCAATAAGACACCGATCCATTATTAATCCCAAAGTTATTAAATGTTTAAAAAAAAGACACAGCAAGAAAAAAGTCTTTTAATGAAATAAAAGAGACAACACAGTTTTCATTTTTTTATTACTCTCTCATTCCTGCGACGCCATCGATCTCCTGTAAAAAAATAAAAAAAACAAACCAACAGTATACCACCTGTCCGACGCAGTCCATAACGACAGTCCCACGACGATCCAGCTCTGCTACATTGGAATCACAGGCAGAGCCTGACATCCCGGCGCAGCACAGCTGCTTACCAGCTTCCCCGGCGGTGACGTCATCGGACTGCTTTACGGCCGCGATTACCCAGCAGTCACTGCAGTTATCGCGAGATACTGCATGTGACCGCCGGGGAGAAGAGGATGGCGGCCATTAAGCAGCCCGGGATGTGACCGCCAGAGATCTTCTGCCAGGTAAGTGCCGCTGACTCCTGACAGACCCGACCGACGGACACTGACAGTGACAGTGACAATTCCGATTCCGGTATCCGATATGACGAAAATATCGGAACTCGGGATCGGGATTCCGATACAGCCAATATCGGCCGATACCCGATATTTGCAGTATCGTATCGCTCAACACTAATCGGGGCCCATCAGACTCTAATTATGCCACTGCTGCTGAAGGTTCATCTGAAGTTGAAATTTATTAAACTTATATTTAACCAAAAAGAGGCTAATTTATAAATGCTCATCCATATATGAATATATAGATACCCAAAAAATATATATGAAAACAGCCGATTTTTAGAAAAATGCAAAATGCAACTTTTATTAATTGATACCAAAAAGTTTTTTTATAAAAAAGGTAAACAGACATAATACAGAATGTCAATGACAAAGGAGAAGGCAAAAACCCTAAAGACCGCTATTCAGTTACATGAATGCCTCAGGTCATATATCACATGGATGTTTAGTATAGTATCAGGACTAATAAATATCAGGGTGCTGTGACACAATCATTCAAAGCCGTCCAACAGATAGTGAAGTGCATAGTGCACATGATGAAAAAACATCCTATTAGTATAAAAAAAATTTTTTGCACCAATGTATATTGCAAAAAATAGAAAATTAGTAATATCTAAATGCACAATCTATGTTTTGATCAGCCAAACAAAACTAAATATTGAAAAATACAGAAAAATACAAATATATGAGTTGTAAGCTTTTCAGGGGATATAGCTCTGGGATCGCAGTCCGGGTAGACAGAGTGGCACGGAAACAGTTCATTCATAGACAGCAGTTCTGGTAAAAACTGGCCGCAACCAGTTTTATTAAAGTCTACAGCCAACAGAACATAATCAAAACCAAATCATAAACATAAGACCTGGGCTTGTCCAGCCACTTACTGCACTTAGATAGATTTCCCTATCTATCCGGGTCCAGACTCTACCAGCCTGGGCCAAAACAACACATATGTTCAGCATTTACCAGCGTGGAGTTTCACAGAGTCTCCTCCTTGTGTCTGAAGGCACCTTCAACGTCCAGACTTGAGAGAGCTCCCCTCCTATTCAGCAGCTATCCGCATGGATTCTCACAGAGACTACTCCTGTGTCCGGGGTACATCGAGCACCCAGACTGAGACAGCTCATACTCCTGGAGACACCTTCTGTGCCTGGACCCCTCCTGTGTCCAGACTAAGCGAGCTCTCTGTCTGTGCTCCCAAGCACCTACTTCTGGCTTCCTAATCAACACCTGAGTGGATTCAGGTCTGAGCTGCAAGCGTGTACTGAATGGCAGGTGTAGTGACCTTTCTTTACCACCAGGTTTACAAAGCCACACATTTCGCTCATACCAGTCAGCAAAGTACTTAGGTGAAATATACACCTCATTCAACACATATTCCTTCACTGTCTCGCATATCCCCCCCCCTCTTCTCCAGACCGGAGGGCTGGTCATCCAGACCGGAGGGCTGGTCAACAATCCTAAAGAGACAGTGAACTCCGGACCAGTTATGGCCAACACCAAGTTCATCTTCACCATTGTCATCTGTATCTTCACCTAAAGCAACCGCACTACGCTGTACCCTCCCAGGCCTATGCTCTCTGCGGGCCTCGGGTGTCCTGCACGGTTTCAGCTTGACCTTAGTGCCAGTCTCAGTCTCGGTATAGTGCCTCACCAGAGAAGTACGACCAGGCACGTCAGAACACCTCTGCTGATTCTTCCTCAGAAACTTTCGTACCTCCTGTTTTTGGGGCACTGACCCTGTGTCACCAACTGTCACAGGAGGTATAGGGGTTTTTTCAGCTTTCTCTAATTCCCCCTGAACCTTTTTTAGCACATCTACTTTCTTAAATATCAGTTGATTCATAAATTCTATTTCACAGAACTTAAGCGCCTCTGTCATGGTCTCTGACCATTTTGAGCCACACTGTTCAAACGATTGGCACTGTAGAGGGAGCTGATCGTTTTTCTTTTTCGGTACACATACTTCATCCTCTTCTTGTACAGGCTCTTCTGGTAGGACATGCTCAGAAGCCCTACCATCAGTCTTCTCTTCCACCACGTTCTGCATCCCATCTGAGCTCCTGTGTGTCTGCAGCGGCAACGGAGCGACACATCGCCCCTCCCACTCACTGGGACGTGGTTCAGGTGTAGACTCCATGAAAATGCGCTTGAGCTCACCAAGGCCAACCTGATGTCTCAAAATATCATCTTGGGATTTATCCAGATCCTTTGTGTCGCTCGGGAACACCGATGGAGCACCGGGCGCCGAACTTCCGGCCCGAGCTTCGCGAGTTGCAGCCACGGATCCGGACAGTACACCGTCCACGCCGCTGTCTCCGGCAGAAACAGATTCCGGGGCAGAGTCAGTCCCCACATCTTCAGTCTTGTTCCTCACAGCTTCACTTGAGACCTCAGCTTCTGGTGAGGCATCTGGTTTGGTGTCTACCACTTCCATGGCTTTTTCCACCTCTGCAGCATCACCCTCAGAGTCCTTGGCATGATGCAGATCCACACCACACATTGATAACTTCTCATCTTCAACAGCATCCACTTGTGCTGTGTTCAGTTTCAGAGTCCTGCCTTTAAAGCTCAGCTCTCCTCCTTTCACCTTAGTCTTCGCCAGGGAACCGGCCAACTGTAAAACATCTTCAGATGCCATCTTCTGTCCGGCTGTAAGGTCAGCATCAGCTTTCTTCTCAGGACTCTCAACCTCCTCTGCTACCATGCCTTCCTCATTTGCACTGGTTGCTTTATTGTCATCAGATGATTCACTATCACTACCACTGTCTGACCCCTTTTTCTCAGCCACATCTGGCTCACTTTCAGGGTTATACACTTCATTTTCATTCACATCCTGCTCACTGTCAGGGTTATACAATTCATTCTCATTCACATCCGGCTCACTGTCAGGGTTATACAATTCATTTTCATTCACATCCTGCTCACTGTCAGGGTTATACAATTCATTCTCATTCACATCTTGATCTGGAACCTTAGTTAACATGTCATCCACAACATTAACTTCACCATCTGGTCCCTGGTTTCCCTCAGGTGGTCCTTCAAGTATGTGACTATGTGACAACCCCAGCACTATACTTCCATATAGCTCAGGTACTAGGAGCTGGCTCACGACCTCTCCCTGGACTTCAGTGTCCCTATACAACAGGTGAGTGTTTATGGCAACATGAGGAAACCTCTCCTCAGAGCCAGGCTCTTGGGAAACCTCATTTAGAACAATTATATTTTCCTGTGCCGTTTTAAGAGTGGGGTCTCGCCATTGTTCACTCTCAAAATTGTCACAGGACACAGGTAAGTCAGGGACACTCGGTTCCTGAGAACCACCATCCTCGTCTCCCACCATCACCTGCAAAGGAATTTCATCACTATCACAGTCATCATTATTATCAATATCATTATCATGATTATGATCAGTATCATCATCACTATCATGATCATCATCATTATCATTATCAGCATCAGCATCATTATCATGGTCATCATCATTATCATGATCATCATCATCATCATCATCATCATTATCATTATCATCATCATCATCATCATTATCACATAAGTTTAACGGCCCACTAGCATTGTGTTCCGCCCCTCGGGACTGCGCACCCTCAATAGGAGCTTCATCACACTGTCCATCAGAAACATTTTTCCCCCAGAGATCCTTAGACCGGGGAAAGTCATTACCCAATATGACGGGTTGCACCAGGTTCTTCACTACCCCCACTTCACATGAAACCTCCCCGAGTTTGGGGACCAAGTCCACGGCAGTCTCTGGGTAGACTTTGGTGTCTCCATGGACGCACACCACACTCAGGTGCTTATCAGGGATGAAGTCCCTATCAATCAGGCTGTCACATACGGAAGTCACTGGACTCTCTGAGTCCAAGAGGGCCTGTGCTGGGCAGTCATTTACAACCACCGGGGACACCTGTGGTCCAGTCTCTTCGGCTGAGGTGGACACACACACAGGTTCTGCGCAGAGAGAGAGGGATCTGCCAACATCACAATACATAGGCTCCCCCTCTATTGGACAGTTGGCTGCAATTTCACGACATCTCCAACACTGTCCATCACACTTTTCCACCCACATGTCCCCTCGGGCCTGAACCCGCTTATCAGCATACCCCATGTCCCCAACAGCTGGAACGCTCTTACCGCGAGAGTTCAGCGTCCGGGAACTCTGAAGTGACGACCTCTCAGACGGCTGGTCACGGAGACAGTCTTTGCTGGCGAAGGCCTTCTCCATCAGGCTGACCAGACGATTGGCGTCCTGGTGGTCTCCTTGTCCGACCTCTGGCTGTACCTCAGGAGGACATGCTCGGGTGTAGCGGTTCACTATCACCTTTCCAACTCCATAATCAGGTTTGCTGACTGCAGACTCCCAACTGCATCTCCAGTCATGAACTCCCCTGGCACGGGCTGTCACCGTAACACCCAGCCGGGTAAGAATCTCCGCTTTCAGCTTGGCATAGTCTTGGCTGTCCTGCTCGCTCAGGTCAGCATAGGCCCTTTGGGGTTCTCCAATCAAATAGGGTGCGACCATCATGGCCCATTCAGATAGGGGCAGATTCTCCTTCTCTGCCAGTCCCTCAAACCTAGTGAGATATACCTCCACATCATCACGAGGTGTCATCTTTTTCAGGGACCGTCTTACCGCCTTCTTTACAGCGGACAATGCAGGTGACTTTGCAACATTACTTTGGGACGATGCGCTGCAAGTCTTTTGTAGTGCTGCAACCTGCTCAAAAAACAACCGGTTATTCTCCTGCTGCTGCTGCAGGATTTGCTGCTGGGCCTGCTGCATGCGCTGCTGGTGCTGCAGGCGCTGCCGCTCCATGCTCTGCTGCATGCTCCGCTGGGCCTGGACCAGGTACTCAACGAGCTCCTCCATACTGCCGGACTTATCTGTCTCAACCACGGCAGTCTTATGTTGCACATTAACTTGCGCCATTTGTTCAAACAGCGCTTCCATGCTGTCATCCATGCTGTCAGACTTCTCTGTCTCAACAACGGCAGTCTTCACTCAAGACATACACACTCCACAGTCTTTTCCACAGAAAATTCAGCTCTGCTGTGCAGACACTTTTTTTTTCTCTGCAAACTCTATTAGGGCCACTGTCTCTTTAAGACTGCTCCAACAGACTTTTTCCTTTGCTGCTGCACACTCCACAGTCTTTTCCACAACAAGTTCAGCTTTGCTGTGCAGACACACTTTTTTTTTTTTTTTCTCTGCAAACTCTATTAGGGCTACTGTCTCTTTAAGACTGCTCCAACAGACGTTTCTCTTTTTTTTTTTTTTTTCTCTGACACACTTTTTTTCTCTCTCTGCTGCTGCTTCAACAGACTTCTCTCCTTTATTGCTGTCTCTAAGCCACTGTGCTGCACGCACATTCCAGCACCAATTGTATCAGCCACTGTGCTGCCCCAGCATTCTCCGCCAATTGTAAGCTTTTCAGGGATATAGCTCTGGGATCGCCGTCCGGGTAGACAGAGTGGCACGGAAACAGTTCATTCATAGACAGCAGTTCTGGTAAAAACTGGCCGCAACCAGTTTTATTAAAGTCTACAGCCAACAGAACATAATCAAAACCAAATCATAAACATAAGACCTGGGCTTGTCCAGCCACTTACTGCACTTAGATAGATTTCCCTATCTATCCGGGTCCAGACTCTACCAGCCTGGGCCAAAACAACACATATGTTCAGCATTTACCAGCGTGGAGTTTCACAGAGTCTCCTCCTTGTGTCTGAAGGCACCTTTAACGTCCAGACTTGAGAGAGCTCCCCTCCTATTCAGCAGCTATCCGCATGGATTCTCACAGAGACTACTCCTGTGTCCGGGGTACATCGAGCACCCAGACTGAGACAGCTCATACTCCTGGAGACACCTTCTGTGCCTGGACCCCTCCTGTGTCCAGACTAAGCGAGCTCTCTGTCTGTGCTCCCAAGCACCTACTTCTGGCTTCCTAATCAACACCTGAGTGGATTCAGGTCTGAGCTGCAAGCGTGTACTGAATGGCAGGTGTAGTGACCTTTCTTTACCACCAGGTTTACAAAGCCACACATTTCGCTCATACCAGTCAGCAAAGTACTTAGGTGAAATATACACCTCATTCAACACATATTCCTTCACTGTCTCACAGAGTGAACAGTATTGATAGATTATCACAGCATCCTAAAATAATACATTCATCATAAACACACATATGGAAGGATGAAAAGCCTCTGATAGCATGATATACATATATGTGTGCACAGAAGTAAATGGATCAATATAGATATATATAAATGCAAATGCTACCATCATAAACAGTCAAATATAAGTATATCACAGATGATTCGTCTAACATATCAATATGTATACACACAATGATACTGCTAATTTTGTAATGATATGATAATATCGCTATAATGTGCTATGAGATATAAATATATACAGATGTTAATTGATGAGCCCAGTGGGCATAGCAGTCAACAGAGAATGTGCAAATACTGCTGTCATAAATAAAAATAAGGCTGCAGCCTCAGATATATTGCAGGCAATTTCTTCCATGTGGCTAAATATGCCATAGTGGTGTATACAGTCAAATAGAAATAACACATAAACGATGCTAATATTGCTATAGAATGCTATAAAGGGAAAATATATGCAAGCATTAATTAGTGAGCCTAATAGACATAGCAATCAACAAAGAATATGAAGATACTGCTATAACAAAAGAGGGGCTGCAGACTAAGAGTGCATTGGTTCAATAGCCAGTATAGGCAGCAGTCAGAAACATGTATAAAAAGACATCCAAACTTACTGAACAGCGGACAGGAGAGCCCCGACGCGCGTTTTGCTATGTGCTTCCTCGGGGGGTGTAGAACACAAAGAGAATTCTTTTTGTAACACGGATTGAGAGATAGGATCTAAGTTCATAGATGTAATGTTTATAACTGTAGAAGAGATCATACCTGGGATCTGGCCATCACGGTTGTTCTTGGATTCATGGCCCGTGTGTGGCCTTTCCATCATTGCTTCAAAAAAAGTCATTGTATCCCAGCCATGTCCCTGCCTCTTATTTTTTGAGCTTAAAGTAAAAGTGTCTGGGGATGTTCTGCGGCTTTAATAGTTGTCAAAATGCCCAAAACATTCCTGCCATTTGTATACCACATTATGACAGTAGTTTCTGTTAAATTCTTTTTCTCAGTATCTTGATAGAGAAAGAGGTTCTGTTGAATGCTTTCTTTCAGTGTAGAGCAGTGTTTCCCAAACTCCAGTCCTCACGGACCCCACGGGTCATGTTTTCAGGATTTCCATAGTGTTGCACAGGTGAGAGAATTCCTGATGCCTTGATGATACTTCCACCATCTGCGCAATACAAAGGAAATCCTGAAAACATGACCCATGGGTCCGTGAGGACTGGGGTTTGGGAAACACTGGTGTAGAGTATTTCTCAGATGAATCGGTAGTGGTGTGCTAAGTGCCAATCGCTTGCACCTTTTACTTTACTGTAATAATAGATTTGTATAGAGGGCCAAGGTTAAGGTCATGAGACCAAAGGAGAATTTGTTTAAGACATGATAAAGGTCTGAAAATCAGATTAAAAGCACTGATGAAATTCAGACTGTTTTTTTGCATACCAGAAAAATCACGGACATCTGAATGAAGCCTTAAGGTACTGCCACACTAAACAATCCCGCTAGCGATAGCGATAAAGACGCATACTAATGCGATCGCTAGCGGGATTGTTTCTATATCGCTAAATGCGGCCACATTTAGCAATATAGTTAACGACGCTATCGCCGTTAGCGATCTTCTTAACGACTTTAGCGGTACAAAAGTACCGCTAAATCGCTAAGAAAAGGTGCCACACAGCGATTAGATACTTACCCAGCGGGAGCGCCGACGAGAAAATAGGGTCCGGAACGATTCCAGCGACGAGCGAGATCACAGCAGGAAGCTCGTCGCTGGAAGCTGCCGCACTGAACAACATCGCTAACAGGATCGCTAAATAGTGACGTTTTTTAGCGATCCCGTTAGCGATATTGTTTAGTGTGGCATACCCTTTAGACTGTATTCAGAAGAACAATGTGAAAATTGCCTGCATTTCACCAGTGGAAAATTTATAATTTTTCGTCCAAGCTAAATTGCCCTCATGTTTAACTGCATTCTGTTTTTTCATATTTCACTGTGTTTGACTAGGGAGATTTTTCTGAGAATTGAACCTGTAGTATATGCTTCAATTTTTAGTCCAATGCTTATTAATGTGTGGCATCTGTTTGAAACATCTGCTATACATTAAAGTTGTGTTGAAAATGCAGTGTGAACATAGTCTAATCAAGAAACCTTTAATAATCAGTGCGGCTAAAGAAAAAAGACTATGTGCAGTAGATGTTATAGTAAAATTGTTAGTCTAATTTCTGCCCCTGGTTTTAAGATCTAACTAAAGTGGGTACGGAAAGTATTCAGACCCTTTTAAATTTTTCACTCTGTTTCATTGCAGCCATTTGGTAAATGCAAAAAAGTTCATTTTTTTCTCATTAATGTACACTCTGCACCCCATCTTGATTGAAAAAACAGAAATGTAGAAATTTTTGCAGATTTATTAAAAAAGAAAAACTGAAATATCACATGGTCATAAGTATTCAGACCCTTGGCTCAGACACTCATATTTAAGTCACATGCTGTCCATTTCCTTGTGATCCTCTTTGAGATGGTTCTACTCCTTCATTGGAGTCCAGCTGTGTTTTATTAAACAGATAGGACTTGATTTATAAAGGCGCACACCTGTCTATATAAGACCTCACAGCTCACAGTGCATGTCAGACCAAATGTGAATCATGAGTTCAAAGGATCTGGTCAAGGAGATCAGAGACAGAATTCTGGCAAGGCACAGATCTGGCCAAGATTACAAAAGAATTTTTGCAGTACTCAAGGTTCCTAAGAGCACAGTGGCCTCCATAATCCTTAAATGGAAGAAGTTTGGGACCACCAGAAGTCTTCCTAGACCTGGCCATCCAGCCAAACTGAGCAATCGTAGGAGAAGAGCCTTGATGAGAGAGGTAAAGAAGAACCCCAAGATCACTGTGGCTGAGCTCCACAGATGCAGTAGGGAGATGGGAGAAAGTTCCACAAAGTCAACTATCATTGCAGTCCTTCACCAGTTGGGCCTTTATGGCAGAGTGGCCCGACGGAAGCCTCTCCTCAGTGCCAGACATAGAGTTTGCTAAAAAAACACATGAAGGACTCACAGGAAATGAGAAATACGATTCTCTGGTCTGATGAGAAGAAGATAGAACTTTTTGGTGATAATTCTAAGTGGTATGCATGGAAAAAAACAGGCACTGCTCATCACCCGCCCAATACAATCCCAACAGTGAAACATTGTGGTGGCAGCATCATGCTATGGGGTTGTTTTTCAGCTGCAGTGACAGGACAACTGGTTGCAATTGAGGGAAACATGAATGCGGCCAAGTACAGAGATATTCTGGATGAAAACTTCTTCCAGAGTGCTCTGGACCTCAGACTTGGTTAAAGGTTTACCTTACAACAAGACAATGACCCTAACCACACAGCTAAAATAACAAAGGAGTGGCTTCAGAACAACTCTGTGACCTTTCTTGACTGGCCCAGCCAAAGCCCTGACCTGAATCCAATTGAGCATCTCTGGAGAGTCCTGAAAATGGCTGTCCACAATATTCACCATCCAACCTGACGGAACTGGAGAGGATCTGCAAGGAAAAATGGCAGAGGATCCCCAAATCCAGGTGTGAAAAACTTGTTGCATCATTCCCAAGAAGACTCATGGCTGTACTAACTCAAAAGGGTGCTTCTTCTCAATACTGAGCAAAGTGTCTGAATACTTATGACCATGTGATATTTCAGGTTTTATTATTTATTAAATTAGCAAAAATTTCTGCATTTGTTTTTTTCAGTCAAGTGCAGAGTGTACATTAATGAAAAAAAATGAACTTTTTTGAATTTACCAAATGGCTGCAATGAAACAAAGAGTGAAAAATTTAAAAGGGGTCTGAAAACTTTCCGTACCCACTGTATGTCTATATTTCAGCAAACTGGAATCTTATTATAATTTATGGAGCTTATATCAATAAAATAACAATTAAAAGAAAATGAAATCCATTAATAACTATTAACAACTTTTGAAAGAGCTATTAGCAATCATTAATGGGTTCCATGCTTCAGTAAACTACATTTTGCACAATATGAGCAATTAGTACTTTTCATGGTCTGTGATATATTTATATTTTTCACACACAGAAATGCTGTCTATTATTAGATTTAGATCTACGGTGACAGATAATGGTTTATAAAGGCCTCCAGACAAAACATTGTTTTAGGATGTTTTGTGCAGCTTGTTTCTTGTTGTTCAGTTATTCTCATAAAAAACAGTAATATTCTATAATGTAATTTCAAAGGATACAAAAGCATAGTACAATAGAACCCTTACATACAACTGTCATTAACCCCTTCATGACCTTTGAAGACCATATGCATGATAGTTGGGAAGGGGTTCCCATCTTTGATATATGGGGTACATCATACTGATCATGTGGGTACAGGAGCTGTGTCCGCTCGATCGCCGCTGGGAGCTCAGCTTTAGTTAAAGTTGAGACCTGGCTATCACGGCCAGGAGCAGACCCAATGCCCAGCGCCGTCCCAGGCATTTTTACTCCCTAAATTGATATTGATCACAGCATTTAGAAGGCTGATAGAGAGAGGTGGCTCCCAAAGCACGCCAAAATACTCGGAGGACTACTGAGCTTGCTTGGGAAAACCCGAGCAACGAGTATACTCGCTCATCACTAAAACCTATGCAAACATGGTAAAAAAAGCTCTTTACAGATGTTGTCCTTAGTTGAATTTGAAGGCAAAGCTGAAGTACTAACCACTGAGCCTCCATGTTCACCAGCTTCTTCCACCAATAACACCTCGTCCGCCTCCTCCTCCACTTGGACCTGTTCCTCCTGGTTCAAAATTCTTATTTTTCATTTCTACTCTGCTTAGCTAAGGGACAGGATGCAGCTGTAATGAGAGACAGTATTAGGTTTTACATGTGCGCAGTTTTACAAAAACTCTCCAATTGTACTCTGCACTCGTGTCTGTGATACTACTGTGCGTAACTAAAAGTTTTTATATTCTTGTTGGAATATGTTTGGTGCAACAGCTCCATTCCTGTCTGAGTGTTTAGTTGCTAGATTTTGTATGCTGTTTATAAAGTTAGAACCAAAAAAAACCCCAACATGCTCACACAGGAAGAGCATGTGTCTGTATTTCCTGTTTTCATGTGTCCGTGTATGAGAGAAGTAGCCTGCTGTAAATGCTGCAAAGATAGAGACACACAAATGATTTATTCCTGATCTATTAAGCTTACCATATATTGTTCCCATTTGTTCCTGAATAAAGAAGCTTTGTTGTCACATGCTTGGATGGTATCCTGAATGATCCGCTGCCAATAGGTTATGGGCCCAGAGTGACACAGAAACCCAGAGTGACACAGCAACTGAAACTCAAAGCAAAAGCAGCACAGAGCAACAGAGAAGAAGTCCACTAGCAACAATCCTGTCAAGTTCTCACTGCCAAGCCTCACTAACCAGAACTACCAGTCCTGGAAATTCAAGGTGAAGCTGCTGCTCATAAGAGAAGGTACCGTATATACTCGTGTATAAGCCGAGATTTTCAGCACCTTTTTTGTGCTGAAAATGCCCCCTTGGCTTATACACGAGTCATTGGGCAGAAACCAGCGGGGGAGGGGGTGCCGCGGCAGGAGCCGGTGGCTGGGACATCATACTCACCCTCCCCGTGCCATCGCTGAACGTCCCGGCAATCCTCCGTTGTACCCGGCTTCCTGCAGCTCTCCTGTGCTGAGTGGTGATGTAATACCGCTCATTAAGGTCATGTAATATGGACGCGACGCCACTCCCATAGGGTTGGCGTCCATATTCATGGCCTCAATGAGCGGTATTACATTACCGCTCAGCACAGGAGAGCTGCAGGAAGCCGGGTACAACGGAGGATTGCCAGGACGTTCAGCGATGGCACGGGGAGGGTGAGTATGACGGGGGGAGAACGGAGGACGGGGGAAGCATGGAGGAAGACAATGAGCACGGAGTAGGACAGGAGGAGGACGGAGAGCACGAGGAGCATGGAGCAGGACGGGGGAGGACGGAGAGCACAGAGGAGCACGGAGCAGGACGGGGGAAGGATGGAGGGTACAGAGGAGCACGGAGCAGGACGGGGGGAGATGGAGGGCACAGAGGAGCACGGAGCAGGACGGGGGGAGGATGGAGAGCACAGAGGAGCATGGAGCAGGATGGGGGGCACAGGAGGATGGAGCAGGAAGGGGGGGCACAGTGGAGGACGGAGCAGGAGGGGGGAGCACAGAGGAGAATGGGGGAGCACAGAGTGGATGGGGGAGCAAGGAGCAGGATGGGGCAGCACAGACCAGGACGGCGGTATATACACCCGGCTTATACGCGAGTCAATAAGTTTTCCCAGTTTTTGTGGCAAAATTAGGGGGTCGGCTTATACATGAGTATATACGGTACATGGAAATATACTCAGGAACAAGTACCTTATCCATTACCAGATGATTGGCTAGAGAAGGATCAGAAAGCACAAAGCACTATCTCCCTCAGTGTAGATGATAATCAGATTATGCATATATGCAAGTCTGCAACTGCAAAGGAGATGTGGGATGAGTTACAGAAAGTGCATGAAAGATCAAATCTCAGCAATAAGCTTTATCCATGAGAAAGGTGTATCAGTCTGAGCTAAGTGATGGACAGAATATGCAGGACTATATAAGAAACACCCTAGAGATTGTGGAGCGTCTCAGGGGTATTGGAGAAGAAATTTGAGATTTTCATGTTGCTGCACTTCTATTAAGTGGTCTTCCAGGGAGTTATGACACACTTGTGACTGCACTAGATGCACGGCCAGATAATGAGCTATCACTAGAGTATGTTAAAGGCAAACTTGTGGAAGAATTCAAGAGAAAAACGCAGCATGTTAGCAGCAGAAACAGCATTCAAGACACATGATTTCCTTAAATATAAGAGCACTGTAAGAGAAACTCGTGAATGTTTTTTCTGTAAAAAGCCAGGCCACCTTAACCCCTTTACTCCAAAGGGTGGTCTGCACGTTAATGACCAGTTCAATTTTTACAATTCTGACCACTGTCCCTTTATGAGGTTATAACTCTGGAAAGCTTCAACGGATCTTGGCGATTATGAGATTGTTTTTTCGTGACATATTGTACTTCATGCTAGTGGTAAAATTTATTTGACATTACTTGCGATTATTTGTGAAAAAAATTATTTGGTAAAAATGTTGAAAATTTCACAATTTTCAAACTTTTAGTTTTTATGCCCTTAAATCAGAGAGATATGTCACACAAAATACTTAATAAATGATATTTCATACATGTCTACTTTACATCAGCACAATTTTGGAAACAACATTTTTTTATGGTAAGGAAGTTATAAGGGTTAAAATTTGACCAGTGATTTCTCATTTTTACAACACCATTTTTTTAGGGACCACATCACATTTGAAGTCACTTTGAGGGGCCTATATGATAGAAAATACACAAAAGTGACACCATTCTAAAAACTGCACCCTGAAGGTGCTCAAAACCACATTCAAGAAGTTTTTTCACAAAAAATTTACTTCAAATCCAATTTGTCTTATTTTTCCAAGGGTAACAGGAGAAATTTGACCCCAAAAGTTGCTGTGCAATTTGTCCTGAATAAGCTCATACCTCATATGTGGGGGGGGGGGAACTACTGTTTAGGCGCATTGCAGAGCTTGGAATGGAAGGAGTGCCATTTGACTTTTCAATGCAAAATTGACTGGAATTGAGATTGAACGCCATGTCGCGTTTGGAGAGCCCCTGATGTGCCTAAACAGTGGAAACTCCCCATAAGTGACACCATTTTTTAAACTAAACCCCCTAAGGAACTTATCTAGATGAGTGGTGAGCTCTTTGAATCCCCAAGTGATTCACAGAAGGATATAACGTAGAGCCGTAAAAATAAAAAATCCTTTTTTTTCCACAAAAATGATCTTTTCGCCCCCAATTTTTTATTTTCCCAAGGGTAACAGGAATGATTGGACCACAAACGTTGTTGTGCAATTTGTCCTGAGTATGCTGATACCCCATATGTAGGGGTAAACTACTGTCCGGGCTCATGGAAGAGCTTGGAAGGGAAGGAGCACTGTTTGACTTTTTTGACGCAGAATTGGCTGGAATTAAGATCAGAAGCCATATCGCGTTTGGGGAGCCCCTGATGTGCCTAAAAAGTGGAAACCCCCAAATCTAACTCCAACCCTAACCCCAACACACCACTAACCCTAATCCCAACCCTAACCATAACCCTAACCACAAACCTAACCCTAACACCAACACACCCCTAACCCTAATCTCAAACCTAACCCTAATCCCAACCCTAACCTTAATCCCAACTGTAATCATAATCCAAACCCTAACCCCAACTCTAACCCCAAACCTAACCCTAACCCTAACTTTAGCTCCAACCCTAACCCTAACTTTAACCCCAACTCTAACCCTAACTTTAGCCCCAACCCTAACAGTAATGGGAAAATGGAAATAAATACATTTTTTTTTATTTTATTATTTTTCACTAACTAAGTGGGTGATAAAGGGGGTTTGATTTATTATTTATAGTGGGTTTTTATAGCGCGTTTTTATGTTTGGCAGCTGTCACGTACTAAAAAGCGCTTTTTAGTGCAAAAAATAGTTTTTACATCACCACATTTTGAGAGCTATAATTTCTCCATATTTTGGCCCGCAGAGTCATGTGGGTCTTGTTTTTTGCGGGACAGGTTGTCGTTTTTATTGGTACCATTTTCGGACTCATTACATTTTTTGATTGCTTTTTATTCTGATTTTTGTGAGGCATAATGAAAAAAAACCAGCAATTCATGAATTTCTTTTGGGAAGGGAGTTTATACCGTTCCAGGTGTGGTAAAATTGATCAGGCAGTTTTATTCTTCAGGTCAGCATGATGACAGTGATACCTCATTTATATATTTTTTATCTTTTGGCGCTTTTATATAATAAAATGAAATAAATAAGGGGTGAGCATGAGGGGTGTTCACACTGGTGCGCATTGAGAGTGTACTGGCCAGCCCGCCTAATCGAAGAGTAGGGGCGTGACTAATAGGCTGTCAACCGGACACTATCTAGTATCCTTGTGTGAACGGCACCCAATGTGGGCCTTTATTGTGCAATTGTATACTGGGCAGTCACCCCCTCCCTATATGGGTATGTGGAGAGTGGCTGTTTCCTCTGGTATTTTGCACCTGTGCTGCTAACATCTTGCTTTATGGGCTAGCTGCACCCTGCAGTGCATTTGTTCTGAGATCTGGGTAGGTGAGTCTCCTTTAGTGGCTTTGCTGGAACGTATACAAACTACCAGCAACAACATTCCAGGACAAGTGCGCTCTGAATCAAGCAGATACAATAAATATGGCTTACTGAAGAGACACCATCAGACGCTCCGCCGGTGAAATGGAGAAGCGGCAATACGTGTCCGATCTTCTTATGATGTCTCCAATACGCTCCACCAAGAAATCAAAGTTCTCCATTTTCATGCGAACATATGCAAAAAATTTCTGAGGGTTTCCTCGTAGCTCCATGTATAGTGTAGAAAACACCCCACGCGTCATTCTCTGGGCTGTGATGGGGTGGATCCAGAAACGGCATCGGCGCTGACTAGTGTTGAGCGATACTTTCCGATATCACTAAGTTTCAGATCGGAATGGGTATCGCCGATACCCAAAATAGAAAAGATACCCAATAGAAAAGATCCGAAACTTAGTGATATTGGAAAGTATCGCTCAACATTAGCGCTGACACATGATGCGCTGCTGTATCTTTCTCTCCTTCTCCAAAACAATCGCTTTCAGACGATTCGCCTCCACTGTGAAATCCACCAAATTCTTCATAATGTTTCCTATCACAACGTCCATCTTCACCAGCCACTTGCTCTTCTCTCCAACCTGCACTTGCTCCTCTACAACCTGTCAAAGATGGGTTGTAGGAACAGTGTATTTATAGTTTTTCAGTAGCCAATCACGTTTGGAAGCCCCCAAGGGGCGTTTTAAAAAAACGGATCTGTCGTAATCCGTCTAAAAACGGATAAAAAAACGGATGAATCGGATGAGACGGATAGCGCCTGACGCAGAAAACCTGATGTGTGAAAGAGGCCTTAGAGTATACGCACACAATTTCTATTTCAGGCAAATCCCATCTGGAGACTGCCTGAAAGGGCTCACTCCCACTTGCAATTAAATCGGATGAATGCATTCTGATTAACCCATTTCTGACATGAGACGTACTATCCAGTCCTTGTGCCCTGGGCCCGTATCACCATGGACGGGATAGTACATCTCATGCTATCAGACGCGCTCGATTGGTTCCGGTTGTCATCTGATTCTCACAGTTGACACCCGGCACTAAGTGCCAGGAGTGGTCACAGACCACTCCCGGCATTTTAACCCCCGGAACACTGCGATCAAAGAAGATCGCAGTGTTCCAGCGGCTGCAGAGGGGCTATGCGCAAAAAATAACATTGCAGTCTATGGGAGCGCTGGCGTGCGCATGGCTTTGCACTCGTCAGCGCTTTTGCACGCTCACGATTTTTCTGTAAATAATGGAGCCAGAGATGATGGAGCCAGAGATGATGAAGCCAGAGATGATGGAGACAGAGATGACGGAGCCAGAGATGATGGAGCTAGAGATGATGGAGCCAGATGATGGAGACAGAGATGATGGAGACAGATGATGGAGACAGAGATGATGGAGCCAGAGATGATGGAGCCAGAGATGATGGAGCCAGATGATGGAGCCAGATGATGGAGCCAGAGATGATGGAGACAGATGATGGAGACAGAGATGATGGAGCCAGATGATGGAGCCAGAGATGATGGAGCCAGATGATGGAGCCAGAGATGATGGAGATAGATAATGGAGCCAGATGATGGAGCCATAGATGATGGAGCCAAAAAAAACTCAAACGCATGCAAAAACGCATGAAATCGCAGACAAACGCTGCGTTTTTTTGTCGAAATGCGCATGATGAAGCGACTAAATATCGCAGCATTTACAAGCGTTTGCATGCGTTTTTTTAATGCGCTTCATGTGCGCTCGAAATGCAGCGCAAAAAAACGCAAGTGTGAAAGTAGCCTTATAATCATACCATCCAACAAAAAGTGGAATAACACGTGATCAAAAAGACGGAAATAAATAAACGTGGTACCGCTGAAAACGCCATCTTGTCTCACAAAAAACAAGCCCCGGTACAGCGTCATCAGTGAAAAAATATAAAAGTTATAGCTCTCAGAATAAAGCGATGAAAAAATAATTATTTTTTATATAAAATAGTTTTTGTTGTATAAACGCGGCAAAACAAAAAAAAATATAAATGAGATATCGCTGTAATCGAACTGACCCGACAAATGAAACTGCCTTATCAATTTTACCACACGCGGAACGGTACAAACACCCCACCCAAAAGAAATTCATGAATTGCTGGTTTTTGTTCATTCTGCCTCCCAAAACCCGGAATAAAAAGCGATCAAAAAACATCATGTGCCCGAAAATGGTACTAATAAAAATGTCAACTCGTCCTGCAAAAACAAGACCTCACATGACTCCATGGGCCAAAATATGGAAAAATTATAGCTCTCAAATTATGGTGGTGCAAAAAAGTTTTTGCAATAAAAAGCATCTGCAATGTGCCCAAACAGTGGTTTACCCCCACATATGGGGTACCGGTGTACTCAGGACAAATTACACGACAACTTTTGGTGTCCAATTTCTCCTGTTACTCTTGGGAAATTAAAAAATTCAGGGCGAGAAGATCATTGTTGTGGAAAAAATATGATTTTTTATTTTTACGGCTCTACATTATAAACTTCTGTGAAGCACTTGGGAGTTCAAAGTGCTCAACACACATCTAGGTAACTTCCTTAGGGGGTCTACTTTCAAAAATGGTGTCACATGTGGGGGTTTCCACTGTTGAGGCACATCAGGGGCTCTCCAAAGGTGACATGACGTCCAATCTCAGCTGTCTACCTCAACACGTATCGCAAACCCCTAAAGGGATTCTTGTAACATTTGTGCACAATTTCTCGTCATGACCTTCCATATGAGCAAGGTTTGAAAAAGACCCAAGATAGTGTCGAAACATTACCTTTGTCTTCTTCATTTGACCTGACTGCAGTGAATTTATTGCACTTTTTTGTGATTGAAATAAATCTTTTTCTTTACTAAGATATGATTTTTTGGAGTGCGACTGTTTATCTTTATGATGTCGTTTGTGGATTAAATCCATGTCCAGACTGCACCGCCATTATAGCAAGAGTGCGCGTCTTTCTTTCCCTCTCACAGTTCATGCTAGAACGCCCAGGAATTTACAGGAACTGGAAGCTTTTTGCCAAGAAGAGTGGGCAGCTTTACCATCACTATGGAAATAAAGAACCTCATCCACAATTACCACAAAAGACTTCAAGCTGTCATTGATGTTAGAGGGGGCAATACACGGTATTAAGAAATGGGGTATGTGAACTTTTGATCAGGGTCATTTGGATGTTTTGTGTTGTCATTACAATTTAAAAAGAGAATACAGAGTAGTTTGACAATAAATGGCTTCACTCAACCACTAACCGTGAGTGGAGAAAAAGTTTTGGTGTTATTCATATTCTCTGAAAAAATGCCAAGAAAGCAAAAATTCTGCCGGGGTATGTAAACTTTTGAGCACAACTGTACATTTATACATACACAGCAATATAAACAGTAATGTTTAGAAGGTTGTGAAACTTCACAATTTAGAGATGTAGGCAGTTCTAAAGAGGTCACAAACATTCAAGTACCACTGTATATCAATATGTTTAGCTTCTCCTCTATTTCTTGCTGTCTACAGATCAGGTAGCATGTTACATAGTTACATACAGTAGCATGCTAAAGTTTGCACCCTTGGTCAAAATTAGTGTTACTGTGAACAGTTAAGCAAGTTGAAAATTAAATGATCTCTAACAGGACTAAAGTTAGAGATGACATATTTCCTTTTTACTTTAGGCAAAAAAAGTCATATTTTACATTTTAAAAATTACAAAAAGGAAAATGGGCCAATCCCAATGTTTGGGCACCCTGCATGGCTTCTAAACGCTCTTTGTAGCTAGCCAAAAATCTTTCAATACTTGTTTGAGGAATTTTCATCCATTCTTTCTTGGAAAATTCTTCCAGTTTTATGAGATTCCTGGGTCTTTTTACATTCACTGTTTTTGAGGGCTAGCCACAGATTTTCAATGATGTTCAGATCAGGGGAATGTGAGGGCCGTTACAAAAACTTCAGCTTGAGCCTTTGAGGGTAATCTATTGTGGTTTTTGACGTGAGTTTAGGATCATTATCCATTTGCAGAAGCCATCCTTTTTTCAACTTCTGCTTTTTTACAGATGGGTTATGTTTGCATCAAAATTTTGTTGAAATTTAATTGAATCCATTCTTCTCTCTACCCATGAAATGTTCACCGTGCCATTGACTGCAACATAACCCCAAAGCATGATTGATCCACCCCCATACTTAATGGTTGTCGAGATGTTCTTTTCCTGAAATTCTGTGCAATTTTTTCATCACACAATCCTTTGATCATTGTAGCCAAAGAGTTCTATTTTAACCTTATCGATCCACAGAACTTGTTTCCAAAATGCGTCAGGCTTGTTTAGATGTCCTTTTGCATACTTCTAACACTGAATTTTATGGTGAAGACGCACCAGAGGTTTTCTTCTGATGATTCTTCTATGAAGGCTATATTTGGGAAGGTGTCTATGAACAGGAGAACAATGTACAAGAACTCCAGAGTCTGCTAAATTTTTCTGAAATTGTTTTCCAGTTAAGTGGGGGTTTTCTCTAACAATCCTATGAGCAGTTTTCACTGAAATTTTGCTTGGTGTTCCAGACCTTATCTTGACCTTCACTGTTCATATTACCTGCCATTTCTTAATAACATTTCAAACTGAGGAAAGGGCAACTTGAAAACGCTTTGATATTTTCTTATAGCCTTCTCCTGCTTTGTGGGTCTTCACCATTTTCATTTTCAGAGTGCTAGGCAGCTGCTTAGAAGAACTCATCGCTGCAATTTTTTGGCACAAGGTTAGAGGAGGCTGGGTTTTTATAAAGCTTGGAAATTTGCATCACCTGACCTTTTCTAGGGATGATAGTGAACAACCCATAACCCTAATAGGTTAATTAAGGTCTGGAACCTTGGTCAAAGTTAAATGAATACACAAATTTCCAAGGATGCTCAAACTTTTGCATCCAGTCAAAATTGCTGTCCACCCAGTTAGCATAGGGCATTAACATTAATTACAATTTGCAAATGAAGGCAACTGATCCATAACTAAAGATGGTTAAAAATTTGCTTTTACTTAACTATTTAAAGGACATGATACAACAGTCAATGTGTATGAGGGGACATCGGGATATAACCCCTTTTTTTGCTATGCTCACAATATAGTAACTCCGTATATCCCACACTAGTAAGTATTAGCTTGGTGCAGCTTCTATCAACTGGTCCCTAAGGCTGGTTTCACACTTGCGGATGGAGGTGCTGCGGAGGGCTGCGTAATTCCTCTGTGAAGCTCCGCCCAAGATTTCTGCCAATCATAGCATTTGCTGGGTGGCGCTTTGCTTTGTTTTCTCGTGCTCTGTTTGTTGATCTATTGCTGCCTGACCTTGGACCTCATTCTGACCATCCATTTACGTAACCTCTTTGCTCTGATATGCTATCTTCCTGGTATTCTGACATCGGACCATTACCTGACTACACCTTTGACTTTTCCCTTTTGTTTACTATGTGCTCTCTTGGTATCTGACCCCAGAATATTTGACAATCCTTCCTCACAAATTGTCAGTAAGTAGTAACTGGTCACATCAAAGACATAAACATCTTATATCCTGATTATTTAGCTGTCCCTCATTATCATACTCTGCCCTTACTAGAACTGTTAGAAAGTACTTAATTATAAAAAGAAAAATCATTGCAGATTCATCTTCTTCTGGCCTAAATTTCATAATTCGTGCTTACATTAATCTGCTTAATGGACTTTTATAAATCTGCTGCCCCATCTGTGTATCCTTCAGATAGTTCATACATTGCATAACTAGAAATTCTATCCCTTTTTACAAGCATAAGTTGAAATATCAGCAGTTATAAATTCAAAGAATATTAGTTGCTGATATTTGAAGATCAGAAAGGTTATTTGGACTTTGGCTTACATACATTTATCCTTTTAGTTGGATAAATGAAATACTTAGAGACAAAAGTAGAGAATACCATGGAATTTGAATATTAGTCTTCAAAAATCTGCAATGAATTAAGAACCTTCAAATCTTCTATCTTGTTCTTTACTGTATTTTCCATACTCATTTATTGACATATATGCATGATATTTTAATTTATTATTGATATTAATTTAACAATTTGTTCCTCACAATTAAAATCTAATAAAATATGATAGCCTATTGCAAACACGTAATATTAACCATAGATTTATTAGAACATATAATAACAAATATCATTTAAAACTGATTCCTAATGTAAGTTATGCATTAAGAAATATCTAAGCTTGGATAGATCTGAATTCACACAATTTGTGCCACTTACTGAGACCATATGTTAGGGTCTGCGGAACGCACCAAATATATGATGTAGAGAGGTGCGTTCGCAGCCCGGGGTCCACCGTGCAGGTGGAGCTTGCTGCTAGTAAAATGGCGCAAGAAGCGAACTCTGTTATCCCGCAGAGTCGCCAAAATAAACGCCGTAATGCGCTGTGGCAATATGTGTGAACTCTGTTAATCCACAGAGCCGCTAGAAGGAGTGCCGCAGCGCTATATGGCGATGTGTGCGAACTCACTGAACACAACTGAGTCGCAAAATAAACACGCTAGGGCGCTGTCTAGCATTGAAAGCGAACCCTGTTACGTCACAGAGCCGCTGAGAAAAAACTTCTGTGTCCTGTCAGGCACCCAGGTACACAGTGAACAGCTAAGCGAACATAGAACGTGATCATGCGCTAATGTCCTCGCGGGAGTCACCCGCAATCTGTGGCGTCTGAACGCCAGGCCCTGAATAAGGCAATCAAACTCCTCACCGGTTATGCCGGCAATCTAGGGCATCTAGGACACCGACCCTGACCAGCTAGCATACCAAACTCCTCACCGATTAAGTCGGTATTCTAGGGGCTTATTTCAGCCGGGCCCTAACCACACACACACGCATGACCACACTGGCGCTAAGCATATAATGATTGATATTAGCGCATGGCGGCCCAGCCATGCCACCCTTTTATAGCAACAGCTACAGGACCTGCCAGAAACAAGGACCAATGAGAAACTGTTCCAAACACATGTAGTTTCATGACCTTCCTGGTGGACCAATAGGAGCTGCTGCAGTACCTGAACATGTGACCCCAGATCTCCAATGAGAGATCTTACCCTGGGCATGCTCAGAAGGGGAAACGCAGGACTTCGTCCCAAAGACGTCTGCTCCAGTACTGGCTATAATAGCAGATCCAGGAGAGGCAGCAGCAAGTCTCTGCACAGTACTGGAATGGGCAAGACGCTGGGACCGACATCTCTGCTGAGCAGACTCCACTGCGGCCGGAGATGAATGAGGGACCGGTTCGAGACTCCCCTTGTGCAGCAGCGGGAACTCGAACCCTAACACCATAATTCAGAATAATGTAGAAACATGACCTTTGCGTGACTTTCTCCTCTATTTTTAGTCAAGTTAATATAAAGTAGAGGTGAGAGTCATATCAAACTCTTATTACATGATTTCATTTAAGTGATCCACCTGGAGATCATGAACGAAGTAACCATTTCACTCTGGTTTGCCAGAAGATTGTCAAAAAGTTTTGTGCAAATTTTGGATTGTCTGTCCATATGTAACTGCTGTATTCTTTAATTGGTCTTACATCTAGGCAAATGTTTTTATACTATAATGTCATGGAAATATATATGTATTCCATATATTCAAAGTATATTCATATATATGCATTCACAGTTAGATAGATCTCACTTGCTAAAAATTCTGTGCTCACACATATCTATGCAAAAGCTGATGCCAGCTATAATCAGTCGTTTTAAACGACTCTGGCCTTCATAAGGAACAAGTACATAGAGTCTTAGTTAGATATCTATTGTTTACTTTACTAGTCATGCAAGAATGCTGGGGCAAAGAGCAGTAAACAATAAATCTGCAACTTCAGCCCTTTTATCATAATTATCATACTTACACTAGAACAGCCAATAATCTAGCAGCTTTTAATTGTATGTTAATTGTGTCATGGAAATATATATGTATTCCATATATTCAAAGTATATTCACATATATGTATTCACAATTCACAGTTAGATAGATCTCACTTGCTAAAAAACCCTGTGCTCACATATTTCTAGGCCAGCTATAATCAGTCGTTTTAAAGAAATCTGGCCTTCATAAGGCCTTCATAAGGAACAAGAACATGAAGTCTTATTAGCTATCTGTTGTTTACCTTACAGTCATGCAAGACAACTAGGTCAAAAGAATATAAAACAATAATTCTGCAACTTCAGCTCTTTTTATCATGATTATCATAATTATCATATTTACATTAGAACAGCCAATAATCTAGCAGCTTTTAATTGTATGTTAATTGACTAACCAGCCCCTTTTTGTAAACGTATAAAACCTTGAATGAATAATAAATGTAGGTCTTTGACGAACTGTTATACTGACACTTGCGTTGTGGACAGTCCTCATTTCATTCTGAGCGCTCAAAAAGACATTAAATAGAGATTTGGACATGGCAAGCAGCAAACACTGAAGGATATTTTTATCCTAATTAAATTTCCATATCAGTTGGCGCCCAACGTGGGGCATTGGACGAAACGCACGAGGACCCGGCCGACCGGAGATACTGGGGTGTTGGCCCTGGCCTTGGCACACGGGACGGAGACTGCAGCTCCATAAGTAGGTTAAGAAAACTCTGTCATCTTACCTGAATGTTCCCTGTGCCTAGTCCTAGCCTACACTTCCAGCCGGTCGGACGTGGTCATCACCACATTCCCAGGTTGTGTAAAAAGTCCATACCCTTATCCAAAAGCCCTGGGATATAAGCCGAGTTGTTTGCTGCTGTGCTGTATATGTTTCATGTTTTATGTGAACCGGGAGAAAGTTGGAACGGTGACTGTGTTTTTGCTTGCTGATTTCTGGGGGCTGGATAGCAAAAGACAAATTGCTGCATAAGTTCCCGCAGTAAACTTTCACGCACCGGGAGGCCATCCCAGTCAAATCAGACGTGAAGGGCGGGAGCTTTGGTTTGGATAAGCCACGCAGATATTCTTCACACATTGGAGGGAAGTTATCCCAAAAAATCCAGTTGTGGAAGCGAGGGCTTTGTTCGGTTAAGTTTCTGCAGTAAACTTTCACGCACTGGGAGGCCATCCCAGTCAAATCAGGCGTGAAGGGCAGAAGCTTTGTTTGGATAAGTTCTCACAATAATCGTCCACGCACCGGGACGCCATCCCAGTCAAATCAGACGTGGATTCGTCCACGCACCGGGAGGCCATCCCAGTCAAATCAGACGTGGATAGTGAGAATTTTGATGAAGGCTATTGCAGATTATTGTGACCGGCGCACCGGCCAGGGCGTACGGTACAGAGAGCGATAGAACCTTGAGCCTCACCGCGCTCAGTGCAATTGGTGAGTTATCAGTTACCAGAGCAGCTTGTATATGTCACAGATCATCAAAAGAGGGATTCGTATTCTCCCGGTGTCTGTCTCATTTGTACGTGTCAACTGTCTGTATCAGGTACTGTCGCTTTAAATCACATCTCCGTGCGCTCTGTCAGTATCTCATTCAGAGCAGTGTGCTGGCTGCAGCAGCGAGAAAACCCCTTTGACCCCCCTCCTCTGCTAATCACGTTGTCACATCTGTTTCCTGGTTTTTGATCTTTTTTAAGCTAGTTTTTTTTTTTTTTTTTTGGCTACAGGTTTTAATGTGAAAATTATCAGGCATTCAGACTGAACTATATTCATTTTTTTTTGCTATTCTGAGGAATAATAATTTTTTTTTTTTTTTTTTGATACGTGATTTCAATGCCTATAGAGATAGCAAGCACAGATATAAGGGAGGGGGGAAGTGCTAGCAGCAGCCAGCTGACATTCCAGAGAGCGGTAGGAAAAAAGCCTACGCTACCAGACAAAACCTTTGTTTTTTATCATTTTACAATCAGTTTTTCCACCTCTTTTCTGTTTTTTAATTAGCTGTTTTAGCAACAAGGGTTGTTTTTCAGAGTTTTATGAGTAATACGGTTTTTCTTTTCTCCCCTTTTTGGTGAATTTATTTATTTTTTCTTTTTTCTAGAGGTTTTTTTTTTTTTTTTTTTTTTATTAAATCTAACTTTTGTTTTTAACATTTTTCTTTTAAGTACATTTTTAAATGATTTTGGAGAGATTTTTTTCTCTAAGCAATCTATTTTAGAGTTTTATTTCTCCAGCCATTTTCTTTTTTTTTTTTCTACCAGCCTGCTTTAGACCAAGGTCACATAGATAAGGAAAATTACAGGCTGAGGGAGAGAGCAGACACAAACTGCGCAGAGGTCTGAGTAGCCCCTCCCGTCGGGCATTCGGCGAGGAAATAATTTTTTTTTTTTTTTTTTCTCCTCAATCAAACTTTCGTGTTGAAGTTTTTGTTTTGGAAAAATTTCTCTTTTTTTTTTTAAAAATGGGGAACAAGATGGGCAAGCAGGAGAGTCTTATGCTCCCTGGAGAGAAAACTGCCCCCCAGCTGGTAGCTGAACAAGAAGGAGTAAAGTATGTAAAAAATTACAGACAGCTCATGAAAGTGTGTGAAATCCATAAGAAGGGCAGACTCCAAGCTGCGGAATGGCAGGATGTATTGAAAAATAGAAAAGGGAAGCTAGTAGATTCAAAATTGCTGACTGATACAAATGCATGGTACAAAGTGGCAGTAAACTTGCATCGTTTAGGAAGTCCAGAAAGATATGTGAACAAGCCAGGATATGAGTTTTATGTGTACAAGATAGAGAAAGATGCTAAGCCATCACCACCCCCATATGGTGAAGGGAAATATTGGACATGTTCAGTCTGTTCTCAACAGAATCCATGGTACAGGGACACTTGTGTAGCATGCGGTGCCCCCCACCTCTCCCTAGTCATTATATCAGGAGAAGAAAGTGCAAATCTCCCTACACAAAACGCTACATGTAGCCCCCAGACACAACAGCCCACAGCTAGGGCTTCACAGGGGGGTGGTATAGCTACAGGGCTGCTAGCATGGAACCATGACACTGATCCACCGCAGCCTCAGCAAGGAAGTGGGAAATCCCCATGCAGCAAGACAACTTTAAAGCCCAAATCTCACCCAGTGTATGCACCAAGTACACCATGTCACTTCTTATCTGATGAAGATGAAGATGCAACGTCACACATGCTGCCCAATACTAAGGAAGAAAACACACAAGCACCAATAGAGCAGGGACAGGTAGAGGCACCATCCTATGAGCCTTTCATCCCAAGCCAGGTGATCAGTATGCTGCCAGACCCAGGGATACACCCCATGCTATTTTGCCAAAAAATGCAGCAGATCCAGCAAACGTATACAGCAGCCTGGATTGATCTCTGGACCGAAATGGAAATAAAAGCAGGTGATGCATTCTGGTCAATTATGAGAGAACACTTCAAGCTTCCAGCAGAGTTAGATGCGTATGCCTGGGAGACAGGACCAAAGCTAATTGAGCAACTCAGAGAATGAGCCAAAAGCAGACTGACAGGACAAACTCTCAGCCTACATGTCACGAGTCAAGACAAGACAGAGTCTGTGGAGAAGTTCCATGGCAGAGTGATGCAAGTGTTTCAAGATTTGGGCTTCAATATTCATGATCAGATACACAGACAGATGTTGGAACAGGCCTTTGTGCATGGACTGAGAGAACCAATCAGAAAGCCACTGATAGTAGCTAGGCCTGAGTACAGGTCAATAGCAATGGACACCCTTCTCACAGTCGCAAAAGGGATAGAATCCCAGCCAGGAGTGCGCAAAACAGCTCCCCTGATGGTGGTCTCAGAGCCAGATGGCCAACCACGTTTTAAAGACAGAAGAAATGTCAAGTGTTACAAATGTGGCAAGCTTGGCCATTACCGGAACCGCTGCAGAGAACCCCTACAACCCACCACTTTGTCTAGAGAAGCAAGCCAAGGAAGAAACACAGAAAGCAGTGAAGAACCCCGTCCATAGGACAAGAGCACACCAAGTCCACAAGGAACCCCACCAGTGGGACCAATATCCTGAGAGTGGATGGCGTAGTCATATCTTTTCTTGTGGAACTCCGCAACCTCACCTACCTATCAGAATCTTCTGCTTCCTGCATGGGAATTGATGGTCAAGTCAGATATTTCCAGATTATGAAGCCCCTGAGCGTGTGGACTCAGCCAGAACACTCCATCATGTCCCAGTTTGTTGTGTCAAAAACCTGCACCCTCAACCTATTGGGAGTGGACCTACTGCAGAAGCTGAAAGCGACCAGAGTGTTCCAGGAAGAAGGGACCATGACACTTTCTTCACCCCTGACCCAAGAAGAAACAGGAACCTCAAACAACCACACTGCAGACCTATCACAGGAGGTGCTGGACATAGTACCAGAAAAGCCACTCCATCACCCAGGGTCAAAATGTCTCTGACCAACTGAAGGTCTAAGTGAGCTCGCCTAAGAAGACGGCCTGAGAACTTTGACATTGGCCAGGATATTCAACTCAAGAAGGACCCTACTCGCTTCATGGAATGGCAACACCTCATCCAGCTCTAACACCAGAGGTTCATCTTTTGCAAGCACCAGGAGGTGCCCCCTGCAATCAACCAGTTCACCCAGGCCCTAGACCGGAAAAAGGCCACTCAGCTTTTCAAACTTGTGCACAAATACTGACCTGAGACCGAGCTGGAGAAAAAGAAACTACTGATGGCCCGTGCTGAGAGAAAAGCAGCCGTTTAAGGAGACATCCCAACAAGAAGACCCCCTGTGACCAGAGCAGGTGCTAACACAGTGACTGTCTTGGTGGAGAACAAGAAAGCCAGCTGGTCGTCATCTCTCATGATGTGGATCCTAGTAGACGGCTTGTTTTCCCGCCAGCTCTGCACCAGCAGATGGGAGTCCCCTGCCGCATACTGAAGGACAAGGCCAAACAGGGCTGCCTCGCCCATCGGAATCAATCCCAGCTTTCCACAGTGAAGAAAAAGACTGTAAACCCCACTGAGTTCAGAATGGTGCAAGGCCTGGAGGCCGCGAAAGAGGCTACGGTATTTGAAACCCCAACAGTGCTGAACCATCACACTCTGCTCTCAAGAGTCCCAGTCACCGCAACGGTATTCACGGTGATCAACCTGGCCAGTACCTTCTTCAGTGTTTCCCCTCCACCTGGAGGCCTGCTTTCACGCACCAGTGCAGTGCATATGGACAATGTTGCCTCAAGGTGCTCAAAACAAGCCCTTCAAGTTTCACCAAGACAATGTCCTCCATCCTCGTCAACTGGATTGCAGAATATGCAAGAGTCACTCTTCTACAACACGTGGATGACTTTCTCTTTTGTGTGGTTGACATCGACACCTGCACACTCTATTCCTTGTCTCTCCTACTCTACCTGGAAGAACAGCAACGCAAGGTCTGGAAGAACAAAGTCCAGTGATGCCAGAAGCAAGTTACATCCCTGGGACACTGTATTGCCCACAAGACGAAACACATGTCAAAAGACTGGAAGACCACTGTGGAGAAGATGGCTCCCCCAACAACTCCAAGAATGCTGCAGGCCTTCCCTGGTCTAGTGTCATATTGCAGAACCTGGATCCCTGATGCCTCAGTCCTAATGCAGCCTCTGTGCGCTTGTATCAACGCAACCCCGCTCCTTCTATCAGACGCAGCCTTCAACCCATTCAGGAGATTGGAAGAACTCCACAGTCTCAGCGCCAATACCAGGCCTACCTGACTATGAAAAGTCTTTCCGTCTACCTGATGGAAGAAAGAAGGTCATGCTACTGGAGTCCTGGCACGGATTCACGGGGGAAAACAGAGACTTTTAGGCTGCCTCTCAGCCCGCTTGGATCCAGTTGCAAGAAGAGCACCCTCCTGCCTGATGGCAGTATCTGCAGCACACACCCTCCTGGACAAGGTTGCTGACATCACTTTTGGACAGCCACTGGAAACTCTCACTCCACATGACATCTTGGCAATCTTCAATCAAGCTCAACCAACAGTAATCTCTCCACCGCCAGGCATCTTTGTGGCGCCTCTATTGCCTTTGTCTCATAATGTCACCGTCTCCAGACCTACAGTCCTCAGCCCGGCCACTCTACTCCCACTCCCAAGGGGGGATACTTGGATGGCTCCACAAGAAATTTCAACACAGGAAGTGCAGTGACCAGCAATCAAGAAATCCTGTGGTCCAGAAGTCTGTCACCTAGCCTGTCAGCCCAGGAAGCAGAATTGATAGCGCTGACGAAGGCCTGCCAGATGGCAGAAGGCAAGACTGCAAACATCTACACGGACTACAGGTACTCGCATGGCATAGCACACGACTTTAGACCCATCTGGGCTACAAGGGACTTCATCACAGCAAACGGGACAACCGTGAAGCATCATGGAGCCTTCAGGGACCTACTGGGTATACTCCAACTTCCAAAATGGTGGCAATTTGAAAAATCAAAGTGCATGGAAAACTGAGAACAGAAGAGGCGTGAGGCAATAACATGGCGGACATGGCAGCCAAAGAAGCAGTCAAAGGAAGACAACATGGAGAAGTGGGAGAGGTCGTAGAGCCGGACGGCTACTACATGACGACTGAAGACAAGAGACCTGACAAAGAGACGTCCTGGAATCTGCTCAAGAAGTTACAAGACCAAGCTCCAAAAGGAGAAGAGCTGAATGGGAAAAAAGCAACACGTGAAGAAGGAAGGCTATCAATAATAGACTTCAAACTCTGCCTACCACAAAGTATGCACCCTATGGTGGTCCAATGGGTACATGGACCCACATCCACATATCAAAGACATAGATGAATGATCTGATTGGTGCTTACTGGTTCGCTTCAGGGATCTCCACCCAAACAGCCAAATTCACCAGCAGCTGTCTGACCTGCGGCAAATGCAAGCCTGGACGTATGGAAGAAAGTCCTCCTCACCTTATCTGGAAAGACCACTCTACCAGCTTCAAAGGATCCAGATAGACCACATCCAGATATCGCCAAGTGAAGGATTCAAATACGCCATTGTGGTCAAAAGAAGTATTTTCAAGATGAACAGAAGCCTTCCAAGTCAGCAAAGACTACTGCAACGAAGCTACTTTCGGAAAATAGTGTGCAGATACGGGGTTCCAGAAATGATAGAAAGTGATCAGGGACCCGCATTCACAGCAAATCTGACACACAAGACCCGATTAGCAGTAGGGTCAGATCTAGGCCTACACACTCCTTACCACCCCCAGAGCAGCAGGAAGGTAGAAAAACTGAACGAAACACTTAAGAATAGAATGCTGAAAAAATTGCCCAAGAGACACGCAAACCATGGCATGACACACTCCTAATTGCACTGTTTATCGTAAGGCACACTCCCAGAGACCCAGAAAAAGCTGTTTCGTGCCTGCATCTTCTGCTAACAGATAAGACATTTTCTTCTTTTAGTTTTTTGGTGCTTGCAGTTTAGTTCAGCCACTGTTGTTTGTTCATTTGCCTTTTCCAGTTTTTTCAGTGGTTGCTGTTTAGTTTTTGTTACACCAGAGAACTAATTTAGGTGGTAGAGGTTGTGTGATCTCAGGTGTTTTTGTAATTAGTAGAGTTGGTACTTTTCAGGGTTTTTTGGGGTTGCAGTAAGTGCCTTTCCTATCCTTTTCTATTTAGGAAGTTTGGGCCCCAACGTTTGCTCATACTATTTTCTGTCTGTGTCTGTATTTCCTCTTGTCTAACCGCCATTACATGTTTGGGGGCTTCCTATGTTCTTTGGGGATCTGCTCCGGGGCAGATAGTTTTCCTTTTTCTATCTTTAGGTGTTGTTAGCTTCTCAGGCTGTGACGAGGCGTCTAGGACCAACGTAGGAACGCTCCACAGCTGCCTTTAGTTGTGGTGGTTAGTCAGGGTACTGCAATCCCATAGATTCCAACCTCTCTGGTGTATTGCCTTTTTTGCCTGCTCTCCTCAGCTACCAAATCATAACACTTATGTAATTGAATTGGTAAAAAACTAATGTCCATTCTCGAGTTTTTCTCCTCACTGCCAGATTTGATGATCCTGTCCAAGAGCCCCAGATGACATCAACCTCTGTGTAACTAGAGGGAAAGCCTGTTTGGATCCACGTATCGCATTGCAAGGAAGCTCCCGTACCAGGAGAGACACCTAAGCCATGAAGGATGTCGTGGATGCTCTGACTGACCAGACAGATGACCAGATGACCTACCTGATGAGTTCAAGGCCAGAGACCAAGTTAAAGCAGGATTTGAGTCACTATAAACAAAAATGTTGATTGGATAAATTACATCTATTATAACCAGCAGAGATTTGTTAACTTCACCATAGATGCTGTAAAAGGTTTGGCAGCACAGTTAGGCCCCACTTCCATTATGGCATTCCAGAATAGAATGGCTTTGGATATGATTCTAGCTGAGAAAGGAGGTGTTTACAAAATGATCAAAGACACCTGTTGCACCCACATCCCAGACAACACTGGCCCAAATGGTAAAGTCACAATGGCAATACAGAAACTTAATGAGTTATCAGAGGAACTGAAACAGAACTCAGGTGTCACTGACCCATGGGATCGATACTTTGGGTGGATGAGTGGGTGGCAGAAAATGTTGGCACAGGTTGAGACAGCCATTATGGGGGTTCTCATTTTTGCATTAATTACTGGTTGCTGTGTAATTCCTTGTATCCGCAGGATAATGGAAAAAACTGTTCAGGAGACAACCAATTTGATGCCACTCACCATCTTGGACCTCGCACCAGTCCGGATGGAACTGCCTGGCTTGACCAGATCTCCGAACTACCTCCAGACTGAGAATACACATCCTTGATGAAACATCCTATCAAATAAAGAGACTATGATTGCAAACACATAAACCCCCGACAAGGACAGTCCTCCTGACCGCCCATTTGCGAAAAGTCTATATTCGGTGGGGGAGACATGCGCTAGGGGTGTCTCAACTCGCAGGCAGAACAAAAGAGTTGCAGCGTTTGGGCCAGGAGCAGGTTTTTTAGGGCAAGTGGTATCTAAGGGGGGACTGTCATGGAAAATATATGTATTCCATATATTCAAAGTATATTCACATATATGTATTCACAATTCACAGTTAGATAGATCTCACTTGCTAAAAAACCCTGTGCTCACATATTTCTAGGCCCGCTATAATCAGTCGTTTTAAAGAAATCTGGCCTTCATAAGGCCTTCATAAGGAACAAGAACATGAAGTCTTATTAGCTATCTGTTGTTTACCTTACAGTCATGCAAGACAACTAGGTCAAAAGAATATAAAACAATAATTCTGCAACTTCAGCTCTTTTTATCATGAATCTACCAAAGAAAACAGTATAAAGTGCTTATAATAAAAGTACAAATGTTTATTAAACAGAAAAAATTCAGAGAAAAATTACATGAAACATTTAACGCAACAAAAATTTTATAAGTAATGCTAATAATAGTACAAGCAGGTACTACCTTCAAATTTAAAATTGGGGAGATGACCACAAAAAGTCTGACCTTAATTGAATGTGGTGTAACACAGATACTGAATAGTAATAAGTGGCACATATGTGGTAAGAAAAAATGTTTGTTGCCCCTATGCAGATAACAAGGTAATAAAGAAAACACAGCAAGGTATAGGAGTATCAAAAATACCATAGGTGCTATTAGGCACCATAAAGTGTGGCAGAATCTATAATGCAAACACTATGTGTGTATAAATGTGCCATGAATGGTACATGAGCCTATACACGCTGCAAAGAAGTAAACGGGGCTATATTAAGCGTACCATGCAGTGTTCCACAACCGTGTCCAGAAAGTATGTTGATCAAAGTCCACAGGTAAAACTTACATTGGTGGCGGTCAGTATGGTGTGGTCTCCCCAAGGCGCCCCAACGCGCGTTTCGTCCCTTCGTCAGGAGGCGAACGCAGGCTGGGTGGGGTGTGTGTCTTAAATAGGCTGCAGCAGCCAGTAGACTGACAAGTTCCGCTATGTGCAGGTGTGTAATTGTGTGGAGCTTTGGTGCGCATGTGTCGCTGACGTCAGCTATCTGAATGGCGTCTTGGATTGCGGCCGTGGAATGCAAATGCGAATGGGCCGTACATTGAGTCGGCGCATGCGTACTGCTTCCTGTGCCCGCTTACCAAGACTGCCGACCGCCGCGGCAGCTTTCACATGCGTCAGCTCCACTAAATGAAAATTATATGGTGGTGACAAGTGCACATGGGTCCTACAGTAGTGATAAGTGATGGTGACTCCTGTGTGTATGCATAAATTCTAAATAAACACAGATATTTAACAAAAAGGAGTTATACATAATATCCACCAACATACTATAACATTAATAGTGATAGCGGAGTGGTATGAGCAGTGTGAATGAACATGAGTGCTCGAAGTGTTACATACGGTAAAAAATAATAAATGATAAATAAGACATAAAAAGTGATCAATACAGATGAAAATGAACATCTACAGATGCAGTAGAATGGGTACTAGTGGACCATCCATATATAAAGCACAGTGATATCTGTATTTTCTTTGTGATGTTCATACGCAGAGAACCCACCGATCAACATAATCGTGATGATAAAGTGCCAAAACGGAATATCAGAAAGAATGGTTACGAAGCCTAAAAAGAATACATATATTAGTAACAATAAAGTAAAAATAAGAATAAAACATGTGATTAGAACACATATGAAAAATAAAAAAGGAAAAAAGAAACGAGGAAAATGATAAACCCCCCCACTGAACCAACCCACTATCCGTTTTGGCACTTTATCATCACGATTATGTTGATCGGTGGGTTCTCTGCGTATGAACATCACAAAGAAAATACAGATATCACTGTGCTTTATATATGGATGGTCCACTAGTACCCATTCTACTGCATCTGTAGATGCTCATGAGATGCTCATGATTATGAGATCAAACATGTATATAGATGGCAATTTAGAACTGGACACAAGAGGTCATTTACTCGAAATATGTCCAATACATCATTGTCCTCCCAAGTTAGCAGTGCATCCACAAGTTCAGAAATGGACAACACCAATCAGAGAACGGTCAAAACCAGATTTGGTGGGAGTGGATACCCTAAGGATTTTTTTCAAGGTCGTAAAAAAGGAGAACAGTCCAAGGTATTGAATCTGTCATCACATATTTTGACGGATACACAACTTGATATTTTGGAAAAGGGTCTAACTTTCTCTCCTGGCACCTCTTTAGACACATTCACGGCCATAAAGGACACTCACCTGTTTGCACGGAAACTGCTATTGAAACGATACCATGAGAAATCCGGCAGGAATACAGATAACCTTGATACCAGGGAAGAGCAGGAGGCATTGGCTATCCTGGAATCTCTAGCTGAGGGAGAAGGCTCATCTCTGGTAAGCAATTACCCCACACACTTGTTCAATAAAACAAAAAATTTTCCTAATCTTAATTTATGTCCAGCCATTGATATATTTGTTAAATTGGTGTCTGCTGATATTGAAAAACTAGGCAGTACCAACAAATATGGGACTGACATAAAAACTAAGCAGGCTATAAAGGAAATGCAGGCATGGACTGATGTCTGCTTTAAACCAGCAGACAAAGGTGGAAACCTTGTCATCTGGCCCAAGATCCTGTATGAGAAGCAGGCCAACAAATTGCTGTCTGATAAAAATTGCTATCGCAAATTACCCTGCAACCCATTGGAACAATACAAGGGGGAATTGACTACCATTGTGATGAGAGCCTATGATAATGACATCATCCCTAAAAAAATGATGGAGACCCTGATTGCCACTAAACCTCGTCTTCCAACCTTTTACCTGGTCCCTAAAGTCCATAAAAATTTAGCTGACCCACCTGGACGCCCAATAGTTTCAGGGATAGGGGGGCTATGCGAAGTAGTGTGCAATATGATAGATTTCTATCTAAAACCGTTGGTCTCTACCTTACCCTCATTCATTAAGGATACCACAGCAGCTCTGGGACATATTGATGGCCTGACTCTACAGGATAATATGATCATGGTCACAGCTGACATTGAGAGTCTATATACATCTATTAGACACGCAGATGGAATTAAAGCAGCCATGTGGTTCCTACAGTCTAGTAATTCTAACAAACCGCTAACTGACTTTATTGGAGAGTTACTTGAGTTTGTGTTGAGGCATAATTGCTTCGTATTCAATAATCAGGTATATCTCCAACTACAGGGAACAGCGATGGGGGCCACATGTGCCCCTTCATATGCTAATCTATTTCTCGGGGCCTGGGAACGAAACATCTTTCAGAGCAACTTGGTACCACACATAGACAAGATACACCATTGGATTCGATACATCGATGATGTATGGTTTGTGTGGGAGGGATCTAGGGAGGAACTGAGTTCCCTCATGGATAGCCTTAATAACAACACATTGAACATCAAACTGACATACACAGCAGGCCGTCAGGTCAATTTTCTTGATGTGGATATCAAGGCCAATGAACATGGGATGCTAGTCACTGATGTGTATAGAAAACCCACGGCTACTAATACCATCTTACATGCCCAGTCATCCCATCTTAAAAGCACAATACGTAGTATCCCGGTGGGCCAACACCTGAGAATTAAGAGAATTTGCTCTACGGAGGAAAATTTTCAGAAACAATCCAGGGATCTCTACAGCAGGTTTAGAGATAGAGGGTACAGCCATAGGACCATACGCAAGGGTTATGAAAGAGCCAATGAGGTTCCAAGAGACAGACTTCTGTATCAGTCATCCTCACATAGGGAGCAGAAAGTGGGAGATGTTAGATTCATCACGCCATATAACAAACAGTGGGACGAGCTTGTTGGTATACTCCATACACATTGGAAGGTGTTACACACTGATCCAATCTTGAGGAACTTGATTCCATCGGCACCGAAAGTCACAGCAAAAAGATCCAAAAATCTGAAGGACCTTCTAGTGCATAGCCACTACAATTCGGAATCACAACAGAATAGGGAAAGACATTCCGCTCCTCTACAGGGATTTTATCCATGCGGTCTTTGCAAAGCCTGCAGAAATTTGACTAAATGCAGAGAATTCCCTAACTCGGATGGCACACGCACTTTCAAAATCTGGCACAGACTAACGTGCTCCTCAACAGGAGTTGTTTACCTCGCCCATTGCCCTTGTATGAAAATCTACGTAGGCATGACCACTCGGGAATTTAAAATCCGGGTTAGGGAACATATACGGGACATAGACAAGTCTAAAATTCTGACCTTGGAGGAACCACTAAAGACCCTTCCTAGACACTTTAGGGATTTTCATAATTCCGATTCCAGTCTTTTGAAACTAAGGGCTATAGATCAAGTTTCCATGGGCCAGAGAGGAGGCGATTTGTTCAAAAGGTTGGCACAAATAGAGAGTAAGTGGATCTATCGTCTTCAAACAGTAACTCCTAAAGGCCTTAATGAAAACTTTGGGTTCAGTTCCTTTTTATAGACATTGGCATTTTTTAATAGTGGGTTGGTTCAGTGGGGGGTTTATCATTTTCCTCTTTTCTTTTTTCCTTTTTTATTTTTCATATGTGTTCTAATCACATGTTTTATTCTTATTTTTACTTTATTGTTACTAATATATGTATTCTTTTTAGGCTTCGTAACCATTCTTTCTGATATTCCGTTTTGGCACTTTATCATCACGATTATGTTGATCGGTGGGTTCTCTGCGTATGAACATCACAAAGAAAATACAGATATCACTGTGCTTTATATATGGATGGTCCACTAGTACCCATTCTACTGCATCTGTAGATGTTCATTTTCATCTGTATTGATCACTTTTTATGTCTTATTTATCATTTATTATTTTTTACCGTATGTAACACTTCGAGCACTCATGTTCATTCACACTGCTCATACCACTCCGCTATCACTATTAATGTTATAGTATGTTGGTGGATATTATGTATAACTCCTTTTTGTTAAATATCTGTGTTTATTTAGAATTTATGCATACACACAGGAGTCACCATCACTTATCACTACTGTAGGACCCATGTGCACTTGTCACCACCATATAATTTTCATTTAGTGGAGCTGACGCATGTGAAAGCTGCCGCGGCGGTCGGTAGTCTTGGTAAGCGGGCACAGGAAGCAGTACGCATGCGCCGACTCAATGTACGGCCCATTCGCATTTGCATTCCACGGCCGCAATCCAAGACGCCATTCAGATAGCTGACGTCAGCGACACATGCGCACCAAAGCTCCACACAATTACACACCTGCACATAGCGGAACTTGTCAGTCTGCTGGCTGCTGCAGCCTATTTAAGACACACACCCCACCCAGCCTGCGTTCGCCTCCTGACGAAGGGACGAAACGCGCGTTGGGGCGCCTTGGGGAGACCACACCATACTGACCGCCACCAATGTAAGTTTTACCTGTGGACTTTGATCAACATACTGTCTGGACACGGTTGTGGAACACTGCATGGTACGCCTAATATAGCCCCGTTTACTTCTTTGCAGCGTGTATAGGCTCATGTACCATTCATGGCACATTTATACACACATAGTGTTTGCATTATAGATTCTGCCACACTTTATGGTGCCTAAAGCACCTATGGTATTTTTGATACTCCTATACCTTGCTGTGTTTTCTTTATTACCTTGTTATCTGCATAGGGGCAACAAACATTTTTTCTTACCACATATGTGCCACTTATTACTATTCAGTATCTGTGTTACACCACATTCAATTAAGGTCAGACTTTTTGTGGTCATCTCCCCAATTTTAAATTTGAAGGGAGTACCTGCTTGTACTATTATTAGCATTACTTATAAAATTTTTGTTGCGTTAAATGTTTCATGTAATTTTTCTCTGAATTTTTTCTGTTTAATAAACATTTGTACTTTTATTATAAGCACTTTATACTGTTTTCTTTGGTAGATTTATTTATTTCCAGTTGTGTGCCTAATAGGGCGTTTTCAGTTTAGTACATCTTTTTATCATGATTATCATAATTATCATATTTACACTAGAACAGCCAATAATCTAGCAGCTTTTAATTGTATGTTAATTGACTAACCAGCCCCTTTTTGTAAACGTATAAAACCTTGAATGAATAATAAATGTATGTCTTTGACGAACTGTTATACTGACACTTGCGTTGTGGACAGTCCTCATTTCGTTCTGAGCGCTCAAAAAGACATTAAATAGAGATTTGGACATGGCAAGCAGCAAACACTGAAGGATAAGGATATTTTTATCCTAATTAAATTTCCATATCAGTTGACTAACCAGCCACTTTTTGTAAACGTATAAAACCTTGAATGAATAATTAATGAGGGGTCTTGACGAACTGTTATACTGACACTTCCGTTGTGGACAGTCCTCATTTCGTTCTGAGCGCTCAAAAAGACATTTAACAGAGAATTGGGAACGGCACCAGCAAACACTGAAGGATAAATTTATCCTAATTAAATTTCTATAACAGTTGGCGCCTGCAATGCGGGGCATTGGACGAAACGCACGACGACCCGGCCGACCGGAAGACGGGGGTGTTGGCCCTGGCCTTGGCACACGGGAAGGAGACTGCAGCTCCATCAGTAAGGTAAGAAAACTCTGTCATCTTACCTGAATGTTCCCTGTGCCTAGTCCTAGCCTACACTTCTAGCCGGTCGGACGTGGTCATCACCGCATTCCCAGGTAGTGTAAAAAGTCCATACCCTTATCCAAAAGCCCTGGGATATAAGCCGAGTTGTTTGCTGCTGTGCTGTGTATGTGTTTCATGTTTTATGTGAACCGGGAGAAAAGTTGGAACGGTGACTGTGTTTTTGCTTGCTGATTTCTGGAAGCTGTATAGCAGGAAAAGCCAAATTGCTGGATAAGTTCTCACAAAATCTTTCACACATCGGAGGGAGACAATCCCAGTATTCCAGGTGTGAAGGGTGGGGGCTTTGTTTGGATAAATTCTCACAAATTCTTTCACACATCGGAGGGAGACACTCCCAGTATTCCAGGTGTGAAGGGTGGGAATTTTGTACAGGCTATTACAGATTACTGTGACCGGCGCACTTTAAGAAGTGATAGACCTGGAGCATCGGCGTGCTCAGTGCAATTGGTGAGTTATCAGTTACCAGAGCAGCTTGTATGTGTCACAGATCATCAAAAGAGGGATTCGTATTCTCCCGGGTGTCTGTCTTATTGTATGTGTCATGGTCTGTATCAGGTACTGTCGCTTTAAATCTCATTCAGAGCAGCGTGCCCTCTGTCAGTATCTCATTCACTGCTGGCTGCAGCAGCGAGAAAACCCTTTGACCCCCCTCCTCTGCTAATCACGTTGTCACATCTATTTCCTGGTTTTGATCTTTTTAAGCTAGTTTTTTTTTGGCTACAGGTTTTAACGTGAAAATTCTCAGGTATTCAGACTGAATGTATTCATTTTTTGCTATTCTGAGGGATAATTTTTTTTTTTTTTTGATACGTGATTTCAGTGTCTGGAGAGACAGCAAGCAGAGATATAAGGGAGGGGGGAAGTGCTGGCAGCAGCGAGATGACATTCCAGAGGGCGGTAGGAAAAAGCCTACGCTACCAGACAAAAGTTTTAAAGTACTTTTCTTTTTGTTTTTATCATTTTACAATCAGTTTTTCCACCTCTTTTCTGTTTTTAATTAGCTGTTTTAGTAACAAGGGTTGTTTTTCAGAGTTTTATGATTAATACGTTTTTTTTTTCCCTCCCCTTTTTGGTCAATCTTTTTTCCTAAGAGTTTAACTAAACTGTGTAGGGTTTTCTTTCTGTTTTTTTCTTTTTAAATCTAACTTTTGTTTTTACAGTTTTTCTTTTAAGTATATTTTTAAATGATTTTGGAGAGATTTTTCTAATCAACTTATTTTAGAGTTTTATTCTCCAACCAGCAAGATCTACTAGCTTGCTTTAGACCAAGGTCGCTCCACAGATAAGGAAACTGCAGGCTGAGGGAGAACACACACACAAACTGCGCAGTGGCACCACTCCACCCCTCCCATCAGGCATTCAGCGAAGACACGCAGAGCCAAAGTGCAGCAGTTTTCAGATTTTTAATCACCTTTGTTGAATAGGTTTTTGGAATAGACACAGTACGTGAGAATCAAAGTGCTAGGCATGTGAATAGAAGGTCAGAGTACGTGAGAAGCAAATGGACAGGCAGATTTTACGCTGCATAATGAAATGTTTTTTTTTCTTGTTTTTGTCGTTTGAAAGGCAGAGGAAAGTTTGTTAATAGATTACCGTCTGCTATAAAAGAGCAGTGGTGCATCGTGTAGAAGGTACAGCAAGTTAATTTGAACGGACCAGGAAGTGATTTTTATGTGAATAAGGTTGAAAAGGTGTTAAATCGTTCTGTGAGAAAATGATCACTGACATGTCACAAGAGCAGAATTCAGAGCCAAATTTCCAGCCAGGTTGGGGGGTTAATCACTTGTTAAAGGGGGTGGGGGAATGGGAAAAAAGTGGGGGGAAAAAAAAATAAAAAAAAAATAAATAAGAAAAAATAAAGAAATTTTAGAAGAAAGAAAAATTTTGGGATTTTAAAAGTTTTTTTTTCGGGAAAAGCAGGAAATTGGGGGGGTGTAGGGTCTGGTGGGGGAAATGTGGAATGGTGAGGGGGACAAGCAAGTTATAAAAAGAAGGAGGTTTAATAAATTTGGTGGAAAGGGGAAAAGGGGGTGTGGGGGAAAATAAAATTTACGGTTTTAAAAGGGAGGGGGTTAGGATAAGCCAAATGGGGAGAAGGCGAGAGGTGGGGGGGAAAGGGCGGGGTTGGGGGAAAAAAAGAAAGCCCCAAAAGGGGGGGGTGGCGAACCTTAGGGGGTGGCGGGAGGAAAGAGAAGGGAAGATGGGAGATACGGGAAAGGATGGGAAGAATCTTTTGGAGCCGAGGGGTTCGGAAAGTTTAAGGGGGCCCGGAAGAAGCAGGATGGGGGAACAGGCCCAAAGAAACGAAAAAAAAAAAAGAGAAGGGGAAAGGGGACAAAAACTAAAAACAAAAAAGGGTGGGGGGGGCCTTTTGGTTGCATTTTCAAAAAAACTTCTTTCTTTTCCCGGGGACTTCCCCCTCTCCCGGGGCTCCCAACCTTTCTCTTTTCCTGTCATTTGTAAGCAAAAAGGGAATGTGGGCCCCCCAAAAAATAATTTTTTTTTTCGCAGGACCCCCCCCAACACAAAAACCCTTGCGGGCCCATTATTCGGGGTGAAGGGGTGCATTCTACAAAATATACACAAGAAACTCAGGCCCCCGGGCTAAGGCTCCAGGGATATACATGGCAACATGAGGGCCCCTGCAGAAAGGGCTCAGAAGGGACCCCCTTTGATCGCAACTTAAAAAGGGGGTTTGAATCCTCCCCAACATTTGGCCCAATTTCCCGGGGATCCATACGTATTAAAAAGATGAAGAATTTTGCAACGCCCAAACCATGTGCCCAATACGGGGAAGAAACCCAAAAAACAAAAAAAGGAGAGCGGGTCGGTAGAGGCAACATCTTGGGCCTTTCCCCAGAGGGGTTTAGTATGCGGGCCCCGGGGCAAAGGGGAACCCCAGGGCCTTTGGCCAATTTGCAGCAGATCCAGCCCAAAAGTATGCAGCGCCTGGAATTGATCCCTTTGGGCCGAAATGGAAATAAAAAGCAAGGTGATGCTTTTTTTTGGGCAATTTGGGGGAAAACTTCAAAATTCCCAGCCCGAGTTTTTTTGCATATGCTGGGAGAGGGCCAGCTATGGGGTAGGTGCAAAACCAAGGGGCAGGGGGGACAATTTTATACATTAAAAAAAAATTGAGGGTTTTCCCCAAAAACAAGGACAAAAAAGGGCCCGTGGAAGTTTTCCAATGTTTTTAAAAATATTTTCAAAATGTTTCAGATGGGGCTCCTTTCCCCCTTGGGTCGCACCAAGGGGGTGTGGGGGAGGGGTTTTTGGGATTGACTGAAAAAAGACCCTTTTAGGAACCACGGGGAGGTTGCCAGGCCCGAAGGGGGAAACGGTCATGATTGGGTTTTTTGGGGGAAATTGCAAAGGTTGAGTCCCGCCCCGGGGGAAGGGTTTTTCGGGGTTTTTACAAATATGGCAAGTTGGGATTTCCGGAACCGTGCAAAAAACACCGCTTCGCAAAAAAAAAAAAAAAAGAAAAAACAGAAAGCAGGGGAAAAACCCATCCATGGACAGGAGCACACCAAGTCCCCAGGGAAAACCCCCCCCCAGTGGACCAATATCTGGAGGGAAGGCTAGTCGTCTTTTCTTTTGGAAAATTTCCCCAACCTCACCTTCTATCAGAATTTCTGCTTCCTGCATGGGAAAATTTATGGTAAGTCAGATTTTCCAGATTATGAAGCCCTGAGCGTGTGGAAATCAGCCAGAACAATCCATCATGTCCCCCGTTTGTTGTGTCAAAGAAACCCGCACCTCAACCTATTGGGGGGGACTACTTTCAGAAAGCTGAAAGCGACCGGTGTTCCAGGAGGATTTGGGCATTTACACTTTCTTCACCCCTGACCCCAAAAAGGGAAAAAGGAACAACCAAAAAACTGCCCGACCCATCACAGGGGTTTTTGAACATAGTAACAGAAAAGCACTCTCACCAAGAGTCAGTGTCTCTGACCAACTGAAGGTCTTAAATGAAATCCCTAAGAAGGCGGCCCGAGAACTTTGACATTGGCCAGGATATTAAAATCAAGAAGGACCCTACTCGCTTCATGGAATGGCAACACCTCATCCGGTTCCAACTCCAGAGGTTCATCTTTTGCAAGCACCAGGAGGTGCCCCCTGCAATCAACCAATTCACCCAGGCCCTAGACCGGCAAAAGGCCACTCAGCTCTTCAAACTTGTGCACAAATACTGACCTGAGACCGAGCTGGAGAAAAAGAAACTACTGATGGCCCGTGCTGAGAAAAAAGCAGCCGGTGAAGGAGACGTCCCAACAAGAAGACCCCCTGTGACCAGAGCAGGTGTTAACACAGTGACTGCCTTGGTGGAGAACAAGAAAGCCAGCTGGTCGTCATCTCTCATGATGTGGATCCTAGTAGGCGGCTTGTTTTCCCGCCAGCTCTGTGCCGGGAGATGGGAGTCCCCTGCCGCATAGTGAAGGACAAGGCCAAACTGGGCTGCCTCGCCCATCGGAATCAATCCCAGCTTTCCACAGTAAAGAAAAAGACTGTAAACCCCACTGAGTTCAGAATGGTGCAAGGCCTGGAGGCCGTGAAAGAGGCTACGGTATTTGAAACCCCAACAGTGCTGAACCAGCACACTCTGCTCTCAAAAGTCCCAGTCACCGCAACGGTATTCACGGTGATCAACCTGGCCAGTACTTTCTTCAGTGTTTTCCCCTCCACCTGGAGGCCTCCCTTCACGCACCAGTGCAGTGCATATGGACAGTGTTGCCTCAAGGTGCTCAAAACAAGCCCTTCAAGTTTCACCAAGACAATGTCCTCCATCCTCGTCAACTGGATTGCAGAATATGCAAGAGTCACTCTTCTACAACATGTGGATGACCTTCTCTTTTGTGTGGTTGACATCGACACCTGCACAGTCCATTTCTTGTCTCTCCTACTCTACCTGGAAGAACAGCAACGCAAGGTCTGGAAGAACAAAGTCCAATGATGTCAGAAGCAAGTTACATCCCTAGGACACTGTATTGCCCACCAGACGAAACACATGTCAAAAGACTGGAAGACCACTGTGGAGAAGATGGCTCCCCCAACAACTCCAAAATGCTGCAGGCCTTCCATGGTCTAGTGTCGTATTGCAGAACCTGGATCCCTGATGCCTCAGTCCTAATGCAGCCTCTGTGCGCTTGCATCAACGCAACCCCGCTCCTTCTATCGGACGCAGCCTTCAACCCATTCAGGAGATTGAAGAACTCCACAGTCTCAGCGCCAACACCAGGCCTACCTGACTACGAGAAGTCTTTCCGTCTACCTGATGGAAGAAAGAAGGTCATGCTACTGGAGTCCTGATATGGATTCACGGGGGAAAACAGAGACTTTTAGGCTGCCTCTCAGCCCGCTTGGATCCAGTTGCAAGAGGAGCACCCTCCTGCCTGATGGCAGTATCTGCAGCACACACCTTTCTGGACAAGGTTGCTGACATCACTCTTGGACAGCCACTGGAAACTCTCACTCCACATGACATCTTGGCAATCTTCAATCAAGCTCAACCAACAATAATCTCCCCACCGCCAGGCATCTTTGTGGCGTGTCTATCGCCTTTGTCTCATAATGTCACCGTCTCCAGACCTACAGTCCTTATCCCGGCTACTCTACTCCCACTCCCAAGGGGGGATACAATATGGACTTTCCAGAACAAAATTTACAGAATTTATCCTCTACTTGGATGGCTCCAGATTTGCAGATGATGAAGAAGTTTCAACACAGGTAGTGCAGTGACCAGCAATCAAGAAATCCTGTGGTCCAGAAGTCTGTCACCTAGCCTGTCAGCCCAGGAAGCAGAACTGATAGCGCTGACGAAGGCCTGCCAGATGGCAGAAGGCAAGACTGCAAACATCTACACCGACTACAGGTGCTCGCATGGCATAGCACACGACTTTGGGCCCATCTGGGCTACAAGGGACTTCATCACAGCAAACGGGACAACCGTGAAGCATCATGGAGCCTTCAGGGACCTGCCGGGTGTACTCCAACTTCCACAATGGTGGCAATTTGAAAAATCAAAGTGCATGAAAAACTGAGAACAGAAGAGGCGTGAGGCAACAACATGGCGGACATGGCAGCCAAAGAAGCGGCCAAAGGAAGGCAGCATGGAAAAGTGGGAGAGGTCGTAGAGCCGGACGGCTACTACATGACGACTGAAGACAAGAAACCTGACAAAAAGACGTCCTGGGATCTGCTCAAGAAGTTGCAAGACCAAGCTCCAAAAGGAGAAGAAGAGCTGAATGCGAAAAAAGCAACACGTGAAGAAGGAAGGCTATCAATAATAGACTTCAAACTCTGCCTACCACAAAGTATGCACCCTATGGTGGTCCAATGGGCACATGGACCCACACCCACATATCAAAGACACAGATGAATGATCTGATTGGTGCTTGCTGGTTCGCTTCAGGGATTTCCACCCTAACAGCCAAATTCACCAGCAGCTGTCTGACCTGCGGCAAATGCAAGCCTGGACGTATGGAAGAAAGTCCCCCTCACCTCATCTGGAAAGACCACTCTACCAGCTTCAAAGGATCCCGATAGACCACATCCAGATATCGCCAAGTGAAGGATTCAAATACGCCATTGTGGTCAAAGAAGTATTTTCAAAATGAACAGAAGCCTTCCAAGTCAGCAAAGACTACTGCAAAGCAGCTACTTTCGGAAAATAGTGTGCAGATACGGGGTTCCAGAAATGATAGAAAGTGATCAGGGACCCGCATTCACAGAAAATCTGACACACGAGACCCGATTAGCAGTAGGGTCAGACCTAGGCCTACACACTCCTTGCCACCCCCAGAGCAGCGGGAAGGTAGAAAGACTGAATGGAACACTTAAGAATAGGATGCTGAAAATTGCCCAAGAGACACGCAAACCATGACATGACACACTCCCAATTGCACTGTTTAGCGTAAGGCACACTCCCAGAGACCCAGAAAAGCTGTCACCATACGAAATTTTGTTTGGGTCTAGTCCCAAGTTAGGTGCATTCTTCCCTCAGCGGCAGAATATGCAAAATGATATCTTGTTTGCTTATGTAATTGAATTGGTCAAAAACTAATGTCCATTCTCGAGTTTTTCTCTTCACTGCCAGATTTGATGGTCCTGTCCAAGAGCACCAGATGACACCAACCTCTGTGTAACTAGAGGGAAAGCCTGCTTGGATCCACGTATCGCATTGCAAGGAAGCTCCCGTACCAGGAGAGACACCTAAGTCATGAAGGATGTCGTGGATGCTCTGACTGATCAGACAGATGACCTACCTGATGAAGAATACACACGTTTTTTTTCTGAACATTCAGTTAAATAAAGAGACTAAGATTGCAAACACATAAACCCCCGACAGGGACAGTCCTCCTGACCGCCCACTTGCGAAAAGTCTGTATTCGGTGGGGAGACATGCGCTAGGCATATTCTCACAAAAGAGTTGCAGCGCTTTGGGACAGGAGCAGGTTTTTAGGGCAAGTGGTATCTAAGGGGGGACTGTCATGGAAATATATATGTATTCCATATATTCAAAGTATATTCATATATATGCATTCACAGTTAGATAGATCTCACTTGCTAAAAATCCTGTGCTCACACATATCTATGCAAAAGCTGATGCCAGCTATAATCAGTCGTTTTAAACGACTCTGGTCTTCATAAGGAACAAGTACATAGAGTCTTAGTTAGATATCTATTGTTTACTTTACTAGTCATGCAAGAATGCTGGGGCAAAGAGCAGTAAACAATAAATCTGCAACTTCAGCCCTTTTATCATAATTATCATACTTGCACTAGAACAGCCAATAATCTAGCAGCTTTTAATTGTATGTTAATTGACTAACCAGCCCCTTTTTGTAAACCTTGAATGAATAATAAATGAGGGGTCTTGACGAACTGTTATACTGACACTTCCGTTGTGGACAGTCCTCATTTCGTTCTGAGCGCTCAAAAAGACATTTAACAGAGAATTGGGAACGGCACCAGCAAACACTGAAGGATAAATTTATCCTAATTAAATTTCTATAACAATAACAAGCCAGATGCTCTCCCCACCTTGATCCCCACCTATATATTCAGCAAACAGGATTGATTGTAATAGTTTTTCCAAGCAGTTGTGAGAGTATATCAAAAAGACCCCCTATTCTGGAAGGTAGTATTTTGGGATTACAGTTAATAATCCACATGCTGAATGCTTTTACCTATTTATTTAGCAAAAAAGGACCCATATTACAATAATGTTTACAATTCTGACATTGTATTGTATATTCAAACCTATCCATTCAAAATAGCAGCAGTGTGCACGGCAAGGTCAAATTTGTACAATACAAGAAAAAAGGAGTGATTTGCCAGCTCACTGCTTGAAGAAAAATGAAGTCCTATGTGCCTGGAACCATGACCTGACCTAACGTGAGGAAATGAAACGTAAAAAAGGTAATGTTCCAGCTCCTGGTTAAAAATTCCAATTCAATTGAAAATTTTAGAAACCCTTACAATATACTGCATGAGGGAGAAAAAGAAAAAGCTACCTGTTTCAAACACTATCTGGAGTTTTTTGTTAAAGCTTGATAGGAACATTTTCCTGACAGCCTCAAACATTCATGCTCACCTATGGGAGCAGGAATCAGGGACGTAATGGAATAAAATAATTAATTCAAAATGGTATATTTATTGTAACAATATAAGATTAAATAAAAGCATTATGATGTTTAAAAACAAAGGAGTAATCAAAACTATATAAATTCTAATTTTATCGATATTATTTTAAAACAATTAATATAGTCCAAAAAACAGTCACCTGAAAAGTGTTGATAAGTGTTGAAAAGTGTTGATAAGGAGGAAACCACATGGGAAGTATATCTGTGTAAATATGTATATTATATACTGTACAATGATGATAAAGTATGGTTGTACTGCAGATATATAGTATATGAATAAAGCTATATATCCATTCAGATACTGCTAACATTTCCAAGATTTCTCCAGCGATGCTCTAGGAGTGCTGAACGCCTATGGAGGAAAACTCACACACCAGAAAACTTTGTCCACTATAAATTTATGTTAAGATCCTATAACTCTGCCCTTCACTTCGCCAAACAGATCTACTTCACCACCCTGATCTCCTTACTATATAACAACCCAAAAAAACTTTGACACCTTTCACTCCCTTCTCAGTCCAAAAACACAGGCCCCTATCACAGACATTTGTGTTAATGATCTGGCCTCACACTTTACAGAGAAAATAGAGAATATCCGTCAGCCATCAAGTGCTGTGACTCCCATCCCTCCCTGCATCTCCTCTGGCTGACTCCCAACATTTGATCCCATCACAGAAGAATAAGTCTCCAGGCTCATCTCTTCTTCTATTCATACGACATGCACTACTGACCCCATTCCCTCACATCTCCTCCAGTCTCTCTCTCCAGTGGTCACTACTCACCTAACTAAAATCTTCAATCACTCCCTCTCCTCTGGCATTTTCCCTCCTTCTTCAAATACTATCATTACTCCATTATTAAAAAAAAACCCTCTCTCGATCCATCCTGCACAAATAAGTACAGACCAGTCTCCAATCTCCCCTTCATCTCTAAACACTTGGAGTGCCTGGTCTACTCCCACCTTACCAGTTACCTCTCCACTCACTCTCTCCTAGATCCATCACAGTTCGGCTTCCTCCCCTTCCATTCTACAGAAACTGCACTCAAAGTGACCAACGGCCTTCTGACAACGGCCTTCTGACAGCAAAACGTAATGTTCACCACTTTCTACTCATTTTTCTCGACCTCTCTGCAGCTTTCGATACTATTGACCACCATTTCCTACTCTCTATGCTCCAATCAATAGACATAAATGACACTGCTCTCACCTGGTTCTCTTCCTATGTTTCTGACCGCTCCTTCAGTGGTTCCACTTCTCCTCTTTCTCTCACTTTTGGGGTTCCTCAAGGTTCAGTCTTTGGCCCTCTTCTCTCTCTACATGGCACAAATTGGACAGACCATCAGAAAATTTGGCTTTCAGTATCATCTTTATGCTGATGACACACAGCTATACACGTCATCCCCTGACCTTACCCCTGCTGTACTACAGAACACCAGTGACTGTCTGTCCGCAGTTTCCAACATCATGTCTGCTCTCTATCTGAAACTCAACCTTTCCAAAACTGAACTACTTCTGCTCCCACATCTACTGACCTCACTAAAGCTGACACCTCCCTCTCAGTGTGTGGCAGCACAATAACGCCCCTGCAGCAGGTGAACTGTCTGGGTGCTATATTTGATACCAATCTTTCCTTCACTTCCCATACACAATCTCTTGCCCACTCTTGCTGCTTACACCTAAAGAACATCCGCCCCTTTCTCACCATGGAAACAACAAAACACTCACTGTTGCCCTGATCCACACCCTCCTGGACTACTGTAATGCTCTATTAATTGGCCTACCCCTCACTCCACTTTCCCATCTCCAGTCCATCCTTATTGCAGCAACCAGGCTCGTTTTCCTGGCTGATCGGTACTCGGATGCCTCCGCTCTGTGCGAGTTATTGCACTGGCTGCCCATACATTATAGGATCCAATTTAAACTTCTTATTCTCATCCTCAAAGCTCTCCACAGTGTGGCACCCCCTGACATTTCCTCCCTCATTTCTGTTTCTCGACCTAACTGCTTGTTACGCTCCGCAAGCGACTTTGACTAACATCCGCACTTTTACATACCTCCCACTCCCAACTCCAAGACTACTCACGAGTTGCACCAATCATCTGGAATGCTCTACCCCAAGAAATCAGGACTAACCACAACTTATACAGTTTTAGGCACTCCCTAAAAACATATCTGTTTAAAGTGGCCTATCACGTTCCATAAAACTCCACTGCACCCAAAAGCTCCACACATACTTGCTGGTGACAAACTCATGCAGCCTTTATCTATCCCCATTCCATCAAGATGGATGGACCATCATTGTAAATAAGCACCTGTACTTTGTGTCCCCCCACATCATTGTAGATTGTAAGCCCTTACGGGCAGGGTCATCAATATATTTGCTTTAAATATTATATTATCTTTAATGTTGTTACTTATGACATGTAATGTATATGAACTGTTGAATTGTAAAGCGCTGCGGATATATATATATACACTGTGTGCAGAATTATTAGGCAAGTTGTATTTGAGAGGATTCTTTTTATTATTGAACAACAACTATGTTCTCAATCACCCCAAAAGACTCATAAATATCAAAGCTGAATATTTTTGGAAGTTGGAGTGGGTTTTTTGTAGATTTTAGATCTTAGGAGGATATCTGTTTGTGCAGGTAACTATTACTGTGCAGAATTATTAGGCAACTTAATAAAAACCAAATATATACCCATCTCACTTGTTTATTTTCACCAGGTAAACCAATATAACAATACAAAATTTAGAAATAAACATTTCTGACATTCAAAAACAAAAAAAAACATCAGTGACCAATATAGCCACCTTTCTTTACGATGACACTCAAAAGTCTTCCATCCATAGATTCTGTCAGTTGCTTGATCTTTTTACGATCAACATTGTGTGCAGCAGCCACCACAGCCTCCCAGACACTGTTCCGAGAGGTGTACTGTTTTCCCTTCCTGTAGATCTCATATTTTAAGAGGGACCACAGGTTCTCTATGGGGTTCAGATCAGGTAAACAAGGGGGTCATGTCATTCTTTTTTCTTCTTTCAGACCATTACTGGCCAGGCACGCTGTGGATTATTTGGATGCATGTGATGGAGCATTGTCCTGCATGAAAATCATGTTTTTCTTGAACGATACTGACTTCTTCCTGTGCCACTGCTTGAAGAAGGAGTCTTCCAGAAACTGGCAGTAGGTCTGGGAGTTGAGCTTCACCCCATCCTCAACCTGAAAAGGTCCCACAAGTTCATCTTTGATGATACCAGCCCATACAAGTACCCCACCTCCACCTTGCTGGCATCTGAGTCGGAGTGGAGCTCTCTGCCCTTTACTGATTCAGCCTCGAGCCCATCTATCTGGCCCATCAAGAGTCATTCTCATTTCATCAGTCCATAAAACCTTAGAAAAATCAGTCTTAAGATATTTCTTGGCCCAGTCTGTTAGGGGTTGAGTTCCCACTTCTGCACAAGAGGAATCTCGAACAATCCCTGCTGCGGTCTCCGATCCGTCTCCGGCCGCAGTGGACTCTGCTCAGCAGAGACGTCGGTCCCAGCGTCTCGCCCAGTCTAACACTGTGCAGAGGATTACTGCTGCCTCTCCAGGTTCTGCTATTGTAGCCAGTACTGGTCAGCGGCGAGCAGACGTCTTTGGGACTAAGTCCTGCGTTTCTCCATCTGAGCATGCCCAGGGCAAGATCTCCCATTGGAGATCAGGGGTCACATGCTCGGTTACAGCAGCGACTCCCATTGGTCCGCCAGGAAGGTTCTGAAACTGCTTGTGTTTTGGAACAACTTCTCATCGGTCCTTTTCTGGAAGGTCATGTAGCTGCTACTATAAAAGGTGCGCATGACCGCTCAGCCGTGCGCTAGTATCAATTGTGTTATGTGCTTTGCGCCAGTGTGATCATGCACGCATATGGTTAGGGCTCGGCTGAAATAATCCCCTAGAATACCGGCACCTCTGGTGAGATTTGTATGCACATGTTCAGGGCTTGGCTGAAATAGCCTCTAGAATACCGACTACTCAGGTGAGGAGTTGCTTGTTTGCGTTGCTAACTGCATGACCACTGACTGCTATCCGCACAGCAGTTATCTGTGTACCCCTGTGGTGTTAACAGGACACAGTCTCTATCTCTGCGTCTCTACCTCAGCGACTCTGTGGTGTAACAGAGTTCGCTTATACCGCCATATAGTGCCACAGCATCTATGTTTGCGACTCTGTGAAGTAACAGAGTTCGCTTATACCGCCATCTTACTAGCAGAAGGCTCTGCCTGCACGGTGGACCCCGGGCTGCGAAAGCACCTATTATTTAAATTTATTTGGTGCGTTCCGCCAGCCCTAACACAGTCTTGACATTTTATCTTATGTTTCTTGTTCAAAGGTGGTCGTTTTTCAGCCTTCCTTACCTTGGCCATGTCAAAATATGGCACACCTTGTGCTTTTTGATACTCCAGTAACGTTGCAGCTCTGAAATATGGCAAAACTGGTGGTAAATGGCATCTTGGCAGCTTCACACTTGATTTTGATCAATTCATGGGCAGTTATTTTGCGCCTTTTTTTATCAACACGCTTCTTGCGACCCTGTTGACTATTTGCCATGAAACGCTTGATTGTTCGGTGATCACGCTTCAAAAGTTTTGCAATTTCAAGACTGCTGCATCCCTCTGCAGGACATCTCACAATTTTTGACTTTTCAGAGTCCGTCAAATCTCATTTCTGACCCATTTTGCCAAAGGAAAGGAAGTAGCCTAATAATTAAGCACACCTTACATAGGTTGTTGATGTCATTAGACCACACCCCTCCTCATTACAGAGATGCAAATCACCTGATTTACATAATTGGCAGTTGGCTTTCAAGCCTATACAGTCTGGAGTAGGACAACATGTAGAAAAAAAGGATGATGTGATCAAAATACTCATTTGCCTAATAATTCTGCACACAGTGTATACATCTCTGGCTAAAATTAAGAGACCACTGCAAAATTTCAAGTTTGTCTGATGTTTCTCCTTATACGTATATTTTTGAGTAAAATGTAAATTGCTCTTTTACTCTATAAACTACTGTCAACATGTCTCTGAATTTGGTCAAAATAACAAAAAAATGCAGTGCTTGCAGACCTCAAATAATGCTAAGAAAAAAAGTTCATAATCATTTAGAAACAACAATACTAATGTTTTAACTCAGGAAGAGTTCAGAAATCAATATTTTGTGGAATAACCATGATTTTTACTCACAGCTTTCATGCGTCTTGGCATGCTTTCAAGCAGTCTTTCACACTGCTTTTGGGTGACCTTATGCCACTCCTGGTACAAAAAATTAAGCAGTTCTTCTTTGTTTGATGGCTTGTGACTATGCATCTTCCTCTTGATTACATTCCAGAGGTTTTCAATGGGGTTCAGGTCTGAAGACTGGGCTGGCCATGACAGGGATTTGAAGTGGTGGTCCTTCATCCACACATTGATTGACATAACTGTGTAGCATGGCACATTGTCCTGCTGGAAAAAACAATCCTTAGAGTTGGGGAACATTGCCTGAGCAGAAGGAATCAACTGTTTTTCCAGGATAACCTTGTATGCTGCTTGATTCATACGTCCTTCGCAAAGATTAACCTGCCCAATTCCAGCCTTGCTGGAGCATTCACAGATCATCACCGATCCTCCACCAAATTGCACATTGGGTGCAAGACACTGTGGCTTGTATGTCTCTCCAGGTCTCTGTCTAACCATTAGATGACCAGGTGTTGGACAAAGCTGAAAATTAGACTCATCAAAGAAAATTACCTTACTCCAGTCCTCTATAGTTCAATCCTTATGGTCTTTTGCAAACTTCAGCCTGGATCTCCTTTGCTTCTCATTGATGAAAGGTTTTTTTTATAGCTTTACATGAATTGAGCCCTGCCTCTAGGAGCATGTTACGAACTGTTCTTGCAGTGCACTTCACCCCAGCTGCCATTTGTCATTCCTTTTGTAGGTCACTTGATGTCCTCCTGTGGTTGCTAAGTGACATTCAAATAAGATGACGGTGATCCCGGTCAGTGAAGAGTCATTTTCGCCTTCTGCCGGTCTGTAGCTTTGTTGTCCCCAATGTCTGCTGCTTGACCTTGCTGTAATGGACTGCTGTCTTAGAAATTTTAAGGATGGAGGCAACATGAAGCTCACTGTATCCCTCTGTTAGTAAAGCCAGAATTGAGCCCTTCTTTTTCCTCACTCAAGACTTTACTTTTCAGCTCCTTTGGCATGGTTAAAAGTTATTTTTTCATTCCAATTACTTTTCGGATATTAATAGTACTTGTTTTGCCATCCAGCTTGTCCTATTGCAAGAGGATTGTGAACAACACAGCAGTGTTTTTTATACTTTCCATCGTTAAATAAGATTTGGTTCAGGTGATCACCTAATCAGAAGCACATTAAGTAGAATGAGGTGTACTCTGGTTGGAATTCAACTGACACTGGAATGGAATGGCTGTCAGACATGTAGAGAAGCTGATTTTTATAAAACTGTGCAGTGGTCTCTTAATTTTTGCCAGAGCTGTATATATATATATATATATATATATATATATATATATATATATATATATATACAGTACAGACCAAAAGTTTGGACACACCTTCTCATTCAAAGATTTTTCTGTATTTTCATGACTATGAAAATTGTAGAATCACACTGAAGGCATCAAAACTATGAATTAACACATGTGGAATTATACATTACACTTTACAAAAAAGTGTGAAACAACTGAAAATATGTCTTATATTCTAGGTTCTTCAAAGTAGCCACCTTTTGCTTTGATTACTGCTTTGCACGCAGAAAAGGTGAACGGCTGGACTCTACATGCCTAGTTCCCACCGTGAAGCATGGAGGAAGTGGTGTGATGGTGTGGGGGTGCTTTGCTTGTGACACTGTTGGGGATTTATTCAAAATTGAAGCGGTGAGCGGTCCAGCTCACCCCAAACCATCTCAATTGGGTTCAGGTCTGGTGACTGTGGAGGCCAGGTCATCTGGCGTAGCACCCCAACACTGTCCTTCTTGGTCAAATAGCCCTTACACAGTCTGGAGGTGTGTTTGGGGTCATTGTCCTGTTAAAAAAATTAATTATGATCCAACTAAACGCAAACCGGATGGAATAGCATGCTGCTGCAAGATGCTGTAGTAGCCATTCTGGTTCACTATGCCTTCAATTTTGAATAAATCCCCAACAGTGTCACCAGCAAAGCACCCCCACACCATCACACCTCCTCCTCCATGCTTCACAGTGGGAACCAGGCATGTAGAGTCCATCCGTTCACCTTTTCTGCGTGCAAAGCAGTAATCAAAGCAAAAGGTGGCTACTTTGAAGAACTTAGAATATAAGACATATTTTCAGTCGTTTCACACTATTTTGTAAAGTGTAATGTATAATTCCACATGTGTTAATTCATAGTTTTGATGCCTTCAGTGTGATTCTACAATTTTCATAGCCATGAAAATACAGAAAAATCTTTGAATGAGAAGGTGTGTCCAAACGTTTAGTCTGTACTGTATATATACATATATATATATATATATACACAACAGCAACAGCAATATCTGAGCTCTCTGTCCAGAAAAGCGCAATGCTGGGAACAGCTAAGATCCTGTACAGAACCCTCAAACTCCCAGGCCTCTGGTAGAGAACCTGAGAATGAGAAAGGACAACAAAAGACCACCCCCAGTGGGGGTGAGAAGGAAGTTTTTTTTTTAATGCAAAATATGCAGGTAAATAAAGTGCAAGTGCTTAATTAATAAATCCTTTAAAGATAAAAAGTTATAAAGTAAAAAAAAAGTTAAATTGCAGTTTATATTGATATACTGCTTTACATACGGTATATGTTGTGGTAGGTCGACTCACTCAGCTGCACACAGAGGTAGAAACAGGGACCGTTTCCATTTAACCCCTTCACCCCCAAGGGTGGTTTGCACGTTAATGACAGGGCCAATTTTTACAATTCTGACCACTGTCTCTTTATGAGGTTATAACTCTGGAACGCTTCAACGGATCTGCGCGATTCTGAGATTGTTTTCTTGTGACATATTGTACTTCACGTTATTGGTAAAATTTCTTCGATATAACTTGCGTTTATTTTTGAAAAAAATGCAAATATGGCGAAAATTTTGAAAATTTTGCAATTTTCAAACTTTGAATTTTCATTCCCTTAAAACAGAGAAAATATGTCACACAAAATAGTTAAGAAATAACATTTCCCACATGTCTACTTTACATCAGCACAATTTTGGAATCAAAATTTTTTTTTCTTAGGAAATTATAAGGGTTAAAAGTTGACCAGCGATTTCTAATTTTTACAACAAAATTTACAAAGCCATTTTTTTTTAGGGACCACCTCATATTTGAAGTCACTTTGAGGGGTCTATATAGCAGAAAATACCCAAAAGTGACACTATTCTAAAAACTGCACCCCTCAAGGTACTCAAAACCACATTCAAAAAGTTTATTAACCCTTCAGGTGCTTCACAGGAGCTGAAGCAACGTGGAAGGTAAAAATAAATATTTAACTTTTTAGCCACAAAAATGATCTTTTACAAACTTTTTTTTTTATTTTCACAAGGGTAAAAGAAGAAAATGGACAGATAAAGTTGTTGTGCAATTTCTCCTGAGTACGCCAATACCCCATAAGTGGGGGAAAACCACTGTCTGTGTGCACAGCAGAGCTCATAAGGGAAGGAGCGCCGTTTGACTTTTTCAAACTAAAATTGACTGAAATTGAGATCGGACGCCATGTCGCGTTTGGAGAGCCCCTGATGCGCCTAAACAGTGGAAACCCCCCACAAGTGACACCATTTTGGAAACGAGACCCCTAAGGAACTTATCTAGATCTGTTGTGAGCACTTTGAATCCCCAAGTGTTTCACAAAAGTTTATAATGCCTGGGTGTGAAAAAAAAAAGAAACAATTTTCCACAAAAATGATTTTTTAGTCCCAAATTTTTGATTTTTCCCAAGGAAATTGGACCCCAAAAGTTGTTGGCCAATTTGTCCTGAGTACGCTGATACCCAATATGTGGGGAGGGGGAACTGTTTGGGCGCACGGCAGGGCTTGGAAAGGAAGTAGTAACGTTTTGGAATGCAGACGTTGATGGGGGTAATGTTCCGTTTGCAGTGCCCCAGATGAGCCTAAACAGTAGAAACCCCCACAAGTGACCACATTTTGGAAACTAGACCCCCTAAGGAACTTATCTATAGCTTTGGTGAGCACTTTGAACCCCCAAGTGCTTCACACAAGCTTATAATGCCCGGGCATGAAAATAAAAAATCCTATTTTTTTCCCACAAAAATTATTTTTAGTCACTATTTTTTTATTTTCCCAAGGGTAACAGGAGAAATTGGACCACAAAAGTTGTTGTCCAATTTGTCCTGAGTACGCTGATACCCAATATGTGGGGGGGAACCACTATTTGGGCGCACGGCAGAGCTCGGAATGGAAGGAGCACCATTTGACTTTTTCCAACCAAAATTGGCTGGAATTGAGATTGGACGCCATGTTGCATTTGGAGAGCCCCTGATGTGCCTAAACAGTGGAAACACCCACAAGTGACCCCATTTGGGAAACTAGACCCCCTAAGGAACTTATCTAGATCTTTGGTGAGCAATTTGAACCCCCAAGTGCTTCACACAAGTTTATAACGTAGAGCTGTAAAATTAAAAAATCATATTTTTTCCACAAAAATGATCTTTTCACCCCAACTTTTATTTTCCCAAGGGTAACAAGACTCCAAAAGTTATTGTGCAATTTGTCCTGAGTACGCTGATACCCCATATGTGGGGGTAAACCACTGTTTGGGTGCATGGCAGAGTTTGGAAGGGAAGGAGTGCCGTTTGACTTTTTCAACGCAGAATTGGCTGGATGTCATGTCGTGTTTAGAGAGCTCCTGATCTGCCTAAACAGTGGAAACCCCCCACAAATGACACCATTTTGGAAACTAGACCCCTCAAGGAACTTATCTAGATGTGTGGTGAGCACTTTTAACCCCCAAGTGCTTCACAGAAGTTTATAACGTACAGCCGTAAAATAAATTTTTTTTTTTTTTTTTTTACATATATGATTTTTTCATCCCCAATATTTTATTTTCACAAGGGTAACAGGAGAAATTGGAACCCAAAAGTTGTCCAATTTGTCCTGAGTACGCTGATACCCAATATGTGGGAGAAAACTACTGTATGGGTACACGTTGGGGCTCGGATGGGAAGTAGTGACGTTTTGGATTGTAGACTTTGATGGAATGGTCTGGGGGCGTCATGTAGCATTTGGAGAGCCCCTGATGCGCCTAAACAGTGGAAACCCCCCACAAGTGACCCCATTTTGGCAAATAGACCCCACAAGGAACTTATCTAGATGTGTGGTGAGCGCTATGAAGCCCCAAGTGCTTCACAGAAGTTTATAACGTACAGCCGTAAAAACAAAAAATATTTTTTTTTACAAAATTTATTTTTTTCGCCCCCAATATTTTATTTTCACAAGGGTAACAGGAGAAATTGGACCCCAAAAGTTGTTGTCCAATTTGTCCTGAGTACGCTGATACCCAATATGTGGGAGAAAACTACTGTATGGGTACACGTTGGGGCTCGGAAGGGAAGTAGTGACGTTTTGGATTGCAGGCTTTGATGGAATGCTCTGGGGGCGTCATGTCGCATTTGGAGAGCCCCTGATGCACCTAAACAGTGGAAACCCCCACAAAGTGACTCCATTTTGGAAAATAGACCCCACAAGGAACTTATCTAGATGTGTGGTGAGCGCTATGAAGCCCCAAGTGCTTCACAGAAGTTTATAACGTACAGCCGTAAAAAACAAAAAAATAATTTTTTAAAAAAAAAATTATATTTTTGCCCCCAGTTTTTTATTTTCCCAAGGGTAACAGAAGAAATAGGACAAATTGCACAATAGCTCTTAGGGTCCAGAGTACGCTGATACCCCATGTGGGAGTAAACTACAGTTTGGGCGCATGGCAGAGGTCAGAAGGGAAGGAGCACCGTTTGACTTTTTCAACGCAGAATTGGCTGGAATTGAGATCAGACGCCATGTCACATTTGGAGAGCCCCTGATGTGCCTAAACAGCGGAAACCCCCCAATTCTAACTCCAACCCTAACCCCAACACACCCCTAACACTAGTCCCAACCCTAACCACAAACCTAACCCTAACACACCCCTATCCCTAATCCCAACCATAACCCTAATACTAACTTTAGCGCCAACCCTAACCCTAACTTTAGCCGCAACCCTAACCTTAACCATAACCCTAATGGGAAAATGGAAATAAATACATTTTTGTAATTTTATTATTTTTACCTAACTAAGGGGGTGATAAAGGGGGGTTTGATTTACTATTTATAGCGGGTTTTTATGATTGGCAGCTGTCACGCTAAAAGACGCTTTTTATTGCAAAAAATAGTTTTTGTATCGCCACTTTTGAGAGCTATAATTTTTGCATATTTTGGCCCACAGAGTCATGTGAGGTCTTATTTTTTGCGGTACGAGTTGACGTTTTTATTGGTACTATTTTTGAGCATGTGACATTTTTTGATCGCTTTTTATTTTGATTTTTGGGAGGTTAGAATGAACAAAAATCAGCAATTCATGAATTTCTTTTGGGGGAGGCGTTTATACCGTTCCGCGTGTGGTAAAATTGATAAAGCAGTTTTATTCTTCTGGTCAGTACGATTACGGCGATACCTCATTTATATCATTTTTTTTATGTTTTGGCGCTTTTTATAGAATAAAAACAATTTTATAAAAAAATAATTATTTTTGCATCGCTTTATTCTGCGAGCTATAACTTTTTTATTTTTTCGCTGATGATGCTGTATGATGGCTCGTTTTTTGCGGGACAAGATGACATTTTCAGCGGTACTATGTTTATTTATATCGGTCTTTTTGATCGTGTGTTATTCCACTTTTTGTTCAGCGGTATGATGATAAAGCACTGATTTTTTGCTTTGTTTTTTAAGGGGTTCACAAAAGGGGTTAACTAGTGGGACAGTTATATAGGGGGGGTCGTTACGGACTCGACAATACCAAATATGTGTACTTTTATTGTTTTATTTTTTTTATTTACAGGAAGAAATGAATTTATTGGGGAATATTTTTTTTTTTTTTTATTTATTTTGGAATTTTTTTTTTACATGTTTATTTTTATTTTTTTTACTTTTTTACATTGTCCCAGGGTGGGACATCACTGTAAAATGTCAGATCGCTGGTCTCACAGTGTGCACAGCACTCTGTGAGACCAGCGATCTCACAGGCAGCGCTGCAGGCTTCTCAGTGCCTGCTCTCGGCAGGCACTGAGGAAGCCGCCTACCTCCAGGACCCTGGCGCCATCTTGGATCTGGGTCCTGGGAGGGAGGAAGCCCTCAGAACAGCGCGATCACATCGCGCTGTTCTGAGGGTCTCAGGGGGGCGCGCAGGGAGCCCCCACCCTGCGCGATCCTCCCCTGTGCCCCCAGTACACCGCGATCATGTTTGATCGCGGTGTGCAAGGGGTTAATGTGCCGGGAGCGGTCCGTGACCGCTCCTGGCACACAGTCCCGGGTGTCAGCTGTGATAATCAGCTGACACCCTGCGGCGATCAGCTGCGCTCCCCCCAGGAGCGCAGCTGATCGCTATGACGTACTATCCCGTCCGTGGTCAGATTGTCACGGGTTTTATGGACGGGATAGTACGTAAGATGTCAGAGAGGGGTTAAAGTCCAGCTAGTTTATTTCAATCCTCTGTAGCGATACTAATGGTCGCATAGTGAATGGAAGGTATGTGTTTAAGGACCTGTGGTGATGTCATGATCAACTGACCAGTGCATGTGATGTCACCTCACCTGTGGGTGTGGTTACAGGCTATGTAACAGAGGTGTTTAGCACAGGTGAGGAGTGTGTTGTGGGAGTCTGCCAGTGAAGACAGACTTCCATGTGTCCAGGCTGGACACTACAGAGAGGTCTCTGTGTTTGAAGGGAGAAGCCTTCCTGTATCTGTGGCTACAGATAGAGCCTGAGTGCTGGACATTGCACAAGCCTGTGTGCCCACAGGACTAGGAGAGCAGAGCTCTGATATGGACATTGTTACTGTGTTGGCATGTTATAAAGACTGTTTACCTTTCTTTTGCTGATTTGATGGTTTATAAAGCCAATAAACCCACCTGCAAGTTGAAGAGAATGTGCCTCCTGTCTCCTCCTACGCCGCCAAGTGAGTATGATCCTTACAATTGGTGTTGGAATGCTGGCAACGATCCAAGGAGCACATGTTGCAGTGCTGGGAATCAGGAGCCAGAGGAGGAATAGACGGTCGTGAAAACCGTGAGTGCTATGTTGACAGGGGTCAAGAATAAACTGTGCATTTATGTTTATGTGGGATGCTTCTGAGAGAGGAGGTGTCAGGAAACCTGCGTGGCCCACAGGTAACGGAATGGACTCCGTGATATTCTGACTGGGGTCAGGAAGTGACTTTGTAATTACGTGTGTGGGATACCTCTGAGGAGAGGGGTTGTCCGGAAATCTCTGTGGCCGAGAGTGTAACAGACAGGAGTCTGTGTTGTGCTGACAGGTCAATGAGAAACTGTTTTTTTTTCTAAGACACGTGTGAGGTGCTTGCTGTGGCTCGACGGAGTCATGAAGTTTTGTGTTTTTTTCCTCTATGTGCTGTGGATCGTCGGGTCCACGAAGGTGACAAGTGGCTGGCTGTGGATCGACGGGTCCACGAAGGTGACAAGCGGCTGGCTGTGGATCGGCGGGTCCACGAAGGTGACAAGCGGCTGACTGTGGATCGGCGGGTCCACGAAGGTGACAAGCGGCTGACTGTGGATCGGCGGGTCCACGAAGTCTGCGGGGCGGAGCTGTGCAGGGACTTGCAGCAGTGGGAGCTGCTGTGGCAAGTTACAGCAAGAGGTTCTGCAGCAGCAGGAGTTGTGGCAGTGCCAGTAGGAGCTTGTGAGGTGCCATAAGGACATCAGAGGTCCAGAGTGGGTGACCTCTTAAAGGAACAGTACCAGCCCCAAAGAGACATAAGGGTCTGTGCGAACTGGGGACTGGTAGAGCCGTGGGGGAGTCCACGGTGGGTAACCCAGAGAGGGGTGGTGTCCCTAAAAGAGGTGGAATCCCAAAAGGGGTCGGTAACCCAAATTGGGATGGTGGCCCAAAAGGGGGTGGAGTCCCAAAAGAGGGTGGTAGCCCGAATCAGAACAGTTGCCCAAAAGGGGGCAGAGTCCCAAAAGGGGCGGTAACTCATATTGGGATGGTGGCCCAAAAGGGGGCAGAGTCCCAAAAGGGGTGGTAGCCAAAAATCAGAACAGTTGCCCAAAAGAGGGCGGAGTCCCAAAAGGGGGCGGTAACCCAAATTGGGATGGTGGCCCAAAAAGGGGTGGAGCTTCCAAAAGGAGCTGCGCTAGTTACCTCAGTGGACATGTCTGAGGAACAGCGGTGTTTGTGTCGAAGTTATACTGAGTGCGGTATACCACCGAATGTATTGTACCCCTTTGAGAGGGGCCGGGACTTTGTGTTCTTTGAGGATGCATGGTGGGGTTGCTCGGAGGAGAGACCAAATGACCCTAAAGGAGCCCCACCACAGCAGGCGGCTGTAGTGGTTCCTTGCCGTGTGATGTGTCAAAAGGAGTTAGCACCACCTAATGTTGATAGTCCAGAGCTCCCGGAGACCGGAAGACAGTGTGGGTCAGACCAACTCGGGGACTTTGGGGTGACAAACCATGTGACCGTGAGAAATGGGATAGCTCCAGAAAAGGGGTTCGACACCTGTTTAAGTGGGGATGTGCTGTTCCAGGATGACAGGGGGAGTGGGAGTAACCCCTATGCAGATTGTGACTCAACCGCAAGGGAAAGCGAGTGTAGTAAGGTGGAGCCGAGTAGAAATGGCAGATCTTCCTCTCGCCGCAGGGGCCGCGGAAAGGCGGGACAGGCTACATCCGCTAAGAAGAGAAATGATGAGGAAGAGTCAGGGTCAGGTACAGGTCAGGTTACTGTCCTTGAAAAGGAGGCCACTTTATCTCTGACAAATCCCAGCACAGACGTAGGGCTGGAGTTAGAACACACCTGTAGTAGACCCACATCTGCAATGCCCGGAAAGGGTGAAATGGCTCAGTATTATGAAGGCTCTAGAGTGCCAAATGCTGAAGAGCTGGAGTTCTCTGAGGTTACAGAGAGTCGAGAGAGAGTTGAACCGGCGGATGCAGGAACAGGCGGAACTCTGAAGAGGCAGAGTGTGAGTGGGCAAGAGAGCCCATCTGCAAATTCAATTAAAGAAGTGACGGTGCGACATGAGCTGGCTAAAAGAGAGCAGGACCATGAGATGGAGCTGCTTAAAGAGACAGTGAAAGAGACAGTCGAGCGAGAAAGGGTCCTAAGACAAGTGATTGAGCTCAGAGTGGAGGAGCTGGAGAAGGAAGTCTCTAAGCTCAGAGAGGCCCAAGAGAAGCAGCAGCAAGAGTTTCTCCAGAGAGAGGATGAGTGTCGCTGCTTGGCAGAGGAGCGAGATAAAGTTCTGCGAGAGCTCAAGATAGAGAAGGAGACTAATGCCCGGCTCCAGAACTCCAAGGAGGAAGAAATCCAGCAAGGGAAGTGCCACGCAGATGGCCACACAAGAAATGTCAATGTCTTGGAAAACTGCACTGACACTCAGGACGAGGAGGTCCAACAGTATGTTCAAGAAGGGGAGATTTCGCTTTTCAAGTGCATAATAGAGGTACCTGAAGACATACGAGAAGCATGTGCCAGGGAGGATGTGCATGAGGCATTTAGAAAGGCGGTAAAAGCATGTAGTGTGAACTGGGTGCCAGAGACGAAACAGTTGTTCATACTGTCAACTTGGGAAGTCACAATAAAGTGGGTGGCTGTCCTGAGAGACATGCATCTACAATGCCTCTGAACGAAACAGATGATCATGTGGAGGAATAAAGAAGCCGCTCGACGTCTGGAGCAAGCAAGAAGAGCTCAAAGTCGGCTTGGATTGGTGGAAAACATCATTCAAGTGCCCAGAGGTCTGATGAGGAAAGTCATCGGAAGACTTGGGAAAGTGATGCAGGAGATGGAGAATAGGTCCGGTTTGATGAGAGTGAGGATTCCTGCTGATGACAAAGCCCAGGTCGTGGGTGAACATGCGATGGTTCCATGCCTCATTGTCAGATCCATGGAGAGCCTTGGAAATTTCCAGATGTTCCTGGAGTATCGTGTGGCGTACTTGAAAGACATAGAGCAGCTAAGACTTGAGAGGGAGCAGGTCAAAAGAGAGCTGAAGGAAATGGGAAGAAGACGGCCGCCACCTTCAAACCGCGGTATAGAGAGGCGAAGAGGGTCGCTTAAGATGGGAAGTCCTCAAGCTGGAGCTAATACAGGAAATAGGTGGCCTGATGGAAGAGGTAGAAGTAGTGATGCCTCAGTTAGCTCAGTGCTGAGTGACCTAAGCAGGAGAACCTGTAGTGGACGAAATGAAAAAGAGTCAGACCAGACAGGACGTATGGGTGCAAGGGAATTGCGACGCCGTACTCACCACTGGGGATGCGGGTCTGACAAGGGGCATCGTTATCAAAGGATGTGACAGAGTCGGATGACGGATGCCTATATAACTGTTCAGTAGCAGGGCCCGACTTTGACAGACGGCTTAAATGTTGGAGACGACCGAGAAGAGTCTCTGGTCTGGTAATGGAAGGTGCCAAGCCTAACGGCTTTAGGCAGAGGGGGGAGGTATGTAGCGATACTAATGGTCGCATAGTGAATGGAAGGTATGTGTTTAAGGACCTGTGGTGATGTCATGATCACCTGACCAGTGCATGTGATGTTACCTCACCTGTGGGTGTGGTTACATGCTATGTAACAGGTGTTTAGCACAGGTGAGGAGTGTTGTGGGAGTTTGCCAGTGAGGACAGACTTCCATGTGTCCAGGCGGGACACTTCAGAGAGGTCTGTGTGTTTGAAGGGAGAAGCCTTCCTGTATCTGTGGCTACAGATAGAGCCTGATTGCTGGACATTGCACAAGCCTGTGTGCCCACAGGACTAGGAGAGCAGAGCTCTGATATGGACATTGTTACTGTGTCAGCATGTTATAAAGACTGTTTACCTTTCTTTTGCTGATTTGATGGTTTATGAAGCCAATAAACCCACATGCAAGTTGAAGAGAATGTGCCTCCTGTCTCCTCCTACGCCGCCAAGTGAGTACGATCCTTACACCTCATAAATCAGAGTAGGGTTTAACAAATTAAACATGGCATTTTTGGCCAAACCGGGAAGTAAAAAGATAATGTATAGCACAGTTTTTCTGCCTGTGGGAATCTGCCCGCTCAGGGTGCAATCAACAGAGTCCAGCACAGTTCCACATAAACACTTCTCTGGAGCTTCCTACCTCCAGACCCACAGACAGAGAAAAACTCAGTGGCCGGACATTTAACATGCCGAACCACACTCTTGTGGTGGAGATATGGTGAGTAGTCGTCCCACCCATCTCTTACAGCTACTTACAAAAAACCCAACCCTGTCATGACTGATCAACCTATCTCAGCACATAACATGCTGGAGAGAAACTTCTGGGTTTTCACATCACCAGGGATAGCAACCTTCATGATGCATATCTCTCCTCACTTACATTGCCAGTGACCCTGTCACAATGTGTGTGTGTGTGTGTGTGTGTGTGTGTGTGTGTATGTGTATGTGTATAATACTACATTACAAATAGAGTGATCTATTTCAAGTGTTTATTTCTGTTAATGTTGATGATTATGGCTTACAGCCAATGAAAGCCAAAAAGTCATTTTCTCACTAAATTGGAGTGGTTAACAAAAAACACCTGCAAAGGCTTCCTAAGCCTTTAAAAAGGTCCCTTAGTCTGTTTCAGTAGGCTCCACAATCATGGGCTAGACTGCTGACTTGAAAGATGTCCAGAAGGCAGTCATTGACACACTCCACAAGGAGGGTAATCAACAGAAGGTCATTGCTAAAGAAGCTGGCTGGTCACAGAGTGCAGTTTCCAAGCATATTAATGAAAAGTTTAATGGAAGAAAAAATTGTGGCAGATAAAGGTGCAAAAGCAACCAGAATAACCGCAGCCTTGAAAAACTTGTTAAGAAAGGGCCATTCAAAAATTTGAGGGAGATTCACAAGGAGTGGACTGCTGCTGGAGTCATTGCTTCAAGACCCACCACACACAGACATATCCAGGACATGGGCTACAAGTGTTGCATTCCTTGTCTTAAGCCACTCATGACCAATAGACAACGCCAGAAGCGTCTTGCCAGGGCCAATGAGAAAAAGAAATGGACTGTTACTCAGTGGTCCAAGGTGTTGTTTTCAGATGAAAGAAAATTTTGCCTTTCATTTGGAAATCAATGTCCCAGAGTCTGGAGGAAGAGTAGCGAGGCACACAATCCAAGTTGCTTGAGGTCTAGTGTGAAGTTTCCACATTCAGTGATGGTTTGGGGAGCCATGTCATCTGCTTGTGTAGGTCCACTGTGTTTTATCAAGACTAAAGTCAACGCAGCCGTCTACCAGGAAATTTTCGAGCTCTTCATGTTTCCTTCTGCCGACAAGCTTTTTGGAGATGTAAATTTAATTCTTCAACAGGACTTGGCACCTGTCCACACTGCCAAAAGTACCAATACCTGGTTTAAAAATAACAGTATCACTGTGTTTGATCGGCCAGTAAACTCGCCTGACCTTAATCTTGTCAAGAGGAAGATGAGAGACAGCAGACCCAACAATGCAGACAAGCTGAAGGCTGCTATCAAAGCAACCTTGGCTTCCATAACACCTCTGCAGTGCCACAGGCTTATCACCTCCATGCCACGCTGCATTGATGCCGTAATTGATGCTAAAGGAGCCCCGACCAAGTATTGAGTGCAGTTACTGAACATACATTTCAGTAGGCAACATTTCAGATTTTAAAATAATTTTTCAAGCTAGTGTTAAAAAGTATTCTAATTTACTGAGATAACAACTTTTGGGTTTTCATTGGCTGTAAGCTATAATCATCAAAAATAGCAGAAGTAAACACTTGAAATAGATCACTCTGAGTGTAATGACTCTATACAATATATGAGTTTCACTTTTTGTATTGAAGAACTGAAATAAATTAACTTTTTGATGATATTCTAATTTTGTGAGAAGCACCGGTATATGGCATATCTACAATACAATTGTGCATTATTTTATCATCATTATGTTAAATATAAATCTTTGCCCAGGCGTACATCTTATGTGGTTCCCCCTTATCACCACATTGCCGGTAATCGTTTTTTGTACTATATCAATTGTTTTAATTTCATATTGATAAAATTAGAATTTTTTATCTCATTACTTACTCCTTTTCTTCCTTTTGTCTTTAATATTCATGTGGAATTGCTATATCATGATATGATTGCATTATCTTCACAGATAAGTGTTTGTGGACCACTATAGAAATTATTCTGACACTTGCTGCATAATTGCATAACTTTGGTAACCAGGTGGTGTTTCTTCTATAGCAGTCTTAGAAACAAACAAAGGGTGTGACAGTCTTTGTCATAAAAGAGTTGTCAAATAATGTTTGAGTCCTTATCTGGGAGAAGATGGTGCACTTCTTTTGACTTATGGTGGTAGACATGATTCTCATAATCATTAGAATTATGCTTAAAGCAGTTTTAATTTGCCTCCAAACTTTTTTCCCCATCTTTTTATTTTATTTATTACAGAAAATTGGGAAATATTGAAAATTTATCAGTCATTTTGTTGCAACGATAGGTAACGCAAAAAGGATGGTTCATCGAGTCTAGAAAATAAACTTAGAGCAGTGTTTACTAGAGTTTGACTGCTTTATACATTTTTACTGAGAAAAATACAACAGTTCAATAGCATAATAGCTCTAAATAAATTATGTATTTATACCAATGCCTTTAGGTAGTGCATATGCTAAGATGTAAAATATCTATTTCTTTGTATCTAGTAAAATATATTGGATTAGGGAAGTTTCATTACCAACAAATATGATCATTATTTTTTCATTGAAGTAAGGAAATTAGCAAACAACCTGATCAATGCCAAATCCAATTACTGTAAAAAGAAGTGATTTCAACAGAGAAGCAGTATGAAATCTTTTGGATTAAGCAGATTTAACAGTCAATTAGTGAGTTTTCATCACAGCCATGCCACCATAATGGAAAGTTGCAAGTTAGAGCAGTGCTGTTGGCAACACCTCCCGTCTTAACATCAGAGTTTTTTTTAACAAAGAGTTTATTATTTGTTTTTGATAAAAAATAAATAGGTACCATACTTTTTATTAGGATGCCACTGCCTTCCCTTAACTAATGTCTGTGTGCTTACCTTCTGTGATGCCACAGCATTTCTTCTTAATTATGCCATATATAAATTCAATAGGCCCAGAGACATAGGCCATTGTTTGAGTGTTGACTGGTTAATTTATGTGTTCCTTTCTTCCATTGGTAAAGAAACATAGACTATTGTCATATTGTCTGAATGTTGACACATGAATTGATATTTGTTGTAACTTATTGTCTGTTATCTCTGGAGGATCGGGACGCAGGATCATAGAACAATAGATGTTTGTTAACATGTTGATTACACATTATACCGGGCTAGCTAGTTTGCTGACTTGCAAAACAGAGAAGGATGAACTATGCAGATTGATTAAATACTCAAACAATGAGAGGTTGACCCATTAACCCCCAAGGGTGGTTTGCACGTTAATGACTAGGCCAATTTTTACAATTCTGACCACTGTCTCTTTATGAGGCTATAACTCAGGAACGCTTCAATGGATCTTCGCGATTATGAGATTGTTTTCTCATGACTTTTGTACTTCATGTTAGTGGTAAAATTTCTTTGATATTACTTGCGTTTATTTATGAAAAAAATGGAAATATGGCAAAAATTTTGAAAATTTTGCAATTTTCAAACTTTGAATTTTATTCCCATAAAACAGAGAAATATCTCACACAAAATAGTTGCTAAATAACATTTCCCACATGTCTACTCTGCATCAGCACAATTTTGGAACCAAATTTTTTTTTGTTAGGAAGTTATAAGGGTTAAAAGTTGACCAGTGATTTCTCATTTTTACAACAAAATGTACAAAACCATTTTTTTTAGGGACCACCTCACATTTGAAGTCACTTTGAGGGGTCTATATGGCAGAAAATACCCAAAAGTGACACCATTCTAAAAACTGCACCCCTCAAGGTACTCAAAACCACATTCAAGAAGTTTATTAACCCTTCACGTGCTTCACAGGAGCTGAAGCAACATGGAAGGAAAAAATGAACATTTAACTTTTTAGTCACAAAAATGATCTTTAACAAACAATTTTTTTATTTTAACAAGTTAAAAGGAGAAAATGGACAGATAAAGTTGTTGTGCAATTTCTCCTGAGTACGCCGATACCCCATATGTGGGTGAAAACCACTGTCTGGGCACACGGCAGGGCTCGGAAGGAGCGCCGTTAGACTTTTTCAACGCATAATTGGCTGGACGCCATGTCGCGTTTTGAGAGCCCCTGATGTGCCTAAACAGTGGAAACCCCCCACAAGTGACACCATTTTGGAAACTAGACCCCCTAAGGAACTTATCTAGATCTGTTGTGAGCTCTTTGAACCCCCCAAATGTTTCACTAAAGTTTATAATGCCTGGGTGTGAAAAAAAATATTTCCACAAAAATAATTTTTTAGTCCCAAATTTTTGAATTTTCCCAAGGAAATTGGACCCCCAAAAGTTGTTTTCCAATTTGTCCTGAGTACGCTGATACCCCATATGTGGGGTCGGAAACTGTTTGGGCGCACGGCAGGGATTGGAAAGGAAGTAATGACGTTTTGGAATGCAGACTTTGATGGGTGTCATGTTCAGTTTGCAGAGCCCCTGATGTGCCTAAACAGTGGAAACCCCCCACAAGTGACCCAATATTGGAAATTAGACCCCCTAAGGAACTTATCAATATCTGTGGTGAGCACTTTGAACCCCCAAGTGCTTCACACAAGTTTTATAATGCCTGGGCATGAAAATAAAAAATCCTATTTTTTTCCCACAAAAATGATCTTTTAGTCACCAATTTTTTATTTTCCCAAGGGTAACAGGAAAAATTGGACCCCAAAAGTTGTTTTTCAATTTGTCCTGAGTACGCTAATACCCCATATGTGGGAGAAAACTACTGTGTGGGCACACATCGGGGCTCGGAATAGAAGTAGTGACGTTTCGTAATGCAGACTTTGATGGAAAGGTCTGCGGGTGTGATGTCACATTTGGAGAGCCCTGATGTACCTAAACAGTGGAAACCCCCACATTTGACCCCACTTTGGAAACTAGACCACTCAAGGAACTTATCTAGATGTGTGGTGAGAACTTTGAACCTCCAAGTGCTTCACACAAGTTTATAACGTAGAGCCATAAAAATAAAAAATCATATTTTTTTTAACAAAAATGATATTTTTGCCCCAAATTTTTTATTTTCCCAAGGGTAATAGAAGAAATTGGACCCCAAGAGTTATTGTGCAATTTGTCCTGCATATGCTGATACCCCATATGTGGGGGTAAACTACTGTTTGGGTGCACAGCAAAGCTCAGAAGGGAAGGAGCACCGTTTGACTTTTTCAACGCAGAATTGGCTGGAATTTAGATCAGACGCCATGTCACGTTTGGAGAGCCCCTGATGTGCCTAAACAGTGGAAATCCCCCAATTCTAACTCCTACCCTAACCCCAACACACCCCTAACCCTAGTCACAACCCTAACCATAACCCTAACCCAAAAACACCCTAACCCTAATCCCAACTCTAACCCTAATCCTAACTTTAGCCCCAACTCTAACCCTAACTTTAGCCCCAACTTTAACCCTAACCCTAATGGGAAAATGGAAATAAATACATTTTTTAAATTGTAATATTTTTATGTATGAGCAAAGGCAATCATATTCAATCCAAAGAATGGTATAGAGAGTAGCTGATTGAAATATATGATTGAAATATAAAACTTAACCTTTAATCTATTATTAAAAAAGCAGAACACAAAGTGCAATTAGTGCTGAAAGTGCATGTGCGACACAAAAACCAAACCAAAACACAGTGTCTATGACCTTAAAAGACAAGAAAAACCAATGGTTTACCAGAAACCTTTGAATGGACAATAGTGCATCTATACCAAAAAATTCACCGCGCTATTAAATGGGACTGTTACATAAATCAATTTCCCTTATATTGGCGGTATTTATCAAGAATATTTTCCTTTTATATGGGTAAGCCTTTTTATACTGAAATCAACGTTTTCTCTATCACTGATAATGGCCCCTTATGTGCACTTTATCCATATAAAAATTTTATAAATAACTGGTTTTTATGGACATAAGTAAAATGCTCCTTGAGAATTTGGAGCTATAAATAACTATTCACCTGCCATATAAATATATGAATCAACATGCCCCTCATAGAGGAATAAGCGCAATACCATCAGGGAGTAACAGGGTAAATAGGACTCTGTCTATATTAACCCCCACTGTGGTTTTCAAATATTTGCGATACTCATCTGTGGCTTCATGATATGGGCATGATTCCTTTCTCCTGGGGGAGATCCGTTCCGTACACGTATGTCATGTTAGGCGGTCTCTACCCCGGGGTGTCTCCCGACGCGTTTCATCACATTAAGAATCTTCAGGGGAGATTTTAAATCATTTTGTGCTGAGACAGGACTTAGCGGCGTGTGTGCGGTCGTGCCTTTTAACCCCTTACTGCCATCGGACGTACTATCCCGTCCATGGTACCTGGGCCCGTATGACCGGGGACGGGATAGTACGTCATAGGCGATCAGCTGCGCTCCTGAGGGGAGCACAGCTAATCGCCGCCGGGTGTCAGCTGATTATCACAGCTGACACCCATGACTGTGTGTCAGGAGCGGTCACGGACCGCTCCCGGCACATTAACCCCTTGCACACCGCGATCAAACATGATCGCGGTGTACTGGGGGCACAGGGGAGGATCGCGCAGGGTGGGGGCTCCCTGCGCGCCCCCCTGAGACCCTCAGAGCAGCGCGATGTGATCGCGCTGTTCTGAGGGCTTCCTCCCTCCCAGGACCCGGATCCAAGATGGCGCCGGGGTCCTGGAGGGAGGCGGCTACCTCAGTGCCTGCCGAGAGCAGGCACTGAGAAGCCTGCTGCACTGCCTGAGCGATCGCTGGTGTGACAGAGTGCTGTGCACACTGTCACACCAGCGATCTGATAAAATACTGTGATGTCCCACCCTGGGACAAAGTAAAAAAGTTAAAAAAGTAAAAATAAACATGTGTAAAAAAAAAAATCCAAAATAAATAAAAAAAAAAAAAATATTCCCCAATAAATTCACTTCTTCCTGTAAATAAAAAAAACAAAACAATAAAAGTACACATATTTGGTATCGCCGCGTCCGTAACGACCCCCCCTATAAAATTGTCCCACTAGTTAACCCCTTTAGTGAACCCCTTAAAAAAAAAAAAAAAAACGAAGCAAAAAATCAATGCTTTATCATCATACCGCCGAACAAAAAGTGGAATAACACGCGATCAAAAAGACCTATATAAAAAAACATGGTACCGCTGAAAACGTCATCTTGTCCCGCAAAAAACGAGCCATCATAAAGCATCATCAGCGAAAAAAATAAAAAAGTTATAGCTCGCAGAATAAAGCGATGCAAAAATAATTATTTTTTATATAAAATTGTTTTTATTCTATAAAAAGCGCCAAAACATAAAAAAAATGATATAAATGAGGTATCGCCGTAATCGTACTGACCAGAAGAATAAAACTGCTTTATCAATTTTACCACACGCGGAACGGTATAAACGCCTCCCCCAAAAGAAATTCATGAATTGCTGATTTTTGTTCATTCTAACCTCCCAAAAATCAAAAAAAAAGCGATCAAAAAATGTCACATGCTCAAAAATAGTACCAATAAAAACGTCAACTCGTACCGCAAAAAATAAGACCTCACATGACTCTGTGGGCCAAAATATGCAAAAATTATAGCTCTCAAAATGTGATGATGCAAAAACTATTTTTGCAATAAAAAGCGTCTTTTAGCGTGACAGCTGCCAATCATAAAAACCCGCTATAAATAGTAAATCAAACCCCCTTTATCACCCCCTTAGTAAGGGAAAAATAATAAAATTAAAAAAAAGCATTTATTTCCATTTTCCCATTAGGGTTAGGGTTAGGGTTGCTGCTAAAGTTAGGGTTAGGGTTGGCGCTAAAGTTAGGATTAGGTTAGGGTTGGGATTAGGGGTGTGTTAGGGTTAGGTTTGTGGTTAGGGTTGGGACTAGGGTTAGGGTGTGTTGGGGTTAGGGTTGGAGTTAGAATTGGGGGTTTCAGCTGTTTAGGCGTCTGATCTCAATTCCACCAATTTTTGCGTTGAAAAAGTCAAACGGTGCTCCTTCACTTCTCAGCTCTGCCATGCGTCCAAACATAGTTTATCCCCACATATGGGGTATCAGCGTACTCTGGACCCCAAGATTATTGTGCAATTTGTCCTATTTTCTTCTGCTACCCTTGGGAAAATAAAAAACTGGGGGCGAAAATATCATTTTTGTACAAAAAAAAATTTATTTTTTTTTTTTAACGGCTGTACATTATAAACTTCTGTGAAGCACTTGGGGCTTCATAGCGCTCACCACACATCTAGATAAGTTTCCTTGGGGGGTTATTTTCCAAAAGGGGGTCACTTGCTGGGGATTTCCACTGTTTAGGCACATCGGGGGCCCTCTCCAAATGCGACATGACGCCCCCAGACCATTCCATCAAAGTCTGCAATCCAAAACGTCACTACTTCCCTCCGAGCCCCAACGTGTACCCATACAGTAGTTTTTCTCCCACATATTGGATATCAGCGTACTCAGGACAAATTGGACAACAACTTTTGGGGTCCAATTTCTCCTGTTACCCTTGTAAAAATAAAATATTGGGGCAAAAAAATCATTTTTGCAAAAAAAAAAAGGATTTTTTATTTTTACGGCTGTGCGTTAAAAACTTCTGTGAAGCACTTCGGGTTCAAGTGCTCACCACACATCTAGACAAGTTCCTTGTGGGTCTATTTTCCAAAATGGGTACTTGTGGGGGTTTCCACTGTTTAGGCGCATCAGGGGCTCTCCAAATGCGACATGACGCCCCCAGACCATTCCATCAAAGTCTGCAATCCAAAACGTCACTACTTCCCTTCCGAGCCCTGACGTGCGCCCAAAACAGTAGTTTTCTCCCACATATTGGGTATCAGCGACCAGGACAAATTGGACAACAACTTTTGGGGTCCAATTTCCCTGTTACCCTTGTGAAAATAAAATATTGGGGGCAAAAAAAATCATTTTTGTAAAAAAAAAAAAAGATTTTTTATTTTTACGGCTGTACGTTATAAACTTCTGTGAAGCACTTCGGGGTTCAAAGTGCTCACCACACATCTAGATAAGTTCCTTGTGGGGTCCATTTTCCAAAATGGGGTCACCTTGTGGGGGTTTCCACTGTATAGGTGCATCAGGGGCTCTCCAAATGTGACATGACCCCCCAGACCATTCCATCAAAGTCTACAATCCAAAACGTCCCTACTTCCCTTCCGAGCCCTGACGTGCGCCCATACAGTAGTTTTCTCCCACAAAATTGGGTATCAGCGTACTCAAACAAATTGGACAACAACTTTTGGGTTCCAATTTTTCTTCTGTTACCCTTGTGAAAATAAAATATTGGGGACGAAAAAATCTTTTTTTGTAAAAAAAAAAAAGATTTTTATTTTACGGCTGTACTTATAAACTTTATGAAACACCTGGGGTTAAAAGTTCTCACCACACATCTAGATAAGTTCCTTGAGGGGTCTAGTTTCCAAAATGGCGTCATTTATGGGGGTTTTCACGTTTGGGGCAGATCAGAGCTCTCCAAACACGACATGGCGTCCACCAATTCTGCGTTGAAAAAAGTCAGACGGCGCTCCTTCCCTTCCAAACTCTGCCATGCACCCAAACGTGGTTTACCCCCACATAATGGGGTATCAGCGCACTCAGGACAAATTGCACAATATCTTTGGAGTCTTGTTACCCTTGGAAAAATAAAAATTGGGGTGAAAAATCATTTTTTGGAAAAATTTTGATTTTTAAATTTTACGGCTCTACGTTATAAACTTGTGTGAAGCACTTGGGGTTCAAATTGCTCACCAAAGATCTAAAAAGTTCCTTAGGGGGTCTAGTTTCCAAAAATGGGGTCATTGTGGGGGGTTTTCCACTGTTTAGGCACATCAGGGGCTCTCCAAATGCAACATGGCATCCAATCTCAATTCCAGCCAATTTTGGTTGGAAAAAGTCAAATGGTGCTCCTTCCATTCCGAGCTCTGCCGTCGCCCAAACAGTGGTTCCCACCCCACATATGGGGTATCAGCGTACTCAGAAAAAATTGGACAACAAAAATTATGTGGTCCAATTTCTCCTGTTACCCTTGAGAAAATAAAAAATTAGTGACTAAAAGATAATTTTTTGTGGGAAAAAAAAAGGATTTTTTTATTTTCATGCCCGGGCATTATAGACTTGTGTGAAGCACTTGGGGTTCAAAGTGCTCACCAAAGATCTAGATAAGTTCCTTAGGGGGTATAGTTTCCAAAAGGGGTCACTTGTGGGGGGTTTTTCCCCTGTTTAGGCTCATCTGGGCACTGCAAACGGAACAAGGGCCCCCATCAACGTCTGCATTCCAAAACGTACTACTTCCTTTCCAAGCCCTGCCGTGCACCCAAACAGTTCCCCCCCCCCCACAATGGGGTATCAGCGTACTCAGGACAAATTGGACAACAACTTTTGGGGTCCCAATTTCCTTGGGAAAATTCAAAAATTTGGGACTAAAAAATCATTTTTTGTGAAAATTTTTTTATTTTTTTTTCACACCCAGGCATTATAAGCTTTTGTGAAACACCTTGGGAGTTTCAAGGGCTCACAACAGATCTAGATAAGTACCTTAGGGGGTCTAGTTTTCCAAAATGGTGTCACATGTGGGGTTTCCACTGTTTAGGCGCATCAGGGCTCTCCAAACACACAGGCGTCCAATCTCAATTCCAGCCAATTTTAGCTTGAAAAAGTCAAAACGGCGCTCCTTCCCTACGACTCTGCCCGGTGTCCAAACAGTGGTTTTTCCCCCACATATAGGGTATTGGCGTACTCAGGAGAAATTGCATAACAACCTTATCTGTCCATTTTCTCCTTTTAACCCTTGTGAAATAAAAAAAAAGTTTGTAAAAGATCATTTTTGTGGCTAAAAAGTTAAATATCATTTTTTCCTTCCACGTTGCTTTAGTTCCTGTGAAGCACCTAAGGTTAATAATCTTCTTGAAGGGTGGTTTTTGAGTACCTGAGGGGTGCATTTTTAGAATGGTGTCACTTTTGGTATTTTCTGCCATATAGACCCCTCAAAGTGACTTCAAATGAGAGGTGGTCCCTAAAAAAAAATGGCTTTTGGTAAATTTTGTTGTAAAAATGAGAAATCCCGCTGGTCAACTTTTAACCCTATAACTTCCTAAGAAAATAAAATTTTGGTTCCAAAATTGTGCTGATGTAAAGTAGACATGTGGGAAATGTTATTTCTTAACTATTTTTTTGTGACATATTTCTCTGTTTTAAGGGAATAAAAATTCAAAATTTGAAAATTGCAAAATTAATAAAAATTTTCGGCCATATTTGCATTTTTTTTCAAAAATAAACGCAAGTTATATCGAAGAAATTTTACTTCTAACGTGAAGTACAATATGTCACGAGAAAACAATCTCAGAATCGCGAAGATCCGTTGAAGCGTTCCAGAGTTATAACCTCATAAAGAGACAGTGGTCAGAATTGTAAAATTGGCCCGGGTCATTAACGTGCAAACCACCCTTGGGGGTGAAGGGGTTAAAGATACCGAGTGTATCGTTCAGTTTCCTGTTCCGGACGCTCAATACGTCATATCCGGTAAATGGAACGCAGTGCTGTTCATCTAGCGCATGCGCTATGGTTCAAGCTATTTCAACCTCAAGGAACGTCATTTCCTGTTTAAGGAAGAAAGAATCCCATAGAACAGAGCGTATTGTATATGTCTGCAAAATATGGCGATTCTCCCTGTAAGTTCTGCAATGCATTATAGAGGAAGAAATTAATATGTTCCCCTTAAAATTAAAAAATCTAGTTGGGAGAAACATATCCGGTGTGGTATGGAGTCTTAAAGTAAAAGATCTACCAAAAATAATATGGTGCCTATATTGTGAAAATTTGCAGGAGATAACAGTCAATTCCTGGCAAACTTGGAATGATGAGAAAATCGCATTCATTAAATATATGACGGGAGTATATTATGGAAGAAAAAACAAAACAATCTTCAATCAATTTTATTTTATATTAGAAATGAAATTAAATGTAAATAACATCATGTTGCATGCAAATTAAAACACGACAGACCTTCTTGTGAAGGAAGAAAACCTACCTCCTCAAACTCCCGTTAAGATGGGAATCAAATCATCCCATCCCTCTCAAAAAAGGGTTACCAAAAGGACAGTATTTCAGGATCAATAGGAATTTTTTCAAACCCGAACCTTTTTAAACAACAAGCAGACGAATTGAGACATCGCTTTACAGAGAGGGATACCCCGATCATGTACTTAGGACGCATATAAAACAGCACTGACACGAGAAGGAAAGATCTCCTCACCCCAAAGAAAAAAGCAGAGGAAGAGAACATCATTAGGTACATCACCAAATTCTCCAATATGTCAAAAGAAATGAGGGACATAATTATGCACCACTGGCCAATCCTTTGTATGGATACAGGATTTGTCTAGGGTAAATATTTAATGAAGCATTTGCTCATCATTCCAAGTATTGCCAGGAATTGATCTGTTATCTCCTGCAAATTTTCACAAATATAGGCACCATATTATTTTTGGTAATCTTTTACTTTAAGACTCCATACCACAACGTATATGTTTCTCCCAACTAGATTTTCAATTTTAAGGGAACAATAAAATTTCTTCCTCTGTAATGCATATGCAGAACTTACAGGGACGAATCGCCATATTTGCAGACATATACATACGCTCTGTTCTATGGATTCTTTCTTCCTTAAACAGGGAAAAGATGTTCCTTGAGGTTGAAATAGCTTTGAACCATAGCGCATGCGCTAGATGAACAGCACATGCGTTCCATTTACCGATTATGACGTATTGAGCGTCCGGAACAGGAAACTGAACGATACACTCGGTATCTTTAAAAGGCACGACCGCACACACGACGCTAAGTCCTGTCTCAGCACAAAATGATTTAAAATCTCCCCTGAAGATTCTTAATGTGATGAAACGCGTCGGGAGACACCCCGGGGTAGAGACCGCCTAACATGACATACGTGTACGGAACGGATCTCCCCCAGGAGAAAGGAATCATGCCCATATCATGAAGCCACAGATGAGTATCGCGAATATTTGAAAACCACAGTGGGGGTTAATATAACAGAGTCCAATTTACCCTGTTACTCCCCTGATGGTATTGCGCTTATTCCTCTATGAGGGGCATGTTGATTCATATATTTACAGTTAGGTCCATAAATATTTGGACAGAGACAACATTTATCTAATTTTGGTTCTAGACATTACCACAATGAATTTGAAAAAAAAACAAAATCAGATGCAGTTGAAGTTCAGGGGCTTTCAGCTTTCATTTGAGGGTAAACCACATTAAAATTGGATGAAGGGTTTTTGGAGTAGAGTTGAGCGATACTTTCCGATATCCTAAAGTATCGGAATCGGAATGGTATCGCCGATATCACTAAAATATCGGCGATACCCGATATCGATACCGGAAGTCCCATGTAAGATCTATGGAACAAAATATCGAAATTAAAAAAAACCCATTCTTTTGCCTTGTTGGTTAATTGTACATGAAGGAAAACAACAAAGACTAATGTAGAATGTATTGGGGAAGGTTGAGAGACATTAAAGGCATAGATGTTTAACCCAATCAAATGGAATAGCATAAATATTTTTTTTTTAAAGATGTTTCGGATTGACGAAGAAATTGACAATGTTAACGTTTTTTATATTTTGGCAAATATGTATATTACACAACTTCCATGCTCTTCATCTTCCACCTTTTTAACTTTTCACACACTTTCTCCTTCATAATCTTCTGCAGCATCATCTTTTCATCAAATTATTCTTCATCTTCACCTTCTTTATCTTCTTCTTAAACTTCTTGCTATTCATCTTTGTTAACATTACTCATATTCTTCTTATTAACTATTATTCTTATTCATATTCTGCTTCATCTTCTTCATCATATTCTTATTTGTGACAGAGAATCCTGTACTTGTAATCTGTCAAAGTATGAATTTTCATCCTTCCGTTCTTGCTGTCACAAAATTTAAATTACAACAGTATTTGTCCGTGTTCAGTTTAGCCTGCAGCAGCAGCATTTTCCAGGGGCACCACGAGGAGGAACGGACTCACCCCCATACACTGCTTAGTCTTCTTCTGCTTAGAATTTAGAGCATATATTTTGCTCTTCATTTGGTCTTATACTTCATGTTCTTCTGCTTTTAGATCTTCTGCTTATTGTTTCTTGTGTCTCTTGTTCCGTATCTTGTATTTGTAGCACAATCTTGTACCAGCTGATTTACTGGGACAACGGTTACTAAGCAGGAGGTACCTGTGCTCCAAAGCACTACCAAGGACCAGCAGACGTTGCTGGAACTCGGATACCGAGATGAGGCAACCTAGGCCAAAGGCACGTGGAGAACCAGCTGACGGTACTGGAACCCGGAGGGCAGCAGAAGGAAAAGAGCCAATGGCACAACCGAGGACCAGCTGACGTTACTGGACAACGGTTACTAAGCAGGAGGTACCTGTGCTCCAAAGCACTACCAAGGACCAGCAGACGTTGCTGGAACTCGGATACCAAGATGGAGGCACCTAGGCCAAAGGCACTGCGGAGAACCAGCTGACGGTACTGGAACCCGGAGGGGCAGCAGAAGGAAAAGAGCCAATGGCACAACCGAGGACCAGCTGACTTTACTGAACCCCAGTAACACAGGAGCAAGTGTTGACTGTGCTAACAGCACTTCCGAGCAACAACTGGCGGTGTTGGAGCCCGGGGTCAAGGAGGATGTTTAAATACTAGATCAAGTAATTTCCTTGTTACCTGTCAATTTTAAATGTCTATACTTCAAACAAGAGAAAGATAACCTTTACAACCATAAGATGATGATTTCATTTAAACTAATATCTAGATAAATAAAGAATTGACAAACATAAACACATACATTACATGTTGAACAGCAATGCAAACCACAAAATAAATTAGTTAAGGAATCTGCTATACGGTTGTACATAAAAGCATACAAGTACATATCTGAATCCATTAATGATGGATAAGTAACAGTATGTACACCATTTTTATTGTATAACAATGAATGTCTGACTTCAAAACATCATCAGCATTACAAGTTATCTGTGACATTACTAAAAGTTACATTTGCTGAATAATTCACAAACAGTTTATACAAAATTATACAATTTCCATCATGTAATACTCATAATATGTGGCAAAAATCAGTTTTTAACAAACATAACCTTTAAAAAGTGCATAGTGCATAGTGAAAATTGCTATTTATGCCTGACTGTCGACTTGCAAGCATGACAACGGATAGATAAGGTATATTATAGATGACACTGCATAGCCACAGATGTGGTGGCGATGTTATACTGTACCTCAATAAAGTGTGCGTCACTACTACTTAATTTTTTTATATAGCTTTATAAACAGGGTACGTGGATGTATGCTTGCGCCTTTGTTTGACGCACAGACTGCCTCCTGCGAGACGCGTTGGGTAGTGAACAGTTGTGTGCAGTGTTCACTGTATCTGAGTTTTCCTTTTTGGAGTGCAGATCACGCTCCATTAGTTCTTCAACCACTGCCTGGTTGTAGTCTGCTGAGTGTGTCACTGGCACATCCTTGAAATTTTTCTCTAATTGTTGCTGCTCCACTCTATTACAAATAAAATAAAAATCTATTAGTGTGACGCGCTTCCATCCTATACAATACATTGGTTGCAAACACTATAGAAGTACACAAAGGGGCCTTTCACACCTACTGAACAGTTGTGTGCAGTGTTCACTGCAGTCTCTGCGAATAACCACACTTAGGCCTTATAACTTTTCAGACTTTCTTTATCAATCTACCAAGATGAAGAAGGCAGGGAGTAAGGCACGTGGTCGTGGAGTTTCTTCAGGGAGAGGCGTGGGGATTCTGTGGCTGCTGCGGCCCCCCAGTGACACAGCATCCACCAGTTTTTCCCGGCCGTGAGCGTTCCTTTATGCGCAACTTTTTGTAGGAGCTCGGAGTACCCCCTGCTGCGGGAAGAACAAATTGAAGCCGTTGTTTTTTTGGATCTCAGCCAAGCATCGACTTCAATTGCTTCCACCTCCTCTCAGGACCACAGCACTGTTGGGCAACCATCTGTCCTCTTCACCGCCTGGCAAATTGCCCAGGCAGTCAGAGAGTTCTGTACAGGAGCCAGCTGAGTGTCTGCTTCTGTTCTAGAATCTATTGGCTTGCAAACAGGGGCCCAGCCAAGCAGCATTCTGTAATGTGAAGAAGAGGGAGTATGCAGGATGCGCAACAGCTGTGTCTCTCTTGAATCTGAAGAGGCGGGTGAGACAGTGCGATGGTCAGCACACCGCAGAACGCATCTGATGATGATGATGAGACCCAGGTGCCAGTTTCTGTTGAGCATGGTGCTGGCCAGACCACCCAACAGCAGGTGTTGGAAGAGGGTAGTGGAGAGATGAGGTCCAATACCCAACATGGCATGAAGAACAGGAAGGTGGTGGGAGCAGCTCAGAGGAATAATAATAATATTTTTTATATAGCGCCATCATATTCCGCAGCGCTTTACAGTTTAGCAGTTTCAGAACACAAGTCATAAGTAACAACGTTAACAATACAATAATTTAAGCTAAATAAGTCGCCCCTGCTCGTGACAGCTTACAAAGTACAATGAGATGGGAGATACAAAGTATAGGTGTTTTTATACATGGTGCATTTACAATGATGTTCCAGCCATCTTAAGGACTGAGGGAATGGAGATAGTGAATGGGCTAGAGACACACACACACTTACACAGAATACATAGAATGACTTTGATTAGTGAAAGTGATAGGCCGCTCTTGAACAAATGTGTTTTGAGGGAGCGCCCTAAACCATGCAAATTGTGGATAGTCCTAATTTCTTGGGGTACAGCATTCCAGAGGATTGGCGTAGAGCAGGAGAAGTCTTGAGTCGGGAGTGGGAGGTACGTATTAGTGCAGAGGTTAGTCGAAAGTCGTTTTGCAGAGCGCAGCAGTCGGTTAGGCCGATAGATAGAAATGAGGAGGAGAGAGGAGGGGTGCTGCCTGTGGAGAGCTTTTGTGGGTGAGAACCAGTACTTTGGTTGAAAGCTGGGAGAGGCCTAGAGAATGGTTAGTGAAGAAGGAAGATAGAGGAAGACATTGCCCCAACGGTACAAACAGGAGGAGAGTTAGGCTGCAGACTCGGTTGCCTGTAGCCTCCATTTGGCACCTGTTCGGAGCAGTTGTCTTCCAAAAGTCAAAACGTGCGCTCCCCAGGACTTGCACTGCGTGGTCCTTTTTTCACACACTTGCACATGATATTTGCTATGTGAAATGCAAGCTGGTAATCAAAAATTAAAAATAGCTAAAAGTGTCAGTCACCTCAATACACAAAATGTGGAAACATGTGCGGACAAAGCACGTAGTTGAGTTACAAAGACACACTGGAGAGGTAGGCCAACCTACAGCAGCACTACATCTTCAGTTGTGTTGAAGCCTCTTCATCGAGCTCACACACAGCTGGTTATGCTCCTCACAGGATCGCCATGGAAGAACCCGGCCACTGTTGTCCAGAGACAAACTGTTATTCCACACACAGCAGCAAGTTCCCTGTCATCCTCACACTCCCAGGCCAAAAACAGCCAGCGGTAGCACAGGCATGGGATTAAAACACGGCCATACTCCGCAAACCATGCACGAGCACAGGCTCTGAATGCTGGCATTGCAAAACTCCTGTCCCTTGAAATGCTGTGATTCAGGCTGGTGGAGACGACAGTTTCCCGTAACTGAATATCATTGTCATACCACAATACAAAGTGCCAAGCCGATTTCATTTCAGCAGGCAAGCCGTCCCTGGTCTGCAAAAGCATGTTGAGGGAAAAATTAAACATGCGCTAACTAAAAGCCCTCAGTAGCAAGGTCCACACTGACCACCGATGCGTGGACCAGTACCCATTGTTATGATCTGCTACCAACCAGTAAGGAAAGAAGGAATTCTGCCCTACAATACAACATAAGCTGAATCCCTACGATGTAACGGGGAACCTGATCCTGCGACCAGACCCGCTAAAGTCCTCATCCTAGTGTAACGACAGACCTATAGTTGCGAGGGAGTAATCCCTACAAGATCTAGGGACTGGGAGAAAAGGGACACCTCCTAACATAAATTGTAGCATGGATAATTAAACAGAAAATAAATCTTTGTGATCCTAACATCAAGCAAAACCACAGATAAGCACCTAAGCACCCGGCAAGCTTAACAGTAGATAATACAATGAAGTCAGCAAAGCCAGAAGGGCGGAGCCAGACTAAATAGGGAAAAAAGGTCATGTGACCAGCAAACTGAAACAAAACCTAACAAGAGGGTTCTAACACCATGGCCAGGGACAATTACCTTTCCCTCACTGCCCATTGGGTCAATGTTGTGCAGCCGGGTACTGATCTTGCGAGTGGCGCGTACGTGTCTGCACTCCAAGATGCAGGAATCAAGTCTGTACACATTGATTCCCCTATTCCAGTTCCTCAGATCATCGCTGCAGGAGCTGTCACGGTCTACCTCCACATGGACCCGTGAACGTTTACGTTGCGACCGATATGAGCACAGCCGTGTCCAAATGTCAACGGCCATCCTGAAATTAATTTCCATGGGGAATCTTAGCCACACAGCGCAGGAGCCTGTAATGCCATAAAGCAGGAGAGCGACGTGTGTTTTTTTGGAAGAGAATCTACAGGCAAGGCTTGGTAGTGTGTGACAAAGGCCGAAATCTGGTGTCAGCTCTGGCCTTGGCAACCTCACTCACATACCATGTCTGTCATATTGCCTCAACTTGGTCGTGCAGAGTTTTTTGAGGGGGCTATCCGGATCTTGAGCACTGCTGCACAAGGTCCGCCTAGAGTGCGCTCACTGCGACGTTCCAGCATGGCCAGATCGCTGATGCAGCTCTGCAACGCAGATTTCACCTTCATGACATCGCATTATATGTGACGTACCCACCAGGTGGAATTCCTCGTTACATATTTGGAGCGGTTGTGTGAGCAGCAGCCAACAGTAATGGAGTATCAGCTGCATCAGGCGCAGTCAACTCGCAATTTGCGGCGTTCACACTTCACCACAACTGAGTGGGCCTCTATAATAAGAATAATAATATTATTTTTTATATAGCGCCATAATATTCCGCAGTGCTTTACAGTTTAACAGTTTCAAAACACGAGTCATAAGTAAACAACTTTAACAATACAATAATTTAAGCAAAATCAGCCGCCCCTGCTGGTGAAGCTTACAATCAACAATGAGGTGTGGGAATACAAAGTACAGGTGTTTATATAACAAGTGTTTTTACAATGATGGTCCAGCCATTTTAAGAATGGAGGGATGCATGGAGATAGTGAATGGGCTACACACACAGAATTACACATAGAATGACTTTGATTAGTGAATGTGATAGGCCACTGTGAACAAATGTGTTTTGAGGGAGCGCCTGAAACCATCCAAATTGCGGATAGTCCTAATTTCTTGGGGTAGAGCATTCCAGAGGATTGGCGCAGCGCGGGTGAAGTCTTGGAGTTGGGAGTGGGAGGTACGGATTAGTGCGAGGTTAGTCGAAGGTCCGTTTGCAGAGTGCAGCAGTCGGTTAGGCCGATAAATATAATAAGGGAGGAATGTAGGGGGTGCTGCGCTGTGGAGAGCTAGTGGTGAGAACCAGTAATTAGAATTGGATCCTATAATGAATGGGCAGCCACTGCCAGTGTAATGAGTGGCGAAAACTCATGAAGGATATTGCCCGTTTTGCGTGCGTTTGATGAGTCAACGCGGATGGCGAGTGCAGATGATGCACTAGTCAGCCTGACTGTCCCCCTTATCTGCCTGCTTCAAAAAACACTGCAAGCACTAAGGCATGAGGTTTTGGAAGAGGTGGAGGATGAGGAGTCACAAATTCCATCACCTTCTGGACAGTCAGCGCAACGTGGTTCCTCACAAAGGGCTGGAGGACTTTCAAAGTACCATGCTGTATCAACAATTGAACCTCCAGAGTCGCTGTCTATATTTTCATAACCATTACAAACTTTTAATGTATTTACAAAGCACATAATGTACATTTTTTGTCTATCCTTTTGTAATGCTATTGTGTTTCCATAAACTGATGTTACAGAATTATGATACAAAGTTTTTAAATTTTGAGTTTTAAATTTTGTAAATTTATATGTATTTGAAGGACTTTGTGAGGAGGATGAGGAGTCACAAATTCCATCACCTTCTGGACAGTCAGCGCAACGTGGTTCCTCACAAAGGGCTGGAGGACTTTCAAAGTACCATGCTGTATCAACAATTGAACCTCCAGAGTCGCTGTCTATATTTTCATAACCATTACAAACTTTTAATGTATTTACAAAGCACATAATGTACATTTTTTGTCTATCCTTTTGTAATGCTATTGTGTTTCCATAAACTGATGTTACAGAATTATGATACAAAGTTTTTAAATTTTGAGTTTTAAATTTTGTAAATTTATATGTATTTGAAGGACTTTGTGAGGAGGATGAGGAGTCACAAATTCCATCACCTTCTGGACAGTCAGCGCAACGTGGTTCCTCACAAAGGGCTGGAGGACTTTCAAAGTACCATGCTGTATCAACAATTGAACCTCCAGAGTCGCTGTCTATATTTTCATAACCATTACAAACTTTTAATGTATTTACAAAGCACATAATGTACATTTTTTGTCTATCCTTTTGTAATGCTATTGTGTTTCCATAAACTGATGTTACAGAATTATGATACAAAGTTTTTAAATTTTGAGTTTTAAATTTTGTAAATTTATATGTATTTGAAGGACTTTGTGAGGAGGATGAGGAGGAGTCAATGGAGGAGGAAGACATCGCTCCAGAGGGAGGTAGACAATGCTCTAGTCAGTATGTAGACCAAGGGTGGGGTGATGCACAGCAGGCGGAGATGACGCCTCTTGCAGGGGACAACGTTTCTTGGCCAGTTGGGAGTCTGCAGCACATGGTTGATTTCATGCTGCAGTGGCTGAGAAACGACCGCCGCATCGAACACATTCACACCACGTCTGATTATTGGGTGTACACCCTCCTAGACCCTCGCTACCGGGACAACTTACAAAGCCTCATCACACCGTTGAACCGGGAGCGTAAAATGCGGAAGTACCAAGACACACTGGTGCAATCCATAATGTTCTCCATTCCAGCCGAGAGCACTGCTGCTGCTACTGATTTACAAAGCAGCTCTGTGCGTCGAGGCAGTGGAGACAGCTCTGCAACAAGAGGGAGCACAAGCAGCGCCTCTGCACAGGGCAAGAACAGTATGTTCCAAATGTGTCGAAGTTTTGTGGCAGCGCCACCAATGTCTACACCATCCGAGACGGCTCCAGTCAGCAGGAGGCAACATTTCCGTAAGATGGTGACAGACTACATGTCTTGCCCTCTCAGTGTACTCCCAGATGGCTCTTCCCCATTCAAGTTTTGTGTCTCTAAGCTGGATACATGGCCAGAGCTTAGCCAGTATGCATTGGAGGTGCTGGCTTGATCTGCTGGCAGTGTATTATCGGAGCGCGTCTTTACTGCTGCAGGTGGTGTACTAACAGACCGTTGCATGCGACTATCCTACGATAATGTAGAACGGCTTACTTTTCTGAAAATGAACTAGGCATGGATCTCGCCTGAATTTGCCTGTCCGGTTTCAGATTAACTAACTGGTTGACAACGTTTTCCATGTCTCCTGTTATGTTCATCTTTCTACCACCTGAGCTATACTCCCTGGGCTACAACACTGCCAGTTGCTGCTCAGAAGTGTCGTGTCCACAGACCAATACACAAGCTATAGTGATAGTGGGGTTCAGTAACGCCTGCTGTTCCCCTGCTGTGTGTCCGGCAAAAATTACTGCTACCTACCTACACATGTTTAAAAAAACATGACATGTTAAAGTGGCTAGTGCTACACATAGATATCAGGCTACACCCTTATTTCTAAGCTGTAAACAAGTGAAACGTCAAATTTAAAACCATTCAATGATTAGTGTTGGTAACAAATCTGTAACTAAATAATTGTGACATATTATGGCAGATATCCACATGTCTAACACAAATGCTAACACAAAAGCATACTTATGCTATAGGGTACTGATGGTGAACCTTCTCACTCCATAACTTTGACCAATCCAACTCACATCATGCCTCAAATGCTGCAATGTTGGAAGTGCATAATGTGGGTTGAACTTTGACAACAGCTGCAGTGCGAAGGTTATCCTTCTGTGTTCTTGGCTTTTAAATAAAAGCATACAAGTAAATATAATAATACATTGTTGATTAAGGGACATGATGTACACCTGTAATATTGTGCAAACAATGGATGTAGGACTATTCCTCTTCAACATTACTTATATTTGTGTCATTTGAAAAAATACATATTTTAGTTAAAAATTAAAAACCCATGTTCAGTAGCTGTGAAAGGCCCGTTTGTGTACTTCTATATTGTTTGCAACCAATGTATTGTATACGGATGGAAGCGCGTCACACTAATAGATTAGATTTATTTTAAATGGAATGTAGCAGAACCAATTGGAGATAAATGAAAAGGATGAGCCACTGAGACACGCTCAGCAGAGTACAAGCAGCAGTGCTTGAACATGTAACTGGAGCGTGATCTGCACTCAAAAAAGTAAAAAACACAGACTGAAGTGAACACTGAAACACAACTGTCCACAATCTGTGAAAAGCTCCTTTCTGTACTTCTATAGTGTTTGCAACCAATGTATTGTATACGGATGGAAGCGCGTCACACTAATAGATTAGATTTATTTTAAATGGAATGTAGCAGAACCAATTGGAGATAAATGAAAAGGATGAGCCACTGAGACACGCTCAGCAGAGTACAAGCAGCAGTGCTTGAACATGTAACTGGAGCGTGATCTGCACTCAAAAAAGTAAAAAACACAGACTGAAGTGAACACTGAAACACAACTGTCCACAATCTGTGAAAAGCTCCTTTCTGTACTTCTATAGTGTTTGCAACCAATGTATTGTATACGGATGGAAGCGCGTCACACTAATAGATTAGATTTATTTTAAATGGAATGTAGCAGAACCAATTGGAGATAAATGAAAAGGATGAGCCACTGAGACACGCTCAGCAGAGTACAAGCAGCAGTGCTTGAACATGTAACTGGAGCGTGATCTGCACTCAAAAAAGTAAAAAACACAGACTGAAGTGAACACTGAAACACAACTGTCCACAATCTGTGAAAAGCTCCTTTCTGTACTTCTATAGTGTTTGCAACCAATGTATTGTATACGGATGGAAGCGCGTCACACTAATAGATTAGATTTATTTTAAATGGAATGTAGCAGAACCAATTGGAGATAAATGAAAAGGATGAGCCACTGAGACACGCTCAGCAGAGTACAAGCAGCAGTGCTTGAACATGTAACTGGAGCGTGATCTGCACTCAAAAAAGTAAAAAACACAGACTGAAGTGAACACTGAAACACAACTGTCCACAATCTGTGAAAAGCTCCTTTCTGTACTTCTATAGTGTTTGCAACCAATGTATTGTATACGGATGGAAGCGCGTCACACTAATAGATTAGATTTATTTTAAATGGAATGTAGCAGAACCAATTGGAGATAAATGAAAAGGATGACCACTGAGACACGCTCAGCAGAGTACAAGCAGCAGTGCTTGAACATGTAACTGGAGCGTGATCTGCACTCAAAAAAGTAAAAAACACAGACTGAAGTGAACACTGAAACACAACTGTCCACAATCTGTGAAAAGCTCCTTTCTGTACTTCTATAGTGTTTGCAACCAATGTATTGTATACGGATGGAAGCACGTCACAGTAATAGATTTGATTTTTTTTTCTAATATAATGGAGCTGCACCAATTCCACAAAATAAAAAAAAAAAAAAAAAAAAAAGAGTCAGTGACAGTGACACGTGCAGATGCCTACAAACAGCGGTGGATGCAGAGCAAACTGCAGCGTCACCTGCACTGTCACACACACACCTTGCACAGAGCTGTTAAAACAACACTGGCAAAATGAAGCTTTACACAGCGGTTGGTAAACTAGCCTGCCTCAAGCACAGTAGTACACAAAATCGCAATATCTAACTGTCCCTCAGAGTGAGCAGAGTAGCGTTCTGTCCCTTACTGAGTTCACAGCACAGTGACGCTAAAATGGCGGCGGCGCCTTTTATAGTGCATTCTGACATCATTTCAGCAGCCAATCACAGCCATGCCATTAGTTAAGATGACCGCAGCATTACAGGATGTGCCCACACTTCGTAGGATTCCTCATTGGCTGACTAAAATCACATTGCCTCTCAAAGAATTATGGGAACTTCCGATTCCGGTATACGATATGGAAAAAGTATCGGAATTAAGTATCGGAATTCCGATAACGCGAATATCGGCCGATACCCGATACTTGCGGTATCGGAATGCTCAACACTATTTAGGAGTTTCAGCTCCTTAACATGTGCCACCCTGTTTTTAAAGGGACCAAAAGTAATTGGACAATTGACTCCAAGGCTATTTCATGGACAGGTGTGGGCAATCCCTTCATTATATCATTCTCAATTAAGCAGATAAAAGGGCTGGTGTTGATTTGAGGTGTGGTGTTTGCATTTGGAAGGTTTAGCTGTGAAGGAAACATGCGGTCAAAGGAGCTCTCCATGCAGGTGAAACAAGCTATCCTTAAGCTGCAAAAAACAGAAAAAACCCATCCGAGAAATTGCTACAACTTTAGGAGTGGCAAAATCTACAGTTTGGTACATTCTGAGAAAGAAAGAAAGCACTGGTGAACTCATCAATGCAAAAAGACCTGGGCGCCCACGGAAGACAACAGTGGTGGATGATCGCAGAATACTCTCCATGGTGAAGAGAAACCCCTTCACAACAGCTAACCAAGTGAACAACACTCTCCAGGAGGTAGGCGTATCAATATCCAAATCTACCATAAAGAGAAGACTGCATGAAATTAAATACAGAGGGTTCACTGCACGGTGCAAGCCACTCATAAGAATCAAGAATAAAAAGGCTAGGCTGGACTTTGCTAAAAAACATCTAAAAAAGCCAGCACAGTTCTGGAAGAACATTCTTTGGACAGATGAAACCAAGATCAACCTCTACTAGAATGATGGAAAGAGAAAAGTATGGCGAAGGCGTGGTACAGCTCATGATCCGAAGCATACCACATCATCTGTAAAACATGGCGGAAGCAGTGTGATGGCTTGGGCATGCATGGCTGCCAGTGGCACTGGGTCACTAGTGTTTATTGATGATGTGACACAGGACAGAAACAGCCGAATGAATTCTGAGGTATTCAGAGCCATACTGTGTGCTCAGATCCAGCCAAATGCAGCCAAACTGATTGGTCGTCGTTTCATACTACAGATGGACAATGACCCAAAACATAAAGCCAAAGCAACCCAGGAGTTTATTAAAGCAAAGAAGTGGAATATTCTTGAATGGCCAAGTCAGTCACCTGATGTCAACCCAATTGAACATGCATTTCACTTGTTAAAGACTAAACTTCAGACAGAAAGGCCCACAAACAAACAACAACTGAAAACCACCGCGGTGAAGGCCTGGCAGAGCATCAAAAAGAAGGAAACACAGTGTCTGGTGATGTCCATGAGTTCAAGACTTCAGGCAGTCATTGCTAACAAAGGGTTTTCAACCAAGTACTAGAAATGAACATTTTATTTACAATTATTTAATCTGTCCAATTACTTTTGGTCCCTTTAAAAACAGGGTGGCACATGTTAAGGAGCTGAAACTCCTAAACCCTTCATCCAATTTTAATGTGGATACCCTCAAATGAAAGCTAAAAGTCTGAACTTCAACTGCATCTGATTTGTTTTGTTTCAAATTCATTGTGGTAATGTCTAGAACCAAAATTAGATAAATGTTGTCTCTGTCCAAATATTTATGGACCTAACTGTATATGGCAGGTGAATAGTTATTTATAGCTCCAAATTCTCAAGGAGCATTTTACTTATGTCCATAAAAACCAGTTATTTATAAAATTTTTATATGGATAAAGTGCACATAAGGGGCCATTATCAGTGATAGAGAAAACGCTGATTTCAGTATAAAAAGGCTTACCCATATAAAAGGAACAATATTCTTGATAAATACCGCCAATATAAGGGAAATTGATTTATGTAACAGTCCCATTTAATAGCGCTGTGAATTTTTTGGTATATATGCACTATTGTCCATTCAAAGGTTTCTGGTAAACCATTGGTTTTTCTTGTCTTTTAAGGTCATAGACACTGTGTTTTGGTTTGGTTTTTGTGTCGCACATGCACTTTCAGCACTAATTGCACTTTGTGTTCTGTTTTTTTAATAATAGATTAAAGGTTAAGTTTTATATTTCAATAATATATTTCAATCAGCTACTCTCTATTGTAATATTTTTACCTAACTAAGGGAGTGATAAAGGGGGGTTTGATTTACTATTTATAGCGGGTTTTTATGATTGGCAGATATCACACACTAAAAGACGCTTTTTATTGCCAAAAATAAGTTTTGCATCATCATATTTTGAGAGCTATAATTTTTCCATGTTTTGGCCCACAGAGTCACGTGAAGTCTTATTTTTTGCATGACACGTTGATATTTTTATTGGTAGCATTTTTGGGCACATCACATTTTTTGACCCCTTTTTATTACGATTTTTGGGAGGCAGAATGAACAAAAAACAGCAATTCATGAATTTCTTTTTTGGGGGGGCGTTTATAATGTTCCGCGTGTGATAAAATCATTAAAGCGGTTTTATTCTTTGGGTTAGTACGATTACAGCGATACCTCATTGATATCTTTTTTTTATGTGTTGGCCCTTTTATACAATAAAAACAATTATATATAATAAATAATTGTTTTTTGCATCGCTTTAATTCTGCGAGCTATAACTTTTTTATTTTTTCACTGATGATGCTGTGTGGCAGCTTGTTTTTTGCGGGATAAGATGATGTTTTCAGTGGTACCATGTTTATTTATATCCATCTTCTTCATCTCGTTATTCCACTTTTTGTTCGGCGGAATGATAAAGCATTTTTTTTTGCCTTTTTTTTTTAAGGGGTTCACTAAAGGGGTTAACTAGTGGGACAGTTTTATAGGGCGGGTCGTTACGGATGCAGCAATACTAAATATGTGTACTTTTATTGTTGGGGTTTTTCTTTACATTAAAGAAATGAATTTATTGGGGAATTTTTTTTTTCATTATTTAGGAATTTTTTTTACACATGTTTATTTTTATTTTTTTTTACATTTTTACATTGTCCCAGGGACCTTACTGTATAACATCAGATCGCTGGTCTGACAGTTTGCACAGCACTCTGTCAGACCAGCGATCTCACTGGCACTGCTGCAGGCTTTCTCAGCGCCTGCTCTCAGCAGGCACTGAGTAAACTGCCTCCCTGCAGGACCCAGAAGGACCCCGTGGCCATCTTGGATCCGGGGTCCTGCAGGGAGGAGGGTCCCTTGGAACAGCGCGATACACCGTGCTGTTCTGAGGGTCTCAGGGAGGCACACAGTGAGCCCCCTCCCTGCGCAATGCTTCCCTGTACCGCCGGAACACTGCGATCATCTTTGATCGCAGTGCCAGGGGTTAATGTTCCAGGAGCGGTCCGTGACCGCTCCTGGCACTTAGTGCCGGGTGTCAGCTGTGATAATCAGCTGACACCTGGCCGCGATCAGCTGTGCTCAACCCGGGAGTGCAGCTGATTTCCTATGACGTACTATCCCGTCCTTGGGAGTTAAGTCCCAGGGCACATAGACGGGATAGTACGTCCGATTACAGAAAGGGGTTAAACTCGTAACACCTCTCCCCTGATCTGTGGATGATGACCCGAGGAACAGATGTGGGTATAAAAAGGTATTCTATCGTTCTGCAAGTAGAATCTTAGAGACTTTACAAAACCACAGCCAGGAACATTCTACAGGATGCCAACTTAGGGGACTACGGCTCCAGCTGAAAGAACACAGATCTGCTCTATTGACCATTAATGAGCCCTTTAAAAAAAGTTACAAAAAGACAAATTTTTTAGAGACTAAAGTGACTGTGAGTCAGGGAAAATTTTCCAATGGAGCAAGTTTAAACAAAATGTCAGAAAATCTAAATTCTCTAATTTTCAAAAAAAAAAGAAAACCCTGTCAGGATTATTGGACAGCTGAATCTGATTCTACTGCTTCTGAAGACATAGGAAAGTCTTTACAATGTACTTAAGCCCCTATTAATCCATTAAAGGATATCCTCCCTTTAGAAAATGCAGTAGGAGGAAGGGCGGCAGGAAGCACAAGTGGGCACACCGTCACAAGGAAACAAATGTCTTAAAAGTGAGCGAAATGGTCAGATGAGACTTTGAATGTGATTAACCTTACTGAGCTTCCCCTTGATAAACATACATTATCTATGTTGTCTAAAGTTCTTAATTTTTGCTTCCCTGACAGGATTTATTTAATTGACTTCAAGATAGATCTCTTCAAAGCGGTTAGAAAAATTCATTTGCATAAATCTTTTTCTTCCACTGCAGGTTCTGTTACTGAATCAAAACCTGGAGAAATTCCAGTTACTGTTGGCCCTTTGGCTTCAGAGTCAGTGACTCAACCAGTCACACTATTGCCAGCGATTCATCACTGCTACTTAGTTTAAATGACACAAGAGTAATTTTATCAGTAATGGATAAGGAGATTCAAATTAAACCTTTTGTAGGAGCTGTCTTTTCCACCTATATGCCCTCTATTGTCTCAGGCAATGCCATTGATCAATTCCACAATGTAATCGTACGAGATATTGATGCGCTCATATCCAGAGATGCCCCAAAATGTAAGCAAAGGAGAGTTACTTGCACTTAAACTGAGAGATAGGAAAGATGTGTTTGTTTGCCAGGCAGACAAGGGGTGCAATATAATCCTAATGATGAGAGACTATTATGAATAAGGGCCCTGTCTCACATAGCGACTCACCAGCGATCACGACAACGATGTGAACTTGTCAGGATCGCTGCTGAGTCGCTACATGATCTCTGCTGAGCTGTCAAACAGGCAGATCTGAGCAGCGATCAGGACAGCGAGTACGCCGGTAACAAGCGACACACGTCGCTTAGGTACCGGCATACCAGCGTGCTGGTGCAGGGAGCTGGTAACCAAGGTACACAGCGGGTTTCTAGGCACCGCTCGGCGCTTAGAAACCCGCTGTGTACCTTGGTTACCAGCTCCTGCTGGCTGATCGCTGGTCTCCCGCCTGTCACACGCAGCGATGCGTGCTGGCCAGCGGGAGACCAGTGATCAAAAAAAGTCCAGGCATTTCTGACACGACCACACGGCAGGGGCCTGATCGCTGGTACGTGTCAGACATAGCGAGATCGCTTCTGAGATCGCTGTTGCGTCACAAAATTTGTGACTCAGCAGCGATCTCGCTAGCGATCTCGCTATGTGATACGGGGCCTTAAGACTCTCTAAAACAACTTTCAGACACCAATACATGTATCCCCTTGAGTTATGATTAGAGATGAGCGACTTTGCCTTTTTGAGGGTCCAGTCGGGTTTCGTTCGACCCGACTTTCGCAAAAGTCGAGTCAAACGAAATCGGCCGACTATCGGAAAAAGTCGAAGGTCTGACTGAAACACGAACCGACCCCAATGCAAGTCAATGGGGAAGAAAAGTCGGCAGGGAGTGGAGGACAGTAAACACACCTACAGTGCCCATTTCAATGCCAACGACATCAATTCTTATTACTTAAGCTTGTCAACCTTAATTTACTTTATAATAATAGTAACGCATTGAAAACTGGGGGTTAATTGGCTAAAGTTGTGGGGGGGCAGGGCTGGCTCCACGTTTTCGTGGGCCCCGGGCAAAAGAGTCTCAGCGGGCCCCTTTAACACATACCACAATTCATGATGCTCCGATATGGCAGAGAAATATAGGTATAGTACAATGCCAAATACTACACTTCTTACATTACATGAGTGATATCTATTGTAAATCCTACAATAGCTCAAAAACCAGACAGTATAGTCCCCCATACAGTATTATGGCCACCACATAGTGCGCTATACAGAATGGGCTCCATATAATGCTCCATACAGAATATTCCCCATGTGTGCTCCATATGATGCTCCATAAATAATGAACCCCATATGATGCTCTAGTATATGATAGGCCCCATATATGATGTTCCAGTGTATGATGAGCCCCATAAAATGCTCCAAATATAATGGTCCCCATATATAATGCTCCATATATAATGGGCTCCATGTGATGCCCCATAAATAAAGAACCCCATATGATGCTCTAGTATATGATGGGCCCCATATGATGCTACAGTATATGATGGGCCCCATGGATGATGCTCCAGTGTATGATGGGCCTATATAATGCTCCATATATAATGGGCCCCATATGATGCTCCAGTGTATAATGGGCCCCGTATATGATGCTCCAGTGTATGATGGGCCCCATTTATAATGTTCCAGTGTATGATGAGCCTATATAATGCTCCAAATATAATGGTCCCCATATATAATGCTCCATATATTATGGGCTCCATGTGATGCCACATAAACAATGAACCCCATATGATGTTCTACTATATGATGGGCCCCATATGATGCTCCAGCATATGATGGGCCCCATGGATGATGCTCCAGTGTATGATGGGCCTATATAAAGCTCCATATATAATATATATAATGGGCCCCATATGATGCTCCAATATATTATGGGCCCCATGGATGATGCTCCAGTGAATGATGGGCCTATATTGTTATGGAAATTTAATTAGGATAAATTTATCCTTCAGTGTTTGCTGCTTGCCGTTCCCAGTTTTCTATTAAATGTCTTTTTGAGCGCTCAGAACGAAATGAAACTGACAGAAGTGTCAGTATAGCAGTTCGTCAAGACCACTCATTTATTATTCATTCAAGGTTTTATACGTTTACAAAAAGGGGCTGGTTAGTCAATTAACATACAATTAAAAGCTGCTAGATTATTGGCTGTTCTAGTGTAAGTATGATAATTATGATAATTATGATAAAAGGGCTGAAGTTGTAGATTTATTGTTTACTGCTCTTTGTCCCAGCATTCTTGCATGACTATAAAGTAAACAATAGATATCTAACTAAGACTCTATGTACTTGTTCCTTATGAAGGCCAGAGTAGTTTAAAACGACTGATTATAGCTGGCATAGATATGTGTGAGCACAGAATTTTTAGCAAGTGAGATCTATCTAACTGTGAATGCATATATATGAATATACTTTGAATATATGGAATACATATGTATTTCCATGACAGTCCCCCCTTAGATACCACTTGCCCTAAAAACCTGCTCCTGTCCCAAAGCGCTGCAACTCTTTTGTGCTGCCGGCGGTTGAGAATATGCCTAGCGCATGCCTCCCCCACCGAATACAGACTTTTCGCAAATGGGCGGTCAGGAGGACTGTCCCTAGCAGGGGTTCATGTGTTTGCAATCATAGTCTCTTTATTTAAATGCATGTGCAGAAAAAAACGTGTGTATTCTTCATCAGGTAGGTCATCTGTCTGGTCAGTCAGAGCATCCACGACATCCTTCATGGCTTAGGTGTCTCTCTCCTGGTACGGGAGCTTCCTTGCAATGCGATATGTGGATCCAAACAGGCTTTCCCTCTAGTTACACAGAGGTTGGTGTCATCTGGGGCTCTTGGACAGGACCATCAAATCTGGCAGTGAAGAGAAAAACTCGAGAATGGACATTAGTTTTTGACCAATTCAATTACATAAGCAAACAAGATATCATTTTGCATATTCTGCTGCTGAGGGAAGAATGTACCTAACTTGGGACTAGACCCAAACAAAATTTTGTATGGTGAACAGCTTTTCTGGGTCTCTGGGAGTGTGCCTTACGCTAAACAGTGCAATTGGGAGTGTGTCATGCCATGGTTTGCGTGTCTCTTGGGCAATTTTCAGCATCCTATTCTTAAGTGTTCCGTTCAGTCTTTCTACCTTCCCGCTGCTCTGGGGGTGGCAAGGAGTGTGTAGGCCTAGGTCTGACCCTACTGCTAATCGGGTCTCGTGTGTCAGATTTGCTGTGAATGCGGGTCCCTGATCACTTTCTATCATTTCCGGAACCCCGTATCTGCACACTATTTTCCGAAAGTAGCTTCTTTGCAGTAGTCTTTGCTGACTTGGAACGCTTCTGTTTATCTTGAAATTACTTCTTTGACCACAATGGCATATTTGAATCCTTCACTTGGCGATATCTGGATGTGGTCTATCTGGATCCTTTGAAGCTGGTAGAGTGGTCTTTCCAGATGAGGTGAGGGGGGCTTTCTTCCATACGTCCAGGCTTGCATTTGCCGCAGGTCAGACAGCTGCTGGTGAATTTGGCTGTTAGGGTGGAGATCCCTGAAGCGAACCAGTAAGCACCAATCAGATCATTCATCTGTGTCTTTGATATGTGGGTGTGGGTCCATGTGCCCATTGGACCACCATAGGGTGCATACTTTGTGGTAGGCAGAGTTTGAAGTCCATTATTGATAGCCTTCCTTCTTCACGTGTTGCTTTTTTCGCATTCAGCTCTTCTTCTCCTTTTGGAGCTTGGTCTTGCAACTTCTTGAGCAGATCCAGGACGTCTTTTTGTCAGGTTTCTTGTCTTCAGTCGTCATGTAGTAGCCGTCCGGCTCTACGACCTCTCCCACTTCTCCATGTTGTCTTACTTTGGCCGCTTCTTTGGCTGCCATGTCCGCCATGTTATTGCGTCACGCCTCTTCTGTTCTCAGTTTTCCATGCACTTTGATTTTTCAAATTGCCACCATTTTGGAAGTTGGAGTACACCCAGAAGGTCCCTGAAGGCTCCATGATGCTTCACGGTTGTCCCGTTTGCTGTGATGAAGTCCCTTGTAGCCCAGATGGGCCCAAAGTCGTGTGCTATGCCATGCGAGTACCTGTAGTCGGTGTAGATGTTTGCAGTATTGCCTTCTGCCATCTGGCAGGCCTTCATCGGCGCTATCAGTTCTGCTTCCTGGGCTGACAGGCTAGGTGACAGACTTCTGGACCACAGGATTTCTTGATTGCTGGTCACTCCACTTCCTGTGTTGAAACTTCTTCATCATCTGCAAATCTGGAGCCATCCAAGTAGAAGATAAATTCTGTAAATTTTGTTCTGGAAAGTCCATAATGTATCCCCCCTTGGGAGTGGGAGTAGAGTAGCCGGGATGAGGACTGTAGGTCTGGAGACGGTGACATTATGAGACAAAGGCGATAGAGGCGCCACAAAGATGCCTGGCGGTGGGGAGATTATTGTTGGTTGAGCTTGATTGAAGATTGCCAAGATGTCATGTGGAGTGAGAGTTTCCAGTGACTGTCCAAGAGTGATGTCAGCAACCTTGTCCAGGAAGGTGTGTGCTGCAGATACTGCCATAAGGCAGGAGGGTGCTCCTCTTGCAACTGGATCCAAGCGGGCTGAGAGGCAGTCTAAATGTCTCTGTTTTCCCCCGTGAATCCATATTAGGACTCCAGTAGCATGACCTTCTTTCTTCTATCAGGTAGACGGAAAGACTTCTCGTAGTCAGGTAGGCCTGGTATTGGCGCTGAGACTGTGGAGTTCTTCCAATCTCCTGAATGGGTTGAAGGCTGCGTCCGATAGAAGGAGCGGGGTTGCGTTGATGCAAGCGCACAGAGGCTGCATTAGGACTGAGGCATCAGGGATCCAGGTTCTGCAATACGACACTAGACCAGGGAAGGCCTGCAGCATTCCTGGAGTTGTTGGGGGAGCCATCTTCTCCACAGTGGTCTTCCAGTCTTTTGACATGTGTTTCGTCTGGTGGGCAATACAGTGTCCCAGGGATGTAACTTGCTTATGACATCACTGGACTTTGTTCTTCCAGACCTTGCGTTGCTGTTCTTCCAGGTAGAGTAGGAGAGACAAGGAATGGACTGTGCAGGTGTCGATGTCAACCACACAAAAGAGAAGGTCATCCACGTGTTGTAGAAGAGTGACTCTTGCATATTCTGCAATCCAGTTGACGAGGATGGAGGACATTGTCTTGGTGAAACTTGAAGGGCTTGTTTTGAGCACCTTGAGGCAACACTGTCCATATGCACTGCAATGGTGCGTGAAGGCAGGCCTCCAGGTGGAGGGGAAACACTGAAGAAGGTACTGGCCAGGCTGATCACCGTGAATACCGTTGCGGTGACTGGGACTTTTGAGAGCAGAGTGTGCGGGTTCAGCACTGTTGGGGTTTCAAATACCGTACCCTCTTTCACGGCCTGCAGGCCTTGCACCATTCTGAACTCAGTGGGGTTTACAGTCTTTTTCTTCACTGTGGAAAGCTGGGATTGATTCCGATGGGCGAGGCAGCCCAGTTTTGCCTTGTCCTTCACTATGCGACAGGGGACTCTCATCTCCCGGCACAGAGCTGGCGGGAAAAAAAGCCGCCTACTAGGATCCACATTATGAGAGATGACGACCAGCTGGCTTTCTTGTTCTCCACCAAGGCAGTCACTGTGTTAGCACCTGCTCTGGTCACAGGGGGTCTTCTTGTTGGGACGTCTCCTTCACCGGCTGCTTTTTTCTCAGCACGGGCCATCAGTAGTTTCTTTTTCTCCAGCTCGGTCTCAGGTCAGTATTTGTGCACAAGTTTGAAGAGCTGAGTGGCCTTTTGCCGGTCTAGGGCCTGGGTGAACTGGTTGATTGCAGGGGGCACCTCCTGGTGCTTGCAAAAGATGAAACTCTGGCGTTGGAGCCGGATGAGGTGTTGCCATTCCATGAAGCGAGTAGGGTCCTTCTTGAGTTGAATATCCTGGCCAATGTCAAAGTTCTCAGGCCGTCTTCGTAGGCGAGTTCACTTAGACCTTCAGTTGGTCAGGGACATCTTGACTCTGGGTGATGGAGTGGCTTTTCTGGTACTATGTCCAGCACCTCCTGTGATAGGTCTGCAGTGTGGTTGTTCCTGTTTCTTCTTGGGTCAGGGGTGAAGAAAGTGTCATGGTCCCATCTTCCTGGAACACTCTGGTAGCTTTCAGCTTCTGCAGTAAGTCCACTCCCAATAGGTTGAGGGTGCAGGTCTTTGACACAACAAACTGGGACATGATGGAGTGTTCTGGCTGAGTCCACACGCTCAGGGGCTTCATAATCTGGAAATATCTGACTTGACCATCAATTCCCATGCAGGAAGCAGAAGATTCTGATAGATAGGTGAGGTTGCGGAGTTCCGCAAAAAAAAATCTGACTACGCCATCCACTCTCAGGATATTGGTCCCACTGTGGGGATCCCTGTGGACTTGGTGTGCTCCTGTCCTATGGACGGGGTTCTTCACTGCTTTCTGTGTTTCTTCTTCTTCTTTGCGAAGTCGGTGTTCTGCACCGGTTCCGGAAATGACCAAACTCGCCACAGTTGTAACACCGGACATCCCTTCTGTCCCGGCGGACTCAATCCTTTTTGCTACTGCGAGCAGGGTATCCATTGCTATTGACGTGTACTCAGGCCTGGCTACTACCAGTGGTTTCCTGATTGGTTCTCTCAGTTCATGCACAAAAGCCTGTGCCAACATCCGTCTGTGTGTCTGATCATGGGTAATGAGGCCCAAATCTTGAAACACTTGCATTACTCTGTCATGGAACTTCTCCACAGACTCTGTCTTGTCTTGACTCATGTCATGTAGGCTGAGAGTTTGTCCTGTCAGTCTGCTTTTGGCCCATTCTCTGAGTTGCTCAATTAGCTTTGGTCCTGTCTTCCAGGCATACGCATCTAACTCTGTTGGAAGCTTGAAGTGTTCTCTCATAATTGACAAGAATGCATCACCTGCTTTTATTCCCATTTCGGTCCAGAGATCAATCCAGGCTGCTGCATACGTTCTCTGGATCTGCTGCATTTTTTGGCAAAATGGCATGGGGTGTATCCCTGGGTCTGGCAGCATACTAATCACCTGGCTTGGGATGAAGGGCTCTAGGATGGTGCCTCTACCTGTCCCTGCTCTATTGGTGCTTGTGTGTTTTCTTCCCTAGTATTGGGCAGCATGTGTGACGTTGCATATTCATCTTCATCAGATACGAAGTGACAGGTGTACTTGGTGAATTGTTATGTTACGGTAGCTGAGGAGTGCAAGTAAAAAAGGAAATACACCAGAGCAGTTGGAATCTATGAGATTGCAGTACCCTGACTAACCACCGCAACTAGAGGCAGCCGTGGAGCATTCCTACGTTGGTCCTAGACGCCTCGTCACAGCCTGAGAAACTAACTACACCTAAAGATAGAAATAGGAAAGCTATCTGCCCCGGAGCAGAACCCCAAAGATAATAGAAAGCCCCCAAACATGTAATGGCGGTTAGACAAGATGAAATACTGACACAGAAAGAAAATAGTATGAGCAAACGCTGGGGCCCAAACTATCTAAATAGAAAAGGATAGGAAGGGTACTTACTGCAATCCCAAAAAACCCTGAAAAGCACCAACTCTACTAATTTCAAAATCACCTGAGATCACACGACCTCTACCACCTAAATTAGTTCTCTGGTGTAACAAAAACAGCAGCCACTGAAAAAACTGGAAAAAGCAAAAGTACAAAACACAGTGGCTGAACTAAACTGAGAGGGCAAAAGCCCCCAGAGGGGACCCAGAAGGCCCCCACAGAAGTGAAGGACCAAATGCAAAAATATAGCAAAAACACAAAATAAGAAATTGTCTTATCTGATAGCAGGAGATGCAGACACGACACAGCAGGCTACAAGGGAAACTGGAAAGAAGGATTCAGACCAGAACAATTGATCACCGGCAACCCTGATGGGAAAATGATTCCCTTAAATAAGACCAATCAGTAACACCTGATTCCCAGTCCTCACAATCCTCACTAGTACCGCTTGTAACCACCAGAGGGAGCCTCTGCTCAGAACTCATCTCAAACATATTCACAACAGTACCCCCCCCTTGAGGAGGGGTCACCGAACCCTCATTTGAGCAACCAGGTCGGTCAGGATGAGTTCTATGATACGCACGGATAAGTCTCCTAGCATGGATGTCCGAAGCAAACACCCAAGAATTATCTTCCTGACCATAACCTCTCCATTTAACCAAATACTGGAGTCTTCGTCTAGAAAAACGAGAATCCAATATTTTCTCAACCACATACTCCAGATTGCCCTCAACCAAAACAGGGTCAGGAGGCACAGCAGCAGGAACCACTGGCTCAACAAACCTCTTCAACAAGGACTTGTGGAACACGTTATGGATCTTAAATGTCCCTGGAAGAAGCAAACGAAAAGAAACAGGATTAATAATCTCCATGATCTTATAAGGTCCAATGAACCTAGGCTTAAATTTAGGAGATGCTACTCTCATAGGAATATTCTTTGAGGACAACCAGACCAAGTCCCCCACTTTAAACCGAGGACCATCAGTCCTATGCCGGTTAGCAAACCGCTGGGCCTTCTCCTGAGAGAGGGACAACCTCTCCACTACCTGGTCCCAAATCTGCTGCATACGCTCAACAACAGAGTCAACACCTGGACAGACAGAAGCCTCCGTCTGTCCTGAAGAAAATCGAGGGTGAAACCCAGAATTACAGAAAAACGGAGACATCAAAGTGGCAGAGCTAGCCCTATTATTAAGAGCAAACTCAGCCAAAGGCAAAAAAGAGACCCAGTCATCCTGATCAGCAGACACAAAGCATCTTAGATAAGTCTCCAATGTCTGGTTTGTTCTCTCAGTTTGACCATTGGTCTGAGGATGAAATGCCGAGGAGAAAGACAATTGAACACCCAGTTTAGAACAAAAAGTCCTCCAAAATCTGGAAACAAACTGGACTCCTCTGTCAGACACAATGTTCTCAGGAATGCCGTGTAAACGAACCACGTGCTGAAGGAACAACGGCACCAATTCAGAGGAGGAAGGCAACTTAGGTAATGGCACAAGATGTATCATTTTGGAAAACCTATCACAAATTACCCAGATGGTGGTCATTCTCTGAGAAACAGGAAGATCGGAAATGAAATCCATAGAGATATGGGTCCATGGTCTCTTGGGCACAGGCAATGGCATCAACAAACCACTAGAGCGAGAGCAAGGCTTGGAGCGAGAGCAAGTCCCGCAGGACTGCACAAATTCCCTGACATCGCGAGACAAGGTAGGCCACCAAAAGGACCGACTAACCAAGTCTCTGGTACCAAAAATTCCGGGATGCCCAGCCAATACGGAACAATGAATCTCAGACATCACACTCTTTTTCCATTGGTCCGGGACAAACAATTTTCCAACAGGGCAGCGCTCGGGCCTATCCTCCTGACACCCCTCCAGAGCAAGTCTCAAATTGGGCGAGATGGCGGAAAGAACTACACCCTCCTTCAAAATAACAGAGGGATCAGATAGCTCAGGAGAGTCCGCAAGGAAACTCCTCGAGAGGGCATCCGCCTTAACATTCTTAGTGCCAGGAAGAAAGGAAACCACAAAATTAAAACGTGTGAAAAACAAGGCCCACCTGGCCTGTCTAGGATTGAGTCGCTTGGCAGATTCCAGATAGACCAGATTCTTATGGTCCGTAAGGACCACCACCTGATGTTTGGCTCCCTCCAGCCAATGTCTCCACTCTTCAAAAGCCCACTTCATGGCCAATAACTCCCGATTACCCACGTCATAATTACGTTCAGTAGGAGAAAATTTTCGAGAGAAAAAGGCACAAGGGTTACTTTTATAGGTCTCTGGATCTTTTTGGGACAAAACGGCACCTGCCCCAATTTCAGAGGCATCAACCTCCACCTGAAATGGCAGAGAAACATCAGGCTGCCGTAGAACAGGAGCAGAAGTGAATCTCTGCTTAAGTTCCTGAAACGCAGAGACTGCCTCAGGAGGCCAATTCACCACATCAGAACCCTTTCTGGTCAAATCAGTTAATGGTTTAACAATAACAGAGAAATTACCAATAAATTTACGATAAAAATTGGCAAAACCCAAAAATCTCTGAAGAGCCTTTAATGAAGTAGGTTGGACCCAATCACAGATGGCCTGAACCTTGACCGGGTCCATTTCAATAACAGATGGGGACAAAATGAATCCCAGAAATGAGATCTTCTGTACGCCAAAAAGACACTTTGATCCCTTCACATACAGAGCATTCTCTCTCAAAATCTGGAATACAGTTCGAACATGTTTCACATGAGAGTCCCAGTCATTAGAAAAAATCAAGATATCATCCAAATAAACAATCAGAAACTTGTCCACAAAATCCCTGAAAATGTCATTCATGAAGGACTGGAAGACGGAAGGAGCATTAGTGAGCCCAAAGGGCATCACAAGGTACTCAAAATGCCCTCCAGGGTGTTAAATGCCGTCTTCCATTCATCCCCGTGCTTAATGCGAATAAGGTTATACGCCCCCCTGAAGTCAAGCTTGGTAAACCAAGTAGCGTTTTTCACCCTGGAAAACAGGTCAGAAATCAAGGGTAACGGGTATTGATATTTCACAGTAATATTGTTCAAGAGACGATAATCAATACACGGCCTTAATGAACCATCTTTTTTGGCCACAAAGAAAAAAACCGGCACCTAAGGGTGAAGAGGATGGTCTGATATGACCCTTCTCCAATGATTCCTTGATATAAGACCGCATAGCGTCATGTTCAGGTACAGACAAGTTAAAAAGGCGACCTTTAGGGAATTTACTACCTGGCACTAATTCAATAGGGCAGTCATAGCTCCTATGGGGAGGTAAGGATGCAGATTTACTTTCGCTAAACACATCAGAAAAATCAAACAAAAAGTCAGGAACATCCTCAGCCTGGGGGGAGGCAGAAAAAACAGGAGTGTTGGCACTAACACATTGGCAGCCCCAACTGGTTACAGACACAGATTTCCAATCCAGAACAGGATTATGAGACTGTAACCAAGGGAAACCCAGCACGATAATGTCATGCAGATTATATAGAACCAAAAATTTGCAGCACTCCTGGTGATCAGGTTCAACCCTCATTATCACCTGAGTAGAAAACTGGGGTTTATTCTCAGCCAAAGGGGTAGAATCGATCCCCAGTAGGGGAATAGACTTCTGTAGGGGTATCAAGGGAAACCCACAACGTTTAGCAAAATCATAATCCATCAGGTTAATAGCTGCTCCAGAATCAACGAAAGCCTGAGCAGAAAATGAGGACAGAGAGCATATCAGAGTGACAGTTAATAAAAACATAGTCTGAACACTACCCAAGACAACTGAGCGTGCAAAATGTCTTCCCCGCTTAGGGCAGACTGAAATAGCATGAGAGGCATCACCACAGTAGAAACATAACCCATTGCGCTTTCGAAACTCATGACGCTGTGCCCCAGACACCACTCCATCACACTGCATGGGCTCAGCAGCTGGCTCACAAGGCAACACCACTCCACGCATACTTCTCCGCTCACGCAAACGTCTGTCAATTTGAATCGCCAATGACATAGAATCATTGAGACCAGAGGGGACAGGGAATCCCACCATAACATCCTTTACATTATCCGACAGACCCTTCCGGAAAAGGGCTGCCAAAGCGTCGTCATTCCATTTGGTCAGGACTGCCCACCTACGGAATCTCTGACAGTATAACTCAGCGTCATCAAGCCCCTGATTTAATGCCAACAAGGCTTTTTCAGCTTGATCAGTGACATTAGGCTCATCGTACAATAACCCCAAAGCCTGAAAAAATGCATCAACATCACTCAAAACAGGATCCCCAGGTATCAGGGAAAAAGCCCAATCCTGAGGATCGCCGCGCAGGAGAGAGATGATAATTTGAACCTGCTGCGCTGCGTTTCCTGAGGACTTAGATTTTAAGGCAAGAAACAATTTACAATTATTTTTGAAATTCTGAAACTTAGCTCGATCCCCTAAAAACAAATCTGGCATGGGGATCCTAGGTTCCACAACAGGCAACCTAGCAAGATATGCAGCAATACTCTGAACCTCAGTGGCAAGCTGATCCACACGGCCAGACAACTGTGCAAACTCCATTGGGAGAAAAGATCCTCCCCAGCACCCAGAGATACAGAGGGAAAAAAAAAAAAAAAAAATGCAACAAACAGAAAAATATCTCTGACAACTTTTCTTCCTTCAAAATATTTTTTCCCTTCTGTGAGTACCATACAATTTTTATGGCCGGTGATACTGTTATGTTACGGTAGCTGAGGAGTGCAAGTAAAAAAGGAAATACACCAGAGCAGTTGGAATCTATGAGATTGCAGTACCCTGACTAACCACCGCAACTAGAGGCAGCCGTGGAGCGTTCCTACGTTGGTCCTAGACGCCTCGTCACAGCCTGAGAAACTAACTACACCTAAAGATAGAAATAGGAAAGCTATCTGCCCCGGAGCAGAACCCCAAAGATAATAGAAAGCCCCCAAACATGTAATGGCGGTTAGACAAGATGAAATACTGACACAGAAAGAAAATAGTATGAGCAAACGCTGGGGCCCAAACTATCTAAATAGAAAAGGATAGGAAGGGTACTTACTGCAATCCCAAAAAACCCTGAAAAGCACCAACTCTACTAATTTCAAAATCACCTGAGATCACACGACCTCTACCACCTAAATTAGTTCTCTGGTGTAACAAAAACAGCAGCCACTGAAAAAACTGGAAAAAGCAAAAGTACAAAACACAGTGGCTGAACTAAACTGAGAGGGCAAAAGCCCCCAGAGGGGACCCAGAAGGCCCCCACAGAAGTGAAGGACCAAATGCAAAAATATAGCAAAAACACAAAATAAGAAATTGTCTTATCTGATAGCAGGAGATGCAGACACGACACAGCAGGCTACAAGGGAAACTGGAAAGAAGGATTCAGACCAGAACAATTGATCACCGGCAACCCTGATGGGAAAATGATTCCCTTAAATAAGACCAATCAGTAACACCTGATTCCCAGTCCTCACAATCCTCACTAGTACCGCTTGTAACCACCAGAGGGAGCCTCTGCTCAGAACTCATCTCAAACCTATTCACAACAGTGAATACACTGGGTGAGATTTGGGCTTAAAAGTTGTCTTGCTGCTTGGGGATTTCCCACTTCCTTGCTGAGGCTGCGGTGGATCAGTGTCATGGTTCCATGCTGGCAGCCCTGCTCGGCACTGAGGTTCCTCATTTTTGTCTTCAGCTATACCACCCCCCTGTGAAGCCCTAGCTGTGGGCTCTGCTAGTTGTTGTGTCTGGGGGCTACATGCAGCATTTTGTGTAGGGAGATTTGCACTTTCTTCCCTGATATAATGACTGGCAATGTTTGTACTGTGCTTGGGATAGACAGGGTGCCCTGTGCTGGAGGCACTGAATACAGGGACACCACATTGCTTTGATTGGGCGTTGACCCAGTTGATAACGAAGTAGAAAAAAGAGGAAGAGAAGGTAGGTGTGAGGGAGGAGCGAGAGAAAGAGGAGGGAGAGAGATGGAGGGGAGGGTGAAGAAGAGGAAGAGAATGAAGGAGGGGAGGGAGAGAAGAGTGGAAAGGGAAAAGGAGAGAAAGATGGAGGAGAGAGAGAGGAGAAGGATGGAGGGGGAGAAGTAGAAGAAGATGAAGAAGAGATTTGAGAGTTGGAGAGGAAGAGATAAAAGAAGAGGAAGAGGAAGAAAATGGATGTGTCAGAGATGTGAGGGAGGGGAAAGAAGGATAGAGAGGGATGGCAGCGAGGAAAGAGGAGAAAAGTCTGAAGAAGAAAGAGAAAGGGACTGAGAAAAGAAAAAGGAGAGGATGTCCCCCCTGTGGCTCTTGAGAGGGGATCGTTGAAACAAAAATGCCTTCTCCCTGTGGAGAGAGGCGGGGAGCGTTTTTCCCTGTACAAGGCTTCTTATTCAATGAGAGCAGCCTACACCTGTCCCGTGTCTCCACATGATGGACATGTGATGTGTTTGACTCTGAATTCTGCTCTTGTGACATGTCAGTGATCATTTTCTCACAGAAGATTTAACACCTTTTCAATCTTATTCACATAAAAAATCACTTCCTGGTCCGTTCAAATTAACTTTCTGTACCTTCTACACGATGCACCACTGCTCTTTTATAGCAGACGGTAATCTATTAACAAACTTTCCCGTTACCTTTCAAACAAAAAACAAGAAAAAAAAAAACATTTCATTATGCAGCGTAAAGTCTGCCTTTCCATTTGCTTCTCACGTACTCTGACCTTCTATTCACATGCCTAGCCCTTCGATTCTCACGTACTCTGACCTTCTATTCACATGCCTAGCCCTTCGATTCTCACGTACTGTGTCTATTCCAAAAACCTATTCAACAAAGGTGATTAAAAATCTGAAAACTGCTGCATTCTGGTTCTGTGTGTCTTCGCTGAATGCCTGATGGGAGGGGTGAGTGGTGCCACTGCACAGTTTGTGTGTTCTCCCTCAGCCTGCAGTTTCCTTATCTGTGGAGCGACCTTGGTCTAAAGCAAGCTGGTAGAGAAAAAAAAAATGGTTGGAGAATAAAACTCTAAAATAAGTTGATTAGAAAAAAAAAAATCTCTCCAAAATCATTTAAAAATGTACTTAAAAGAAAAACTTTAAAAACAAAAGTTAGATTTAGTAAAAAACTCTAGAAAAAGAAAAAATAAATTCACCAAAAAGGGGAGAAAAGAAAAACCGTATTAATCATAAAACTCTGAAAAACAACCCTTGTTACTAAAACAGCTAATTAAAAAAACAGAAAATAGGTGGAAAAACTGATTGTAAAATGATAAAAACAAAAAGAAAAGTACTTTAAAACTTTTGTCTGGTAGCGTAGGCTTTTTCCTACCGCCTTCTGGAATGTCATCTCGCTGCTGCCAGCACTTCCCCCCTCCCTTATATCTCTGCTTGCTGTCTCTACAGGCACTGAAATCACGTATCAAAAAAAAAAAAAAATTATTATCCCTCAGAATAGCAAAAAATGAACATAGTTCAGTCTGAATGCCTAAGAATTTTCACGCTTCAGCCTGTAGCCAAAAAACTAGCTTAAAAAGATCAAAACCAGGAAACAGATGTGACAACGTGATTAGCAGAGGAGGGGGGTCAAAGGGGTTTCTCGCTGCTACAGCCAGCAGTGAATGAGATACTGACAGAGCGCACGCTGCTCTGAATGAGATTTAAAGCGACACTACCTGCAAGACAGACAGTGACATGTACAATGAGACAGACACCCGGGAGAATACGAATCCCTCTTTTGATGATCTGTGACACATACAAGCTGCTCTGGTAACTGATAACTCACCAATTGCACTGAGCACAGCGATGCTACAGGTCTATCACTTTCTGAAAACCGTACGCCCTGGCCGGTGCGCCGGTCACAGTAATCTGTAATAGCCTTAATCAAAATTCTCACCATCCACGTCTGATTTGACTGGGATGACCTCCCCCTTGCGTGGACGATTATTGTGAGAACTTATCCAAACAAAGCTCCTGCCCCTCACACCTGGATTGATCTGGGATGACCTCCCTCCTGTGTGTGAAAGATTTCTACAGAAACTTAACTGATTCAAAGCCCTCGCCCCTCACACCTGGCTTGATCTGGGATGACCTCCCACCGATGTGTGAAGGATCACTGTGTGGACTTATCCAAATCAAAGCTCCCGCCCTTCACACCTGGATTTTTTGGGATGACCTCCCACCTATGTGTGAAGGATTTCTGCGGGAACTTATCCAGCAATTTGTTTTTTGCTATACAGCTCCCAGAAATCAGCAAGCAAAAACACAGTCACCATTCCAACTTTTCTCTCGTTTCACATAAAACATACACAGCATAGCAGCAAACAACTCGGCTTATATCCCAGGGCTTTTGGATAAGGGTATGGACTTTTTACACTACCTGGGAATGCGGTGATGACCACGTCCGACCGGCTAGAAGTGTAGGCTAGGACTAGGCACAGGGAACATTCAGGTACGATGACAGAGTTTTCTTACCTTACTGATGGAGCTGCAGTCTCCGTCCCGTGTGCCAAGGCCAGGGCCAACACCCCCGTCTCTCCGGTCGGCCGGGTCCTCGTGTGTTTCGTCCAATGCCCCCGCGTGCAGGCACCAATTTAATTAGGATAAATTTATTCTTCAGTGTGTTAGGGTTCGATTTCCCGCTGCTGCACAAGGGGAGTCTCGAACCCATCCCGCTGCGGTCTCCCATTCATCTCCAGCCGCAGTGGAGCCTGCTCAGCAGAGACATCGGTCCAGGCGTCTTGCCCACTCCACTACTGGGCAGTGACTTGCTGTTGCCTTTCCTGGATCTGCTATTATAGCCAGTGCTGGAGCAGACGTCTTTGGGACAAAGTCCTGCATTTTCCCTTCTGAGCATGCCCAGAGTGAGATCTCTCATTGGAGATCAGGGGTCAGATGCTCAGGTACTGCAGCAGCTCCTATTGGCCCGCCAGGAAGGCCCTGTTACTACGAGTCTTCTGGAACAGGTTTCTCATTGGTCCTTGTTCCTGGAAGGTCCTGTAGCTGTTGCTATAAAAGGGTAGCATGGCTGGGCCACCATGCGCTAATATCAACCATTGTATGCTATGCGCCAGTGTGGTCATGCGTGTGTGTGGTTAGGGACCCGGCTGAAATAAGCCACTAGAATACCGACTTAATCGGTGAGGAGTTTGGTGTGCTAGCTGGTCAGGGTCGGTGTCCTAGATGCCCTAGATTACCGGCATAACCGGTGAGGAGTTTGATTGCCGTATTCAGGGTCTGGCGTTCAGACGCCATAGATTGCGGGTGACTCCCGCGAGGACATTAGCGCATGACCACGTATTATGCTCGCTTAGCAATTTACCGTGTACCTGAGAGCCTTACAGGACACGGTACCTTTTCTCAGCGACTCTGTGACGTAACAGGGTTCGCTTTAGACACTAGACAGAGCCCTAGCGTTTTACTTTGCGGCTCACTAAAGCTAAGTGAGTTCGCACCTATCGCCATATAGCGCTGTGGCATCCCGTTAGCGGCTCTGGGGATTAACTGAGTTCGCATTTACTGCCACAACGCGCTACGGCGTTTATTTTAGCGACTCTGCGGGATAACAGAGTTCGCTACTTTCGCCATCTTATTAGCAGCGGGCTTCGCCTGCACGGTGGACCCCGGGCTGCGAACGCACCTCTATATTATATCTATTAGGTGCGTTCCGCAGACCCTAACACAGTGTTTGCTGCTTGCCATTCCTAGTTTTCTATTAAATGTCTTTTTGAGCGCTCAGAACGAAATGAAACTGTCCACAACGGAAGTGTCAGTATAGCAGTTCGTCAAGACCACTCATTTATTATTCATTCAAGGTTTTACACGTTTACAAAAAGGGGCTGGTTAGTCAATTAACATACAATTAAAAGCTGCTAGATTATTGGCTGTTCTAGTGTAAGTATGATAATTATGATAATTATGATAAAAGGGCTGAAGTTGCAGATTTATTGTTTACTGCTCTTTGTCCCAGCATTCTTGCATGACTATAAAGTAAACAATAGATATCTAACTAAGACTCTATGTACTTGTTCCTTATGAAGGCCAGAGTCGTTTAAAACGACTGATTATAGCTGGCATAGATATGTGTGAGCACAGGATTTTTAGCAAGTGAGATCTATCTAACTGTGAATGCATATATATGAATATACTTTGAATATATGGAATACATATGTATTTCCATGACAATATAATGCTCCATATATAATGAGCCCCATATGATGCTGCAGTGTATAATGGGCCCCGTAATGATGCTCCAGTGTATGATAGGCCCCATTTATAATGCTCCAGCATATGATTAGCCCAATATAATGCTTCAAATATAGTGGTCCCCATATATAATGCTTCATATATTATGGGCTCCATGTGATGCCCCATAAATAATGAACCCCATATGATGCTCTAGTATATGATGGGCCCCATATATGATGCTTCAGTGTATGATGAGCCCCATTAAATGCTCCAAATATAATAGTCCCCATATATAATGCTCCATATATAATGGACTCCATGTGATGCCCCATAAATAATGAACCTCATATGATGCTCCAGTACATGATGGGCCCCATGGATGATGCTCCAGTGTATGATGGGCCTATATAATGCTCCATATATAATGGGCCCCATATGATGCTCCAGTATATGATGGGCCCCATGGATGATGCTCCAGTGTATGATGGGCCTATATAATGCTCCATATATAATGGGCCCCATATGATGCTCCAGTGTATAATGGGCCCCATTTATAATGCTCCAGTGTATGATGGAGCCCCATATAATGCTCCAAATATAATGGTCCCCATATATTAGCCTCCATATATTATGGGCTCCATGTGATGCCCCATAAATAATGAACCCAATATGATGCTATAGTATATGATGGGCCCCATATGATGCTCCAGTATATGATGGGCCCCATGGATGATGCTTCAGTGTATGATGGGCATATATAATGCTCCATATGTAATGGGCCCCATATGATGCTCCAGTATATCATGGGCCCCATGGATGATGCTCCAGTGTATGATGGGCCTATATAATGCTCCCTATATAATGGGCCCCATATGATGCTCCAGTGTATAATGGACCCCGTATATGATGATTCAGTGTATGATGGTCCCCATTTATAATGTTCCAGTGTATGATGTGCCCATATATAATGCTCCAGTGTATAATGGGCCCTATCTATGATGCTCAAGTGTATGATGGGCCCCGTATATTATTCTCCAGTGTATAATGCTCCCCATATATTGCTCCAAACATTAAAAAAAATTAAATACCTCTCCTCGCTGGGCACTGCCCTACTCTGGACTCCTCAGCGTCGTCATCTTCCAGCTCTCTGCACTGTGACTGTTCAGGCAGAGGGCGCACAGATGTGACGTCATTGCGCTGTCTGGCCTGAATGTCAATGTCAGGAAACGAAGAAGACGTCACAGTGGTGAATCAGGGAGACGTAAGTATTGCAAGTGCTGTGGCCCTGAGCAAGCAGGGGGGCCACGCGTGGGCGCTGGCTCTGGCACAGGGCACCTCATAGTACGCCAGTGTCTCTGACAGCGAGTGGGTCCCCCCACCTGCTATGGGCCCCAGAACTTGCCGGGGTGCGCCCGGTGTTGACGCCGGCCCTGGGGGGGGTACAGCCCAGTTAGGGAGGTGGAAAAACTGGCATATGTTGAGGTGTAGGCTGGACATTCAGCAGCTGCAAATGGAGGAATTGGAGAAGCAGGAGGAAGAGAAGGACAAAGCGAGCCATTTTGCTGGAAACCTTTGTGTCATCAGGGTAAGTTGGTACAAAATCCTTTGAAACCCAGGCATGGTTCATTTTAATGAAGGTGAGATCACCAACATTTTGGGTCGACAGCCAGGTCCTTCTTTCTGTCAGGATTGATCCAGCAGCAGTGAAGACTCTTTCTGATAGCACACTACCAGCACGGCAAGCGAGCTCCTGTAAGGCATATTGTGCCAATTCAGGCTAGGTGTCCAGTTTACAGGCCTAGTAGTCAAAGGGGAATGAACTGTGAGGGAGAACATTGATGGGGGAGGAGAGGTAATTTTGAATCATAGTTGACAACTGCTGTCTCCTGTCTGTTGCAATCGATTCAGTATTACCAGTCGTGTGACTGTTACTCGAGAAATCAGTCCACAACATGGTCATGAAACCCCTATCTCCAATGCCATTTCGGCAGTGTGCACCACGAACACCTCTTCCATGTTGCCCAGTACGGCTCGTGGTAGAATCTGCACCGCTGCTGTGTGCTGGGAATGCCTCTAACAAACGGTTTACCAGAGTTGCTTGTTTGATCGCCAATATTAGCTCTAGGTTCTCCTGTGACATGATGTTCTGTAATTTGCCTTTATATCGTGGAACGAGGATGCTGGCCAACCATTAGTCGTCATCCTTCATAAATTTGGCAATGCGGGGGTCCCTTTATAGGATCCGCAAGACATAATCACACATGTTCCAGGTGTCAATGATGCACTGCCAGTGGTGGGTGGATGAGCACTTTCTGGCAAATACACATTCCTACAGTCACGCACAAACCCTGTACCTGACCTAGGCAAGCCAACATTTCTCTTTTCCCCCTCCTCCCAAAATAATCATCCCCCTCATCCTCCTCCTCCTCCTTTTCTTCCTCCACCTCGTCCAGGACAGTTCCCTGAGCAGACAATGGCTGACTGTCATCAAGGCTTCCCTCCTCCTCCTCCTCTTTCTCCTCCGCTGCAGATGCCTGATCCTTAATGTGCGTCAAAGTTGGCATGAGCAGATACATAAGTGGGATGCTCATGCTTATGATGGCGTCGTCTGCGCTTACCAGCCGTGTGCATTCCTCAAAACACTGAAGGACTTTACAGAGTTCTTTCAGCTTTGACCACTGCACACCCTAGAACTCGATGTCTGCCCTCAAACTGCCTGCCCGTGTATCCTCCCACAAAGGCATTACAGCCTGCCTCTGTTCTCACAGCCTCTCAACCATGTGCATGGTGGAGTTCCACCTTGTTGCAACGTCTATGATTAGGCGGTGCTTGGGGAGGTGGAGCGATCGCTGCAGCCTCTGCATATGACTGGAGTCTACGGGCGATTGACGAATGTGCGAGCACAGTCTTCGCACCTTATGGAGCAGGGCTGGTAACTCCGGATAATTATTTATGAAGCACTGCACCACCAGGTTCAAGGTGTGAGCCAGGCAAGGTATGTGTCTGAGTTTTGCCAGGGCAATGGTCACCACAAAATTACGCCCATTATCACTGACTACCTTGCCTGGCTCAAGATGTAGCCTGCCCAGCAATAACTCAGTTTCTCGCTGCAAGTAGTCGGCCAGTACATCCGCGGTGTGTCTGTTGTCGCCCAAAGACATCATCTTTAAAACAGCCTATTGACGCTTACCACTAGCTGTTCGATAGTGGGACACCTCGTGTGCAACACTGGCAGCTGCGGATGGAGTGCTCGTGCGACTGTGCTCTGTCGATGAGCTTTTGCTTCTGGAAGAGGAGGAGGGTCGAACGCCTACAGCCAACTGTTGCCTATACCGTGGGCTATGCAGCACAGACCCACCGCCGCTGTCCCCTGTGGACCCTGCATTCACCACATTAACCCAGTGTGCAGTGATGGACATGTAACGGCCCTGGCCATGCCTACTGTCCCATGCATGTGTTGTGAGGTGCACCTTTCCACTCACTGATTGTTTGAGTGCATGGACAATGCGGTCTTTAACATGCAGGTGGAGGGCAGGGATGGCTTTTCTAGAAGAGAAGAGCCGACTGGGTAGGTCATAGTGTGGGACAGCATAGGCCATGAGCTCTCTGAACGCTGCGCTTTCAACCAAACGGAAGGGCATCATCTCTAATGAGATCAGTTAGGCAATGTAGGCTTTCAAAGCCAGTGTACACGGATGAGAGGTCGAGTACTTTCTTGTCCTACTCAGAGTGTCTGCTAGGGTGAGCTGGACTTGAGAGCTGCATATGGGTCAACTAGGGTGGACATGAGGGACTGAGAGTGGGTTGGTGATGGTGGTGGTGATGGCCTAGATTCAGTCTTTCGTTGGAAAAACATTGTGATTCCCTGACTACTTTGGCCTTGCGACAACACCTCAACATTTCTTGCTGGTGGTGTGCTAACCGGTGTGCTTACAGTGGGTGAAGCGATGTAGCGTTGCTGGCTACCTTCAGTCGGAGCAGGTGCACATGTGCTACCTGAGGTTTTGTAGTCCGTCCACGCTTGCAATTGCATGGTGTTTAAATGTCTAAGCATGCAACTGGTATTCAAATTTCAGAGATTTTTCCCTCGGCTAAAGGTCCTTCCGCACTTCTTACAGATTACCTTTGCCTCAACAATAGGATTTTGGTCAAAAAAGTGCCACACTGCACTCTTCCTACTATGGGATAAATTTTCAGGGTTTGCACACTGTGCTAATGTGATTGTCTGGCCAAGCTGTTCTGCTACTCTTTTTGTTTTTTAACACGTTTTTGGACTGTTACGGGCCTCCCAGATAACTGCAGCTGTGATGTCGATACCTGCTGCGGATCCTTCTCCTCTTCTGAGCTATTGCCAGTGGCACCCTCTTCCCCCAATGGATGTCAATCCGGATGAACAACTGGGTCATCCATCACCTCCTCTTCAATTTCATCTGCACCTTCCTCTGTGTCACCATGTAAGGTGGTAGAGTATGTGGGAAGGGGCACCTGAGTTTCATCAGGGTCAGATTCTGGCTCAGTAGACTTCGAGGGCAATGTAGTGCTCGGGGTGAATGTACCAGCAGAATCATATAGCAGTGGCTGTTAGTGTTGAGCGATACTGCTCGATATCTAAAAATATCGGATCGGAATGGTATCGCCGATATCACTAAATATCGCCGATATCCGATTCCGATACCGGAAGTCCCATGTAAGTCTATGGGAACAAAATATTGCAACTAAAAAAAACCTTTATTTCCTTGTAAACACTAAATATACACACATAGAATACATATATATATATATAATATATATATATACATGTCATTGTGACATATAATATACATATATGTATAGTTTATACACTTCTACATAGTAAAATATCCTCTGATTCAATTGCCGGGTAAAGCCGGCTTCTGTGAAAAGACAGAAGCACCCGACATGAAATGACACTTGGTGTACATAGGGTTAACCATGTCTTTTCATGTCGTTTGCAATCTGATTTGCACAAACAATTACATCAGTCTATGTGTTCACACCTGTAGGGGTTAATTAAAGGTGTAAATTCGTTGTAAAAAAAACGGACTTTTTTGCTACGAATTTACACCTTTAATTAACCCCTACAGGTGTGAAATTTTGCACACTTACACTCATGTAATTGTTTGTGCAAATCAGATATCAAACCACATGAAAAGACATGGTTAACTCTATGTAAACCAAGTGTCATTTCATGTCGGGTTCTGCATTTTCACAAAAGCCGGCAATTGAATTAGCGGCTATTGTACTATGTAGAAGTGTATGAACTATAAATATATATATATATGTGTCACAAACTCAATGACATGTATATATATATATATATGAGGTGTAAAATTGCTGAAAAAAAATGCGTGGGCTCCCGCCCTATTTTCGCAACCAGACAGACAAAGCCAGTGAGTGGGGGCAGATAATAATAGCCCAGAGAGGGACCATTATTTTTGGCCCCCCCCCGGCTACTAAACAATCTGCCCTCAGACACCCCAGAAAGGGCAAATCTCTAATTAGATTTGCCCTTTCTGGCACTTTGCCCGTCTATTCCCATTGCCCTGTAGCGGTGGCGAATGGGTTAATAAGGGGTTAAAATGACCTTGCAATTGAAAGGTCACTTTAAGCCAGGTTAATAATTGAGAGCTGTCAATTAGACAACTATCAATTATTAATCCTATTGTATGAAAGAAAAATCAAACACACACACTTTAATAAAAAAGAAGTTTAATGAAATAATCACACAGTTTTTGACCATATTTTATTTTCCTGCTAAAACCATTTCCTGTAATAAAAATAAAATAATAAAGCAAAATTATTCTTACCAATCCGATGTACAGTCAGGTCCCACGGTGTAATCCTTCAGAAAGGGTTAATGTTTACTGCAGGGACCGCAGCTAATGCTGCAGCCTCACAGTAAACCCCCAAATGAATGAGTTCCTCTCCTGGCTGACAGGAGAGGAAGTGGAAAGCTTAATTGATTGCTTTCCACTTTCACTTCAGGTCAGCCAGGGACACAATCAGTGACGTCAGAGGGAACTGGTTAACAAAAATAGGGGATCCCCTCGAAAAAAATTGGCGTGGGGTCCCCCTATTTTTGTTAACCAGCCAGATGAACCAGACCGCTGAGCCTGGATTTTCAGGCTGTTAAGGAGCCAAGATCCATGGACCTTGCCAGCCTGATAATACCAGGCCACAGCAGTCTGCATATCTTGGCTGATTAACAAAAATAGGGGATCCCTCGAAAAAAAATTGGCGTGGGGTCCCCCCTATTTTTGTTAACCAGCCAGATGAAGCAGACCGCTGAGGCCTGGTTTTCAGGCTGGTAAGGATCCAATATCCATGGACCTTGCAAGCCTGATAATACCAGGCCACAGCAGTCTGCTTAGCTTGGCTGGTTAACAAAAATAGGGGATCCCCTCGAAAAAAAAACGGCGTAGGGTCCCCCTATTTTTGTTAACCAGCCAAGTAAAATGCAGACTGCTGCGGCCTGGTATTAAAAGACTGTCAAGGCCCATGGGATTTTGGCCCTCAACGGCTTGATAGCAGCCCCACATTTGGCGCATCAAAAGATGTGCCAATTGTGGCACTTTACCCGGCTCTTCCCACTTGCCCTGTAGCGGTGGCAAGCGGGGTAATAAGGGTTAATGTCACCGTTGATTGCACGGTGACAATAAGCCCGGTTAATAATGGAGAGGCGTCAATAAGACACCGATCCATTATTAATCCCAAAGTTATTAAATGCATAAAAAAAGACAAAGCAAGAAAAAAGTTTTTTAAAATAAAATAAAAGAGACAACACAGTTTTTCATTAATTTATTATACTCTCATTCCTACGACGCCATCGATCTTCTTAAAAAAAGAAAAAAAAAAACCAACATAAAACCACCTGTCCGACGCAGTCCATAGTAACGACTGTCCCATGAATAACCAGCTCTGCTACATCCCCAATGACAGGCAGAGCCTGTCATCGCGACGCAGCACAGCTGATTACCCTGCTTCCCCCGGCGGTGACGTCATCGGACTGACTGCTTTATGGCCGGGATTACCCAGCAGTCACTGCAGTTATCGCGAGAAACTGCATGTGACCGCCGGGGGAAAGATGATGGCGGCCATGAAGCAGTCCAGGCCGTGACCGCCGGGAGATCTTCTGCCAGGTAAGTGCCGCTGACTCCTGACAGACCCGACCGACGACACTGACTGTGACAGACCCGACCGACGGACACAGACAGTGACAGTGACAATCCCGATTCCGGTATCCGATATGACGAAAATATCGTTATTCGGAATCGAAAGCCCGATACAGCTAATATCGGCAGATACCCGATATTTGCAGTATCGTATCGCTCAACACTATGGCTGTGCATCATGCACTCCATGTCAGATTCATCTTGGACTGGGGAATTCAGGATTTGACTTGATAACCCAGGCATGGTATGTAAAAGAGCTGCATGGAGTAATCTGAAGTGTGGCCTGCTGCATCCTCACTTTAGTGGGGGTAAAGGGGACAAAAGGGGAAAGGTGTTGTTCCTGACCAGGAGACGCACTGACGAATCATTGCTTGCATTATTTTGAAACTTCAGAAGAGGAGGAGATAGAGCTGAAGCTGTTTTCGGCAAATAAGCCAAAACCTTTCCTGATGCTCCGGCTTTAAAAGAGGTTACCCTACTCCCAGAAAAATGAGCCTTCCAGGCCTTCTGGAGCCATATAAGACGCAGGCTCAACACCTCCTGCCTTAGTGCTATTATGCTTTTGGCACTTCCACAGATGCACAACCACCACCATCAATACCAGCTGCCCCCCCCCCGCCCACATCCTCGGCCACTTCCACCATATTTTCCTCATGTTTGGGAAAATGTACCAAAAATACCATCAGATCCCATGGTACTGTATCAGAAGAGTACAGCTGAAATTCGGTGTTGGGGTAATTTTAAAATCTCCGTATATATTGCCGGAGTCACACAAAGACGCACACTGTTAGGGGTCTGCGGAACGCACCAAAATAGATATAATAGAGAGGTGCGTTCGCAGCCCGGGGTCCACCGTGCAGGCGAAGCCCACTGCTAATAAGATGGCGAAAGTAGCGAACTCTGTTATCCCGCAGAGTCGCAAAATAAACGCCGTAGCGCGTTGTGGCAGTAAGTGCGAACTCTGTTAATCCCAAGGGCCCCTAACGGGATGCCACAGCGCTATATGGCGATAGGTGCAAACCACTTAACTTCAGTGAGCCGCAAAGTAAAACGCTAAAGGGCGCGTCTAGCGTCAAAAGCGAACCCTGTTACGTCACAGAGCCCTGAGAAAAAGTACCGTGTCCTGTCAGGCTCTCAGGTACACGATAATTGCTAAGCGAGCATAATACGTGGGCATGCGCTAATGTCCTCGCGGGAGTCACCCGCAATCTATGGCGTCTGAACGCCAGACCCTGAATACAGCAATCAAACTCCTCACCGGTTATGCCGGTAATCTAGGGCATCTAGGACACCGACCCAGACCAGCTACACACCAAACTCCTCACCGATTATGTCGGTATTCTAGTGGCTTATTTCAGCAGGTCCCTAACCACACACACGCATGACCACACTGGCGCATAGCATACAATGGTTGATATTGCGCATGGTGGCCCAGCCATGCTACCCTTTTATAGCAACACTACAGGACCTTCCCGGAACAAGGACCAATGAGAAACCTTTTCCAGAAGACTCGTAGTAACAGGGGCCCTTCCTGGCGGGCCAATAGGAGCTGCTGCAGTACATGAGCATGGACCCCTGATCTCCAATGAGAGATATCACTCTGGGCATGCTCAGAAGGGAAAATGCAGAACTTTGTCCCAAAGACGTCTGCTCCAGCATTGACTATAATAGCAATCCAGGAAAGGCAGCAACAAGTCACTGCCCATTTGTGGAGTGGGCAAGACGCCTGGACCGACGCCTCTGCTGAGCAGGCTCCACTGCGGCTGGAGATGAATGGGAGACCGCAGCGGGACGGGTTCGAGACTCCCCTTGTGCAGCAGCGGGAAATCGAATCCTAACATTACCCCCCCTCCTAGGACCCCCCTTCTCTGGGCCTCGCTGCCTCAAAAACAGCGATGAGCTGCGGAGCGTGAACATGCTCGGCAGGCTCCCAGATCTATCCTCAGGCTCATAACCCCTCCAATCCACCAAATAAAATTTTTTGCCTCGTACCCCTTGCAACCCAACAATGGCGTTCACCTCATGATAGTCGGTAGATGAACCCGACGTCCCAGCAGATGACTCGGAAAACCGGGAAATGGCCACGGGTTTCAGGAGGGACACGTGAAAGGTGTCAAGTGATACCAAGGCGAGGCGGAAGGGCTAGGCGGTAAACTACCGGTTCACCTGCTCAAGAACTTTAAAGGGGCCCAAAAAGCGAGGTGCCAACTTGGTGGACTCTACCCGTAGCCTGATGTTTTCGGCAGAAAGCCACACTAGGTCACCCGGAGCAAACGTAGAGGACGCCGATGGGCATCGGCCGAAGACCTCATCCTCTCTTTGGAGGCCTGAATGGCATCCTGAGTGCGGTCCCAAAATGTCCCGTGCCTCCACACCCAGTCTGCCACCCTGGAACGGCGGAAGACACGGCATAGGCACTGGTACCCGCGGATGCTGACCGTAGTTCAGAGGAATGGGTCTGTCCGTTGAGTCAGCCACAGCATTATATTAGAGAAAACTCAGCCACGGTAGCAAGGATGCCCAGCATCCTGCTGGCAGAGACAAAATGTCGCAAGTATGTGACCAAGGTCTGGTTGGCCCCTCTAACCAACCCATTCGTCTCGGGATGGTATGCAGAGAGAGATTCAACTCAATGCAGAGTAAACGACAAAGCTCTCTCCAGAACCGAGACGCAAACTGGGGACCACGATCACTAACAATTTTGTCTGGCATACCGTGTAGGCGGAAAATATGCCTAATGAATAATGCTGCCAAGGCCCGTGCAGACGGTAACCGTGGTAACGGCACCAAGTGCACCATTTTGGAGAAGTGGTCGGTTATCAAACAGATGATGGTACAGCCCCGAACTTGGGTAAGCCAACCACAAAATCCATCCCGACCATCTCCCAGGGCCTGTCCTGCCACCGATAAAGGAAAGAGTAACCCAGCTGGCCGTTGTCGAGGGGACTTATTCTTGGCGCAGGAGACGCATGCCTGAACGTATTCCCTGACGTCACAGACCAAATGTGGCCACCAGTATGTCCTCGCCAGCAACATCAATGCCCTCTTTTGCCCCAAAATGTCCACCCACCCTGGACGAGTGTGCCCAAGAGAGAACCTCCGGTCCCGCAAATTGATGGGCACAAAAGTCTTTGCCCGGAGGCACAGACTCAAGCAAAACCGGGCCACAGTTCTTAGGCTCTCTGTGGGGACAATCAGCCGAGCTCCTCCTCCACCTCCTCAGAGGACACCAACGGAGCGAGACAGAGCATCAGCACGAATGTTCTTCTCCCCTGAGAGAAAATGGAGGGTGAAAATGGAATCGGAGAAGAACAGGACCAATCTGCCTGACGGAATTTAGCCGCTGGGCGTCTGTAAAATAGACCAAATTTTGTGGTCAGTGAACACTTGGAAGGGAAAGCGAGCCCCCTCCAGGAGATGTCTCCACTCAGAAAAGGCCAACTTCATGCTAGCAACTCCCTATCCCCAAAGGAATAATTCCTTCCCCGCAGGTGTGAAGTACTTGGAGAAGAAGAAGCAAGGATGTTTACGACCTTGAGCATCCTTTGAAAAAGGACTGCTCCAGCACCAGCGGACGAGGCATCTACCTCCAATATAAAAGGCTTATCAACCTCGGGATGATGTAGGATAGGACGCTAGCAAAATGGGACTGATTGAAGTAAAGGCCTTGGAGACCTCCTCTGACCACAATTTGGGATGGCTCCTTCTTGGTGGAGGGCTACCAAGGGAGCAACCAAAGTAGAGAAGTGGGGAATGAATTGGAGATAGTGTTGAGCGATACTGCTCGATATCTAAAAATATCGATCGGAATGTATCGCCGATATCACTAAATATCGTCGATAACCGATTCCGATTCCGGAAGTCCAAGTAAGTCTATGGGAACAAAATATCGCAACTAAAAAAACACTTTCTTTCGTTGTAAACACAAAAATATACACACATAGAATACATATATATATATATACTCATTGGACATAGATAAATACATATATTTATAGTTTATACACTTCACATAGTAAAATAGACTCTGATTCAATTGCCGGTAAGCCGTGACATACCCCATAGAAGTCGACGGGCTCGGTGCCGAGTACCCCCAAAACCTCTGGCTCTGTGCGACTCAACTTGGGCGTCACGAACAGGATTCTGTAGCTCGCTATAAGCGAGTCCTGTGTGCCTAAATTGAACTGGTTTTGTGCTTGAGAATTGCTAAAAATCATCAGAAATGTATTTGCCATTTTTTTCCGCCATATCTGCGTCACGACGAGGCACTGTAAGAAGAAGGGCGTGCTCTTCGTGGTGTACACTCACTCCGTGGCTCGAAAACGATGGCCGACCACTCTAAATGTACTGCAAGTAAGATCGTGCCCCACAGCTCTTAATTCCGCCTCCTCCAACCTCCTCAGTGTGCGCAAACTAACGCGAAGGTCCCGCCCCCTACAAAAGAAGGCCCTCCCAGATGCAATGACACATAGTGACTTGGCAAGATGGCTAATGGAACACGAGCAGAAGTGTGAAGGGATGGAGCAGTCAGAGCTCTACCCCCACGGAAGCGACCCGATCGCCACGGAACCCCCGTTGGGCACCCAGCCTGGAAACCCCCCTACGCTGCAAGAAGGGGGATACCCTAAGAGGCCTGGCCCGGCACGGGAGGAGGTCGCCAGGAATGGAAGCCAGCTGGCGTGCCCTAAAACTAAACTTGGAGCGGCGCCAATCCCTCTTACTGAAGTGTCTGTACCGGAAGGTGAGGCACCCGTTCTAGTAAGGAGTCCGTGCGGGCATCCCAGCCCTTGCAATGTGATCCGGTTGACGTTTGTCGCAGTGGAGGCACCCGTTCTCAAAAAACCCGCACCAGCACCCCAGATCCCGCTGTCTGCCCCCGTCGCTGAGACAGAAACGACACCCGTCCTCATGGAGGAGGGCCGCGCAGGCACCAGAGGTCTACCTGTCTGTACCGAGCCCCGACTGTCATCTGTCTCCAGAGCCGGCTGCTTCCTCCGCAGGTGAGCGCCGCCAGGACTGTCGGGCGCCAGAGAGCTGGCCGCAAACCGTAACCATCGTAAGCTGCAGTTTGATGGTGGATACAAGGAGATTCTGGAGGAGGAGAATTACAACCGGCGTCAAGGAGGAATAGTGAGACGTAGGGCGGGAAGCAGAGAGACCAAGGGATCAGGAGATCCCAAAGCTTTCGGACCGTAACCTGGAGAAGGACCGGGCATATACGGACCTGATGATAAAATATAAAGAACCCTGTTGGGAGCCGCGGGCTTAAGGTGCAGTAACGAAACTTTAAGTTAAAAGGTGGTTGGGGCTTTCACACCAGTTCACAACAGTTCACACCAGCAACCTACCACGCAACCCCAATGCCCAACCTAGAAAACATTCACGCAACCGACACAAATAACCCCCCATTTTCACTGCCCGTAGCGCATATGACAACCCCAACCCTTCAACACAAATTACACACCACACAAACATAACCAACACGCGAACCGACTATCCACAACCACCACAACCAACAAACAAAAAACAAACCATCGCCGGTCACACCTCTCCACTCTGCGAACTTCTAAGACTTCCCACGTCACAGCACCCCACCAAAACACAACAACTCCCATCACAAACAACACCGTATCCCCCTCACCAACTTCACCCACGCAAACGAACAACAAACACCCTCACACGCACGAGCCCACATCTGTCCCCGACACACGCACCCCAACAACCAATCACAAACGCTCCACTACCCCCAACACCACCGAACATGTACCACGTACTCACATCACGCTTCTACCACTTCACCAAACCCCCGCTAAAAATACTCCACCCACAAGCAACCACACAAACCACCCCCCGCCCTACCCCACCCCCCCGTAACCAAAGCGAACAACAACCACCCAACACACCAACGGCTCTCAACCTTTAAACCCCACGGACCCCCCCCCCTACCGACTCAAAAACCCCACATCCACCACCCGCCCAGCAACTCCAAAACGGACCAACTGTACACCCACACACCACTCACTGGGAACCTACACACTACAACCCCGGCAGATCATCCCCACACCAAATTCCCAACAACTCGCCCCTCCCACCCCCGCCGCCACCGACCCACCCACGTTCTCCACGAGAACGATCTACACTGATACCACACCAGAACACCATTACCACCATCAAAAAACACTTCTCAACGTTAACCACGGTGAACACACGACACCACCACCCCAACCCGACTCACCTCAAAACCTTTCACAACTCCATCAAAAACAACACACACCTCCCCCAACTGCCAACACAAACACACTACAATCTGCACTTGGAACACACCCACGCACCACCACAACCGTCACACCCGACCAACCCAAACAAACATTCAACCTAACAGCCACACACCACAACACGACACACCAAACCTGTTTGGGCCTCAACTCGCCCAACGACCCCACCCACACATATTGACGTTTAAACAATCCACGCACGACACCACTCAAACACCGAATCCCAACCACCAAACACTAAAACATCACTACACCCAAACACCCCAGCAACCAAACACCACTCCGTACAAACCACAAGGCACTCAAAACAACCACCACCACCCACCACCCAAACCGTCAAAACCACAACCATCTACTCCCTCACCCCAGGAGACCTTGACTTTCTTTATAATGTTTTGTGACCCGCGGGACGTTGAGACTCACCTCCTCAGATGACACCCGTGAGGGGACTGTTGCGAGGAGACTGGTAACTTACACCCGACACAGGGTTACAATGGAATGGTATGTGCCCTAAATGTCACCAGGTAGGCGCCCCCTGTCCCCAGAATTTCACATGAACCTGTGAGACCCCTCGGAGCCTTCAGCCCTCCCACATCCAGGGGCCTTCTTCACAAGTGCCCACAAACCCACGCCGAAAATCTCCCCCAGCCTTCACCTCAGTGGTCTCCTCAGCATCCCCAGATATGGACATGATACGATAGCTGGCCTGTTACCCGCGCCTGTTAGGGCCCTGGGGTCGTTCATCTTCCGGGACATAGGGCAACCAGACCCGAGGGAGATTAAAGAGGTGCCACACATGACACAGAATAGCGGGTCACTACTTGACCTGTATCAGGCCACACCGACGTCCTCGATGTCCTGGTGGTACCTTGGTGCCACGGATGTTTGGCAAGCATCAGAATAGTACCAGGTGGTACCTGGAACACCTCCCTGCCAACGAATTAAAAAAATAACCCTACAGGGTTCCCTGTATGTAAATAGATAAATGTTTGAAGTACCCCCGGACGGGTGAATGTTCAAAAAAAAGTTTTATAATTTAATAAAAAAACACAACACACAGTTTTCTCATTTACTATTTATAACAGTCTCATCCTGCGACGCCCACGATCTCCAGGTAAAAAAATTAAAAAAAAAACAGCAGAATACCACCTGACCGACGCAGTCCAAAGTAACTAGTGTCCCCACTACGAACCAGCTCTTCTACAACATAATGACATCAGAGGCAGGCCCAGGCAGGCATGCAGAGCCTGTCATCCCGGCGCAGCACAGCTGATTACCTGCTTCCCCGGCGGTGACGTCATCGGACTGGTTTACGGCCGGGATTACCCTGCAGTCACTGCAGTTATCGCGAAAAACTGCATGTGACCGCCAGGGAGAAGATAATGGCGGCCATCAAGCAGTCCAGGACGTGACCGCCGGAGATCTTCTGCCAGGTAAGTGCCGCTGACTCCTGACAGACCCGACCGACGGACACTCACAGTGACAGTGACAAATCCGATTCCGGTATCCGATATGACGAAAATATCGGTACTCGGTATCAAAAGCCCGATACAGCTAATATCGGCCGATACCCGATATTTGCAGTATCGTATCGCTCAACACTAATTGGCGATAGTAATTAATGAACCCCATAAAGCGCTGCACCGCTTTAAGAGAGTGGGGTTCTTGCCAATCCATTACAGCCTGTAGTTTGGCAGGATCCATAGCCAATCCCTGAGTGGAGATGATATAGCCCAGGAATGGCAAAGACTCCTGCTCAAACACACACTTCTCCAACTTCGCATATAAGGAATTTGCCCGCAAGAGGTCGAAGACCCTGCAAACATCTCTCCGGTGGGTGTCCATATCTGGAGAAAAGATGAGAATGTCATCCAGATAGACTACCACAGAGGTGGCAAGCATGTCCCGGAAGATGTCATTTACGAAATCTTGGAAGACGGCTGGAGCATTACAGAGCCCGAAGGGCATCACAAGATATTCGTAATGTCCATCTCTGGTATTGAACGCCGTCTTCCATTCGTCCCCCTCACGGATGCGGATCAGGTTATAGGCACCACGAAGATCCAGCTTAGTAAATACCCTTGCTCCCCGGAGCCTATCAAAGAGCTCAGATATTAGGGGCAAAGGATATTTGTTCTTAACGGTAATGGCGTTAAGACCCCTATAGTCTATACACGGTCGTAATTCTCCATTCTTCTTCTGCACAAAGAAAATCCTGCCCCTGCTGGTGACACTGACTTCCTAATAAACCCTCTGGCCAGATTTTCCTGGATGTATTGTGACATGGCCTCCGTCTCAGGAAGAGAGAGAGGATACACTCTTCCCCGAGGGGGCTCCGTTCCAGGCAAGAGGTCTATAGGACAGTCATAAGGGCGATGAGGCGGCAGAGTCTCCGCTGCCTTTTTGGAGAATACGTCTGCGTATGACCAATAAATCTTGGGAAGGGAATCAAGATCTATGGGTATCTCCGTTGTGGAAACCTGAACGTCCTCTCTGAGACATTTGTCTCTGCAATGATCACCCCAACCCAGTATTCTCCCAGAGGACCACTCAATATGGGGAGAGTGGTGGCGAAGCCAGGGTAATCCCAACAAAACCTCATCTATTCCCTCAGCAAGGACAAAAAGGGATATATTCTCCTGATGTGAAGGAGACATAGACAGAGGTAGAGTGACAGTCTGGTGGGTGATTTGTGAGGGCAGGATTGCTCCATTCAACACTCTCACCGATATTCGCTCGGCGAGCGTCACCAGCGGTATGGAATGGCGAGAGGCAAAGGAGGAGGACATAAAATTCCCCTCTGCCCCAGAGTCCACACAAAGCTTGGCGGGAAGGGTGGATGAACCTAGAGAGATTAACCCTTTAAGGAGCATCTTCGGAGCAAAATCCCTCGCGTCTAATGACCCTGCACCCATGGTCACGGAACATGACCGTTTACTTATTCGCTGGGAACATCGGTTGGCATAATGTCCTGACTGCTGACACACTCTACAGACCACGGATACTCGAGTGGTCCGAGACTTAGATCCCACTCGAGTATTCTCCACGGTCTCTGGGGAGTCAGACGCCCGAACGGGAACTTCCAGAGGTTTGGCAAAGGTGGGTGCCAGCCGAAACCTCTGCCTACACTGGGTCCGCTCTAACCTCCGCTCGTGAAAACGGAGGTCGATGCGGGTAGATATAGAAATGAGTTTCTCCAGTGTGGCAGGAATCTCCCTGGTAGCCAAAGCGTCCTTTACATGGTCTGCCAGTCCTCTCCAGAACACTGGAATAAGAACTTTATCTGGCCAATCTAATTCAGAGGCCAAAGTCCGAAATTGGACTGAGAACTGGCTGACCATGGACAAGCCCTGTGACATTGTCAGCAGTTGGAGTGCCGTATCGTGCGTGACCTGAGGTCCTAAAAAGACCTTTTTCAGAGCCTCCAAAAACCGAGGAGCACTCCGCACCACACGATCGTCACGCTCCCACAGCGGTGTTGCCCACTCCAACGCTCTGCCCGAGAGTAGAGACAGTACAAAACCCACTTGTGCCCGATCCGTGGGAAAACGTGCAGCCAGAAGCTCGAGCTGTATAGAGCACTGACTCACGAATCCCCGACATTGCTTGCTGTCACCGGCAAACTTGTCAGGAAGCGGGAGGTGGGATAATGTAGGGACAGAGGTAGCAGAGGACAAACTGGCTGCAGCCACGCTAGCAGCCTGAACAGCGACTGCGGTAATATCCACAACTGAGGTTGTGCGCTCAAGAGCCGCCAACCTTCCCTCCAGCTGCTGGATATACTGCCTTAGACGCTGGTCATCCGCCATTTTACTAGCCAGACCCTGGCGCTAATATTATGTTAGGGTCTGCGGAACGCACCTAATAGATATAATAGAGAGGTGCGTTCGCAGCCCGGGGTCCACCGTGCAGGCGAAGCCCGCTGCTAATAAGATGGCGAAAGTAGCAAACTCTGTTATCCCGCAGAGTCGCAAAAATAAACGCCGTAGCGCGTTGTGGCAGTAAGTGCGAACTCTGTTAATCCCAGAGCCGCTAACGGGATGCCACAGCGCTATATGGCGATAGGTGCGAACTCACTTAACTTCAGTGAGCCGCAAAGTAAAACGCTAGGGCGCTGTCTAGCGTCAAAAGCGAACCCTGTTACGTCACAGAGCCGCTGAGAAAAAGTACCCTGTCCTGTCAGGCTCTCAGGTACATGGATAATTGCTAAGCGAGCATAATACGTGGTCATGCGCTTATGTCCTCGCGGGAGTCACCCGCAATCTATGGCGTCTGAACGCCAGACCCTGAATACGGCAATCAAACTCCTCACCGGTTATGCCGGTAATCTAGGGCATCTAGGACACCGACCCTGACCAGCTAGCACACCAAACTCCTCACCGATTAAGTCGGTATTCTAGTGGCTTATTTCAGCCGGGTCCCTAACCACACACACGCATGACCACACTGGCGCATAGCATACAATGGTTGATATTAGCGCATGGCGGCCCAGCCATGCTACCCTTTTATAGCAACAGCTACAGGACCTTCCAGGAACAAGGACCAATGAGAAACCTGTTCCAGAAGACTCATAGTAACAGGGCCTTCCTGGCGGGCCAATAGGAGCTGCTGCAGTACCTGAGCATGTGACCCCTGATCTCCAATGAGAGATCTCACTCTGGGCATGCTCAGAAGGGAAAATGCAGTACTTTGTCCCAAAGACGTCTGCTCCAGCATTGACTATAATAGCAGATCCAGGAAAGGCAGCAACAAGTCACTGCCCAGTAGTGGAGTGGGCAAGACGCCTAGACCGACGCCTCTGCTGAGCAGGCTCCACTGCGGCTGGAGATGAATGGGAGACCGCAGCGGGACGGGTTCGAGACTCACCTTGTGCAGCAGCGGGAAATCGAACCCTAACACACACAGGCTCAGTATGGATTAGACCTTGATATAAAAAGCAGAAAAAAGGGTACTGTATCAGAAGCGTACAGCTGTATAGAGTGTTGGGGTAATTGTAAATCTCCGTATATATTTCTGGAATAACACACAGACGCTCACTCAGTATGAATTAGACAAGAATATAAAAACCAAAAAAAGGGTACTGTATCAGAAGCAAAAAGCTGTATACAGTCTAGGGGAAATTGTAAGTCTCTGTATTTATTTCCGGTGTCACACAGAGACGCTCACTCAGTATGGATTAGACCAGATTATAAAAAGCAGAAAAAGGGTACTGTATCAGAAGCAGAAAGCTATATACAGTGTTGGGGTAATTTTAAATCTCCGTATATATTGCCGGAGTCACACACAGACGCTCACAGGCTCAGTATGGATTAGACCAGAATATAATATGCAGAAAAAGGGTACTGTATGAGAAGCGTACAGCTGTATACAGTGTTGAGGTAATTGTAAATCTCCATATATATTTCTGGGGATAACACACAGGACACTCACTCAGTATCGATTAGACCAGAATAAAAAAAAGCAGAAAAAGGGTATTGTATCAGAAGCAAAAAGCTGTATACAGTGTAGGGGAAATTGTTAATCTCAGTATATATTTCCGGAGTAAAACACAGACCTCACTCAGTATGAATTTGACCAGAATACAAAAAGCAGAAAAACTGTACTGTATCTGAAGCGTACAGCTGTATACAGTGTTGGGGTAATTTTAAATCACCGTATATATTTCTGGAGTAACACACAGACGCTCACTCATTATGGATTAGACCAGAACATAAAAAGCAGAAAAATGGTACTGTATCAGAAGCAAAAAGCTGTATACAGTGTTGGGGTAATTTTTATCTCCGTATATATTGCCGGAGTCACACACAGACGCTCACAGGCTCAGTATGGATTAGACCAGAATATAAAAAGCAGAAAACAGGTATTGTATCACAAGCGTGTAGCTGTATACAGTGTTGGGGTAATTGTAAATCTCCGCATATATTTCCAGAGTAACACACAGACGCTCACTCAGTATGGATTAGACAAGAATATAAAAACCAGAAAAAGGGTACTGTATCTGAAGAAAAAAGCTGTATACAGTCTAGGGGAAATTTTAAATCTCTGTATATATTTCCGGAGTCACACAGAGATGCTCGCTCAGTATGGAATAGACCAGAATATAAAAAGCAGAAAAAGGGTACTGTATCTGAAGGATACAGCTGTATACAATGTTGGGGGTATTGTAAATCTCCGTATATATTTCCAGAGTCACACAGAGACGCTCACAGGCTCAATATGAATTAGACCAGAATATTAAAAGCAATAAAAAGGTACTGTATCAGACTCAGAAAGCAGTATACAGTGTAGGGGAAATTGTAAATCTCAGTATATATTTCCGGAGTCACACAGAGACGCTCACACGGTATGGATTAGACCCGAATATAAAAATCAGAAAAAGGGTACTGTATCAGAAGTGTACAACTTTATACAGTGTGGTGTAATTTTAAATCTACGTATATATTGCCGGAGTCACACAAAGACGCTCACAGGCTCAGTATGGATTAGACCAGAATATAAAAAGCAGAAAAAGGGTACTGTATCAGAAGCGTACAGCTGTATACAGTGTTGGGGTAATTTTAAATCTCCGCATATATTTCCGGAGTAACACAAAGACGCTCACTCAGTATGGATTTGACCAGAATCCAAAAGCAGAAAAACGGTACTGTATCAGAAGAGTACAGCTGTATACAGTGTTGGGGTTATTTTAAATCTCTGTATATATTTCCGGAGTCACACAAAGACGCACACAGGCTCAGTATGGATTAGACCAGGCTATAAAAAGTAGAAAAAGGGTACTGTATTAGAAGCGTACAGCTGTATACAGTGTTTGGGTAATTGTAAATCTCCGTATATATTTACGGAGTAACACACAGACGCTCACTCAGTATGAATTAGACAAGAATATAAAAAACAGAAAAAGGGTACTGTATGAGAAGCGTACAGCTGTATACAGTATTGGTGTAATTTTAAATCTTCGTATATATTGCCGGAGTCACAGACAGATGCTCACAGGCTCAGTATGGATTAGACCAGAATATAATAAGCAGAAAAACTGTACTATATCTGAAGCGTACAGCTGTATACAGTGTTGGGTAATCTTAAATCTCCGTATATATTTCCGGAGTAACACACAAACGCTCACTCAGTATGGATTAGACCAGAATATAAAAAGCAGATAAATGGTACTGTATCAGAAGCAAAAAGCTGTATACAGTGTTGAGGTAATTGTAAATCTCCGTATATTTTTCCAGAGTAACACACAGACGCTCACTCAGTATGGATTAGACAAAAATATAAAAACCAGAAAAAGGGTACGGTATCTGAAGCAAAAAGCTGTATACAGTCTAGGGGAAATTGCAAATCTCCATATATATTTCTGGAGTCACACAGAGATGCTCACTCAGTACGGAATAGACCAGAATATAAAAAGCAGAAAAAGAGTACTGTATGAGAAGAGTACAGCTGTATACAGTGTTGGGGTAATTGTAAATCTCCGTATATATTTCCAGAGTCACACAGAGAAGCTCACAGGCTCAGTATGGATTAGACCAGAATATTAAAATCAAAAAAGGGTACTGTATCCGAATCAGAATGCTGTATACAGTATAGGGGAAATTGTAAATCTCAATATATATTTCCAGAGTCACACAGAGAATCTCACTCAGTATGGTTTAGACCAGAATATAAAAAGCAGAAAAAGGGTACTGTATCAGAAGCAAAAAGCTGTATACAGTGTTGGGATAATTTTAAATCTCCGTATATATTGCCGGAGTCACACACAGACGCTCACTCAGTATGGATTTGACCAGAATGCAAAAAGCAGAAAAACTGTACTGTATCAGAAGCGTACAGCTGTATACAGTGTTGGGGTAATTTTAAATCTGTATATATTGCCGGAGTCACACAGAGACGCTCACTCAGTATTGATTAGACCAGAATTTAAAAAGCAGAAAAAGGGTACTGTATCAGAAGCAAAAAGCTGTATACAGTGTAGGGGAAATTGTTAATCTCCATATATAATTCTGGAGTAACACACAAACGCTAATTCAGTATGGATTTGACCAGAATACAAAAAGCAGAAAAACTGTACTGTATGAGAAGCGTACAGCTGTATACAGTGTTGGGGTTATTGTAAATCTCCGTATATATTTCCGTAGTAACAAACAGACGCTCACTCAGTATGGATTAGACCAGAATATAAAAAGCAGAAATAGGGTACTGTATCAGAAGTAAAAAGCAGAAAAACTGTACTGTATGAGAAGCGTACAGCTGTATACAGTGTTGGGGTAATTTTAAATCTCTGTATATATTGCCGGAGTCACACACAGACGCTCACTCAGTATGGATTTGACCAGAATACAAAAAACAGAAAAACGGTACTGTATCAGAAGCGTACAGCTATATACAGTGTTGGGGTAATTTTAAATCTCCGTATTGTCAGGGACACCGCACTATACTTGCTCACTGAGCCAGTGCGTGTGTCCTGAGTGAACAATCTATGCCCAAAGGTACCTGTAGCAGAGCCGCAGCAGGGATGACGTGTGTTTCTTAGGAACAGGACCTTCCACATGTGACTGCTAGTGGGCGGAGCCAGCCACATGTCTCTTAGAGGCAGTAGTAGCAGATAGAGAATGCTTCAGACCAAAGGACCTGCAGGCACGTGACTGCTAGTGGGCGTGGCCTAAGCTCCAGAGAGCTATGAGGTGAAGGAAAACTCCTAGAAGGGTAACTACGGGACACAGTTACCAAGGTGCATATACAGAACGGATAATCAGGACGTAGCCAAGGGGTCATACACATAGAGGGCGACGAAGTACAAGAGGAGCAGGCAGAGCGGAGTCAGAACTCAGCCAAGGTTCATACACATAGAGAGCGACGAAGTACAAGAGGAGCAGGCAGAGCGGAGTCAGAACGTAGCCAAGGGTCATACACGTAGAGGGCAGCAGAGTACAAAAGGGACAGGCAAAACTCGAAACAGGGACACAGCCAAATCAGAACCAGACAGACAGAACGTAGCACAGGCACAAAGTACTGGCACAAGCACAACAGGGTCACACACACTCGGCCAAGGGTCAGAGTATAAGCGACAGAGGATGGCCCCACAATGAGGCTATAAAAAACCTCCCAGAATCCCAGAGTGAGGCCATCCCAGTTAACCCTAAAACCACCTAATCCCAGAAACTCAGCAGACCATGACACGTATATTTTGCCGGAGTCACACACAGAGGCTCACAGGCTCAGTTTGGATTAGACCAGAATATAAAAAGCAGAAAAAGGGTACTGTATCAGAAGCGTACAGCTGTATACAGTGTTGGGGTAATTGTAAATCTCCGTATATATTTCCAGAGTAACACACAGACGCTCACTCAGTATGGATTAGACAAGAATATAAAAACCAGAAAAGGGTACTGTATCTGAAGCAAAAAGCTGTATGCAGTCTAGGGGAAATTGTAATTCTCCGTATTTATTTTCGGAGTCACACAGAGACGCTCACTCAGTATGGATTAGACCAGAATATAAAAAGCAGAAAAAAGGTACTGTATCAGAAGCGTACAGCTGTATAGAGTGTTGGGGTAATTTTAAATCTCCGTATATATTTCCGGGGTAACACACAGACGCTCACTCCGTATGGATTAGACCAGAATATAAAAATCAGATAAATGGTACTGTATCAGAAGTAAAAAGCTGTATACAGTGTTGAGGTAATTTTAAATCTCCGTATATATTGCCGGAGTCACACACAGACGCTCAAAGGCTCAGTATGGATTAGACCAGAATATAAAAAGCAGAAAAAGGGTACTGTATCATAAGCGTACAGCTGTATACAGTGTTGGGGTAATTGTAAATTTCCGTATATATTTCCAGAGTAACACACAGACGCTCACTCTGTATGAATTAGACAAGAATATAAAAACCAGAAAAAGGGTACTGTATCTGAAGCAAAAAGCTGTATACAGTCTAGGGGAAATTGTAAATCTCTGTGTATATTTCCGGAGTAACACACAGACGCTCATTCAGTATGGATTAGACCAGAACATAAAAAGCAGAAAAAGGGTACTGTATCAGAAGCAAAAAGCTGTATACAGTGATGGAGTAATTTTAAATCTCTGTATATATTGCCGGAGTCACACACAAACGCTCACTCAGTATGGATTAGACGAGAATATAATAAGCAGAAAAACTGTACTGTATCTGAAGCGTACTGCTGTATACAGTGTTGGGGTAATTTTAAATCTCCGTATATATTTCAGGAGTAACACACAGACGATCACTGTGTATGGATTAGACCAGAATATAAAAAACAGAAAAAGGGTACTGTATCAGAAGCGTACAGCTGTATACAGTGTTGGGGTAATTGTAAATCTCCGTATATATTTCCAGAGTAACACACAGACGCTCACTCAGTATGGATTAGACAAGAATATAAAAACCAGAAAAAGGGTACTGTATCTGAAGCAAAAAGCTGTATACAGTCTAGGGGAAATTGTAAATCTCTGTGTATATTTCCGGAGTCACACAGAGATGCTCACTCAGTATGGAATAGACCAGAATATAAAAAGCAGAAAAAGGGTACTGTATGAGAAGCGTACAGCTGTATACAGTGTTGGGGTAATTGTAAATCTCCGTATATATTTCCGGAGAACACACAGACGCTCACTCAGTATGAATTTGACCAGAATACAAAAAGCAGAAGAACGGTACTGTATCTGAAGTGTACAGCTGTATACAGTGATGGGGTAATTGTAAATCTCCGTATATATTTCCAGAGTCACACAGAGAAGCTCACAGGCTCAGTATGGATTAGACCAGAATATTAAAATCAAAAAAGGGTACTGTATCCGAATCAGAATGCTGTATACAGTATAGGGGAAATTGTAAATCTCAATATATATTTCCAGAGTCACACAGAGAATCTCACTCAGTATGGTTTAGACCAGAATATAAAAAGCAGAAAAAGGGTACTGTATCAGAAGCAAAAAGCTGTATACAGTGTTGGGATAATTTTAAATCTCCGTATATATTGCCGGAGTCACACACAGACGCTCACTCAGTATGGATTTGACCAGAATGCAAAAAGCAGAAAAACTGTACTGTATCAGAAGCGTACAGCTGTATACAGTGTTGGGGTAATTTTAAATCTGTATATATTGCCGGAGTCACACAGAGACGCTCACTCAGTATTGATTAGACCAGAATTTAAAAAGCAGAAAAAGGGTACTGTATCAGAAGCAAAAAGCTGTATACAGTGTAGGGGAAATTGTTAATCTCCATATATAATTCTGGAGTAACACACAAACGCTAATTCAGTATGGATTTGACCAGAATACAAAAAGCAGAAAAACTGTACTGTATGAGAAGCGTACAGCTGTATACAGTGTTGGGGTTATTGTAAATCTCCGTATATATTTCCGTAGTAACAAACAGACGCTCACTCAGTATGGATTAGACCAGAATATAAAAAGCAGAAATAGGGTACTGTATCAGAAGTAAAAAGCAGAAAAACTGTACTGTATGAGAAGCGTACAGCTGTATACAGTGTTGGGGTAATTTTAAATCTCTGTATATATTGCCGGAGTCACACACAGACGCTCACTCAGTATGGATTTGACCAGAATACAAAAAACAGAAAAACGGTACTGTATCAGAAGCGTACAGCTATATACAGTGTTGGGGTAATTTTAAATCTCCGTATTGTCAGGGACACCGCACTATACTTGCTCACTGAGCCAGTGCGTGTGTCCTGAGTGAACAATCTATGCCCAAAGGTACCTGTAGCAGAGCCGCAGCAGGGATGACGTGTGTTTCTTAGGAACAGGACCTTCCACATGTGACTGCTAGTGGGCGGAGCCAGCCACATGTCTCTTAGAGGCAGTAGTAGCAGATAGAGAATGCTTCAGACCAAAGGACCTGCAGGCACGTGACTGCTAGTGGGCGTGGCCTAAGCTCCAGAGAGCTATGAGGTGAAGGAAAACTCCTAGAAGGGTAACTACGGGACACAGTTACCAAGGTGCATATACAGAACGGATAATCAGGACGTAGCCAAGGGGTCATACACATAGAGGGCGACGAAGTACAAGAGGAGCAGGCAGAGCGGAGTCAGAACTCAGCCAAGGTTCATACACATAGAGAGCGACGAAGTACAAGAGGAGCAGGCAGAGCGGAGTCAGAACGTAGCCAAGGGTCATACACGTAGAGGGCAGCAGAGTACAAAAGGGACAGGCAAAACTCGAAACAGGGACACAGCCAAATCAGAACCAGACAGACAGAACGTAGCACAGGCACAAAGTACTGGCACAAGCACAACAGGGTCACACACACTCGGCCAAGGGTCAGAGTATAAGCGACAGAGGATGGCCCCACAATGAGGCTATAAAAAACCTCCCAGAATCCCAGAGTGAGGCCATCCCAGTTAACCCTAAAACCACCTAATCCCAGAAACTCAGCAGACCATGACACGTATATTTTGCCGGAGTCACACACAGAGGCTCACAGGCTCAGTTTGGATTAGACCAGAATATAAAAAGCAGAAAAAGGGTACTGTATCAGAAGCGTACAGCTGTATACAGTGTTGGGGTAATTGTAAATCTCCGTATATATTTCCAGAGTAACACACAGACGCTCACTCAGTATGGATTAGACAAGAATATAAAAACCAGAAAAGGGTACTGTATCTGAAGCAAAAAGCTGTATGCAGTCTAGGGGAAATTGTAATTCTCCGTATTTATTTTCGGAGTCACACAGAGACGCTCACTCAGTATGGATTAGACCAGAATATAAAAAGCAGAAAAAAGGTACTGTATCAGAAGCGTACAGCTGTATAGAGTGTTGGGGTAATTTTAAATCTCCGTATATATTTCCGGGGTAACACACAGACGCTCACTCCGTATGGATTAGACCAGAATATAAAAATCAGATAAATGGTACTGTATCAGAAGTAAAAAGCTGTATACAGTGTTGAGGTAATTTTAAATCTCCGTATATATTGCCGGAGTCACACACAGACGCTCAAAGGCTCAGTATGGATTAGACCAGAATATAAAAAGCAGAAAAAGGGTACTGTATCATAAGCGTACAGCTGTATACAGTGTTGGGGTAATTGTAAATTTCCGTATATATTTCCAGAGTAACACACAGACGCTCACTCTGTATGAATTAGACAAGAATATAAAAACCAGAAAAAGGGTACTGTATCTGAAGCAAAAAGCTGTATACAGTCTAGGGGAAATTGTAAATCTCTGTGTATATTTCCGGAGTAACACACAGACGCTCATTCAGTATGGATTAGACCAGAAACATAAAAAGCAGAAAAAGGGTACTGTATCAGAAGCAAAAAGCTGTATACAGTGATGGAGTAATTTTAAATCTCTGTATATATTGCCGGAGTCACACACAAACGCTCACTCAGTATGGATTAGACGAGAATATAATAAGCAGAAAAACTGTACTGTATCTGAAGCGTACTGCTGTATACAGTGTTGGGGTAATTTTAAATCTCCGTATATATTTCAGGAGTAACACACAGACGATCACTGTGTATGGATTAGACCAGAATATAAAAAACAGAAAAAGGGTACTGTATCAGAAGCGTACAGCTGTATACAGTGTTGGGGTAATTGTAAATCTCCGTATATATTTCCAGAGTAACACACAGACGCTCACTCAGTATGGATTAGACAAGAATATAAAAACCAGAAAAAGGGTACTGTATCTGAAGCAAAAAGCTGTATACAGTCTAGGGGAAATTGTAAATCTCTGTGTATATTTCCGGAGTCACACAGAGATGCTCACTCAGTATGGAATAGACCAGAATATAAAAAGCAGAAAAAGGGTACTGTATGAGAAGCGTACAGCTGTATACAGTGTTGGGGTAATTGTAAATCTCCGTATATATTTCCGGAGAACACACAGACGCTCACTCAGTATGAATTTGACCAGAATACAAAAAGCAGAAGAACGGTACTGTATCTGAAGTGTACAGCTGTATACAGTGATGGGGTAATTGTAAATCTCCGTATATAATTCCAGAGTCACACAGAGAAGCTCACAGGCTCAGTATGGATTAGACCAGAATATTAAAAGCAAAAAAAGGGTACTGTATCAAAATCAGAAAGCTGTATACAGTATAGGGGAAATTGTAAATCTAAATATATATTTCCGGAGTCACAAAGAGACTCTCACTCAGTATGGTTTAGACCAGAATATAAAAAGCATAAAAAGGGTACTGTATCAGAAGCAAAAAGGTGTATACAGTGTTGGGATAATTTTAAATCTCCATATATATTGCCGGAGTCACACACAGACGCTCATAGGCTCACTATGGATTAGACCAGAATATAATAAGCAGAAAAAGGGTACTGTATCTGAAGCAAAAAGCTGTATACAGTCTAGGGGAAATTGTAAATCTCCGTGTATATTTCCAGAGTCACACAGAGATGCTCACTCAGTATGGAATAGACCAGAATATAAAAAGCAGAAAAAGGGTACTGTATGAGAAGCGTACAGCTGTATACAGTGTTGGGGTAATTGTAAATCTCCGTATATATTTCCGGAGAACACACAGACGCTCACTCAGTATGGATTTGACCAGAATACAAAAAGCAGAAGAACGGTACTGTATCTGAAGTGTACAGCTGTATACAGTGTTGGGGTAATTGGAAATCTCCGTATATAATTCCAGAGTCACACAGAGAAGCTCACAGGCTCAGTATGGATTAGACCAGAATATTAAAAGCAAAAAAAGGGTACTGTATCAAAATCAGAAAGATGTATACAGTATAGGGGAAATTGTAAATCTAAATATATATTTCCGGAGTCACAAAGAGACTCTCACTCAGTATGGTTTAGACCAGAATATAAAAAGCAGAAAAAGGGTACTGTATCAGAAGCAAAAAGGTGTATACAGTGTTGGGATAATTTTAAATCTCCATATATATTGCCGGAGTCACACACAGACGCTCATAGGCTCACTATGGATTAGACCAGAATATAATAAGCAGAAAAAGAGTACTGTATCAGGAGCATACAGCTGTATACAGTGTTGGGTAATTGTAAATCTCCGTATATATTTCCGGAGTAACACACAGACGCTCATTCAGTATGGATTAGACCAGAACATAAAAAGCAGAAAAAGGGTACTGTATCAGAAGCAAAAAGCTGTATACAGTGATGGAGTAATTTTAAATCTCTGTATATATTGCCGGAGTCACACACAAACGCTCACTCAGTATGGATTAGACGAGAATATAATAAGCAGAAAAACTGTACTGTATCTGAAGCGTACTGCTGTATACAGTGTTGGGGTAATTTTAAATCTCCGTATATATTTCAGGAGTAACACACAGACGATCACTGTGTATGGATTAGACCAGAATATAAAAAACAGAAAAAGGGTACTGTATCAGAAGCGTACAGCTGTATACAGTGTTGGGGTAATTGTAAATCTCCGTATATATTTCCAGAGTAACACACAGACGCTCACTCAGTATGGATTAGACAAGAATATAAAAACCAGAAAAAGGGTACTGTATGTGAAGCAAAAAGCTGTATACAGTCTAGGGGAAATTGTAAATCTCCATATATATTTCCGGAGTCACACAGAGATGCTCACTCAGTATGGAATAGACCAGAATATAAAAAGCAGAAAAAGGGTACTGTATGAGAAGCGTACAGCTGTATACAGTGTTGGGGTAATTGTAAATCTCCGTATATATTTCCGGAGTAACACACAGATGCTCACTCAGTATGGATTAGACCAGTATATAAAAAGCAGAAAAAGGGTACTGTATCAGAAGCAAAAGCTGTATACAATGTAGCGGAAATTGTAAATCTCCGTATATATTTCCGGAGTAACACACAGACGCTCACAGGCTCAGTATGGATTTGACCAGAATACAAAAAGCAGAAGAACGGTACTGTATCTGAAGTGTACAGCTGTATACAGTGTTGGGGTAATTGTAAATCTCCGTATATAATTCCAGAGTCACACAGAGAAGCTCACAGGCTCAGTATGGATTAGACAAGAATATTAAAAGCAAAAAAAGGGTACTGTATCAAAATCAGAAAGCTGTATACAGTATAGGGGAAATTGTAAATCTAAATATATATTTCCGGAGTCACAAAGAGACTCTCACTCAGTATGGTTTAGACCAGAATATAAAAAGCAGAAAAAGGGTACTGTATCAGAAGCAAAAAGGTGTATACAGTGTTGGGATAATTTTAAATCTCCATATATATTGCCGGAGTCACACACAGACGCTCATAGGCTCACTATGGATTAGACCAGAATATAAAAAGCAGAAAAAGAGTACTGTATGAGAAGAGTACAGCTGTATACAGTGTTGGGGTAATTGTAAATCTCCGTATATATTTCCAGAGTCACACAGAGAAGCTCACAGGCTCAGTATGGATTAGACCAGAATATTAAAATCAAAAAAGGGTACTGTATCCGAATCAGAATGCTGTATACAGTATAGGGGAAATTGTAAATCTCAATATATATTTCCAGAGTCACACAGAGAATCTCACTCAGTATGGTTTAGACCAGAATATAAAAAGCAGAAAAAGGGTACTGTATCAGAAGCAAAAAGCTGTATACAGTGTTGGGATAATTTTAAATCTCCGTATATATTGCCGGAGTCACACACAGACGCTCACTCAGTATGGATTTGACCAGAATGCAAAAAGCAGAAAAACTGTACTGTATCAGAAGCGTACAGCTGTATACAGTGTTGGGGTAATTTTAAATCTGTATATATTGCCGGAGTCACACAGAGACGCTCACTCAGTATTGATTAGACCAGAATTTAAAAAGCAGAAAAAGGGTACTGTATCAGAAGCAAAAAGCTGTATACAGTGTAGGGGAAATTGTTAATCTCCATATATAATTCTGGAGTAACACACAAACGCTAATTCAGTATGGATTTGACCAGAATACAAAAAGCAGAAAAACTGTACTGTATGAGAAGCGTACAGCTGTATACAGTGTTGGGGTTATTGTAAATCTCCGTATATATTTCCGTAGTAACAAACAGACGCTCACTCAGTATGGATTAGACCAGAATATAAAAAGCAGAAATAGGGTACTGTATCAGAAGTAAAAAGCAGAAAAACTGTACTGTATGAGAAGCGTACAGCTGTATACAGTGATGGGGTAATTTTAAATCTCTGTATATATTGCCGGAGTCACACACAGACGCTCACTCAGTATGGATTTGACCAGAATACAAAAACAGAAAAACGGTACTGTATCAGAAGCGTACAGCTGTATACAGTGTTGGGGTAATTTTAAATCTCCGTATTGTCAGGGACACCGCACTATACTTGCTCACTGAGCCAGTGCGTGTGTCCTGAGTGAACAATCTATGCCCAAAGGTACCTGTAGCAGAGCCGCAGCAGGGATGACGTGTGTTTCTTAGGAACAGGACCTTCCACATGTGACTGCTAGTGGGCGGAGCCAGCCACATGTCTCTCAGAGGCAGTAGTAGCAGATAGAGAATGCTTCAGACCAAAGGACCTGCAGGCACGTGACTGCTAGTGGGCGTGGCCTAAGCTCCAGAGAGCTATGAGGTGAAGGAAAACTCCTAGAAGGGTAACTACGGGACACAGTTACCAAGGTGCATATACAGAACGGATAATCAGGACGTAGCCAAGGGGTCATACACATAGAGGGCGACGAAGTTCAAGAGGAGCAGGCAGAGCGGAGTCAGAACTTAGCCAAGGTTCATACACATAGAGAGCGACGAAGTACAAGAGGAGCAGGCAGAGCGGAGTCAGAACGTAGCCAAGGGTCATACACGTAGAGGGCAGCAGAGTACAAAAGGGACAGGCAAAACTCGAAACAGGGACACAGCCAAATCAGAACCAGACAGACAGAACGTAGCACAGGCACAAAGTACTGGCACAAGCACAACAGGGTCACACACACTCGGCCAAGGGTCAGAGTATAAGCGACAGAGGATGGCCCCACAATGAGGCTATAAAAAACCTCCCAGAATCCCAGAGTGAGGCCATATCAGTTAACCCTAAAACCACCTAATCCCAGAAACTCAGCAGACCATGACACGTATATTTTGCCGGAGTCACACACAGAGGCTCACAGGCTCAGTTTGGATTAGACCAGAATATAAAAAGCAGAAAAAGGGTACTGTATCAGAAGCGTACAGCTGTATACAGTGTTGGGGTAATTGTAAATCTCCGTATATATTTCCAGAGTAACACACAGACGCTCACTCAGTATGGATTAGACAAGAATATAAAAACCAGAAAAGGGTACTGTATCTGAAGCAAAAAGCTGTATGCAGTCTAGGGGAAATTGTAATTCTCCGTATTTATTTTCGGAGTCACACAGAGACGCTCACTCAGTATGGATTAGACCAGAATATAAAAAGCAGAAAAAAGGTACTGTATCAGAAGCGTACAGCTGTATAGAGTGTTGGGGTAATTTTAAATCTCCGTATATATTTCCGGGGTAACACACAGACGCTCACTCAGTATGGATTAGACCAGAATATAAAAATCAGATAAATGGTACTGTATCAGAAGTAAAAAGCTGTATACAGTGTTGAGGTAATTTTAAATCTCCGTATATATTGCCGGAGTCACACACAGACGCTCAAAGGCTCAGTATGGATTAGACCAGAATATAAAAAGCAGAAAAAGGGTACTGTATCATAAGCGTACAGCTGTATACAGTGTTGGGGTAATTGTAAATTTCCGTATATATTTCCAGAGTAACACACAGACGCTCACTCTGTATGAATTAGACAAGAATATAAAAACCAGAAAAAGGGTACTGTATCTGAAGCAAAAAGCTGTATACAGTCTAGGGGAAATTGTAAATCTCTGTGTATATTTCCGGAGTCACACAGAGATGCTCACTCAGTATGGAATAGACCAGAATATAAAAAGCAGAAAAAGGGTACTGTATGAGAAGCGTACAGCTGTATACAGTGTTGGGGTAATTGTAAATCTCCGTATATATTTCCGGAGAACACACAGACGCTCACTCAGTATGGATTTGACCAGAATACAAAAAGCAGAAGAACGATACTGTATCTGAAGTGTACAGCTGTATACAGTGTTGGGGTAATTGTAAATCTCCGTATATAATTCCAGAGTCACACAGAGAAGCTCACAGGCTCAGTATGGATTAGACCAGAATATTAAAAGCAAAAAAAGGGTACTGTATCAAAATCAGAAAGATGTATACAGTATAGGGGAAATTGTAAATCTAAATATATATTTCCGGAGTCACAAAGAGACTCTCACTCAGTATGGTTTAGACCAGAATATAAAAAGCAGAAAAAGGGTACTGTATCAGAAGCAAAAAGGTGTATACAGTGTTGGGATAATTTTAAATCTCCATATATATTGCCGGAGTCACACACAGACGCTCATAGGCTCACTATGGATTAGACCAGAATATAATAAGCAGAAAAAGAGTACTGTATCAGGAGCATACAGCTGTATACAGTGTTGGGTAATTGTAAATCTCCGTATATATTTCCGGAGTAACACACAGACGCTCATTCAGTATGGATTAGACCAGAACATAAAAAGCAGAAAAAGGGTACTGTATCAGAAGCAAAAAGCTGTATACAGTGATGGAGTAATTTTAAATCTCTGTATATATTGCCGGAGTCACACACAGACGCTCACTCAGTATGGATTAGACGAGAATATAATAAGCAGAAAAACTGTACTGTATCTGAAGCGTACTGCTGTATACAGTGTTGGGGTAATTTTAAATCTCCGTATATATTTCAGGAGTAACACACAGACGATCACTGTGTATGGATTAGACCAGAATATAAAAAACAGAAAAAGGGTACTGTATCAGAAGCGTACAGCTGTATACAGTGTTGGGGTAATTGTAAATCTCCGTATATATTTCCAGAGTAACACACAGACGCTCACTCAGTATGAATTAGACAAGAATATAAAAACCAAAAAAAGGGTACTGTATCAGAAGCAAAAAGCTGTATACAGTCTAGGGGAAATTGTAAGTCTCTGTATTTATTTCCGGTGTCACACAGAGACGCTCACTCAGTATGGATTAGACCAGATTATAAAAAGCAGAAAAAGGGTACTGTATCAGAAGCAGAAAGCTATATACAGTGTTGGGGTAATTTTAAATCTCCGTATATATTGCCGGAGTCACACACAGACGCTCACAGGCTCAGTATGGATTAGACCAGAATATAATATGCAGAAAAAGGGTACTGTATGAGAAGCGTACAGCTGTATACAGTGTTGAGGTAATTGTAAATCTCCATATATATTTCTGGAGTAACACACAGGACACTCACTCAGTATCGATTAGACCAGAATAAAAAAAAGCAGAAAAAGGGTATTGTATCAGAAGCAAAAAGCTGTATACAGTGTAGGGGAAATTGTTAATCTCAGTATATATTTCCGGAGTAAAACACAGACCCTCACTCAGTATGAATTTGACCAGAATACAAAAAGCAGAAAAACTGTACTGTATCTGAAGCGTACAGCTGTATACAGTGTTGGGGTAATTTTAAATCTCCGTATATATTTCTGGAGTAACACACAGACGCTCACTCATTATGGATTAGACCAGAACATAAAAAGCAGAAAAATGGTACTGTATCAGAAGCAAAAAGCTGTATACAGTGTTGGGGTAATTTTTATCTCCGTATATATTGCCGGAGTCACACACAGACGCTCACAGGCTCAGTATGGATTAGACCAGAATATAAAAAGCAGAAAACAGGTATTGTATCACAAGCGTGTAGCTGTATACAGTGTTGGGGTAATTGTAAATCTCCGCATATATTTCCAGAGTAACACACAGACGCTCACTCAGTATGGATTAGACAAGAATATAAAAACCAGAAAAAGGGTACTGTATCTGAAGAAAAAAGCTGTATACAGTCTAGGGGAAATTTTAAATCTCTGTATATATTTCCGGAGTCACACAGAGATGCTCGCTCAGTATGGAATAGACCAGAATATAAAAAGCAGAAAAAGGGTACTGTATCTGAAGGATACAGCTGTATACAATGTTGGGGGTATTGTAAATCTCCGTATATATTTCCAGAGTCACACCAGAGACGCTCACAGGCTCAATATGAATTAGACCAGAATATTAAAAGCAATAAAAAGGTACTGTATCAGACTCAGAAAGCAGTATACAGTGTAGGGAAATTGTAAATCTCAGTATATATTTCCGGAGTCACACAGAGACGCTCACACGGTATGGATTAGACCCGAATATAAAAATCAGAAAAAGGGTACTGTATCAGAAGAGTACAACTTTATACAGTGTGGTGTAATTTTAAATCTACGTATATATTGCCGGAGTCACACAAAGACGCTCACAGGCTCAGTATGGATTAGACCAGAATATAAAAAGCAGAAAAAGGGTACTGTATCAGAAGCGTACAGCTGTATACAGTGTTGGGGTAATTTTAAATCTCCGCATATATTTCCGGAGTAACACAAAGACGCTCACTCAGTATGGATTTGACCAGAATACAAAAAGCAGAAAAACGGTACTGTATCAGAAGAGTACAGCTGTATACAGTGTTGGGGTTATTTTAAATCTCCGTATATATTTCCGGAGTCACACAAAGACGCACACAGGCTCAGTATGGATTAGACCAGGCTATAAAAAGTAGAAAAAGGGTACTGTATTAGAAGCGTACAGCTGTATACAGTGTTTGGGTAATTGTAAATCTCCGTATATATTTACGGAGTAACACACAGACGCTCACTCAGTATGAATTAGACAAGAATATAAAAAACAGAAAAAGGGTACTGTATGAGAAGCGTACAGCTGTATACAGTATTGGGGTAATTTTAAATCTTCGTATATATTGCCGGAGTCACAGACAGACGCTCACAGGCTCAGTATGGATTAGACCAGAATATAATAAGCAGAAAAACTGTACTATATCTGAAGCGTACAGCTGTATACAGTGTTGGGTAATCTTAAATCTCCGTATATATTTCCGGAGTAACACACAGACGCTCACTCAGTATGGATTAGACCAGAATATAAAAAGCAGATAAATGGTACTGTATCAGAAGCAAAAAGCTGTATACAGTGTTGAGGTAATTGTAAATCTCCGTATATATTTCCAGAGTAACACACAGACGCTCACTCAGTATGGATTAGACAAGAATATAAAAACCAGAAAAAGGGTACTGTATGTGAAGCAAAAAGCTGTATACAGTCTAGGGGAAATTGTAAATCTCCATATATATTTCCGGAGTCACACAGAGATGCTCACTCAGTATGGAATAGACCAGAATATAAAAAGCAGAAAAAGGGTACTGTATGAGAAGCGTACAGCTGTATACAGTGTTGGGGTAATTGTAAATCTCCGTATATATTTCCGGAGTAACACACAGATGCTCACTCAGTATGGATTAGACCAGTATATAAAAAGCAGAAAAAGGGTACTGTATCAGAAGCAAAAGCTGTATACAATGTAGCGGAAATTGTAAATCTCCGTATATATTTCCGGAGTAAACACAGACGCTCACAGCTCAGTATGGATTTGACCAGAATACAAAAAGCAGAAGAACGGTACTGTATCTGAAGTGTACAGCTGTATACAGTGTTGGGGTAATTGTAAATCTCCGTATATAATTCCAGAGTCACACAGAGAAGCTCACAGGCTCAGTATGGATTAGACAAGAATATTAAAAGCAAAAAAAGGGTACTGTATCAAAATCAGAAAGCTGTATACAGTATAGGGGAAATTGTAAATCTAAATATATATTTCCGGAGTCACAAAGAGACTCTCACTCAGTATGGTTTAGACCAGAATATAAAAAGCAGAAAAAGGGTACTGTATCAGAAGCAAAAAGGTGTATACAGTGTTGGGATAATTTTAAATCTCCATATATATTGCCGGAGTCACACAGAGATGATCACTCAGTATGGAATAGACCAGAATATAAAAAGCAGAAAAAGGGTACTGTATGAGAAGCGTACAGCTGTATACAGTGTTGGGGTAATTGTAAATCTCCGTATATATTTCCGGAGTAAAACACAGACGCTCACTCAGTATGGATTAGACCAGTATATAAAAAGCAGAAAAAGGGTACTGTATCACAAGCAAAAGCTGTATACAATGTAGGGAAATTGTAAATCTCCGTATATATTTCCGGAGTAACACACAGACGCTCACTCAGTACGGATTAGACCAGAATATAAAAAGCAGAAAAATGGTACTGTATCAGAAGCAAAATGCTGTATACAGTCTTGAGGTATTTTAAATCCCGGTATATATTGCCGGAGTCACACACAGACGCTCACAGGCTCAGTATGGATTAGACCAGAATATAAAAAGCAGAAAAAGGGTACTGTATCAGAAGCAAAAAGGTGTATACAGTGTTGGGATAATTTTAAATCTCCATATATATTGCCGGAGTCACACAGAGACGCTCACTCAGTGTTGATTAGACCAGAATTTAAAAAGCAGAAAAAGGGTACTGTATCAGAAGCAAAAAGCTGTATACAGTGTAGGGGAAATTGTTAATCTCCGTATATAATTCCGGAGTAACACACAGACGCTCACTCAGTATGGAATTGATCAGAATACAAAAAGCAGAAAACTGTACTGTATGAGAAATGTACAGCTGTATACATTGTTGGGGTAATTGTAAATCTCCGTAAATATTTCCGGAGTAACACACAGACGCTCACTCAGTATGGATTAGACCAGAATATAAAAAGCAGAAAAAGAGTACTGTATGAGAAGCAAAAAGCTGTATACAGTGTTTGGGTAATTTTAAATCTCTGTATATATTGCCGGAGTCACACACAGACGCTCACTCAGTATGGATTTGACCAGAATACAAAAAACAGAAAAACGGTACTGTATCAGAAGCGTACAGCTGTATACAGTGTTGGGGTAATTTTAAATCTCCGTATATATTGCCGGAGTCACATACAGAGGCTCACAGGCTCAGTTTGGATTAGACCAGAATATAAAAAGCAGAAAAAAGGTACTGTATCAGAAGCGTACAGCTGTATACAATGTTGGGGTAATTGTAAATCTCCGTATATATTTCCTGAGTAACACACAGACGCTCACTCAGTATGGATTAGACCAGAATATAAAAAGCAGAAAAATGGTACTGTATCAGAAGCAAAAAGCTGTATACAGTGTTGGGGAAATTATAAATCTCCGTATTTATTTCCGAAGTCACACAGAGACGCTCACTCAGTATGGATTAGACCAGAATATAAAAAGCAGAAAAACGGTAATGTATCAGAAGCAAAAAGCTGTGTACAGTGTAGGGGAAATTGTAAATCTCCGTATATATTGCCGGAGTCACACACAGACTCTTACTCAGTATGGAATAGACCAGAATACAAAAAGCAGAAAAACGGTACTGTATCTGAAGCGTGCAGCTGTATACAGTGTTGGGGTAATTATAAATCTCCGTATATATTTCCGGAGTCACACAGAGACGCTCACATGCTCAGTATGGATTAGACCAGAATGTAAAAAGCAGAAAAAGGGTACTGTATCAGAAGCAAAAAGCTGTATACAGTGTAGGGGAAATTGTAAATCTCCGTATATATTTCCGGAGTCACACAGAGATGCTCACTCAGTATGGATTAGATCAGAATATAAAAAGCAGAAAAAGGGTACTGTATAAGAAGCAAAAGCTGTTTACAGTGTAGGGGAAATTGTAAATCTCCATATATATTTCCGGAGAACACACAGACGCTCACTCAGTATGGATTTGACCAGAATACAAAAAGCAGAAGAACTGTACTGTATCTGAAGTGTACAGCTGTATACAGTGTTGGGGTAATTGTAAATCTCCGTATATATTTCCGGAGTCACACAGAGACGCTCACATGCTCAGTATGGATTAGACCAGAATGTAAAAGCAGAAAAAGGGTACTGTGTGAGAAGCGTACAGCTGAATACAGTGTTGGGGTAATTGTAAATCTCCGTATATATTTCCGGAGTAACACACAGACGCTCACTCATTATGGATTAGACCAGAATATAAAAAGCAGAAAAAGGGTACGGTATCAGAAGCAAAAGCTGTATACAGTATAGGGGAAATTGTAAATCTCCGTATATATTTCCGGAGAACACACAGACTCTCACTCAGTATGGATTTGACCAGAATACAAAAAGCAGAAGAACGGTACTGTAACTGAAGTGTACAGCTGTATACAGTGTTGGGGTTATTTTAAATCTCCGTATATATTGCCGGAGTCACACAAAGACGCACACAGGCTCAGTATGGATTAGACTAGGCTATAATAAGTAGAAAAAAGGGTACTGTATCAGAAGCGTACAGCTGTATACAGTGTTTGGGTAATTGTAAATCTCTGTATATATTAACGGAGTAACACACAGACGCTCACTCAGTATGAATTAGACAAGAATATAAAAAA
>JARQOD010000009.1:148368117-148445808 GCA_033576555.1 Oophaga sylvatica
GACGGGGTGAATGTTCAAAGAAAAATTTTTGGGCCCTTAAATATCCGGTTGGGTAATGGTTTCACTTAATGAAAATTTGAACTTTGAAGCCATGAATTATGGCTCCAAACTTTTTGTAAATATTTGGGCATTCTGCCCATTTTGGTTTTAAAAAAAAAATTTATGGCACATTTTCAACTCCTCAAAACTAAAAAACCCGTTTGGTGTGGCGAAAGTGGGGTCTGCTCGGAAAAGTTTGCAGCCCCCCCAAGACCACATTGGGGTTTTGGGAGGGGGTCCTCCAAAAGCCAAAAAAGGACACTGTGAATTACCGGGGGGGGGTTAGCCCCTAAGAAGTCCCCCGAATTTCGGCACAAATGCTTTTGCCTTTGTTAATTTATTATTAACACCATTTTAAAAACCATATAAAGGGTATGAACAAAACAAAAATTCACAAATAAAAGCCATTTGCCTTTTGTAATGTTATTATTAAAATTTTATTATGAAACTTTAATTGAATGTTTCCCTGCTTTCTTACTACGTGCATAGCACCTGCTACTCATTGACCTTGCTCTATTCACATTATCTCCCCGGGAAAGGGATAGTGTGTTACCTGAGAAGCTTTTCACCTACCTGCATACACCCCCCTTCCCAGAGGACCGCACAGCAGCGCTGACACCCGCCAGGTAACAGGTGGGTCACGACAAACTCCGAACATTCTATCACCCCCTGGAAATATCCCACATTCCAGTGAAGCCCAGGTCACGGACCCAGCGTGCTACTTGTGAATCCCCCATAGAAGCGAGTGACGTTTCCCAGTCCCCCAAAACCCCTTCTCTGTCGATAACTTCCCCACGTGCTGGCATTTAATTTACAAATGCCTCTGGGTTTTTTTTTTTGGGGGGGGGTGGGGAACATTCAGATTTTGCTTGGGGCCCATGTTTTTTTTGTACGCCCCTGGCGAGGCATGGATTTAAGGCTGTTTTAAGGGGCCAACAAACTGGACCTTTCCGCAGCGTCGGATGGGTTTCCTTGGGGCCCCCCAAGAAAATATATTCTTGCGGCCAACCCCCTCAATTCCAATTTTTAAAAAAAAAAAGAGGGAAGTTTGCCAAAATAATCTATATATAAAAAGACCAATATTGATATTACCGCCATATGGTCTGTGTTAAATAATACCAGTCCTACAGAACATATAGATTACAGCACAGGTACAGATAATGACTTACCGCTGATGTTCTTTCTAATGGAATTGTTCACTTTTCATGTCTTTTCCATCTGGCCCACACCGACATGACGACTTCTCCAGCCAGGACTCGACTGCACCCCCATTAAAAAAAAATTTAAAAAAAACTCACCTCCCGGCTCCTGTGCTGCTCACTGTTCTCCCTCTCAGCGTCTGACAGCGGGCCGGCAGGTGATGTTATTGCGCCCGCTGTAATACGCTGAGAGGGGGATTATGGGAGAGAAGGAGCGCTCGCTCCTTCTCTCTCCATGCGTTCAGCTTTATCGGCTGGATGCCGATACAGCTGACCCTCCGATGACGGGTGGGGGGCCCACTGCTGGCACCGGGCCCCCCCAACGCCTGTTCAGGCCCCATAGCTTCCGGGCGGCAGAGCAGGGAGAGCGATTCTCCCTGCTCTGCCGCAGAATGTAACTGTATCGTAGCTCCGGGTGGGCCCCCTCAGAGCACGGGCCCCGGGGCCACCGCCCCCTCTGCCCCGCGACCTATCCTTTCAAATCAGGGCCCACCACGCAGGAGCTGGGGCCCACCGTAGGTTTCTCCGGTGTCCCGGTGCCTCAGTCCGACCCTGCTTGCCAGCCTGATAATACCAGGCCACAGCAGTCTGCTTAGCTTGGCTGGTTAACAAAAATAGGGATCCCCTCGAAAAAAAAACGGCGTAGGGGTCCCCCTATTTTTGTTAACCAGCCAAGTAAAATGCAGACTGCTGCGGCCTGGTATTAAAAGACTGTCAAGGCCCATGGATTTTGGCCCTCAACAGCCTGATAATACCAGGCTACAGCAGCCCCACATTTGGCGCATCAAAAGATGTGCCAATTGTGGCACTTTACCCGGCTCTTCCCAGTGCCCTGTAGCGGTGGCAAGTGGGGTAATAAGGGGTTAATGTCACCGTTTGATTGCACGGTGAGAATAAGCCCGGTTAATAATGGAGAGGTGTCAATAAGACACCGATCCATTATTAATCCCAAAGTTTTTAAATGTATAAAAAAAAAGACACAGCAAGAAAAAAGTATTTTAATGAAATAAAAGAGACAACACAGTTTTCTGTTATGTTTCGGCAGCTGAGTGTAGGCAAAAAAGGCAATACACCAGAGCAGTTGGAATCTATAAGATTGCAGTACCCTGACTAACCACCACAACTAGAGGCAGCCGTGGAGCGTTCCTATGTTGGTCCTAGACGCCTCGTCACAGCCTGAGAAACTAACTACACCTAAAGATAGAAATAGGAAAGCTATCTGCCCCGGAGCAGATCCCCAAAGCCCCCAAACATGTAATGGCGGTTAGACAAGATGAAATACAGACACAGAAAGAAAATAGTATGAGCAAACGCTGGGGCCCAAACTAACTAAATAGAAAAGGATAGGAAGGGTACTTACTGCAATCCCAGAAAACCCTGAAAAGCACCAACTTAACTAATTTCAAAAACACCTGAGATCACACGACCTCTTTCACCTAAATTAGTTCTCTGGTGTAACAAAATCAAAACAGCAGTCACTGAAAAAACTGGAAAAAGCAAAAGTACAAACATCAGTGGCTGAACTAAACTGAGAGGGCAAAAGCCCCCGGAGGGGACCCTGAAGGCCCCCACAGAAGTGCAGGACAAAATGCAAAAATATAGCACAAAAAAACAAAAAGAAGAAAATGTCTTATCTGTTAGCAGGAGATGCAGACACGACACAGCAGGCTACAAGGGAAACAGGAATGAAGGATTCAGACCAGAACAATTGATCACCGGCAACCCTGATGGGAAGGTGACTACCTTATATAAGACCAGTCAGTAACACCTGATTCCCAGTCCTCACAATCTTCACTGGACAGACCAGCACCGCTTGTAACCACTAGAGGAAGCCTCTGCTCAGAACTCATCTCAAACCTATTCACAACAGTACCCCCCCTTGAGGAGGGGTCACCGAACCCTCATTTGAGCAACCAGGTCGGTCAGGATGAGTTCTATGATACGCACGGATAAGTCTCCTAGCATGGATGTCCGAAGCAAACACCCAAGAATTGTCTTCCTGACCATAACCTCTCCATTTAACCAAATACTGGAGTTTCCGTCTAGAAAAACGAGAATCTAATATTTTCTCAACCACATACTCCAGATTGCCCTCAACCAAAACAGGGTCAGGAGGCACAGCAGCAGGAACCACTGGCTCAACAAACCTCTTCAACAAGGACTTGTGGAACATGTTATGGATCTTAAATGTCCCTGGAAGAAGCAAACGAAAAGAAACAGGATTAATAATCTCCATGATCTTATAAGGTCCAATGAACCTAGGCTTAAATTTAGGAGATGCTACTCTCATAGGAATATTCTTTGAGGACAACCAGACCAAGTCCCCCACTTTAAACCGAGGACCATCAGTCCTATGCCGGTTAGCAAACCGCTGGGCCTTCTCCTGAGAGAGGGACAACCACTCCACTACCTGGTCCCAAATCTGTTGCATACGCTCCACAACAGAGTCAACACCTGGACAGACAGAAGCCTCCGTCTGTCCTGAAGAAAATCGAGGGTGAAACCCAGAATTACAGAAAAACGGAGACATCAAAGTGGCAGAGCTAGCCCTATTATTAAGAGCAAACTCAGCCAAAGGCAAAAAAGAGACCCAGTCATCCTGATCAGCAGACACAAAGCATCTTAGATAAGTCTCCAATGTCTGGTTTGTTCTCTCAGTTTGACCATTGGTTTGAGGATGAAATGCCGAGGAGAAAGACAATTGAACACCCAGTTTAGAACAAAAAGTCCTCCAAAATCTGGAAACAAACTGGACTCCTCTGTCAGACACAATGTTCTCAGGAATGCCGTGTAAACGAACCACGTGCTGAAGGAACAACGGCACCAATTCAGAGGAGGAAGGCAACTTAGGTAATGGCACAAGATGTATCATTTTGGAAAACCTATCACAAATTACCCAGATGGTGGTCATTCTCTGAGAAACAGGAAGGTCGGAAATGAAATCCATAGAGATATGGGTCCATAGTCTCTTGGGCACAGGCAATGGCATCAACAAACCACTAGAGCGAGAGCAAGGCTTGGAGCGAGAGCAAGTCCCGCAGGACTGCACAAATTCCCTGACATCACGAGACAAGGTAGGCCACCAAAAGGACCGACTAACCAAGTATCTGGTACCAAAAATTCCGGGATGCCCAGCCAATGCGGAACAATGAATCTCAGACATCACACTCTTCTTCCACTGGTCCGGGACAAACAATTTTCCAACAGGGCAGCACTCGGGCCTATCCTCCTGACACCCCTCCAGAGCAAGTCTCAAATTGGGCGAGATGGCGGAAAGAACTACACCCTCTTTCAAATAACAGAAGGATCAGATAACTCAGGAGAGTCCGCAAGGAAACTCCTCGAGAGGGCATCCGCCTTAACATTCTTAGTGCCAGGAAGAAAGGAAACCACAAAATTAAAACGTGTGAAAAACAAGGCCCACCTGGCCTGTCTAGGATTGAGTCGCTTGGCAGATTCCAGATAGACCAGATTCTTATGGTCCGTAAGGACCACCACCTGATGTTTGGCTCCCTCCAGCCAATGTCTCCACTCTTCAAAAGCCCACTTCATGGCCAATAACTCCCGATTACCCATGTCATAATTACGTTCAGTAGGAGAAAATTTTCGAGAGAAAAAGGCACAAGGGTTACTTTTAGAGGTCTCTGGATCTTTTTGGGACAAAACGGCACCTGCCCCAATTTCAGAGGCATCAACCTCCACCTGAAATGGCAGAGAAACATCAGGCTGCCGTAGAACAGGAGCAGAAGTGAATCTCTGCTTAAGTTCCTGAAATGCAGAGACTGCCTCAGGAGGCCAATTCACCACATCAGAACCCTTTCTGGTCAAATCAGTTAATGGTTTAACAATAACCGAGAAATTACCAATAAATTTACGATAAAAATTGGCAAAACCCAAAAATCTCTGAAGAGCCTTTAATGAAGTAGGTTGGACCCAATCACAGATGGCCTGAACCTTGACCGGGTCCATTTCAATAACAGATGGGGACAAAATGAATCCCAGAAATGAGATCCTCTGTACGCCAAAAAGACACTTTGATCCCTTCACATACAGAGCATTCTCTCTCAAAATCTGGAACACAGTTCGAACATGTTTCACATGAGAGTCCCAGTCATTAGAAAAAATCAAGATATCATCCAAATAAACAATCAGAAATTTGTCCACAAAATCCCTGAAAATGTCATTCATGAAGGACTGGAAGACGGAAGGAGCATTAGTGAGCCCAAAGGGCATCACTAGGTACTCAAAATGCCCTTCAGGGGTATTGAATGCCGTCTTCCATTCATCCCCGTGCTTAATGCGAATAAGGTTATAACGCCCCCCTGAGGTCAAGCTTGGTAAACCAAGTAGCGTTTTTCACCCTGGAAAACAGGTCAGAAATCAAGGGTAACGGGTATTGATATTTCACAGTAATATTGTTCAAGAGACGATAATCAATACACGGCCTTAATGAACCATCCTTTTTGGCCACAAAGAAAAAAACGGCACCTAAGGGTGAAGAGGATGGTCTGATATGCCCCTTCTCCAATGATTCCTTGATATAAGACCGCATAGTGTCATGTTCAGGTACAGACAAGTTAAAAAGGCGACCTTTAGGGAATTTACTACCCGGCACTAATTCCATAGCGCAGTCATAGCTCCTATGGGGAGGCAAGGATGCAGATTTACTTTCGCTAAACACATCAGAAAAATCAATCAAAAAGTCAGGAACATCCTGAGCCTGGGGGGAGGCAGAAAAAACAGGAGTGTTGGTATTAACACATTGGCTGCCCCAACTGGTTACAGACACAGATTTACAATCCAAAACAGGATTATGAGACTGTAACCAAGGGAAACCCAGCACGATAATGTCATGCAGATTATACAGAACCAAAAATTTGCAGCACTCCTGGTGATCAGGTTCAACACTCATTATCACCTGAGTAGAAAACTGGGGTTTATTCTCAGCCAAAGGGGTAGAATCGATCCCCAGTTGGGGAATAGACTTCTGTAGGGGTATCAAGGGAAACCCACAACGTTTAGCAAAATCATAATCCATCAGGTTAATAGCTTCTCCAGAATCAACGAAAGCCTGAGCAGAAAATGAGGACAGAGAGCATATCAGAGTGACAGTTAATAAAAACTTAGTCTGAATACTACCCAAGACAACTGAGCGTGCAAAACGTCTTCCCCGCTTAGGGCAGACTGAAATAGCATGAGAGGCATCACCACAGTAGAAACATAACCCATTGCGCTTTCGAAACTCATGACGCTGTGCCCCAGACACCACTCTATCACACTGCATGGGTTCAGAAGCTGGTTCACAAGGCAACACTATTCCACGCATACTTCTCCGCTCACGCAAACGTCTTTCAATTTGAATCGCTAATGACATAGAATCATTGAGACCAGAGGGGACAGGGAATCCCACCATAACATCCTTTACATTATCTGACAGACCCTTCCGGAAAAGGGCTGCCAAAGCGTCGTCATTCCATTTGGTCAGGACTGCCCACCTACAGAATCTCTGACAGTATAACTCAGCGTCATAAAGCCCCTGATTTAATGCCAACAAGGCTTTTTCAGCTTGATCAGTGACATTAGGCTCATCGTACAATAACCCCAAAGCCTGAAAAAATGCATCAACATCACTCAAAACAGGATCCCCAGGTGTCAGGGAAAAAGCCCAATCCTGAGGATCGCCGCGCAGGAGAGAGATGATAATTTGAACCTGCTGCGCTGCGTTCCTTGAGGACTTAGATTTTAAGGCAAAAAACAATTTACAATTATTTTTGAAATTCTGAAACTTAGCTCGATCCCCTAAAAACAAATCTGGCATGGGAATCCTAGGTTCCACAACAGGCAACCCAGCAAGATAGATAGCAATACTCCGAACCTCAGCGGCAAGCTGATCCACACGGCCAGACAACTGTGCAAACTCCATTGAGAGAAAAGATCCTCCCCAGCACCCAGAGATACAGAGGGAAAAAAAAGCAACAAACAGAAAAATATCTCTGACAACTCTGACAATCTTTTTTCTTTCACAATATTTTTTCCCTTCTGTGAGTACCATACAATTTTCAACTTTTAGGCCGGTGATACTGTTATGTTTCGGCAGCTGAGGAGTGCAGGCAAAAAAGGCAATACACCAGAGCAGTTGGAATCTATGAGATTGCAGTACCCTGACTAACCACCACAACTAGAGGCAGCCGTGGAGCGTTCCTATGTTGGTCCTAGACGCCTCGTCACAGCCTGAGAAACTAACTACACCTAAAGATAGAAATAGGAAAGCTATCTGCCCCGGAGCAGATCCCCAAAGAACATAGAAAGCCCCCAAACATGTAATGGCGGTTAGACAAGATGAAATACAGACACAGAAAGAAAATAGAAAAGGATAGGAAGGGTACTTACTGCAATCCCAGAAAACCCTGAAAAGCACCAACTTAACTAATTTCAAAAACACCTGAGATCACACGACCTCTTTCACCTAAATTAGTTCTCTGGTGTAACAAAATCAAAACAGCAGCCACTGAAAAAACTGGAAAAAGCAAAAGTACAAACATCAGTGGCTGAACTAAACTGAGAGGGCAAAAGCCCCCGAGGGGACCCTGAAGGCCCCCACAGAAGTGCAGGACAAAATGCAAAAATATAGCACAAAAACAAAAAAGAAGAAAATGTCTTATCTGTTAGCAGGAGATGCAGACACGACACAGCAGGCTACAAGGGAAACAGGAATGAAGGATTCAGACCAGAACAATTGATCACCGGCAACCCTGATGGGAAGGTGACTCCCTTATATAAGACCAGTCAGTAACACCTGATTCCCAGTCCTCATAATCTTCACTGGACAGACCAGCACCGCTTGTAACCACTAGAGGAAGCCTCTGCTCAGAACTCATCTCAAACCCATTCATAACAGTTTTCATTTCTTTTATTATACTCTCATTCCTGCGACGCCATCGATCTCCTGTAAAAAAAGAAAAAAAACAAACCAACAGTATACCACCTGTCCGACGCAGTCCATAGTAACGAGGGTCCCACGACGATCCAGCTCTGCTACATTGCAATGACAGGCAGAGCCTGTCATCTCAACGCAGCACAGCTGATTACCTGCTTCCCCGGTGGTGACGTCATCGGACTGACTGCTTTACGGCCGGATTACCCAGCAGTCACTGCAGTTATCGCGAGAAACTGCATGTGACCGCCGGGGAAAGATGATGGCGGCCATCAAGCAGTCCAGCCCGTGACCGCCGGAGATCTTCTGCCAGGTAAGTGCCGCTGACTCCTGACAGACCCGACCGACGGACACTGACAGTGACAGTGACAAATCCGATTCCGGTATCCGATAAGACGAAAATATCGGAACTAAGTATCGAAAGTCCGATAGAGCTAATATCGGCCGATACCCGATACTTGCGGTATCGTATCGCTCAACACTAACCAGAATATAAAAAGCAGAAAAATGGTACTATATCAGAAGCAAAATGCTGTATACAGTCTTGAGGTATTTTAAATCTCAGTATATATTGCCGCAGTCACACACAGACGCTCACTCAGTATGGAATAGACCAGAATATAAAAAGCAGAAAAGGGTACTGTATCATAAGCGTACAGCTGTATACAGTGCTGGGGTAATTGTAAATCTCTGTTTATATTGCCTGAGTCACACAGAGACGCTCACTCAGTGTTGATTAGACCAGAATTTAAAAAGCAGAAAAAGGGTACTGTATGAGAAACGTACAGCGGTATACAGTGTTGGGGTTTTTGTAAATCTCCTTATATATTTCCGGAGTAACACACGGACGATCACTCAGTATGGATTAGACCAGAATATAAAAAGCAGAAAAAGGGTACTGTATCAGAAGAAAAAGCTGTATACAGTGTAGTGGAAATTGTAAATCTCCGTATATATTTCCGAAGAACACACAGAGATGCTCACTCAGTATGGATTTGACCAGAATACAAAAAGCAGAAGAACGGTACTGCTTCAGAAGCAAAAAGCTGTATACATTGTTGGGGAAATTAAAAATCTCCGTATTTTTTTCCAGAATCACACAGAGACGCTCACTCAGTATGGATTAGACCAGAATATAAAAAGCAGAAAAAGGGTACTGTATCAGAAGCAAAAGCTGTGTAAAGTGTATGAGAAATTGTAAATCTCCGTATATATTGCCAGAGTCACACACAGACGCTCACTCAGTATGGAATAGACCAGAATACAAAAAGCAGAAAAACTGTACTGTATCTGAAGCGTGCAGCTGTATACAGTGTTGGGGTAATTGTAAATCTCCGTATATATTTCCAGAGTCACAGAGAGACGCTCACATGCTCAGTATGGATTAGACCAGAATGTAAAAAGCAGAAAAAGGGTACTGTATCAGAAGCAAAAAGCTTTATACAGTGTAGGGGAAATTGTAAATCTCTGTATATATTTCCGGAGTCACACAGAGATGCTCACTCAGTATGGATTAGATCAGAATATAAAAAGCAGAAAAAGGGTACTGTATGAGAAGCGTACAGCTGTATACAGTGTTGGGGTAATTGTAAATCCCCGTATATATTTCCGGAGTAACACACAGACGCTCACTCAGTATGGATTAGACCAGAATATAAAAAGCAATAAAAGGGTACTGTATCAGATGCAAAAGCTGTATACAGTGTTGGAGTAATTTTAAATCTCTGTATATATTGCCGGAGTCACACACAGACGCTCACTCAGTATGGATTAGACCAGAATATAATAAGCAGAAAAACTGTACTGTATCTGAAGTGTACAGCTGTATACAGTGTTGGGGTAATTGTAAATCTCCGTATATATTTCCAGAGTCACACAGAGAAGCTCACAGGCTCAGTATGGATTAGACTAGAATATTAAAAGCAAAAAAAGGGTACTGTATCAAAATCAGAAAGCTGTATACAGTATAGGGGAAATTGTAAATCTAAATATATATTTCCGGAGTCACACAGAGACTCTCACTCATTATGGTTTAGACCAGAATATAAAAAGCAGAAAAAGGGTACGGTATCAGATGCAAAAAGCTCTATACAGTGTTGGGATAATTTTAAATCTCCATATATATTGCCGGAGTCACACACAGACGCTCATAGGCTCACTATGGATTAGACCAGAATATAATAAGCAGAAAAAGGGTACTGTATCAGAAGCGTACAGCTGTATACAGTGTTGGGGTAATTTTAAATCTCCGTATATATTTCCAGAGTAACACACAGATGCTCATTCAGTATGGATTAGACCAGAATTTAAAAAGCAGAAAAAGGGTACTGTATCAGAAGCAAAAAGCTGTATACACTGTTGGGGTAATTTTAAATCTCTGTATATATTGCCGAGTCACACACAGACGCTCACTCAGTATGGATTAGACCAGAATATAATAAGCAGAAAAACTGTACTGTATCTGAAGCGTACCGCTGTATACAGTGTTGGGGTAATTTTTTGAATCTCCGTATTTATTTCCGGAGTAACACACAGACGATCACTCTGTATGGATTAGACCAGAATATAAAAAGCAGATAAATGGTACTATATCAGAAGCAAAATGCTGTATACAGTGTTGAGGTAATTTTAAATCTCCGTATATATTGCCGGAGTCACACACAGGCGCTCACAGGCTCAGTATGGATTTGACCAGAATATAAAAAGCAAAAAAAGGGTACTGTATCAGAAGCGTACAGCTGTATACAGTGTTGGGGTAATTGCAAATCTCCGTATATATTTCCAGAGTAACACACAGACCCTCACTCAGTATGGATTAGACAAGAATATAAAAACCAGAAAAAGGGTACTGTATGTGAAGCAAAAAGCTGTATACAGTCTAGGGGAAATTGTAAATCTCCATATATATTTCTGGAATCACACAGAGATGCTCACTCAGTATGGAATAGACCAGAATATAAAAAGCAGAAAAAGGGTACTGTATGAGAAGCGTACAGCTGTATACAGTGTTGGGGTAATTGTAAATCTCAATATATATTTCCGGAGTAACACACAGACGCTCACTCAGTATGGATTAGACCAGTATATAAAAAGCAGAAAAAGGGTACTGTATCAGAAGCAAATGCTGTATACAGTGTAGGGGAAATTGTAAATCTTCATATATATTTCCAGGGTAACACACAGACACTCACTCAGTACGGATTAGACCAGAATATAAAAAGCAGATAAATGGTACTGTATCAGAAGCAAAATGCTGTATACAGTCTTGAGGTATTTTAAATCTCCGGATATATTTCCGGAGTCACACACAGACGCTCACAGGCTCAGTATGGATTAGACCAGAATATAAAAAGCAGAAAAAGGGTACTGTATCATAAGCGTACAGCTGTATACTGTGTTGGGGTAATTGTAAATCTCTGTTTATATTGCCGAAGTCACACAGAGACGCTCACTCAGTGTTGATTAGACCAGAATTTAAAAAGCAGCAAAAGGGTACTGTATCAGAAGCAAAAAGCTATATACAGTTTAGGGGAAATTGTTAATCTCCGTATATATTTCCGGAGTAACACACAGACGCTCACTCAGTATGGATTTGACCAGAATACAAAAAGCAGAAAACTGTACTGTATGAGAAGCGTACAGCTGTATACAGTGTTGGGGTAATTGTAAATCTCCGTATATATTTCTGGAGTAACACACAGACGCTCACTCAGTATGGATTAGACAAGAATATAAAAAACAGAAAAAGGGTACTGTATCAGAAGCAAAAAGCTGTATACAGTGTTGGGGTAATTTTAAATCTCTGTATATATTTCCGGAGTCACACAGAGATGCTCACTCAGTATGGATTAGATCAGAATATAAAAAGTTGAAAAAGGGTACGGTATCAGAAGCGTACAGCTGTATACAGTGTTGGGGTCATTTTAAATCTCAGTATATATTTCCGGAGTAACACACTGACGCTCACTCAGTATGGATTAGACCAGAATATAAAAAGCAGAAGAAGGGTACTCTATTAGAAGCAAAAAGCTGTATACAGTGTAGGGGAAATTGTAAATCTCCGTATATATTTTCGGAGTCACACACAGATAGTCAGCATGTATTTGTCCGTGAGACCAGCCGGTAGTGTGCAGGTACATGGTAGTGTGTGAGGAGCGTACACCTCTATACGTTGTGGGAAAAAATGAACGCTTGGTAACTGTGCAGAAAAAAAGAATAAAAGTATAATTACTATGCAAAAAGCAGTCTGCTCAGCAGTGTACACTCAGCAATACAGCTAGCATGCAGTCTAATAACCAGCGCTGCTGCACACAAGAAAATCCTCCCCGTCACTGCACACTAACTGTACAGCACAATTGCTATCAGCACAAGCACATAAGAACTTCTCTTTCCAGCCCTAACGCTCTCCCTACTGATAAACAGCATCAGCAACCTCTCCCTACTGTTAAGATGGGCAGAAGTAAAATGGAGGTCGGCGGTCAGGGCTTTTATAGACACTATGACGCCCCCCAAAGCAAGCCAATCACTGCAATGCCCTTTTCCAAGATGGTGGTGGACGCTGCCCATGTCATCTCATTGCCCACAATGTACGTCCTTGCTCATTGGCTGAAAAAAGGCACCTGCAAGCATTATGGGAAAACCGACTTTGGCGCTTGGGTCGACGACCGCATAGCTGACTTAACGCTATGGTCGGGTTTTGCTCGGCGAAACCCGACTTTGGCGAAAGTCGACGACTTATGAATCTGACCTACCTGTTTCACTCAACTCTAGTTATGATACTATGGTCAAATTTAAAATAAAATTTCATTAATTCCTCAGAAAACAAGTTGATTTGTGTGTCCTCTTCCTTAGACATGCTGAGAAATTACTCCTGGAGTTCCCTTATAAACCACATGTGTATTGTATACCAAAAATTCATGAATCTATCACTGTTAGGGTTCGAGTTCCTGCTGCTGCACAAGGGGAGTCTCGAACCAGTACCGCTGCAGTCCCCCACCCTTCTCCGGCTGCTGTGGAGCCTGCTCAGCAAAGACGTCCGTCCCAGCGTCTCACCCAGTCTAATACTGTGCAGAGACTTGCTGCTGCCTCTCCAGGTTCTGCTATTGTAGCCAGTACTGGTCAGCGGCGAGCAGACGTCTTTAGGACTAAGTCCTGCTTTTACCCTTCTGAGCATGCCCAGGGTAAGATCTCTCATTGGATATCAGGGGTCACATGCTCAGGTACTGCAGCAGCTCCTATTGGTCCGCCAGGAAGGTCCTGAAACTACATGTGTTCTGGAACAGTTTCTCATTGGTCCTTTTCTGGCAGGTCCTGTAGTTGTTACTATAAAAGGGTTGCATGGCCTTGCAGCCATGCGCTAGTATCAATTGCATTATGTGCTTTGCGCCAGTGTGATCATGCACACATGTGGTTAGGGCTCGGCTGAAATAAGCCCCTAGAATACCGTCACCTCCGGTGAGGAGATTCGTATGCACGTGTTCAGGGCTTGGCTGAAATAAGCCTCTAGAATATCGGCTTCTCCGGTGAGGAGCTGTTTGTTTGTGTTGCTGACTGCATGACCACGGACTGCTATCCACACAGCAGTTATATGTATAGCCCTGTGGTGTTAACAGGACACAGTCGCTATCTCGGTGGCTTTACCGCAGCAACTCTGTGGTGTAACAAAGTTCGCTTATACAGCCATATAGTGCCACAGCATCTATGTTTGCCTCTCTGTGAAGTAACAGAGTTCACTTTTACCACCATCTTACTAGCAGCAGGCTCTGCCTGCACGGTGGACCCGGGTTGCGAACGCCCCCACTATTTATATTTGTTTGGTGCGTTCCGCAGACCCTAACAGTATACTAGCGCCAGGGTCTGGCTAGTAAAATGGCGGACGACCAGCGTCTACAGCAGTACATCCAGCAGCCGGAGGGTAGGTTGGCGGTCCTTGAGCGCACAACCTCAGCTGTGGATGTTACCGCAGTCGCTGTTCAGGCTGCTAGCGTAGCTGCAGCCAGTTTGTCCACCACTACCTTAGCTCCGACGTTATCCCACCTCCTACTTCCAGACAAGTTTACTGGTGACAGTAAACATTGTCAGGGATTCGTGAGTCAGTGCTCTGTACAGCTTGAGCTTCTGGCAACACGTTTCCCCACAGAACGGACACAAGTGGCTTTTATTGTGTCTCTTCTGTCGGGCAGAGCATTGGAGTGGGCAACGCCGCTGTGGGAGCGCGACGATCGTGTGGTGTGGAGTGCTCCTCGTTTTTCGGAGGCTCTTAAAAAGGTCTTTTTAGGACCTCAGGTCACGCACGATACGGCACTCCAACTGCTGGCAATGTCACAGGGCTTGTTCATGGTGTTAGGGTCTGCGGAACGCACCAAATATAAGATGTAGAGAGGTGCGTTCGCAGCCCGGGGTCCACCGTGCAGGCGGAGCCTGCTGCTAGTAAGATGGCGCAAGAAGTGAACTCTGTTATCCCGCAGAGTCGCCAAAATAAACGCCGTAACGCGCTGTGGCAATATGTGCGAACTCTGTTATTCCACAGAGCCGCTAGAAGGAGTGCCGCAGCGATATATGGCGATGTGTGCGAACTCAGTTAACACCACTGAGTCGCAAAGTAAACACGCTAGGGCGCTGTCTAGCGCTGAAAGCGAACCCTGTTGCGTCACAGAGCCGCTGAGACAAACTTCTGTGTCCTGTTAGTCACCAGGTACACAGTTGACTGCTAAGCGAACATAGAAAGTGATCATGCGCTAATGTCCTCGCTGGAGTCACCCGCAATCTATTGCGTCTGAACGCCAGGCCCTGAATACGGCAATCAACCTCCTCACCGGTTATGCCGGTAATCTAAGGCATCTAAGACACCGACCCTGACCAGCTAGCATACCAAGCTCCTCACCGATTAGGTCGGTATTGTAATGGCGTATTTCAGCCGCCATAACCACACACACGCATGACCATACTGGCGCAAAGCATATAACGGTTGATACTAGTGCACGGCCGTGCGGTAAGGACGCCTTTTATAGCAGCAACGAGAAAAAGACCTTCCAGGAAGGACCAATGGGAAGCTGCTTCAGAACATCAACAGCTACAGGACCTTCCTGAAGGACCAATAGGAGTGGCAGCTGTATCTGAGCATGTGACCCCTGATTTCCAATGGGAGATCTTGCCCTGGACATGCTCAGATGAAACAACGAAGGACTTAGTCCTAAAGACATCTGCTCGCCGCTGACCATTAACCCCTTACTGCCATCGGACGTACTATCCGTCCATGGTGCCTGGGCCCGTATGACCGGGGACGGGATAGTACGTCCAGCCCTTTAATGCGACATTGTGACTTAAGTCGCAATGATCGCATTAAAATTCCGACGCCATCTTACCTCAGGAGAGATGGCGCCGGCATCCCGGGGTCTGTCACCGCCCACCCTCACTCCCGATCGCTGTGATTGGCTGTTCAATTCTGAACAGCCAATCGCAGCCTTTCTCACTGTTTCAGCCAATCCGATGGGCTGAAACAGTGAGATCCCAGGCTAGAATCGAGTACCGATGCAATCGATCCTAGGCCTGGGCATAGAAAGGAGCAGACCCCCCCTGGATTGGCGCGATCGCCGATCACATCGATCGCGCCAATCGCAGGGCACAGCCGCGGTGTATCCGCGCTGTGCCCTGCCTGTACCTGCCTGGATCGGTGCAGTAATAGCACCGATCCTAGGCCGGAGCCTAGGACAGGCCCAGTAGGGCCTGCAGCTGCTGATTGGCGCAATCGATGTCATCGACGATCGCGCCAATCACAGGGCACAGCAGCGGTGTGACAGCTCTGTGCCCTGCTTCCTGACCTGCCGGTGACCTGCCTAGGAATCGGAGCAGTGAGCTCCGATTACTAGGCCGGTGCCTAGCAACCGGCAAAACAAGGGTCTCCTCTGATTGGTGGGATCGATGTGATCATCGATCCCACCAATGACAGGTCACAGCAGCGATGTGACCGCTCTGTGACCTGTCTGCAAACTGTCTGTGATCTGTGTGACCGCACTGCAGGGGTCCTCACACTTGCTGAGGATTCCTGCAGTGCGGTCACACACCAGATCTCCTCCTGTGCTGGGCCTTGTGGTGCCACAGTAGCCTGTGACACCACAACTCCTGCTGAAGAAAGAAGAGAGAAGAAAGAAGAGAGAAGAAAGAAGAGAGAAGAAAGAAGAGAAGAAGAAAGAAGAGAGACTACAAACGTGAGTTTTTGAGCCCCGATCCCTGCCCGATCCACCCCAATCCCCCATTCCCCCCTCCCCCCTTCCCTTTCCCCCTCTTTTTACCCCCCTTTGCGCACATTTAGCAGCCGCCGAGCGTTGATTGGTGACGCAGTTCACCGATCAACACTCGTGCTCGTTTTTCTTTTGCACCCCCCTTCGTGCACACTTCCAGCAGCTGCGGAACTTTGATAAGTGACACCAGTCACTTATCAGAGCTCGTTCCTGCAGTTTTTTTTTTTTTCACTCCCCTTTCCGCCACTCCTGTGCGCACTTCCAGCAGCCGCGGAACTTTGATAAGTGACACCAGTCACTTATCAGAGCTCGTTCCTGCAGTTTTTTTTTTTTTCACCTCCCCTTTCCGCCACTCCTGTGCGCACATCCAGCAGCCGCGGAACTTTGATAAGTGACACCAGTCACTTATCAGAGCTCATTCCTGCAGTTTTTTTTTTTTCACTCCCCTTTCCGCCACTCCTGTGCGCACATCCAGCAGCCGCGGAACTTTGATAAGTGACACCAGTCACTTATCAGAGCTCGTTCCTGCAGTTTTTTTTCCACCCCACTTTCCGCCACTCCCGTGCGCACATCTAGCAGCCGCGGAACTTTGATAAGTGACACCGGTCACTTATCAGAGCTCGTTCCTGCCGTTTTTTTTTTTTTTCACTCCCTTTCCGCCACTCCTGTGCGCACATCTAGCAGCCGCGGAACTTTGATAAGTGACACTGGTCACTTATCAGAGCTCGCTCCTGCCGTCTTTTTTTTTTTTACTCCCCTTTCCACCACTCCTGTGCGCACATCCAGCAGCCGCGGAACTTTGATAAGTGACAACAGTCACTTATCAGAGCTCGTTCCTGCATTTTTTTTTTCACTCCCCTTTCCGCCACTCCTGTGCGCACATCCAGCAGCCGTGGAACTTTGATAAGTGACACCATTCACTTATCAGAGTTCGTTCCTGCAAGTTTTTTTTTTCACTCCACTTTCCGCCACTCCCGTGCGCACATCTAGCAGCCGCGGAACTTTGATAAGTGACACCGGTCACTTATCAGAGCTCGTTCCTGCCGTTTTTTGTTTTTTTTTTCACTTCCCTTTCCGCCACTCCTGTGCGCACATCCGGCAGCCGCGGAACTTTGATAAGTGACACCGGTCACTTATCAGAGCTCGTGCCTGCTGGTTTAGACTTTTTTTCACAGGCATTTTTTTCCCTATTCTCTTTCTTTTCTTTTAGCTTTTTCCTTTCAGCATAGTTTGCACCAACCACTATCCCCCCCACACACACACACACAGTTATAAATAAAGTTCACACAAAGCACCACATTCACAAAAAAATGTCCCGCTCGTCATGTTCTTCCCAACAGCGCTATTCAGTGGAGGAGGCATACGCTTTCCTTGCCTCCGACACTGATAGCGAGGGAGAGGATCCCACATTTCTTTACTTTTCAGATTCTTCATCCTCTTCTTCTTCTTCCTCCTCTTCCTCATCTTCCTCCTCGGGTCCTGCGGAACCGCCACGCAGACGCCACAGGACAGAAGATGAGGCAGCGCCCACCCCTGAAAATGAACCAGCGCACCCCTCTTCGGACCCCATATGGACCCCGCCCCCCGAAAATTACGAGCCACTGATTCCTGATTTTGTGGCAGAATCAGGAATCAAGTTTGACACCACGGGCCTCAGAGAAATAGACTTTTTCAAAGTCTTTTTCTCTGAGGATTTTATTAACCTCGTGGTGGAGCAAACTAATTTGTACGCTCGGCAATTTTTGGCGCAAAACCCCGTGTCATCATTTTCCAACTGGTCTCCTGTAGACGCAGGTGAAATGATGCAGTTTTGGGGCCTGGTCCTCCATATGGGGATCCTGAAGAAGCCAGAACTTCGGCAATATTGGAGTGTTGATATTTTATACAACACTCCACTGTTCCGAATGGTCATGGCCCGGACGCGTTTTGAGGCCATCCACAAATTCCTGCATTATAATGATAATGCACAGTGTCCCCCACAAAATGACCCCAACTTTGACCGTCTGTTCAAAGTTCGGCCGGTCATCGAACACTTCAGCAAAAAGTTTGCTGAAGTGTACGTGCCCCAAAGGGACATCTGCGTGGATGAGTCCTTGGTTCATTTTAAGGGACGGCTCAGATTCCGCCAGTACCTGCCCAGCAAGAGGGCAAGGTACGGAATTAAACTCTACAAGCTGTGTGAGAGTACCTCAGGGTACACGCACAGCTTTAGAGTTTACGAAGGAAAGGACACCAGGATTGAACCCCCTGAGTGTCCCCCCGTCCTGGGAGTGAGTGGGAAAATTGTGTGGGATTTGGTGCACCCACTGCTGGATAAAGGTTATCACCTTTACACCGATAACTTTTATTCCAGCGTCCCACTCTACAAATCCCTCTCTGCGCGAGGTACCGCAGCTTGCGGTACCGTCCGCAAAAATCAGAGAGGCCTCCCGAAGACGCTACTTGGGCAGATGCTCAGAAAGGGTGAGAGCAGAGCCCAATGTAGCGACCACCTGTTGGTGGTCAAGTACAAGGACAAGAGGGATGTCCTTCTCTTGACCACCATACATGGTGATGGCAGCGCCCTCAGCACTGTACGGGGTACCTCTACACAGGTCCGCAAACCGGACTGTGTACTGGGGTACAATAAATACATGGGGGGTGTTGATCTCTCTGATCAACTCCTCCAACCGTACAGTGCTTTGAGAAAGGCCAAGGTGTGGTACAAGAAGCTGTCCGTGCACATCGTCCAAATGGCAATGCTCAACGCTTTCCTGCTGTCACGATGTGCACGCAACAGCGATACGACGTACCTTCAGTTTCAGGAGGTAGTGGTTAAGGCCCTGATGTTTGGCGATCAGGAAAGAGCGGGCCCCAGTACTTCTGGAACTGAAGGTGCTCGTATCATACCAGGTCAGCATTTCCCGGGGGTGGTCCCGCCAACTGGAAGCAAAGGTAAGCCGCAAAAAAGGTGCCGAGTGTGTTACAAAAGGGGAATACGCAAGGACACCACTTACCAATGCGACACCTGCCCCGAAAAACCTGGCCTGTGTATGAAGGATTGTTTCAAATTGTACCACACCTCAATGCACTACTAATTTACTTTACAGGAAAGATTAGTTCCAGAAGGGGGGCACATTTAGAAAAGTTCCTTGGGAGTCTACTTTCCAAAATTATGTCACTTGTGTTTTTTTTTTACTGTTTAGGCACATCAGGAGCTCTGCAAACGGAACATGACGCCCGCAGACCATTCTATCAGTCTGCATTCCAAAACGTCACGACTTCCCTTCTGAGCCCCGATTTGTGCCCAAACAGTTTTTTCCCACATATGGGGCACCAGTGTACTCAGGACAAATTGGACAACAATTTTTGGTGTCCAATTTCTCCTCTTACCCTTGGGAAAATAAAAAATTGGGGACTAAAACATCATTTTTGTGAGGATAAAAGTAGGATTTTTTATTTTTACACCTGGGCATTATAAACTTTAGTGAAACACTTGGGGGTTCAAAATGCTCACCACACACCTAGGTAAGTTCTAGGTCTAGGGGGGGTCTAGTTTCCAAAATGGGGTCACTTGTGGGGGTTTCCACTGTTTAGGCACATGAGGGGCTCTGCTAACGGAACATGACGCCCGCAGACCATTCCATCAAAGTCTGCATTCCAAAACGTCACTGCTTCCCTTCTGCGCCCTGCCATGCACCCAAACAGTGGTTCCCCCCAACATATGGGGTATCAGCGTACTCAGGACAAATTGGAAAACAACTTTTGTGGTCCAAGTTCTCCTGTTACCCTTGGGAAAATAAAAAATTGGGGACTAAAACATCACATTTGTGGAAATTTTTTTTTTTTTTATTCATGCCAGGGCATTATAAACTTTAGTGAAACACTTGGGGGTTCAAAATGCTCACCCCACACCTAGATAAGTTCCTTAGGGGTCTAGTTTCCAAAATGGGGTCACTTGTGGGGGTTTCCACTGTTTAGGCACATCAGGGGCTCCACAAACGCGACATGGCGTCCGTTCTCAATTCCAGCCAATTTTGGTTTGGAATAGTCAAACGGCACTCCTTCCCTGTTGAGCCCTGCCGTGCGCCCAAACAATGGTTCCCCCCCACATATGGGGTATCAGCGTACTCAGGACAAGTTGGACAACAACTTTTGTGGTCCAATTTCTCCTCTTACCCTTGGGAAAATAACAAATTGGGGACTAAAACATCATGGTTGTGGAAAAAATATGTTTTTTTTTCTTCATGGCTCTACATTATAAACTTGCGTGAAGCATTTGGGGGTTCAAAGTGCTCACCACACATCTAGATAAGTTCCTTAGGGGGTCTAGTTTCCAAAATGGGGTCACATGTGGGGGGTTTCCACTGTTTAGGCACATCAGTGGCTCTCCAAACGCAACATGGCGTCCTTTCTCAATTCCAGCCAATTTTGGTTTGGAAAAGTCAAATGGCGCTCCTTCCATTTCGAGCCCTGCCGTGCGCCCAAACAGTGGTTCCCCCCACATATGGGGTATCAGCGTACTCAGGACAAGTTGGACAACAACTTTTGTGGTCCAATTTCTCCTCTTACCCTTGGGAAAATAACAAATTGGGGACTAAAACATCATGGTTGTGGAAAAAATATGATTTTTTTTCTTCATGGCTCTACATTATAAACTTGCGTGAAGCATTTTGGGGTTCAAAGTGCTCACCACACATCTAGATAAGTTCCTTAGGGGGTCTAGTTTCCAAAATGGGGTCACATGTGGGGGGTTTCCACTGTTTAGGCACATCAGTGGCTCTCCAAACGCAACATGGCGTCCTTTCTCAATTCCAGCCAATTTTGGTTTGGAAAAGTCAAATGGCGCTCCTTCCATTTCGAGCCCTGCCGTGCGCCCAAACAGTGGTTCCCTCCCCACATATGGGGTATCAGCGTACTCAGGACAAGTTGGACAACAACTTTTGTGGTCCAATTTCTCCTCTTACCCTTGGGAAAATAACAAATTGGGGACTAAAACATCATGGTTGTGGAAAAAATATGATTTTTTTTCTTCACGGCTCTACATTATAAACTTGCGTGAAGCATTTGGGGGTTTAAAGTGCTCATCACACATCTAGATAAGTTCCTTAGGGGGTCTAGTTTCCAAAATGGGGTCACATGTGGGGGGTTTCCACTGTTTAGGCACATCAGTGGCTCTCCAAACGCAACATGGCGTCCTTTCTCAATTCCAGCCAATTTTGGTTTGGAAAAGTCAAATGGCGCTCCTTCCATTTCGAGCCCTGCCGTGCGCCCAAACAGTGGTTCCCCCCCACATATGGGGTATCAGCGTACTCAGGACAAGTTGGACAACAACTTTTGTGGTCCAATTTCTCCTCTTACCCTTGGGAAAATAACAAATTGGGAACTAAAACATCATGGTTGTGGAAAAAATATGATTTTTTTTCTTCACGGCTCTACATTATAAACTTGCGTGAAGCATTTGGTGGTTCAAAGTGCTCATCACACATCTAGATAAGTTCCTTAGGGGGTCTAGTTTCCAAAATGGGGTCACATGTGGGGGTTTCCACTGTTTAGGCACATCAGTGGCTCTCCAAACGCAACATGGCGTCCTTTCTCAATTCCAGCCAATTTTGGTTTGGAAAAGTCAAATGGCGCTCATTCCATTTCGAGCCCTGCCGTGCGCCCAAACAGTGGTTCCCCCCCACATATTGGGTATCGGCGTACTCAAGACAAGTTGGGCAACAACTTTTGTGGTCCAATTTCTCCTCTTACCCTTGGGAAAATAACAAATTGGGGACTAAAACATCATGCTTGTGGAAAAAATATGATTTTTTTTCTTCACGGCTCTACATTATAAACTTGCGTGAAGCACTTGGGGGTTCAAAGTGCTCACCACACATCTAGATAAGTTCCTTAGGGGGTCTAGTTTCCAAAATGGGGTCACATGTGGGGGGTTTCCACTGTTTAGGCACATCAGGGAATCTCCAAACGCGACATGGCGTCCAATCTCAATTCCCACCAATTTTAGTTTGGGAAAGTCAAACGGCGCTCCTTCCATTCTAAGCCCTTCCGTGCACCCAAACAGTGGTTTTTCCCCCACATATAGGGTATTGGCGTACTCAGGAGAAATGGCACAACAACTTTATCAGTCCATTTTCTCCTTTTTCCCTTGTGAAAATAAAAAAAATGTTTGTAATAGATCATTTTTGTGACTAAAAAGTAAAATGTTCATTTTTTCCTTTCACATTGCTTCAGCTCCTGTGAAGCACCTGAAGGGTTAATAATCTTCTTGATTGTGGTTTTGAGTACCTTGAGGGGTGCAGCTTTTAGAATGGTGTCACTTTTGGGCATTTTCTACCATATAGATCCCTCAAAGTGACTTCAAATGTGAGGTGGTCCCTAAAAAAAATGGCTTTGTAAATTTTGTTGTAAAAATGAGAAATCGCTGATCAACTTTTAACCCTTATAACTTCCTAACAAATAAAAATTTTGTTTCCAAAATTGTGCTGATGTAAAGCAGACATGTTAGAAATGTTATTTCTTAACTATTTTGTGTGACATATTTCTCTGTTTTAAGGGAATAAAAATTCAAAGTTTGAAAATTGCAAAATTTTCAAAATTTTCGCCATATTTGCGTTTTTTTCAAAAATAAACGCAAGGTATATGGAAGAAATTTTACCACTAACGTGAAGTACAATATGTCACGAGAAAACAGTCTCAGAATCGCGAATATCCGTTGAAGCGTTCCAGAGTTATAACCTCATAAAGAGACAGTGGTCAGAATTGTAAAAATTGGCCCGGTCATTAACGTGCAAACCACCCTTGGGGGTGAAGGGGTTAATGGCTACAATAGCAGAACCTGGAGAGGCAGCAGCAAGTCTATGCACAGTATTAGACCGGGCGAGACGCTGGTACCGACGTCTTTGTTGCTGAGCAGGGTGCACTGCGGCCGGAGATGGGTGGGGGACCGCAGCGGGACGGGTTCGAGACTCCCCTTGTGCAGCAGCGGGAAATCGAACCCTAACATTAACCCCCCTCCTAGGGCCCCCCCTTCTTTGGGCCTCGCTGCGCTCTAAGGCAGCGATGAGCTGCGGAGCGTGAACATGCTCGGCAGGCTCCCAGGATCTATCCTCAGGCCCATAACCCCTCCAATCCACCAAATAAATATTTTTGCCTCGTACCACCTTGCACCCAACAATGGCGTTCACCTCATGATCGTCGGTAGATGAACCCGACGTCCCGGCAGATGACTCAGAAAACCGGGAAATGGCCACGGGTTTCAGGAGGGACACGTGAAAGGTGTCGGTGATACCAAGGTGAGGCGGAAGGGCTAGGCGGTAAACCACCTGGTTCACCTGCTCAAGAACTTTAAAGGGACCAAAAAAGCGAGGTGCCAACTTGGTGGACTCTACATGTAGGACTAATCAAGAAAAAAAAAAAAAAAAAATTCCAAATGGAATAAAACATAAATTGTGTGTACATGTATTCCTTTAAAAACACAGTTTTATTTCGATACCTTTAAAAATACACCAAAAACCCAGTGAAGGTATAACTAAACGTTTATACCGATATTGCTATTCTGTCAGACACCCTAGTTATTCCTGATCTGTAGCCTACCTTGCTGTGGAGGTTGGCACCCTAAAAGTAGCGATCTGGCGCCCCCACTCAACGTAGGCTGTCCCTATCTCCCCTATTAATCCCTTAGATAAAGGTGGGAAAACAATTTATGGTAGTGAGAAATGAAGGGAGTCTTGGAACTAAACAGTGTCTAACACAAAATAGATAATAAAATGCCCATGTCATGCATCTGTAAACCCATATAGATAATAATGCACAGAGATATTCTACAATGAATCTTTCATAGGAAAGAGTCCGTAACAGTGCAAAAGAAATAGTGCCACAGGTAACACATTAATATATCAATATCACAGATATGGCAGCATAATAGCCTGTAATATAATCACACATCATCTCTATGGCATCAGGCATCATGCATACCTCCTGAGGAACCGTTGCATCAACGGGGAAACGCGTCGGGGTCACCCAGCTCATGCTAAGTCCCAGCTATATACCTCTTTATTATATTACAGGCTATTATGCTGCCATATCTGTGATATTGATATATTAATGTGTTACCTGTGGCACTATTTCTTTTGCACTGTTACGGACTCTTTCCTATGAAAGATTCATTGTAGAATATCTCTGTGCATTATTATCTATATGGGTTTACAGATGCATGACATGGGCATTTTATTATCTATTTTGTGTTAGACACTGTTTAGTTCCAAGACTCCCTTCATTTCTCACTACCATAAATTGTTTTCCCACCTTTATCTAAGGGATTAATAGGGGAGATAGGGACAGCCTACGTTGAGTGGGGGCGCCAGATCGCTACTTTTAGGGTGCCAACCTCCACAGCAAGGTAGGCTACAGATCAGGAATAACTAGGGTGTCTGATAGAATAGCAATATCGGTATAAACGTTTAGTTATACCTTCACTGGGTTTTTGGTGTATTTTTAAAGGTATCGAAATAAAACTGTGTTTTTAAAGGAATACATGTACACACAAGGACTCTACATGTAGCCTGATGTTTCGGGCAGAGAGCCACACTAGGTCACCCGGAGCAAATGTAGGAGCGGGGCGCCGATGGGCATCAGCCGAAGACCTCATCCTCTCTTTGGAGGCCTGAATGGCAATCTGGGTGCGGTCCCAAATGTCCCGTGCCTCCACAGCCCAGTCTGCCACCCTGGAATCGGCGGAAGACACGGGCATGTGCACTGGTACCCGCGGATGCTGACCATAGTTCAGGAGGAATGGGGTCTGTCCCTTGGAGTCAGACACAGAATTATTTAGAGCGAACTCAGCCCACGGTAGCAGGGATGCCCAGTCATCCTGCCTGGCAGAGACAAAATGTCGCAAGTATGTGACCAAGGTCTGGTTGGCCCTCTCTACCAACGCATTCATCTCGGGATGGTATGCAGAGGAGAGATTCAACTCAATGCTGAGTAAACGACACAGCTCTCTCCAGAACCGAGACACAAACTGGGGACCTCGACCACTAACAATTTTGTCTGGCATACCATGTAGGCGGAAAATATGCCTAATGAATAATGCTGCCAAGGCCCGTGTAGACGGTAACCATGGTAACGGCAACCAAGTGCACCATTTTAAAAAAGTGGTTGGTTATCACCCAGATGATGGTACAGCCCCGAGACTTGGGTAAGCCCACCACAAAATCCATCCCGACCATCTTCCAGGGCCTGTCTGCCACCGGCAAAGGGAAAAGTAGCCCAGCCGGCTGTTGTCGAGGGAATTTATTCTTGGCGCAGGAGACGCACGCCTGAACATACTCCCTGACGTCACGGGCCATCTGCGGCCACCAGTATGTCCTCGCCAATCAACTCAAGTCCTTTTTGTCCCAAAATGTCCACCCACCCTGAACGAATGTGCCCAAGAGATTACTTACTTCCGGTCGCAAATTGGAGGGCACAAAAGTCTTGCCCGGATGCACAGACTCAAGCGAAACCGGAGCCACCATTCTTAGGCTCTCTGTGGGGACAATAAGCCGAGGCTCCTCCTCCACCTCTTCAGAGGACACCACGGATCGAAATAGAGCGTCGGCGCGAATGTTCTCACCGGAGAGGAAATGGAGGGTGAAATGGAACCGGGAGAAGAACAAGGACCATCTGGCCTGACGGGAATTTAGCCGCTGGGCTGTCTGCAAATACACCAAGTTCTTGTGGTCCGTGAATACTTGGAAGGGGAAGCGAGCCCCCTCCAGAAGATGTCTCCACTCAGAGAAGGCCAACTTCATAGCCAGTAACTCCCTGTCCCGATGGAATAATTCCTCTCTGCTGGTGTAAAGGTCTTGGAAAAGAAGAAGCAGGGATGCTTCCGACCCTGGGCATTCTTTTGAAAAAGGACTGCTCCAGCACCAACAGAAGAGGCATCCACCTCTAAAATAAACGGTTTATCGACATCGGGGCGATGTAAGATGGGAGCACTGGCAAAATGCGACCTGATGGAGAGGAATGCCTTGGTGACCTCCTCTGACCACAACTTGGGATTAGCTCCCTTCTTGGTGAGGGCTACCAAGGGAGCTACCAAAGTAGAGAAGTGGGGAATGAATTGGCGATAGTAGTTAATGACCCCCATAAACCACTGCACCGCTATAAAGGAGTGGGGTTCTTGCCAATCCATTACAGCCTGTAGTTTGGCAGGATCCATAGCCAATCCCTGGGTGGAGATGATATAGCCCAGGAAAGGTAGAGACTCCTGCTCAAACATGCACTTCTCCAACTTCGCATATAGGGAATTTGCTCGCAAGAGGTCGATGACCTTGCAGCCATCTCTGCGGTGGGAGGCCATATCTGGAGAAAAGATGAGAATGTCATCCATATAGACTACCACCGAGGTGGTCAACATATCCCGGAAGATGTCGTTCACAAAGTCTTGGAAGACAGCTGGAGCATTACAGAGCCCAAAGGGCATTACCAGATATTCGTAATGCCCATCGCTGGTGTTAAATGCCGTCTTCCATTCGTCCCCTCACGGATGCGAATCAGGTTATACGCACCCCGCAGGTCTAGCTTAGTAAATACCCTTGCTCCCCGAAGCCTGTCAAAGAGCTCAGAGATTAGCGGCAAAGGATACTTATTTTTCACGGTGATAGCGTTGAGACCCCTATAATCAATGCACGTACGTAATTCTCCGTTCTTCTTCTGCACAAAGAAGAACCCCGCTCCCGCTGGTGACACCGACTTCCTAATGTATCCCCTTGCCAAGTTCTCCCGAATATATTGGGACATGCCCTCTGTCTCAGGAAGAGAGAGGGGATAAACCCTTCCTCTAGGAGGCTCAGCTCCAGGCAAGAGGTCAATAGGACAGTCATAGGGGCGATGAGGCGGAAGTGTCTCCGCAGCCTTCTTCGAGAAAACGTCGGCATAGGACCAATAGACCTTGGTAAGAGGAGAGAGGTCTATGGGTATCTCAGTGGTGGTGACCTGCACGCTGTCCCTAATGCATCTGCCTTTACATAAATTACCTCAACCCAGAATTCTCCCTGAAGACCACTCATTATGGGGAGAGTGGTGGCGGAGCCAGGGTAATCCCAACAAAACCTCATCTATACCCTCAGGGAGGATAAAAAATGTTATATTCTCCTGATGGGAAGGAGACATAGACAAGGTGAGTGGGACAGACTGATGGGTAGTGTTGAGCATTCTGATACCGCAAAAATCGGGTATCGGCCGATATTTGATTTATCGGAATTCCGATTCTGAGATCCGATATTTTTTGCATATCGGATACCGGAATCGGAATTTTCCTGTAAAGTCTATGGGGAGTTCCTGTGTCACAGAAGGAAGTACGTGACACAGGAACTTCCCGAAAGTGTCACTGTCAGTGTCGGTCTGGTCTGTCAAGAGTCAGGACTCAGTACTTACCTGGCAGAAGATCCCGGTGGTCACATCTTGGATGGCCGGCCATTACCCTCTCCTTGGGGGTCATGTGCAGCTTCTCGCGATAACTGCACGTGCTGCCGGGTACTGGGTAATCTCGGCCAGCTGTACTCTCGCGACAGCTGGCCGTAAAGCAGTCCGGATGACGTCACCGACGGGGAATCTCCTCAGGTAAGCAGCTCTGCTGTGTCTGGATATCAGGCTGAGCCTGGCATCCAGATGTAGCAGAGCTGGACTCGTCGTGGGACACACGTTATCTTGGACTATGCCGGACAGGGAGTATTTGTGTTGGCTTGTTATTTTTTGTTTTTTTACAGGAGATCGATGGCGCCACAGGATGAGAGTACAATAAAAATAATGAAAACTGTGTTGTGTTTTATTTCATTAAAAGACTTTATTCTGGCTGTGTATTTTTTTTAAAAATGTACAAACTTTATGATTAATAATGGATCGGTGTCTTATTGACGCCTCTCCATTATTAACCGGGCTTATTGTCACCGTTCAATCACAGGTGACATTAACCCCTTATTACCCCACTTGCCACCGCTACAGGGCAAGTGGGAAGAGCCGGGTAAAGTGCCACAATTGGCGCATCTTTGGATGCGCCAATTGTGGGACTGCTGCAGCCTGGTATTTTTAGGCTGTTGTGGCCAAAATCCATGGGCCTTGGCAGTCTTTTAATACAAGGCCGCTGCAGTCTGCTTTTTATTTGGCTGGTTAACAAAAATAGGGGGACCCCACACCATTTTTTTTTCGAGGGGTTCCCCTATTTTTGTTAACCAGCCAAGCTAAGCAGACTGCTGTTGCCTGGTATTATCAGGCTTGCAAGGTTCATGGAATACCAGGCCTCAGTAGTGTGCTTCATCTGGCTGGTTAACAAAAATAGGGGGGACCCCACGCCATTTTTTTCGAGGGGATCCCCTATTTTTGTTAATCAGTTCACTTCAGGTCAGCCAGGATTCCCTCTGACGTCACTGATGCTGTGCGGTGTCCCTGGCTGACCTGAAGTGAAAGTGGAAAGCAATCAATTATGCTTCCCAGCTAACCACTTCCTCTCCTGTCAGCCAGGAGAGGAGATAATTCATTCGGAGGTTTACTGCGAGGCTGGCAGCATTAGCTGCAGTTCCTGCAGTAAACGTTAACCCTTTTACAAGGATTCCATCGGGGGACCTGACTGTGCGTCGGATAGGTAAGAATAATGTTGCTTTATTATTTTATTTTTATTACAGGAGAACAAGGGAATCGAGGATTACCAGTACAATAAAATATGGTCAAAAACTGTGTGTTTATTTCATTAAAATGATTTTTTATTAATGTGTGTGCGTTTTTTTTTATTTCATACAACAGGATTAATAATTGATAGTTGTCTAATTGACAGCTCTCAATTATTAACCTGGCTTAAGGTCACCTTTCAATAGCAAGTTGGCTTTAACCCATTATTAACCCATTCGCCTCCGCTACAGGGCAATAGGAATAGACAGGCTAAGTGCCAGAAAGGGCGAATCTAATTATAGATTTGCCTTTTCTGGGGTGTCTGGGAGGAGATGTTAGTAGCCAGAGGGGGCCCAAAAATAATGGTCCCTCTCGGGGCTATTATTATCTGCCCCACTCGCTGGCTTTGTCTGTCTGGTTGAGAAAATAGGGCGGGAACCCACGCATTTTTTTTCAACAATTTTACACCTCATATATATATACATGTCATTGTGATGCACATATATATATATATTATATATATATATATATATATACAGTATATATTTATAGTAAATACACTTCTACATAGTATAATAGTCGCTAATTCAATTGCCGACTTTTGTGAAATTACAGACCCGACATGAAATGACACATGGTTTACATAGAGTTAACCATGTCATTTCATGTAGTTTGATATATGGTTTTCACTAACATTACATAAGTGTATGTGTGCAAAATTTCACACATGTAGGGGTTAATTAAAGGTTTAAATTCGTAGAAAAAAATGCTTTTTTTTATTTTGCACACATACACTCATGTAATTGTTAGTGAAAACCATATATCAAACTACATGAAATGACATGGTTAACTCTATGTAAACCATGTGTCATTTCATGTCGGGTGGTTCTGTAATTTCACAAAAGCCGACATTGCCCGGCAATTGAATCAGCGGCTATTTTACTATGTAGAAGTGTATGAACCATAAATATATGAATATATATATGTCACAATGACATATATATAAATATATATATATATATATATATATATATATATATATGTATTCTATGTGTGTATATCTAGTGTTTACAAGTAAAGAAAGGGTTTATTTTAATTACGATATTTCTGTCCCATTGACTTGCATTGGATTTCCGGTATCGGAATTGGCGATACCCGATACTTTTTCAGTATCGATCCGATCCAATCCGATCCGATACTTCTTGATATCGGGAAGTATCGCTCAACACTACTGATGAGTGATTTGTGTGGGCAGAATTGCTCCGTTCAACACCCGTACCGACACTGGTTCAGTCAGCAACACCAAAGGCATGGTGTGGCAAGAAGCAAAGGAGGACGACATAAAATTCCCCTCTGCCCCAGAATCCACACACAGCTTGACGGGTAGGGTGGTAGAACCGTGGGTAATTATCCCCTTGAGGAGCACTTTAGGGGCAAAACTCATGGCGTCCAGTGACCCTGTTCCTACGGTTACTGGGCGCGACCATTTATTCAGCCGCTGTGGACATCGGTTGGCAAAATGTCCCTGCTGCTGGCAAATATAACAAATCAGGGATGGACGAGTGACCCGAGATTTAGATCCCGCAGGAGCAACCTCCTCAAGGTCGGGCGCCTGAATGGGCGAACCAGAGGGGTGGCGAAGGTTGGAGCCAACCGAACACTCTGCCTACACTGGGCACGTTCCAGCCCCCGCTCTTGGAATCGGAGGTCGACGCGGGTGGAAATAGCGATAAGCTTCTCCAGTGTGGCAGGAATCTCCCTGGTAGCCAAGGCGTCTTTCACATGACCCGCCAATCCTCTCCAGAACACGGGAATGAGGACTTTATCTGGCCACTCTAATTCCGAGGCCAGAGTCCGAAATTGAACAGCAAAATGGCTGACCAAAGCCGAACCCTGGGAACTTGCCAGCAGTTGGAGCGCCATATCGTGGGTGACCTGAAGTCCTAGAAAAACCTTTTTCAGAGCCACCAGAAAACGAGAAGTGCTCTGCACCACACGGTCGTCGCGCTGCCACAGCGGCGTTGCCCACTCCAATGCTCTGCCCAACAGAAAAGCTATCCCAAAGCCCACTTGTGCCCGATCCGTGGGGAAACGTGCAGCCAGAAGCTTGAGGTGTATGGAGCACTGACTCACGAATCCCCGACATTGCTTGCTGTCACCAGCAAACTTGTCTTGAAGCGGGAGGTGGGACAATGTAGGGACAGAGGTGGCAGAGGACAAACTGGCTGCAGCTACGCTAGCAGCCTGAACAGTGACTGCGGTCACATCCACAGCTGAGCTTGTGCGCTCAAGAGCCGCCAACCTACCCTCCAGCTGCTGGATGTACAGCTGTAAACGCTGTTCATCCGCAATTTTACTAGCCAGGCCCTGGCGCTAGTATTATGTTAGGGTCTGTGGAACGCACCAAATATATGATGTAGAGAGGTGCGTTCGCAGCCCGGGGTCCACCATGCAGGCGGAGCCTGCTGCTAGTAAGATGGCGCAAGAAGCGAACTCTGTTATCCCGCAGAGTCACCAAAATAAACGCCATAATGCGCTGTGGCAATATTTTCGAACTCTGTTATTCCACAGAGCCGCTAGAAGGAGTGCCGCAGCGCTATATGGCGATGTGTGCGAACTCAGTTAACACCACTGAGTCGCAAAGTAAACACGCAAGTGCGCTGTCTAGCATTGAAAGCGAACCCTGTTGCGTCACAGAACCGCTCAGACAAACTTCTGTGTCCTGTTAGGCACCCAGGTACACAGTTGACTGCTAAGCGAACATAGAAAGTGATCATGCGCTAATGTCCTCGCGGGAGTCACTCGCAATCTATGGCGTCTGAATAGCAGGCCCTGAATACGGCAATCAAACTCCTCACAGGTTATGCCGGTAATCTAAGGCATCTAAGACACCGACCCTGACCAGCTAGCATACCAAGCTCCTCACCGATTAGGTCGGTATTGTAATGGCGTATTTCAGCCGCCCTAACCACACACACGCATGACCATACTGGTGCAAAGCATATAACGGTTGATACTAGCACACGGCCGTGCAGTAAGCACAGCCTTTTATAGCAGCCACGAGAAAAAGACCTTCCAGGAAGGACCAATGGGAAGCTGTTATGTTTTGGTAGCTGAGGAAAGCAGGCAAAAACGGCAATACACCAGAGAGGTTGGAATCTACTGGATTGCAGTACCCTGACTAACCACCACAACTAAAGGCAGCCGTGGAGTGAACCTACGTTGGTCCTAGACGCCTCGTCACAGCCTGAGAAGCTAACTACACCTAAAGATAGAAAGAGGAAAACTATCTGCCCGGAGCAGATCCCCAAAGAACATAGGAAGCCCCCAAACATGTAATGGCGGTTAGACAAGAAGTAATACAGACACAGACAGAAAATAGTATGAGCAAACGTTGGGGCCCAATCTACCTGGACAGAAAAGGATAGGAAGGACACTTACTGCAATCCCAAAAAACCCTAAAAAGTACCAACACTACTAATTACAAAAACACCTGAGATCACACGACCTCTACCACCTAAATTAGTTCTTTGGTGTAACAAAACCAAGCCGCAGCCACAGAAAAAACTGGAAAAGGCAAATGAACAAATAACAGAGGCTCAGATAAACTGAGAGGAGCACAAGCCCCCGGAGGGGACCTGGCTGACCTCCACAAGAGTGCAGGAAACAATGCAAAAAGCAAGCACAAAAATACAAGCAGAAAAAACTTATCTGTTAGCAGAAGATGCAGGCAAAACACAGCAAGCTTCCAAATGAACCAGGAACCAAAGTTGAGACAAGAACAATAGATCACCGGCAACCCTGATGGGAGGGAACCTCCCTTATATAAGACCAGTCTGTAACTCCTGATCGCCAATCTTCACAATCTTCCTTGAATGGTTCAGTACTGTTTGTAACCACCAGAGGGAGCTCCCGCTCAGAATTCATTTCTAACACATTCACAACAGGAAGCTGCTTCAGAACATCAACAGCTACAGGACCTTCCTAAAGGACCAATAGGAGTGGCAGCTGTATTTGAGCATGTGACCCCTGATCTCCAATGGGAGATCTTGCCCTGGGCATGCTCAGATGAAGCAGCAAAGGACTTAGTCCTAAAGACGTCTGCTCGCCGCTGACCAGTACTGGCTACAATAGCAGAACCTGGAGAGGCAGCAGCAAGTCTTTGCACAGTAATAGACCGGGCGAGACGCTGGGACCGATGTCTTTGTTGCTGAGCAGGCTCCACTGGTTCGAGACTCCCCTTGTGCAGCAGCGGTAACTCGAACCCTAACACATGGTCAGCCAGTTCTCAGTCCAATTTCGGACTTTGGCCTCTGAATTAGAGTGGCCAGATAAAGTTCTTATTCCAGTGTTCTGAAGAGGACTGGCAGACCATGTAAAGGACGCTTTGGCTACCAGGTAGATTCCTGCCACACTGGAGAAACTCATTTCTATATCTACTCGCATTGACCACCGTTTTCACGAGCGGAGGTTAGAGCGGACCCTGTGTAGGCAGAGGTTTCGGCTGGCACCCACCTTTGCCAAACCTCTTGAATTTCCCGTTCGGGCATCCGACTCCCAAGAGATCGTGGAGACTACTCGAGTGGGATCTAAGTCTCGGACCACTCGAGTATCCGTGGTCTGTAGAGTGTGTCAGCAGCCAGGACATTATGCCAACCGATGTCCCCAGTGAATGAGTAAATGGTCATATTCCGTGACCATGGGTGCAGGGTCACTAGAAGCGAGAGATTTTGCTCCGAAAGTGCTCCTTAAAGGGTTAATCTCTCTAGGTTCATCCACTCTTCCCATCAAGCTTTGTGTGGACTCTGGGGCAGAGGGGAATTTTATGTCCTCCTCCTTTGCCTCTTGCCATTCCATACCACTGGTGACGCTCGCCGAGCCAGTATCGGTGAGAGTATTGAATGGAGCAATCCTGCCCTCACAAATCACTCACCAGACTGGTCCTCTGAGTGGTCCTCTGAGAGAATACTGGGTTGGAGTAATCATTGCAGAGACAGATGTCTCAGAGAGGACGTTCAGGTTTCCACTACGGAGATACCCATAGACCTTGCTTCTCTCCCCAAGGTTTATCGGTCATACACGGACAAATACTCCAAAAAGGCAGCCGAGACTCTTACGCCTCATCGCCCCTATGACTGTTCTATAGACCTCTTGCCTGGTATGGAGCCCCCTCGGGGAAGAGTGTATCCTCTCTCTCTTCCTGAGATGGAGGCCATGTCACAATACATCCCAGAAAATCTGGCAAGAGGGTTTATTAGAAAGTCAGTGTCACCAGCAGGTGTGGGATTTTTCTTCGTGCAGAAGAAGAATGGAGAATTACGACCGTGTATAGACTATAGGGGTCTTAACGCCATTACCGTTAAGAACAAATACCCTTTGCCCCTAATATCTGAGCTCTTTGATAGGCTCCGGGGAGCAAGGGTATTTACTAAGCTGGATCTTCATGGTGCCTATAACCAGATCCACATCCGTGAGGGGGACGAATGGAAGACGGCGTTCAATACCAGAGATGGACATTACGAATATCTTGTGATGCCCTTCGGGCTCTGTAATGCTCCAGTCGTCTTCCAAGATTTCGTAAATGACATCTTCCGGGATATGCTTGCCACCTCAGTGGTAGTCTATCTGGATGACATTCTCATCTTTTCTCCAGATATGGACACCCACCGGAGAGATGTCTGCAGGGTCATCGACCTCTTGCGGGCAAATTCCCTATATGCGAAGTTGGAGAAGTGTGTGTTTGAGCAGGAGTCTCTGCCATACCTGGACTATATCATCTCCACTCAGGGATTGGCTATGGATCCTGCCAAACTACAGGCTGTAATGGATTGGCAAGAACCCCACTCTCTTAAAGCGGTGCAGCGCTTTATGGGGTTCATTAATTACTATCGCCAATTCATTCCCCACTTCTCTACTTTGGTTGCTCACTTGGTAGCCCTCACCAAGAAGGGAGCCAATCCCAAATTGTGGTCAGAGGAGGTCTCCAAGGCCTTTAATTCAATCAAGTCCCATTTTTCTATCGCTCCTATCCTACATCGTCCCGAGGTTGATAAGCCTTTTATATTGGAGGTAGATGCCTCGTCCATTGGTGCTGGAGCAGTCCTTTTTCAAAAGTATGCTCAAGGTACGTAAACATCCTTGCTTCTTCTTCTCCAAGACCTTCACACCAGCGGAGAGGAATTATTCCATTGGGGATAGGGAGTTGCTAGCCATGAAGTTGGCCTTTTCCGAGTAGAGACATCTCCTGGAGGGGGCTTTCTTTCCCTTTCAAGTGTTCACTGACCACAAAAATTTGGTCTATTTACAGACCGCCCAGCGGCTAAATTCCCATCTGGCCAGATGGTCCTTGTTCTTCTCCCGGTTCTATTTCACCTTCCATTTTCTCTCCGGGGAGAAGAACATTCATGCCGACTCTCTGTCTCGCTCCGTGGTGTCCTCTGAGGAGGTGGAGGAGGAGCCTCGGCTGATTGTCCCCACAGAGAGCCTAAGAACTGTGGCCCCGATTTCGCTTGAGTCTGTGCCTCCAGGCAAGACTTTTGTGCCCATCAATTTGCGACCGGAGGTACTCTCTTGGGCACATTCGTCCAGGGTGGGTGGACATATTGGGGCAAAGAGGACATCTGAGTTGCTGGAGAGGACATACTGGTGGCCACATATGGTCCGTGATGTCAGGGAATATGTTCAGGCGTGCGTCTCCTGCGCCAAGAATAAGTCCCCTCGACAACGGCCAGCTGGGTTACATTTCCCTTTACCGGTGGCAGACATGCCCTGGGAGATGGTTGGGATGGATTTTTTGGTGGGCTTACCCAAGTCTCAGGGCTGCACCATCATCTGGGTGATAACCGACCACTTCTCCAAAATGGTACACTTGGTGCCGTTACCACGGTTACCTTCCGCACGGGCCTTAGCAGCATTATTTATCAGGCATATTTTCCGGCTACACGGAATGCCAGACAAAATTGTCAGTGATCGAGGTCCCCAATTTGCGTCTCAGTTCTGGAGAGAGCTGTGTCATCTACTCAGCATTGAGTTAAATCTCTCTTCAGCTTATCATCCCGAGACGAATGGGTTGGTAGAGAGGGCCAACCAGACCTTGGTCACATACTTGCGACATTTTGTCTCAGCCAGGCAGGATGACTGGGCATCCTTGCTACCGTGGGCTGAGTTCGCTCTATATAATGCTGTGGCTGACTCCACCGGACAGACACCATTCCTCTTAAACTACGGTCAGCATCAGCGGGTACCGGTGCCCATACCCGTGTCTTCCGATGACTCCAGGGTGGCAGACTGGGCCATGGAGGCACGGGACATTTGGGACCGCACTCAGGATGCCATTCAGGCCTCCAAGGAGAGGATGAGGTTCTTCCGTTGACACTCATCGGCACCCAGCTCCGACATTTGCTCTGGGCGACTTAGTGTGGCTCTCTGCCCGGAACATCAGGCTGCGAGTAGAGTCTACTAAGTTGGCACCTCGCTATTTGGGCCCCTTTAAGATACTTGAGCAGGTAAAACCTGTAGTCTACCACTTAGCCCTTCCACCTTGCCTTGGTATCTCTGATACCTTTCACGTGTCCCTTTTGAAACCCGTGGCCATCTCCCGGTTTTCCGAGTCCTCTGCCGGGACGTCGGATTCATCTACCGATGATCATGAGGTGAAAGCCATCGTTGGGTGTAAGGTGGTACGGGGCAAAAAAAATTATTTGGTGGATTGGAGGGGTTGCAGGCCTGAGGATAGGTCCTGGGAGCCTGCCGAGCATGTTCACGCTCCCTTGCTCATCGCTGCCTTTGAGCGCAGTGAGGCCCAAAGAAGGGGGGCCTTAGGAGGGGGGTAATGTTAGGGTTTGAGTTCCCGCTGCTGCACAAGGGGAGTCTCAAACCAGTACCGCTGCAGTCCCCCATCCATCTCCGGCCGCAGTGGAGCCTGCTCAGCAAAGATGTCGGTCCCAGCGTCTCGTCCGGTCTAATACTGTGCAGAGACTTGCTGCTGCCTCTCCAGGTTCTGCTATTGTAGCCAGTACTGGTCAGCGGCAAGCAGACGTCTTTAGGACTAAGTCCTGCTTTTCCCCTTCTGAGCATGCCCAGGGTAAGATCTCTCATTGGAGATCAGGGGTCACATACTCAGGTACTGCAGCAGCTCCTATTGGTCCGCCAGGAAGGTCCTGAAACTACATGTGTTCTGGAATAGTTTCTCATTGGTCCTTTTCTGGCAGGTCCTGTAGTTTTACTATAAAAGCGTTGCATGGCCTTGCGGCCATGCGCTAGTATCAATTGCATTATGTGCTTTGCGCCAGTGTGATCATGCACGCATGTGGTTAGGGCTCGGCTGAAATAAGCCCCTAGAATACCGGCACCTCCGGTGAGGAGATTCGTATGCACGTATTCAGGACTTGGCTGAAATAAGCCCCTAGAATACCGGCTTCTCCGGTGAGGAGCTGTTTGTTTGTGTTGCTGACTGCATGACCACGGACTGCTATCCGCACAGCAGTTATATGTGTAGCCCTGTGGTGTTAACAGGACACAGTCGCTATCTCAGCAGCTTTACCGCAGCGACTCTATTGTGAAACAGAGTTCGCTTATACAGCCATATAGTGCCACAGCATCTATGTTTGCGTCTCTGTGAAGTAACAGAGTTCACCTTCACCGCCATCTTACTAGCAGCAGGCTCTGCCTGCACGGTGGACCCCGTGCTGCAAACGCACCCACTATTTATATTTATTTGGTGCTTTCCGCAGACCCTAACAATCACCTTCCCCCCCAAGGCTCCCATTATTCTCAGGAGCAGGATCTCTGACCTAGTCATTTTCCAAATACGTTGACTGGCTCTTACGACCCCTTCTGAGAGATGTCCCATCTTGCATTAAAGACAAGGGAGAATTTTTGAGAGTAATGCACAATATGGAGTGGCAAGATGATTTTGTTCTTACTGCTATTGACGTAGAGAGCCCATGCACAAGAAAAGCACACATTTTGTATATTGAAGCTGTTCACAATATTATTTTTACAGACTAACACAAATCTTGATTGCATTAACTTTGAATGTGAATCAATTGATTTTATACTCACCCACAATGCGTTCAAGTTTTTTGATAAGTGGTATATTCAATGCACAGACACAGCTATGTTCATGCGAGTTGCTTGTGCTCTAGCAAATTTGTACCTCGCTGTCTTGGAAGAGACATATATTTTCTCAAAAAAATCCTTTTCTCAAATATGTAAAAATTTACACGAGCTACGTGGATAATATTTTCATGGTGTGATCAGGCTCCAAAGAAGACTTCAGTAATTTTGTAACTTATCTTAATTATTCCAATAGCATGAATATGGTTTTTACATCTGTTTATGGGTGTGTCAAACTTAATTTACTAGATGTCAGGGTGCAAACAAAAAATGGGACATTGATAGTGGAGGTGTTCAAGAAACCAACCTCTCCTAATTCAGTACTACATTTCTCAAGTGAACATCCAACGCATACAAAAACCGCATTATCTTGTAGCCAATTTTTATGTTTGAGGAAGATTAATAATACAGAAACAGGTTTTGAAAAACAAGCAGTTGAATTAAATAGAAGGTTTTTATAAAGGGGTTACCCTAACAAAATACTGGATGAAGCACTGCAAAAAGCAAAGAAACCAAGCTCAAAATCCCTTGTGACCCTCCATATGAAAAATAAATGTGATAAACTTAAGAGATCTTTGTCAACTTAAATTCTGCCCTGTGGATAGAGCAATTTGCTACATCATTATTAAAAATTGTTATGTGTTAAATTCAGACAAATACCTAAGAGATGTAGTCCAGCATACACCGCTAATCAATTTCAGGTAATGCCCAAACCTGAAAGATAATCTAGTCAGAAATCGTTTAAAAGCTCCACAAAGTAATTGGTTAAAGAATTACACTATTAAAGGCAATCATAAATGTGGCTCTTTTTTTTTGCAAATTCCATTTCAAAATGAATCCCATCCCAATAGGGTGATAACACATCATGTAAATCAATTTATCTCCAGCAAAACCCAGTTTGTTTTATATATTATTTTTTGCCCCTGCAATTGGTTTTAGATTGTTTAAGATTGAAAGACTGTAAGATTCAGGGAGAATTTCAAATCAATTACCTCCGGGAAGGGTTCAAAACACATTTCAGACATGCATAACTTGAATCCAAAGGTATTTAATTTTGCTGGACTAGATAGAACCTAAATAACCTGCCACAACATGGGAGGTGATTTGAAAAGATTACTCTTACGTAGGGAAGCCACATGAATGACCAACCATAATGTTGCACCAATGCACAAGGTCTGATCTGCTTTGATGACAAGGTATACATGACAGTCTTTTTGTAATGTATCTGTTTATTTTAAAGATATTGTTTTTAATTGTTGTTACAGTGAAGTGGAAAGAGAAAGTATTGTTTCCCCATAAAGAAACCGCCTATCCACTTTCTGCCATTCTTGGACCCGTTGAAGCGTCCAACCAACACAAAACGGCCGTCATTCACTGTTTTACCTGCTCCCCTGCGTCCATGTGTTAATTTTCCTTATTAGGCTATGGTTCCACGGTCCGGAACCATAGCGCTTTGGACGGAGCGGAAATTCCGCTCCGTCTAAGCCCCGCCCCCTTTCTGACGCGCGCTCTTTCCGGAGGTGTTCAGGACACCTCCGGAACACCTCCGGAAAGAGCGCAGGGCTACATAGCCCTGTGTTAATTATGTTGCGGCGACGCACCGTCGCCGCAATACGCGAGGACATGCTGCGGTCTAAAAAGACGCGCCGCATGTCCGTTTACGCAGGTTTGCCACCTGCGTATTGTTACGCATAGTGGAGACGGGATTTCTTGAAATCCCCTCCACTATGCTGTAACATCTGGACGCTGCGTGTTTGGCGCTGCGCCAGCGCACAGCGCCAAACACGCAGCGTTTCCTGACCGTGGAAACTCACCCTTAAAGAAGAATTTTTTTACCTGATCAACGAGTGCCACCTTTTCATCTTTTTGGTTGGATTCTGTAAGATGCTGTTCGTTGGAGGTGCAGCACCTATGACTATGAAGCTTACAAACTGTTGGTTCACAGAAAGCTATACAAGTTATGCAACAAATTGTTTAGTGCTGGTTCCCTCGCATTTCAGCAACATAAAAGTATTTATATCATTCTGCAAGTAGAATCAGAGAAACTTTACAAAACCACTGCCAGGAAAGTTCTACAGGATGTCAGCTTAGAGGACTATGGCCCCAGCTGGAATAACACAGATCTGATCTATTGACCATCGCTGAACCCTCAGAGACATCTTGAAAAATCCAGGTTGTGACAATCAGGTCACCTGGCCACATTCCTCACTCATTAAATTATTGCCATACTGTTTTACCCTCAGCCTGTGTTGTCTGAGTAGTGTTCTGCCCAGGGGAAAAGAGAGCGCGCATTCAGTGGGATGAGCCCTGGTCCATGTGGTCTTTTTAAAGACAGCCGGGCCAGCGAACAAGAGCATCCACTGTCCCAATATCTCAACACCTTCCTGTTATAATTTATGTCCAGCCTGTCACTTTTGTATTATTTGGATGCCACTCCCATCCCTAATCTAATGTCTGTGTGCTCCTATCTTTTGAAATGTATCACCAGTAGTGATGAGTGAGTATGCTCGTTACTCGAGTTTTCCGAGCATGCTTGGGTGTTCTCCGAGTATCTTGGGCGTGCTCGGAGATTTAGTTCGTGTAGCCACAGCTGCATGATTTACGGCTGCTAGACAGCACGAATACATGTGGGGATTACCTGTTTGTAACAAAATCCCCACATGCATCCAGGCTGTCTAGCAGCCGCAAATCATGCAGCTTCGGCGACACAAACTAAATCTCCCAGCACGCCCAAGATACTCAGAGAACACCTGAGCATGCTCGAAAAACTTGAGTAACAAGCATGCTCAAGTTTTCCGAGCATGCTCAGGTGTTTTCCGAGTATCTTGGGCGTGCTGGGAGATTTAGTTTGTGTCGCCGCAGCTGCATGATTTGCGGCTGCTAGACAGCCTGAATGCATGTGGGGATCGAGCATACTCGATCATCACTGATCACCAGCCTTTTACTTTTTAAATTATCTGGATGTTATTACCTAAACTAATGGGTGGAGAGTTGTAACAATAACAATATTTGGTGACAGAGTCAGCTGTGTAACTGGTGAGGGTTAACACCAGTCAAAAACTAACTGAGACCAAACCACTCTTCAGTGGAATTAAATCACCCTCAATGGTGTAATGGGAAACACACACTGGTGGCCCACTAATTGTAACACATAGGGAGAGCAAATCATTCAACAGTCATGCTGAGAGACTGTTGGTGGCTTGGTTGGAATCACCTGTTAATGGTGCTCCTGCTGATGTCTGAATAATCCTGGTGGCATGGGAGGGCAGCGCGTCAATCACCTCCTTCCACTCCTTGTTGATCAGTCAGCCGGAGGTTTGTAGTTGGCTGAAGTGATGACAAAGCTGAAGTGATGGCAAAGATTTATCAATCTTCATTAATGTTACATTAAACTGCTTCTGTATTTAACTGAGCACAAGCTTTTTAAACTTTTGTCACAGGGGTTGTGATAAAGCGCTTGCAATTGTCATGGCTCGGTTTGGGGGTTCGATCCGGTGACCTGTTGCATCATGATCAGTTCTTCTGTCTGCTGGGCTATTGCCCTTTTTTCCACGTCCAAGTGCTGATTGTTTATATTGTTTTCATTAATCCTTCTTGGTTTACTCTTCTCCAGATGTTTTCCATTTTCTCATTTTGGTTTGCCCTATCACATTCTGGATTGGGCTTTATATACAGTGGGTATGGAAAGTATTCAGACCCCTTTAAATTTTTCACTCTGTTTCATTGAAGGCAGCCATTTGGTAAATTCAAAAAAGTAAAAAAGTTCATTTTTTTCTCATTAATGTATACTCTGCACCCCATCTTGACTGAAAAAAAAGCCAGAAATGTAGAAATTTTTGCAAATTTATTATAAAAGAAAAACTGAAATATCACATGGTAATAAGTATTCAGACCCTTTGCTCAGTATTGAGTAGAAGCACACTTTTGAGCTAGTACAGCCATGAATCTTCTTGGGAATGATGCAACAAGTTTTTCACATCTAGATTTGGGGATCCTCTGCCATTCTTCCTTGCAGGTCCTCTCCAGCTCCGTCAGGCTGGATGGTGAACATTGGTGGACAGCCATTTTCAGGTCTCTCCACAGATGCTCAATTGGGTTTAGGTTAGGGCTCTGGCTGGGTCAGTCAAGAATTTTTCACTGAGTTGTTCTGAAGCCACTCAGTTGTTATTTTAGCTGCGTACTTAGGGACATTGTCTTGTTGGAAGGTGAACCTTCGGCCAAGTCTTCTCTTCCAGAGCACTCTGGAAGAAGTTTTCATCTAGGATATCTCTGTACTTGGCCGCATTCATGTTTTCTTCAATTGCAACCACCACCATGTTTCACTGTTGGGATTCTATTGGGCAGGTGATGAGCCATGCCTGGTTTTCTCCACACATACCGCTTAAAATTATCACCAAAAAGTTCTATCTTCATCTCACCAGACCAGAGAATCTTATTTCTCATAGTCTGGGAGTCCTTCATGTGTTTTTTAGTAAACTCTATGCGAGCTTTCATATGTCTTGAACGGAGTTAAGGCTTCCGTCGGTCACTCTGCCATAAAGAAGCCTCATCATATGGACAATTCTTTGCTGCCACGTTAATATTTATCTCTCCTGAGGAACCCTTTTGTGACCATCTTTTTGCACCCGTTGTGTATTATGATTTGTAATTTTGCTGTGCACCATCATCTCTAGTTAGTGACCTAGAGAATATGCTATGACAGCGGCTCGGTCATGTGTGTGCAGCGATTCTTCAGATAAGTACTGCAGATATTTACATATAAGAAGACGAGTATCAGTGTGATGGACTATCTGATTGCATATTCTTTTTAATTAATGTGGCGCACTTATATTTGATTATTTGTGGTAGTTATTGCATATTTTCTTGTATGATTGCCGGTGGTGATAGGAATATGGCAACTTTATCTGAGCAATTGTTTGTGTGTGATTATGATGTGGTATCTCCAAGTTCAGCATATATTTTTATAGAGGTGGGGTGCTGACCTAGTTGGACTGGACTATCCCTTTCCTACACTTTCATATGTACAGTATTTATACATTGCCACTCATGAAGGACTCATCTATATATACAATGAACACAGACCATATGGTCCTCTGTTTCTAACTATAACGTCTTATAGGGCATAGTAGGAGAGAAGGGACAGCCATCGGACGATCGGGGCGCCATTCCCGTTATATCTTAGGGTTCACTTATTATTGTGATTATTGTGCACTTTATCTTTTCACTGTGTTCTGATATTTTGTTTCTCTTGATGAGGCTCTAGAGTGATGCACTAAGCACTACAGGGAGTGCATCAGGATAATAAGATATAGTCGAGCCAGAAATTTTTGAGATACTGGTGTTGAAAACTGACTAGAGATCTCTTATGAACAATGATACGACCCCAGCGGCTCTCTGAGCCCATCTCAGTCAGGCATCTTTTATAGGGAACCATTTTTTAATAGTTTATTTAATAAAAGTTATCTTTTAATCTAGGGTATATTTCAGTAAGCTGGTTCACTAAACCTTAGAATCTTATTTCAATTGTTTTAAGTACACTCTGCCATAAAGGCCCAACTTGTGGAGGGCTGCATTGATAGTCAACTTTGTGGAATTTTCTCCCATCTCCCTACTGCATTTGTGGAGCTCAGCCACAGTGATCTTGGGTTCTTCTTTATTTCTCTAAACAAGGCTCTTCTCCCATGATTGCTCAGTTTGGGTGGACAGCCAGATCTAGGAAGACTTATGGTGGTCCCAAACTTCTTCCATTTAAGGATTATGGAGGCCACTGTGCTCTTAGGAACCTTGAGTACTGCAGAAATCCTGTCTCTGAGCTCTTTGGCCTGTTCATTTGATCTCATGATTCTCATTTGGTCTGACATGCACTGTGAGCTGTGAGGTCTTATATAGACAGCTGTGTGCCTTTTCAAATCAAGTCCTATCAGTTTAATTAAACACAGCTGGACCCCAATGAAGGAGTAAAACCATCTCAAGGAGGATCACAAGGAAATTGACAGCATGTGACTTAAATATGAGTTTCTGAGCAAAGGGTCTGAATATACTTATGACCAAATGATATTTAAATTTTTCTTTTTTAATAAATTTGCAAAAATTTATACATTTCCAGGTTTTTTCAGTCAAGAAGGGGTGCAGAGTGTACATTAATGAGAAAAAAAATGAACTTTTTTGAATTTACCAAATGGCTGCAATGAAGCAAAGAGTGAAAAATTTAAAGGAGTCTGAATACTTTTCGTACCCACTGTATTATCCCTTCACTGCACTTCCTTGCTTGAAATACTTCTAAGTAGATTTGTGCTAAGGAGTTCCAGCCCTTCAGTTACATGACTTTCCCTGCTAGGCAAATACCATTTATATTCCTGCTCAGTGTCTGTTTTTCTACCTTCCCAAGCACCTTTTCCTTAGATCACAGTTAGGATTCTATGAGGTTATTCTTGTTTCATTTATTTTTGGTTATCCATAGTTTTCCGTCTTTCCTCTTTATGAACGTGTTTTTACTTTTCTGACCCTTTATCTTAGTGTCCACCGGCATACTTTCCTCTCCCATTCTCAGCAATGTGTAGCAGTCTCCCCTCTAGTTCCTCAGGCGGTACTAGAAACCCCTCGATGGCCATTTAAGGAGTCAGATTCGAGGTGGTGTTTTTAGTTGTGCTGCTAGGGATTGTCTAATCTGTGCAGGGACCAGTAGGGTGTTGGTGCAGCTTCTCTCTGTAATAGGTCTTCCTTATTCCTGTTACTCATGTGTGAGTGTATCACATTCGTAAGTGCAATATCATTACTTTTGAAAAAATATTTAGCTTAAGCCAAAAAAATTAAGCTTTCATCAACAAAAAACTGAAGTGAAGCAATTTAGCTTCCACCTGATATATAGGAAAGAGACAATAAACATAAACCAAACTCGTATTATGTAAACCATAAAAAATCACCTTAAATTCCTAAAATATTGACCCTTGATAATAATGGTTATCACTGACAGAAATACAAGGGGCATTCATTAAAGATTTCCCCTGACCCTCTTCCTGTGGACCAAGAGCAATGAAACTTGGCAGTTATTAATCCTTTTCTACAAAGATGCCACCTAGGCACACACACACTTCTCCCATCTCTTAAAACAACTGTAAACACCTTACTTGTAGAAGTCGACAGGTTGCTCCAAAAGCCACGTTATGAGTTTGGAAATCTGAGTCTCATCATCTGGAAAATGCTTGCCCTTCAAAAATAACTTCATTGTTGGAAAGAGGTGGAAGTTTGATGGTGCAAGGTCGGGTAAATAAGGGGGATGCGGTATAATTTCAAAGCCACAGGAGCATGCTTCCATTTGAGCTACATGTGAGTTGTGAACTGGTGCATTGTCTTGCAGAAGGTGGACACCTTTGGTGAGCTTGCCATGTCTCTTGGTTTTGATGGCCTCCCGCAATTTCCGCAGCAGTGAAGTATAGTATGCCCCAGTGATCATGGTACCCTTTGCTAGGAAATCCATCAATACTACTCCGTGCTGGTCCCAAAATACTATGAGCATGATCTTCCGTTCCGAGAGTTGGGAATGTGCCTTCTTTGGAGGCGGTGAGTCATGATGCTTCTATTGCATCGACTGAACTTTAGTCTCAGGATCATATTGATGGACCCAGCTTTCATCCTGTGTGATCATTCTGTTGAAAAAGTCCTCCTAGTTTCCATGGCACATCATCAGTAGAACCTGAGAGTATTTGACTTGTTCCTGCCGAGACCCCAGAGAACATGAATCGGGTCGGTTTTTACCGACACCGATGTTGCGATTGCCGTTATTAACCCTATAACGGCGACCGCAACAAAAAAAAAAAGTTGTGCCATTTAATTTCTCTGTCCTCTGGTGTCATCGGACATCAGAGGACAGAGAAAAAGGGTCCCCGGGACCCCCATGTGGCCCCCGATGTCCTGTATGTGGCCCAGGGCCCTCCGGTGTCCCCCGGGGCCGGCGCGATGAAGAAAATGGCGGGCGCATGCTCAGTGCGCCCGCCGCTATGTGCCGCTGTGTCCTGGGGGGGATGGGCAAATATTCTCTGGGGTCTCGGCTACCGGGGGTAGCCGAGACCCCAGAGAACATGATCCGGGTCGGCATTCACCGATCCCGGTGTTGCGATCGCATCTATGCAAGCATAGATGCGATCGCAAAAAAAAAAAAATGATTTCTCTCCCCTCTGATGTGATCGCACATCAGAGGGGAGAAAATGAGGGTCCCCGGTCCCCCGATCGCCCCCCCGTATACTTACCGGTGTCCTCCGTCCTCCCGCAGGCCCCAGGATCCCGGCGTCTTCTTCCTGCAAAAAAAAAATGGCGGGCGCATGCGCAGTGCGCCCGCCGATCTGCTTGGCGGCAGATTCAAAAATGATTTCATTCATTCTCCAGAAAGTGCATTTTGATCACTGTGATAAACTATCACAGTGATCAAAATAAAAAAAACAGTACATAACCCCCCCATTTATCACCCCCTTAGTTAGGGACATATAATAAAAAATAGAAATTATATTTATTTTCATTTTTCTGTTAGGGTTAGGGTTATAATTAGGGTTAGGGTTATAATTAGGGTTAGGGTTAGGGTTAGCATTAGGGTTAGGGTTAGCATTAGGGTTAGGGTTATAATTAGCGTTAGGGTTAAGCTGGGTTCATACTGCGTTATGGCAGTCCGTTAGACGGACTGCGTTACACCGCGGTATAACGCGGTGTAACGCAGTCCGTTAACGCTGCCATTCACCCCCATTTGAGGGCGCATCGCGACGCATGCCGTAAAGCGGGATGCGTTTGCGACGTGCCATCATTCAGTGACGGAGCCTCGGACGCGGGCTGCAGCGTCTGGGCTCCGTCACCGCTAGCGCAGATGAATCATCTGCTGATTCCTCTGCGCTAGCGGGTATAGCATAACGCGATCGTGTTATGCTATACCGTTACCAGCCCGTCAACGCTATGTGTTGAACGGGCTGGTAAAACGCAAAATGAACCTAGCCTTAGGGTTAGGGTTATAATTAGGGTTATAATTAGGGTTAAGGTTACAATTAGGGTTAGGGTTAAAATTAGGGTTAGGGTTACAATTAGAGTTAGGGTTACAATTAAGGTTAGGGTTACAATTAGGGTTGGGATTTAGGTTAGGTTTAGGGTTGGGATTAGGGTTAGGGGTGTGTTGGGGTTAGGGTTGGAGCTAGAATTGAGGGATTTCCACTATTTAGGCACATCAGGGGGTCTCCAAACACGACGTGGCGTTCAAAAAGTCAAATGGCGCTCCCTCCCTTCCGAGCCCTGCCGTGCGCCCAAACAGTGGTTTACCCCAACATATGGGGTATCAGCGTAGTCAGGACAAATTGCACACCAATTTTGGGGTTCTAATTTCTCCTGTTACCCTTGGGAAAATAAAAAATAGCTGGCTAAAAAAATCATTTTTGAGAAAAAAAATGATTTTTTATTTTCACAGCTCTGCGTTTATAAATTTCTGTGAAACACTTGGGGGTTCAAAGTGCTCACCACACATCTAGATAAGTTCCTTAAGGGGTCTAGTTTCCAAAATGGGGTCACTTGTGGGGGGTTTCCACTGTTTAGACACATCAAGGGGTCTCCAAACACGACGTGGCTTTCAAAAAGTCAAATGTCGCTCCCTCCCTTCCGAGCCCTGCCGTGTGCCAAACAGTGGTTTACCCCAACATATGCGGTATTAGCGTACTCAGGACAAATTGCACACCAATTTTGTGGTTCTAATTTCTCCTGTTACCCTTGGGAAAATAAAAAATAGCTGGCTAAAAAAAACATTTTTGAGAAAAAAAATGATTTTTCATTTTCACGGCTCTGCGTTTATAAATTTCTGTGAAACACTTGGGGGTTCAAAGTGCTCACCACACATCTAGATAAGTTCCTTAAGGGGTCTAGTTTCCAAAATGGGGTCACTTGTGGGGGGTTTCCACTGTTTAGACACATCAGGGGGTCTCCAAACACGACGTGGCTTTCAAAAAGTCAAATGTCGCTCCCTCCCTTCCGAGCCCTGCCGTGCGCCCAAACAGTGGTTTACCCCAACATATGGGGTATCAGCGTACTCAGGAAAAATTGCACACCGATTTTGGGATTCTAATTTTCCTGTTACCCTTGGGAAAATAAAAAATAGCTGGCTAAAAAAAACATTTTTGAGAAAAAAAATGATTTTTCATTTTCACGGCTCTGCGTTTATAAATTTCTGTGAAGCACTTGGGGGTTCAAAGTGCTCACCACACATCTAGATAAGCTCCTTGGGGGGTCTAGTTTCCAAAATGGTGTCACTTGCAGGGGGTTTCTACTGTTTAGGTACATCAAGGGCTCTGCAAACACAACATGACGCCCGCAGAACATTCCATCAAAGTCTGCATTACAAAATGGCGCTCCTTCCCTTCCAAGCACTCCCATGCGCCCAAACAGTGGTTTCACCCCACATATGGGGTATCAGCGTACTCAGGAAAAATTGCACAACAACTTTTTGGGTCCAATTTCTCCTGTTACCCTTGGGAAAATAAAAAAAATAGCGGGCTAAAGAATCATTTTTGAGGAAAAAAATGATTTTTTATTTTTCACAGCTCTACGTTTATTAAATTCTGTGAAGCACTTGGGGGTTCAAAGTGCTCACCACACATCTAGATAAGTTCCTTAAGGGGTCTAGTTTCCAAAATGGTGTGATTTGTGGGGATTTCGACTGTTTAGGCGTATCAGGGGCTCTCCAAACGCGACATGGCGTCCAATTTCAATTCCAGCCAATTTTGGTTTGAAACAGTCAAACGGCGCTCCTTCACTTCCAAGCCCTGCCGTGCGCCCAAACAGTGGTTTACCCCCACATATGGGGTATCGGCATGCTCAGGACAAATTGCACAAAAACTTTTGGGGTCTTGTTACCCTTGGGAAAATAAAAATTGGGGTGAACAGATCGTTTTTGTGGAAAAAATATGATTTTTTATTTTCACGGTTCTATGTTATAAACTTCTGTGAAGCACTTGGAGGTTCAAAGTGCTCACCACACATCTAGATAAGTTCCTTAGGGGGTCTAGTTTCCAAAATGGGGTCACTTGTGGGGGTTTTCCACTGTTTAGACACATCAGGACCTCTACAAACACGACATGACGTCCAGACAATTCTGCGCTGAAAAAGTCAAACGGCGCTCCTTCCCTTCCAAGCTCTGCCTTGCACCCAAACAATGGTTTACCCCCACATATGGCGTATCAGAATGCTCAGGACAAATTGCACAAAAACTTTTGGGGTCTTGTTACCCTTGGGAAAATAAAAATTGGGGTGAAAAGATTGTTTTTGTGGAAAAAATATGATTTTTTATTTTCACTGTTCTATGTTATAAACTTCTGTGAAGCACTTGGAGGTTCAAAGTGCTCACCACACATCTAGATAAGTTCCTTAGGGGGTCTAGTTTCCAAAATGGGGTCACTTGTGATGGGTTTCCACTGTTTAGACACATCAGGGCCTCTACAAACGCGACATGGCGTCCAGCCAATTCTGCGTTGAAAAAGTCAAATGTCGCTCCTTCCCTTGCAACCTCTGCCGTGCGCCCAAAAAGTGGTTTACCCCCACATATGGGGTATCGGCTTAATCAGGAGAAATTGCACAACAAATTTTGTGGTTCATTTTTTCTTTTAACAGTTGTGAAAATAAAAAAAATAGGTTCCGAAGTAAAGTTTTTGCAAAAAAAGTTAAATGTTAATTTTTTCCTTCCACATTGCTTCAGTTCCTGTGAAGCACGTAAAGGGTTAATAAACTTCTTGAATGTGGTTTTGAGCACCTTGAGGGGTGCAGTTTTTAGAATGGTGTCACTTTTGGCTATTTTCTATCATATAGACCCCTCAAAGTGACTTCAAATGTGAGGTGGTCCCTAAAATAAAAATGGTGTTGTAAAAATGAGAAATCGCTGGTCAACTTTTAACCCTTATAACTTCGTAACAAAAAAAAATTTTGGTCCCAAAATTGTGCTGATGTAAAGTACACATGTGGGAAATGTTATTTATTAAGAAGTTTGTGTGACATATCACTCTGATTTAAGGGCATAAAAATTTAAAGTTTGAAAATTGTTAAATTTTCAAAATTTTCGCCATATTTCCGTTTTTTTCATAAATAAACACAAGTCATATCAAAGAAATTTTACCACTAACGTGAAGTACAATATGTCACGAAAAACAATCTCAGAATCAGCTGGATTTGTTAAAGCGTTCCAGAGTTATAACCTCATAAAGTGACAGTGGTCAGAATTGTAAAAATTGGCCCGGTCATTAAGCTGCAAAATGGCTCTGTCACTAAGGGGTTAATGAGGTACTGGTTGATATTTTGGCCAAAATACACAAGTTCGCAACACACGTCCAGGTTCCTCACGCTTTTGAGTCCTAACACTAAAATCAAAAACAGCAACCTAATGGACTCAAAATCCAAAAAAACAAACCAGAAAAAAACAGCCTTACCAACACCAAGTCAGATCACAAATGCACAAGATACTGATGGAAACAGCCACTCACAAACCTACCAATTCATGGAGGGGGTGGCTGCCTAGAAAAAAATGCACACAAATAAGGCTTGAATAGAACGCCAGTCACACAGGTACGTGTGATGCACAGTGTCTGGCTTAGAGCCTATTAATGATGCCCATAATGTTAGCTCAGCTCGCATGATACTTTTATTTACTAACACTGGTTGAAGATATTATCAGTCTATAATTACAATTATGTAACTATATACCTTTCATTTTCATCTTGAACTGTAAACATTAAACCTGCTACTGAGCAGTTGCTATGGTTTTATTGCAGACCTTTTGCCTTAACAATGTTGCTAAATAACCTGCTTGTAGCTGCATTGTCATTATGCTGGCCTTGGTGCATTGTCTCTTTTTAATAAGGTTGCCTTTCATCTTTCATAGTGTCTTTTAAATAGAAATCAAGTCATAGTGGCACGGCATGTGTAACACTTCACTTACCACTTCCATGTGCTTTCTTAATCAGTCTTCTTATCTGTTCTGCAACCACCAAGTCTTAAGCCCCCGTCACACTAAGTGAGATCGCTAGCGAGATCACTGAAGCGTCACCGATTTTGTGACGCAACAACAACCTAGCCAGTGATCTCGCTTAGTGTGACACGCAGCGACGATCAGCCCCCCTGCTGGGTATCGCTGATCGTCACTGAATGTCCTGGACCATTTTTTCATCATTGGTCTCCCGCTGGCCAGCGCGCATCGCTGCGTGTGACAGCGGGAGACCAACAATCAGCGAGCTGGGAGATGGTATCCAATGTACATATCGGGTAACTAAGCACAGAGCGCCATCTAGTTACCGATATGTACCCTGGTTACAAGCTCCCAGCTTCTGCTGTAGAGCGCTGAGAGCCGGTATCTAGGGTACATATCGGGTAACTAGGTGCCGCGTTGTTAGGCTTCGGGCGTCTGCTGGATCTGAAATGGGATCTGGGTCATCAGTGGATTCTGTGGTCTCCCATTCTGGTCCAGCCAGGCCAGATGCTGCTCAGCTTCGCCGTCGGTCCCAACGCCTAGCTAGTACACGGGAAGTACAAGCTGTTTCCAGGGTCTTTGTTTCTAGTAGCTTTAAACATAGGTTACAGAAGGGAACAAGGCTGTTATAGCCTAAGTCAAGGATTTCCTGCACTGAGCATGCCCGTGACTTGGCGGGCCGTGATTGGTGATTTGGTGTCAGCTGATCCGGTGACCTGGCACTGCCTGATTGCCCACGGGTGACGTCACTAATGATGCGGTCTAGGGGCAGGGCTTAGTCTTTAAATAGCCAGACCACAAGCATGGCGACGCTGTCAGATCATATCTTATGGGTAGTGTTCGTGTGTGGACGCTTGTCAGTGTGGGCTCCACGGGCTCTCTAGTTTCGCTCTCTGTGACCTGCCGATGCCAGAGTTAACTCGGCTAATTAGCACAGGTCACTCAGGTAGGTTAGTAGATGCTAGGCAGGCAATGATTGTGGTGCAGTCTGGCTCAGACAAAGTGATAGCTATACACCCTGAGCCTACTGCGGGGTGCGTAAACTGTGCATCGCCTGCTATATGGAAGGAGAGTTGCTTTGCAGTCCGGTCGCACAACGGCTGGCAGCACATACGCCCGGCGTGAGTCACACTCACTTCCTAACGACTGGTGTGTGGCTTCTGTGCAGTCAACAGAGCTACACTTACGCCAGTTCGCAGCACATCTCCCATGCTATTAACGGAGATCGTGTGAATCCTCGTCTCTCCTAGTGTGAAGTAACACAGGCGAGATCTTATATTTTGGTTGTCAGTTTTCCCCTCATACCCAAAGGGTGTTCGGCCGCAGACTCTTAAGCTGCACCGCGGACCCCGGGTTAGGTTGCATCCCATTATTTAATAAAGTTGTTGCTACCGTCCCCTTAACACGCGCAGTGCTTAGTTAACTGACATGTACATTGGATACCGGCTCTCAGCGCTCTACAGCAGAAGCTGAGAGCCGGTACCTAGGGTACATATCGGGTAACTAGGTCCTGCTCGGTGCTTAGTTACCCGATGTGTACATTGGATACCAGCGTGCTCACTGGTCCTGATCGCTAGTGAGTCTGCCCATGTGACAGCTCACCAGCGATCAGCTAACGATCCACGTCGTATCGTTGGTGGGATCACTGGAACATTGAACAGTGTGACGGTGTTAGGGGTCGAGTTCCTGCTTCTGCACAAGGGGAATCTCAAACCATCCCTGCTGCCGTCTCCCATCCGTCTCAGGCCGCAGTGGACTCTGCTCAGCAGAGACGTCGGTCCCAGCATCTCGCCCAGTCTAAAATTGTGCAGAGGATTACTGCTGCCTCTCCTGGTTCTGCTATTGTAGCCAGTACTGGTCAGCGGCGAGCAGACATCTTTGGGACTAAGTCCTGCGTTTCTCCATCTGAGCATGCCCAGGGCAAGATCTCCCATTGGAGATCAGGGGTCACATGCTCGGTTACAGCAGCGACTCCCATTGGTCCACCAGGAAGGTCCTGAAATGGCTTGTGCTCTGGAACAGTTTCTCATTGGTCCTTTTCTGGTAGATCCTGTAGCTGCTGCTATAAAAGGTGCGCATGGCCACTCGGCTGTGCGCTAGTATCAATTGTGTTATGTGCTTTGCGCCAGTGTGATCATGCACGTATGTGGTTAGGGCTCGGCTGAAATAAGCCCCTAGAATACCGGCACTTCCGGTGAGGAGATTTGTATGCACGTGTTCAGGGCCTGGCTGAAATAAGCCCCTAGAATACCGGCTTCTCCCGTGAGGAGTTGTTTGTTTGCGTTGCTGACTGCATGATCATGGACTGCTATCCGCACAGCAGTTATCTGTGCATCCCTGTGGTGTTAACAGGACACAGTCTCTATCTCTGCGTCTCTACCTCAGCGACTCTGTGGTGTAACAGAGTTCGCTTATACCGCCATATAGTGCCACAGCATCTATGTTTGCTACTCTGTGAAGTAACAGAGTTCGCTATACCGCCATCTTACTAGCAGCAGGCTCTGCCTGCATGGTGGACCCCGGGCTGCTAACAACGCACCTATTATTTATATTTATTTGGTGCGTTCTGCCAGCCCTAACATAATACTAGCGCCAGGGTCTGGCTAGTAAAGTGGTGGACGACCAGCGTCTACAGCGGAACATCCAGCAGCTGGAGGGTAGGTTGGCGGCTCTTGAGCGCACAATCTCAGCTGTGGATGTTACCGCAGTCGCTGTTCAGGCTGCTAGCGTGGCTGCAGCCAGTGTGTCCACTGCCACCTCTGCCCCTACATTATCCCACCTCCCGCTTCCTGACAAGTTTGCTGGTGACAGAAAGCAATGTCGGCGATTCGTGAGTCAGTGCTCTATACAGCTCGAGCTTCTGGCTGCACGTATCCCCACGGATCGGGCGCAAGTGTGGGGCAGAGCATTTGAGTGGGCCATGCCGCTGTGGGAGCGTGACGACCGTGTGGTGTGGAGTGCTTCTCGTTTTCTGGAGGCTCTAAAAATGGTCTTTCTAAGACCTCAGGTCACCCACGATGTGGCGCTCCAACTGCTGGCAAGTTCACAGGGTTCGTCCTTGGTCAGATATTTTGCTGTCCAATTTTGGACTCTGGCCTCGGAGTTAGACTGACCAGATAAAGTCCTCATTCCTGTGTTTTGGAGTGGACTGGCGGGCCATGTGAAAGACGCCTTGGCTACCAGGGAGATTCCCGCCACACTGAAGAAGCTTATCGCCATATCTACCCGCATCGACCTCCGTTTTCACGAGCGGAGGTTGGAGCGGTCCCAGTGTAGGCAGAGGATCCGGCTGGCCCCCACCTTCGCCAGACCTCTAGAATCTTTCAGTCAGGCGTCCGACTCCCATGAGGCCATGGAGGTTTCTCGAGCAGGACCTAAGTCCCGGGCCGCTCGAGTACCCGTGGTTTGTAACATCTGTCAGCAGTTAGGACATTATGCCATCAATTGTCCACAGCGGTCTGGAAAACGGTCGCGTCTAGTGACCCTGGGAGGAGGTTCACTAGACACCACGGCATTTTCCACCAAGTTGTCCTTCAAAGGGACAATTACTGTAGGTCCATCCACTCTCACCGTCGAGCTCTGTGTGGATTCTGGAGCCGAGGGGAATTTCATGTCCTCTGCCTTTGTTCTCCGCCACACTATACCTCAGGTGATGCTTGCCAAACCGGTGACTGTGCGAGTAGTAAATGGATCGACTCTGCCCTCACAAATCACCCACCAGACTATCCCTCTCACTTTATCTATGTCCCCTTCCCATCAGGAGAGTATTTCCTTTCTTGTCCAGCCCAAGGGAATAGACGAGGTTTTGCTGGGAATACCTTGGCTCCGACACCACTCTCCCCATATTGAGTGGTCCTCTGGGAGGATACTGGGTTGGGGTGATTCATGTAGAGGCAGGTGTGTCAGGGAGTGCTTTCAGGTCACCACCACAGATATACCCGTAGATCTTACTTCTCTTCCCCAGTGTTATTGGTCATACGAAGACGTTTTCTCCAAGAAGGCGGCGGAGACTCTTCCGCCTCATTGCCCCTACGACTGTCCTATTGATCTCTTGCCTGGAGCAGAACCTCCTCGGGGAAGAGTCTATCCCCTCTCGCTTCCTGAGACGGAGGCCATGTCCCAGTATATTCAGGAGAATCTGGCAAGAGGGTTCATTAGGAAGTCGGTGTCACCAGCAGGGGCGGGGTTCTTCTTCGTGCAGAAGAAGAATGGAGAATTACGTCCGTGTATTGACGACAGGGGTCTTAACGCCATCACTGTAAAGAATAGTACCCGCTGCCCCTAATCTCTGAGCTCTTTGATAGGCTCTGGGGAGCAAAGGTATTTACTAAGCTAGATCTACGTGGTGCCTATAACCTAATTCGCATCCGTGAAGGGGACGAGTGGAAGACAGCTTTTAATTCCAGGGATGAGCATTATGAATGCCTGGTGATGCCCTTCGGGCTCTGTAATGCTCCCGCTGTTTTCCAAGACTTTGTCAATGACATCTTCCGGGATATGCTCTCCACCTCTGTAGTAGTCTATCTGGATGACATTCTCATCTTTTCACCAGATATAGACTCTCACCGTAGGGATGTCAACAAAGACTTCGACCTCTTACGGGCAAACTCCCTCTATGCCAAGCTGGAAAAATGTGTGTTTGAGCAGGAGTCTTTACCTTTCATGGGCTATATCATCTCCACCCAGGGATTGGCTATGGTTCCTGCCAAACTAGAGGCTGTAATGGACTGCCAAGAACCCCATTCTCTAAAAGGGGTTCATCAATTATTATCGCCAGTTCATTCCCCATTTCTCGACTTTGGTAGCTCTCTTGGTAGCCCTCACCAAGAAGGGAGCAAATCCCAAGTTGTGGTCTGAGGAGGTCTCCAAGGCGTTCTCTTCCATCAAGTTGCATTTTGCCAGTGCTCCCATATTACATCGCCCCGATGTTGATAAGCCATTTGTTTTAGAGGTGGACGCCTCTTCTGTTGGTGCTGGAGCAGTCCATTATCAAAAGGATGCTCAAGGTCAGAAGCATCCTGCTTCTTCTTTTCTAAGACCTTTACACCAGCAGAAAGGAATTATTCCATCGGGGACAGGGAGTTGCTGGCTATGAAGCTGGCCTTCTCTGAGTGGAGACATCTTCTGGAGGGGGCTCGTTTTCCCTTGCAAGTCTTCACTGACCACAAAAACTTGGTATATCTGCAAATGGCTCAGCGGCTAAATTCTCGCCAGGCCAGATGGTCCCTATTCTTCTCTCGGTTCCACTTCACCCTCCATTTTCTCTCTGGTGAGAAGAATATTCGGGCCGATGCTCTCTCTCGCTCCTTAGTGTCATCAGAGGAGGAGGATGAGGAGTCTCGGCCTATTGTCCCCGAAGAGAGCCAGAGAATGGTAGCCCGGTTTCGCTAGAGTCTGTGCCTCCGGGCAAGACTTTTGTGCCCACTAATTTGCGACCGGAGGTACTCTCTTGGGCACACTCATCCAGGGTGGGTGGACACTTTGGGGCAAAGAGGACAACTGAATTATTGGCGAGGACATACTGGTGGCCACATATGGTCCGTGACGTCAGGGAATATGTTCAGGCGTGTGTCTCCTGCGCCAAGAACAAGTCCCCTCGACAATTGCCGGTGGCAGACAGGCCCTGGGAGATGGTCGGGATGGACTTTGTGGTGGGCTTACTTAAGTCTCGGGGTTGCACCATCATTTGGGTGATCACCGACCACTTTTCCAAAATGGTGCACTTGGTGCTGCTACCACGGTTACCTTCTGCACGGGCCTTGGAAGCATTATTTATTAGACACATCTTCCATCTTACACGGTATGCCAGACAAGATTGTCAGTGATCGAGGTCCCCAATTTGCATCTCGGTTCTGGAGAGAGCTGTGTCGTCTACTCTGCATTGAGTTAAACCTCTCCCCTGCATATCATCCCAAGACGAATGGGTTGGTAGAGAGGGCCAACCAGACCTTGGTCACTTACTTGCGACATTTTGTCTTTGCCAGGCAGGATGACTGGGCATCCTTGCTCCCGTGGGCGGAGTTCGCGCTAAACAATGCTGTGGCTGACTCCACCGGACAGACCCCATTCCTCTTAAATTACGGCCAGCATCCGTGGGTACCGGTGCCCATGCCCGTGGCTTCCGCCAATTCCAGGGTTGCAGACTGGGCTGTGGAGGCACGGGACATATGGGACCGCACCCAGGATGCTATTCAGGCTTCCAAGGAGAGGATGAGGTCTTCTGCCGATGCCCTGCCCATCGGCGTCCCGCTCAGACATTTGACCCTGGCAACCTAGTGTGGCTCTCCGCCCAAAACATCAGGCTGCGGGTGGAGTCCACTAAGTTGGCACCCCGCTAATTTGGGTCCCTTCAAGGTCCTCGAGCAGGTGAATCCTGTGGTTTACCGTTTAGCCCTTCCGCCTCGCCTTGGTATCTCCGACACTTTCCATGTATCCCTCCTAAAACCCGTGGTCATCTCCTGGTTGCCTGAGTCATCTGCCGGGACGTCGGGTTCATCTACGGACGATCACGAGGTGAACGCCATTGTAAGATACAAGGTGGTACAGGGCAAAAAAATTTTTTGGGTGGATTGGAGGGGTTATGGGCCTGAGGATAGGTCCTGGGAGCCTGCCAAGCATATTCATGCTCCGCAGCTCATCGCTGCCTTTGAACGTAGTGAGGCCCAAAGAAGGGGGGCCCTAGGAGGGTGGGTAATGTTAGGGTTCGAGTTCCTACTTCTGCACAAGGGGAATCTCGAACCATCCCTGCTGCGTCTCGCCCAGTCTAACATTGTGCAGAGGATTACTGCTGCCTCTCCAGGTTCTGCTATTGTAGCCAGTACTGGTCAGCGGCGAGCAGACATCTTTGGTACTAAGTCCTGCGTTTCTTGATCTGAGCATGCCCAGGGCAAGATCTCCCATTGGAGATCAGGGGTCACATGCTCGATTACAGCAGCGACTCCCATTGGTCCGCCAGGAAGGTCCTGAAATGGCTTGTGTTCTGGAATAGTTTCTCATTGGTCCTTTTCTGGTAGGTTCTGTAGCTGCTGCTATAAAAGGTGCACATGGAGATTAGCTCCAGCTTCATTTCATGCAAACAAGCTGTGCCTAGTGATTACACAACCTGTGGTGCCATTTCTTCCAGTAATGAGGTACACTTTGAAGATGATCTTATTGGTGTACTAATGCCATCCAAGTTTTTACAAACTGTATAATGCAGGATGATTGAGTCTGCATATCCTGAGGCAATTATATATATTTTACTGACTAAGATGGAAAGTAAAATCAAACTCATCTCTAGTAGTACCAGTAGTACCTGTAGCATATTAGGGCATAATGATCGCAGTGGCAGACGGTGTGACCGAGACTGGGCCTATGCTGACAACAACGTCTACTTCAACTAGTTGTGCGTCCGAACTGAAGCATGTTGCAGTACAGGGAACTTGCAGCTCCCTGCACTACAATATATGCTACCAGACAGTCAGGATGGGGTTCATTGTACCAGAATGGGGGTCATTATTCCAGTATGGGGGGTCATTGTACCAGAATGGGGGTCATTAAACCAGGAAGTGGTGCTTTAAATGTAATTCCTCTGTCCCCTGTCTCATATTCATCTGCCGCTGCCTTACTACTTTTCCAGTGTCGCTTCCGTCGGTTTCCGTTGAAAAGTGACCTGCCAGAAGCTCCATTGTTTTATGGAGCACGATGGTGGTCAGTTTTCAATAAATCTCTATGAGAGTCTTGTTCCAGTCACGTTCTGGCTCTCATAGACTTGCATTGAGCTCTTGTTACATAATTTCTGACTTCCGGACAGTAATAAGTTACAGACACAACATGGTGCCGTGGGAAAGGAGCGGCATCGGTTAAAGGTGAAGCCGCCAGAAGGTGAGTATAAGAATAGGGGCAAGGGGTTTACATTTAAAGTGCCTCTCTAATGCTGGAAAAAAATGCTAAAGTTGTGGTTTAAACCAGTTAGTAATCCTGTAAAAAAAATAATAAATAACATTTACCACATGTCTACTTTACATCAGCATCATTTTTTAAATGTATTTTTTTGTTAAAAAGTTAGAACAGTTAAAAGTTTATCATCAATTTCTCATTTTTCAAACAAAATTAACAAAACCATTTTTTAAGGGGCCACATCGCATTTGAAATGACATTAAGGGGCCTATGTGACAGAAAATACTCAATAGTGAAACCATTTTAAAAACTGCACCCCTAAAAAAAAACCTACGCATTCAAAAAGTTTATTAATCCTTTAGGCACTTCACAAGAGTTAAAGCAATGTGGAAGGAAAATATTAACATTTTAATTTTTCAAACCAAAATGTTCATTTAGCCCCAAATTTTGCATTTTTACAAGGGTAACAGGAGAAATTAAACTGTATGTCAAGGAAAACTACTGTTTGGGTGCACAGCAGGGCTTAGACTTTAGGAATGCAAAATTGGTTGGAATAGATAGCGTATGCCATGTCTTCTTTGCAGAGCCCTTGATGTGCCTAAATGGTTGAAACCCCTCCCAAGTAAAACTACACTCCTCATGGAGTTTGTCTAAATGTATGGTAATCACCTTGGACCAGTAGGTGCTTGACAAAATTTTATTAAGTTGAGCTGTGAAAAGAAAACTCACATTTTTCCAATAAAAATGTTGCTTTAGCCCTAAATTGATCATTTTAACAACGGTAACAGGAGAAAATGGACCAAACAATTTGTTGTGCAATTTCTTCTGAGTGCACTGATATCCCATAAGTGGAGTAAAAACTACTGTTTGGACACACGGCAGGGCTTGTAAGGAAAGGAGCGTCATTTGACTTTTGCAGCACAATATTGGCTGGAATAGATAGTGTATGCCATGTAGCGTTTACAGAGGCCCTGATGTGCCTAAACAGTGAAAACCCCCACAAATGACCCCATTTTGGAAACTACACCACTCGAAGAATTTATCTAGAGGTATGGTGAGCACCTTGAACCGCCTGGTGCTTCACAAAATGTTATTAAGTTGAGGCTTGAAAATTAAAAAAATCACACTTTTCCCACAAATGTTGCTTTAGCACCAAATTGCTCATTTTCGCAAGGGTAACAGGAGAAAATGGACCATACAATTTGTTGTTCAACTTCTCCTGAGTTTGCCAATATTCTATATGCAGTCGGAAACGGCTTTTCAGGCACAATGCAAAGCTCAGAAACAGAGGAGTAGCTAGGGTTTTGGTTTGGGGGGGCGAAACTTCTGACCAGAGAACCTCAGCAAATGACCGCGCTGTTGCCAAAAATTATCTATATATAAAAAGACCATTATTGATATCACTGCCATATGGTCAGCGGTAAATAATACCAGTCCTACAGAACATATAATAGATTACAGCACAGGTACAGATAATGACTTACCGTTGACGTTCATTCTGATGGAATCGTTCACTTTTCAAGTCTTTTCCATCTGGCCCAGACCGACATAACGACTCCTCCAGCCAGGACTCGACTACAGAGAATACAACAAAGACACGTTTCACTTCTCATATTTTCAGCACTGTCACGGTCACTAATTGGACTATTCTAAACCTGCACAAACTCCTCATCCTGCTGATACCCCAATACTGAGTCTCTGCTGCCATATGTGTCCCTATTACTGCTCCTGGTACCCCAATGCTGAGCCGCTGCTGCCGTATGTGTCCCTATTACTGCACCTGATACCCCAATACTGAGCCTCTGCTGCCGTATGTGTCCCTATTACTGCACCTGATTCCCCAATACTGAGCTGCTGCCATGTGTCCCTATTACTGCACCTGATACCCCAATACTGAGCCGCTGCTGCCATATGTGTCCCTATTACTGCACCTATTGTGTGGTTCGCTGAGCCCTCTAAATTTTAAAGCACCCCTCTAGAATATAGTAATGCCGGGTGCAAGAGCCCTAGAAAACAGAGCCCAGATTTTGTCCCCTAGAAAGTGATAATGCCCCGTGTGCCCCTTTGACAGTCACAGTAACCCGAGTCCCCCTATAACAATAACTGCCCACTTTACATTTAATAATGTTCCAAGTCTCCCCCTGTACAGCTCCACTATACACCATATAATGCCCCTCACTTGATATATACTGACCCCTTAATATCCCCAAACTATTTATTGGCTTCAGCACTGTATGATGGCCTCTAGATAGCATCCATATAGCATAATACACCAGATAGTCCTTAATATAGCATAATGCACCCCCATAGGCAGCCTCTATATTATAATGCACCCCATAGACAGCCTCTATATTATAATGCACCCCCGTAGGCAGCCTCTATATTATAATGCACTCCCATAGGCAGCTTCTATATTATAATGCACCCCCCATAGGCAGCCTCTGTATTATAATGCACTCCCATAGGCAGCTTCTATATTATAATGCACCCCCATAGGCACACTCTATATTATAATGCAGCCACACATAAGCAGCCTTTGTATTATAATGCACCCCCATAGGCAGAATTTGTATTATAAGGCACCCCCATAGGCAGCCTTTGTATTATAATGGACCCACATAGGCAGCCTTTGAATTATAATGCAGCCCCCATTGACAGACTCTGTATTATAATGCAGCCCCCATAGACAGCCTGTGTATTATAATGCAGCCCCCCATAGGCAGCCTGTGTAGTATAATGCACCCCCATAGGGAGCCTCTGTAGTATAATGCACCCCCATAGGCAGCCTTTGTATTATAATGCAGCCCTCCATAGACGGACTCTGTATTATAATGCAGCCCCCCATAGACAACCTCTGTATTATAATTCAGCTCCCCCCATAGACAGCCTGTGTATTATAATGCAGCCCCCCATAGGCAGCCTGTGTAGCATAATGCACCCCCATAGGCAGCCTCTGTAGTATAATGAACCCCCATAGGCAGCCTTTGTATTATAATGCACCCCATATGGAGCCTCTGTAGTATAATGCACCCCCATATGGAGCATCTGTAGTATAATGCACCCACCATAGACAGCCTCTGTATTATAATGCACCCCCATATGGAGCCTCTGTAGTTTAATGCACCCCCATATGGAGCCTCTGTATTATACTGCACCCCCATATGGAGCCTCTGTAGTATAATGCACCCCCATAGGGAGTCTCTGTAGCATAATGCACCCCCCATAGGGAGCCTCTGCAGTATAATGCACCCCCATATGGAGCCTCTGTATTATAATGCACCCCCATATAAAGCCTCTGTAGTATAATGCACCCCCATATAGAGCATCTGTAGTATAATGCACCCCCATACGGAGCCTCTGTAATATAATGCACCCCCATATGGAGCCTCTGTAATATAATGCACCCCCATATGGATCCTCTGTAGTATAATGCACCCCCATATGGAACCTCTGTAGTATAATGCACCCCCATAGGGAGCCTCTGTAGTATAATGCACCCCCATTACAAAAATAATAAATCCAGTACTCACCTCTCTTGCTCCTGCGCTGCTCACTGCTCTCCCTCTCTTCTCCTGACAGCGGGCGCCGGGCAGTGACATCATCGCGCCCGCTGTCAGGCGCTGAGAGCGGGATTATGGGAGAGAAGGAGCACTCACTCCTCTCACAATGTGGTCAGCTGTATTGGCTAGATGCCGATACAGCTGACCCTCCGATGACGGGCGGGGGGCCCACTGCTGGCACCGGGCCCCCCACCGCCTGTTCAGGCCCCATAGCGGCCAGGCGGCAGAGCAGGGATAGCGATTCTCCCTGCTCTGCCGCAGAATGTAACTGTATCAGAGCGCTGTGCACGCCGATACAGTTACAGTAGCGTAGCTCCGGGTGGGCCCCCTCAGAGCGCTGGGCCACCACCCCCTCTGCCCCCACCCCCGGTAGCTACGCAACTGCTCAGAAAAGAAAAAACACTATACTGAAATGAAGATTTTGCTGGAATAGTTTGCGGGCGTCATGTCAAAGTCCCTGAGCTGCTAGAACCACAGAAACCTCTGTAAGTGACCTAATTTTAACAATGACACCCTTTAGTGAATACATCTAGTGATGCATTGAGGATACTGACACCACAGGTGGGTCACAGAATTTTATACCATTGAGAGATGAAGAACTAATAATTACATTTTTATCACAAGAAAACTTTTTTTCAGCCCCAGTTTTTTCATTTTCACAAACTGAAATGGGTAAGAAGGAGCGATAATTTGTTACACAATTTTTCCTGAACGTGGCAATACCCCATATGAGGCTGTGCAGTACTGTCAGGGCTCGGGAGGGAATGAGAGCTATTTGACATTTGCAGCTTTGATTTTTCTAGAATAGTGTGTGGACTCCATTTGTCAAGGCCTTGATGAGCCTATACAATGGAAACCCCACTCAAGTGACCCCTTATTGGAATTTACACCCCTCACAACTACTAGTGTAGTGACGATTTTAACTCTATGGATAGAGGTGGGCAGATCCCTGGATGTTTGGGTCCGGCGGGTTTGGCCGAACAGTTACAAAAAGTTCGGGTTCGGATACCAGAACAGTACCCAAACCCGGACCCCATTCACTTGAATGGGGGGCCTGAACATCCAGTGTTTGCAACGCTGTCATGTGCATGGCAGCGCGGCAAACACCACTTCTGAAATCATACCCGCGGGTCAGAGACACAGTTCCCTAGCCGTGAAAAGACAGCATGAGCGCTCAGCTTTGATTGGAGGTATAAAGTTTACCTCCGTCACAGGTGTTAGCTGATGAGACTACTGCACCCATCATGGTTATCAAGAATAGAAGGGTCTCCAATCTGTTTTTTTTAATTTAAATAATTATTTAAATAAATAATTAAAAAAAACAGTGTGGGTTCTCCTCATTTTTTACAACTAGCCTTGCTAAAGCAGACAGCTGGGGGCTAGTACTTTGGACGCAGCGAACATGCACTGTGTCCAAAGCACTGCCACTTCCAGATCGTGGGCACATAGCCTTAATCTTTTCAAGGTTTGGAAAGTATGAAGCAGTTAAATGAAGTTATATGGTCATTCTTCCACTATAGTGGAAAGTACAAAGAGAAGAAACTAGTGAAAACGTGTCAGGAAAAAGACCATTGGCATTTTCCTGAAACGTCTTCACTGAAACAAAGCGTCTTGTACACAAATCCTGATATTGATTTTTGTGAAGCCGGATGAAAAAATAAACAGAAATTCAAGAATGGCTTTTATTTTACAGTATTATTTTTATTTTTTTATGCCATTCACCCTGCAGTATAAGTGATCACACAGTTTTATTCTGTGGGTCAGTAAGATTACAGTGATATGAGATTTATATTTTTTTTTTATGTTTGTCTACTTTTACAGAATAAACACTATTTTTTCACAATATTCTGAGAGCTGTAACTTTTTATTTTTCTGCTGGCAGCACAGTAAGATGGCTTGCCCTTTTGTAGAATGACATTACTTTTTTTCAGCAACACAATTTTTTTTACATGTGAATTATTTTATTTATTTTTATTCTATTTTTGTGTGTCAGTGTGATGAAACAGCAACATCTTTTACTGTTTCTTTTTTTAATTACTGTGTTCTCTATAAGAGATAAATAAAGAGACATTTTATAGGTCAAGTCTCTCCATATGCAGCAATACCAATTATGTGTACATTTTTGTTTTGACATGATTTTTTGTAGGTTTTTTCTTGTACATTTTTTCAAATTGTGTTAATGTGGCTTACTTAGTCTCATTATGGAACCTGAATATTTTACATGATGATTGCTGATCTCATACACTCCCATTTTCATGTGCTGCAGTGAATGAGAGCTGTCAGTTTGACACTGACTCTTGACCTGTTAGACCCTGATTATGGCAAGGTTTAACAGGCCACCATAGCTGGCAGACCTAAAGTTGGGACTAACCATTTAGATGCCGCTGTCACTATTGACAGCAGCATCTATGATGTTAAAAGGTCACCTTACTACAGCACCGGACATCTGAATCTGATTTTCTCTACAACGTCACTGAGAAGATCAGTCCTGGAAAAGCAGGTCATTCCAGCCTGCTTCATTGTAATTGTTTTTTTAGCACAGACAAGCCAATCACAGCCATTGCTGGAAGGGATCAAAGCTGATTGGTTCCAAATCAGTTAGCTGCATGTTCCCCTATGTAGAAAACAGCAGTTTTTATGTTGCCGTTTAACTTAATAATGTGTATCTATGACAGAATGCTGTAACGCACCAAATCACCTGACCTACATGCACTTGATTCTCCATTGAATTGAATTCATACTACCCGAACCATGGAACACATGAATTGGAGCATGGATGGTGTATTTGCAGCTAGTTATGGTTTTCTTTGAAATACCACGGCCAGGGACTGTAGGGAGAGACCTGACCAGTACAGTGTCAGTCGGCTTCTTCCCACCCCATTTCAGTTGACTGACAAGTCTCTCCCCATGTGCATACATGGGAGAGACGTGTCATTCAATTGGAACAGTGCAAGGAGGAATAGTCAGTCAGGAGCTACAACTGGACTAACCAGATTAATGAGGTCTCCTCCTATAGACCCCGACCCAGTTTTCAAACTACATTTTCTCTGAAATACCAGTGTTCCAGAGAAAAACTAAATCTTGCTGTGATCGCACAGCCAGACTCTTTGATTCATGCTGCCCATGGGTCGGACATTATGAATCGATTGACAGGTTCCTTTTATAAAACTATGGTTAAGGTTATGTTTATACAAGCATTTACATTTCTTTTAAAGGTTTTCAATGCCTCTTATTGACAGATTAGGTGAGATTAGTTGTAGTGTTTAAATCAGTTTTTGAAGTTTTCTTTATTACTTATGAACCTTTAATCTTTTCTATTTTTTGTGTCAGTATGATGAAAAATAAACATTTTTTAACTATTTTCATTTATTTTATATTACAGTGATATAAGGGTTAAATAATGAGGCAGTTTTGTAGTTCAAGTCTTTCTGGACGTGGCAATGCCAGTTATGTGTAGATATTTTTGTTTATTACAGTCAGTAAAGCATAATAAGGGACTTTAAATTCACGGAGAATAACTTTTTTCAGAAAATCGCATGGTAGCATTTTGTTACCATGCATTAGCCATACAGGTCTATGCATAGCGAATGCGTCTGTTCACACCCCAAAACGCTGTAGATCGCATTCGAGGGTGCATCATAAAGTAACGCATCATCGCTAACGCATGCCGAATTTGGCATGCGTTAGGATGCGTTGCTATAATGGTGGCCAATAGGTGTGTTAACGCGTTCGTTACATAGTGTTAGTGCCGCTATGTAACGGATGCGTTAAATGGATGGCACCTAACACGATGTGAACCCAGCCTAAGACACGCATCCAGTTTGAGCGAGTTAAATACCGCTGTCCAAGATTGACAGAAGCATTTAACTAGTTAACATCTGCGAGTGGATCTCGATTCCACCCGTAGCTGTTAGGGGCACATGACAGCTGATCAGATCAGCTGTCATGTTCCAAAAAAGGTGCTGGCTCATCGGCGGAACCAGCACCGAAGAGGGGGAGGTGACCTATGACGGACATAGCACGTCATAAGCCTTTGGGGGTTAATATGGTATATCATTCTATTTGATATGTGTATGTGCTGCCAGTTTGTTTATTTAGGAAGCTAACAGTCCATTGAGGTACATGGCCAGGTGACCTGATTGTCCCAACCACGCTTCTCCAAACATTTTCATGAGTTCAGTGATGGTCAATGGAGCAGACTTGTATTCCTCCAGCTGAGTATATGGTCCTTTAAACTGGAATCCTGTAGAGTGTCTCAAATCTATGTTCCTCTGGTTGGAGCCATGCTACCTTGGCTGCCGTCATGTAGAGTCTCAAATCTGTATTCCTCCATTTGGAGCCATGGTTCCCATGCTGTACTAAAGATTATCCTTTGCAGAAGGATAGAGGTCTCTTTTTATACCCATATCTGTCCTCCAGACCATCATTCACACGTCAGGAGGAAGGTGGGATGAGGTCAACGCTCATTGTTCACGTGTTTAATAAATCTGCATAGTTTATCATTCAATTTTGCAGGTCAACAACCTGCATGAACAGATACAATGGGTAATCAACATATTAGGAAACATCAATTGTTCAATGACCCTGCATCCCTGATCTTCAAGGATAGCAGCACAATAAGCTGCAACAAACATCAATTCAAGAGTAAACGTTCAGGCTCATATAACCAATGTATAATCCCAATAAAGATACTCATTGTTATGGGTCTGCGGAACACACCAAATATATAATGCAGAAAGGTGCGTTCGCAACCCGGGGTCCACCGTGCAAGCGGAGCCTGCTGCTAGTAAAAATGGCGCGAGAAGCAAACTCTGTTATCCCGCAGAGTCGCCAACATAAACGCCGTAATGCGCTGTGGCAATGAGTGCGAACTCTGTTACTCCACAGAGCCGCTAGAAGGAGAGCCGCAGCGCTATATGGCGATGTGTGCGCACTCACTAGACACAACTGAGTGGCAAAGAAAACACGCTAGGGCGCTGACTAGCGTTGAAAGCGAACCCTGTTACGTCACAGGGCCGCTGAGAAAAAGCACTGTGTCCTGTAAGGCTCTCAGGTACACAGTTAAGTGCTAAGCGTACATAAAGCGTGATCATGTGCTAATGTCCTCGCGGGAGTCACCCGCAATCTATGGCGTCTGAACGCCAGACCCTGAATACGGCAATCAAAACTCCTCACCGGTTATGCCGGTAATCTAGGGCATCTAGGACACCGACCCTGACCAGCTACCATACCAAACTCCTCACCGATTAAGTCGGTATTCTAGCGGCTTATTTCAGCCGGGTCCCTATCCACACATACACATGACCACACTGGCGCATAGCATACAATGGTTGATATTAGCGCATGGCGGCCCAGCCATGCTACCCTTTTATAGCAACAGCTACAGGACCTTCCAGGAACAAGGACCAATGAGAAACTGTTACAAACACATGTAGCTATATGACCTTCCTGGCGGACCAATAGGAGCCGCTGCAGCACCTGAACATGTGACCCCTGATCTCCAATGAGAGATCTCACTCTGGGCATGCTCAGAAGGGAAAACGCAGGACTATGTCCCAAAGACGTCTGCTCCAGCACTGGCTATAATAGCAGATCCAGGAAAGGCAGCAGCAAGTCACTGCACAGTAGTGGAGTGGGCAAGACGCTTGGACCGACGTCTCTGCTGAGCAGGCTCCACTGCGGCCGGAGATGAATGGGAGACCGCAGCGGGACGGGTTCGAGACTCCCCTTGTGCAGCAGCGGGAAATCGAACCCTAACATTAACCCCCCTCCTAGGGCCCCCCTTCTTTGGGCCTCGCTGCGCTCTAAGGCAGCGATGAGCTGCGGAGCGTGAACATGCTCGGCAGGCTCCCAGGATCTATCCTCAGGCCCATAACCCCTCCAATCCACCAAATAAATATTTTTGTCTCGTACCACCTTGCACCCAACAATGGCGTTCACCTCATGATCGTCGGTAGATGAACCCGACGTCCCGGCAGATGACTCGGAAAACCGGGAAATGGCCACGGGTTTCAAGAGGGACACGTGAAAGGTGTCAGTGATACCAAGGTGAGGTGGAAGGGCTAGGCGGTAAACCACCGGGTTCACCTGCTCAAGAACTTTAAAGGGGCCCAAAAAGCGAGGTGCCAACTTGGTGGACTCTACCCGCAGCCTGATGTTTCGGGCAGAAAGCCACACTAGGTCACCCGGAGCAAATGTAGGAGCGGGGCGCCGATGGGCATCGGCCGAAGACCTCATCCTCTCTTTGGAGGCCTGAATGGCATCCTGAGTGCGGTCCCAAATGTCCCGTGCCTCCACAGCCCAGTCTGCCACCCTGGAATCGGCAGAAGACACGGGCATAGGCACTGGTACCCGCGTATGCTGACCGTAGTTCAGGAGGAATGGGGTCTGTCCGGTGGAGTCAGCCACAGCATTATTTAGAGCGAACTCAGCCCACGGTAGCAAGGATGCCCAGTCATCCTGCCTGGCAGAGACAAAATGTCGCAAGTATGTGACCAAGGTCTGGTTGGCCCTCTCTACCAACCCATTCGTCTCGGGATGGTATGCAGAGGAGAGATTCAACTCAATGCTGAGTAGACAACACAGCTCTCTCCAGAACCGAGACGCAAACTGGGGACCTCGATCACTGACAATTTTGTCTGGCATACCGTGTAGGCGGAAAATATGCCTAATGAATAATGCTGCCAAGGACCGTGCAGACGGTAACCGTGGTAACGGCACTAAGTGCACCATTTTGGAGAAGTGGTCGGTTATCACCCAGATGATGGTGCAGCCCCGAGACTTGGGTAAGCCCACCACAAAATCCATCCCGACCATCTCCCAAGGCCTGTCTGCCACCGGTAAAGGAAAAAGTAACCCAGCTGGCCGTTGTCGAGGGGACTTATTCTTGGCGCAGGAGACGCACACCTGAACGTATTCCCTGACGTCACGGGCCATCTGCGGCCACCAGTATGTCCTCGCCAGCAACTCAGAAGTCCTTTTGGTCCCAAAATGTCCACCCACCCTGGACGAATGTGCCCAAGAGAGTACTTCCGGTCGCAAATTGGTGGGCACAAAAGTCTTGCCCGAAGGCACAGACTCAAGCGAAACCGGAGCCACCGTTCTTAGGCTTTCTGTGGGGACAATCAGCCGAGGCTCCTCCTCCACCTCCTCAGAGGACACCACGGAGCGGGATAGAGCATCTGTGCGAATGTTCTTCTCACCGGAGAGGAAATGGAGGGTGAAATGGAACAGGGAGAAAAACAAGGACCATCTGGCCTGACGGGAATTTAGCCGCTGGGCTGTCTGCAAATACACCAAGTTCTTGTGGTCAGTGAACACTTGGAAGGGGAAGCGAGCCCCATCCAGAAGATGTCGCCACTCGGAGAAGGCCAACTTCATAGCCAGTAACTCCCTGTCCCCGATGGAATAATTCCTCTCTGCTGGTGTAAAGGTTTTGGAAAAGAAGAAGCAGGGATGCTTCCGACCCTGGGCATCCTTTTGAAAAAGGACTGCTCCAGCACCAACAGAAGAGGCATCCACCTCTAAGATAAACGGTTTATCGACATCGGGGCGATGTAAGATGGGAGCACTGGCGAAATGCGACTTGATGGAGGAGAAAGCCTTGGTGACCTCCTCTGACCACAACTTGGGATTAGCTCCCTTCTTGGTGAGGGCTACCAAGGGAGCTACCAAAGTGGAGAAGTGGGGAATGAATTGGCGATAGTAGTTAATGAATCCCATAAAGCGCTGCACCGCCTTAAGGGAGTGGAGTTCTTGCCAATCCATCACAGCCTGTAGTTTGGTAGGATCCATAGCCAATCCCTGGGTGGAGATGATATAGCCCAGAAAAGGTAGAGACTCCTGCTCAAACATGCACTTCTCCAACTTCGCATATAGGGAATTTGCTTGCAAGAGGTCGAAGACCTTGCAGACATCTCTCCGGTGGGAGGCCATATCTGGAGAAAAGATGAGAATGTCATCCAGATAGACTACCACCGAGGTGGTCAACATATCCCGGAAGATGTCGTTCACAAAGTCTTGGAAGACAGCTGGAGCATTACAGAGCCCAAAGGGCATTACCAGATATTCATAATGCCCATCCCTGGTGTTAAATGCCGTCTTCCACTCGTCCCCCTCACGGATGCGAATCAGGTTATACGCACCCCGCAGGTCTAGCTTAGTAAATACCCTTGCTCCCCGAAGCCTGTCAAAAAGCTCAGAGATTAGCGGCAAAGGATACTTAGCTTTCACGGTGATGGCGTTGAGACTCCTATAATCAATGCACGGACGTAGTTCTCCGTTCTTCTTCTGCACAAAGAAGAACCCCGCTCCCGCTGGTGACACCGACTTCCTAATGAATCCCCTTGCCAAGTTCTCCTGAATATATTGGGACATGGCCTCTGTCTCAGGAAGAGAGAGGGGATAGACCCTTCCTCTAGGAGGCTCAGCTCCAGGCAAGAGGTCGATAGGACAGTCATAGGGGCGATGAGGCGGAAGAGTCTCCACAGCCTTCTTTGAGAAAATGTCGGCATAAGACCAATAGACCTTGGGAAGAGGAGAGAGGTCTATGGGTATCTCAGTGGTGTTGACCTGCACGCTGTCCCTAATGCATCTGCCTTTACATAAATTACCACAACCCAGAATTCTCCCTGAAGCCCACTCAATATGGGGAGAGTGGTGGCGGAGCCAGGGTAATCCCAACAAAACCTCATCTATACCCTCAGGGAGGATAAAAAATGATATATTCTCCTGATGGGAAGAAGACATAGACAAGGTGAGTGGAACAGACTGATGGGTGATTTGTGAGGGCAGAATTGCTCCGTTCAACACCCGAACCGATACTGGTTCAGCCAGCAACACCAAAGGCATGGTGTGGCGAGAAGCAAAGGAGGATGACATAAAATTTCCCTCTGCCCCAGAATCCACACACAGCTTGACGGGTAGGGTGGTAGAACCGTGGGTAATTATCCCCTTGAGGAGCACTTTAGGGGCAAAACTCATGGCGTCCAGTGACCCTGTTCCTACGGTTACTGGGCGCGACCGCTTATTCAGCCGCTGTGGACATTGGTTGGCAAAATGTCCCTGCTGCTGGCAAATATAACAAATCGGGGATGGACGGGTGACCCGAGATTTAGATCCTGCAGGAGCAACCTCCTGAAGGTCGGGCGCCTGAACAGGCGACTCCAGAGGGTTGGTGAAGGTAGGAGCCAACTGGACCCTCTGCCTACACTGAACACGTTCCAGCCTCCGCTCGTGGAAACAGATGTCGACGTGGGTGGAAATAGCGATAAGCTTCTCCAGTGTGGCAGGAATCTCCCTGGTAGCCAAGGCGTCTTTCACATGACCCGCCAGTCCTCTCCAGAACACGGGAATGAGGACTTTATCTGGCCACTCTAATTCCGAGGCCAGAGTCCGAAATTGGACAGCAAAATGGCTGACCAAAGCCGAACCCTGGGTACTGGCCAGCAGTTTGAGCACCGCATCGTGGGTGACCTGAGGTCCTAGAAAAACCTTTTCAGAGCCTCCAGAAAACGAGAAGCGCTCTGCACCACACAGTCGCGCTCCCACAGCGGCGTTGCCCACTCCAACGCTCTGCCCGACAGAAGAGCTATCACAAAGCCCACTTGTGCCCGATCCGTGGGGAAACGTGCAGCCAGAAGCTCGAGGTGTATGGAGCACTGACTTACGAATCCCCGACATTGCTTGCTGTCACCAGCAAACTTGTCTGGAAGCGGGAGGTGGGACAATGTAGGGACAGAGGTGGCAGAGGACAAACTGGCTGCAGCTACACTAGCAGCCTGAACAGCGACTGCGGTAACATTCACAGCTGAGGTTGTGCGCTCAAGAGCCGCCAACCTACCCTCCAGTTGCTGGATGTACAGCTGTAATCGCTGTTCATCCGCCATTTTACTAGCCAGACCCTGGCGCTAATATTATGTTATGGGTCTGCGGAACACACCAAATATATAATGTAGAAAGGTGCGTTCGCAGCCCGGGGTCCACCGTGCAAGCGGAGCCTGCTGCTAGTAAAAATGGCGCGAGAAGCAAACTCTGTTATCCCGCAGAGTCGCCAACATAAACGCCGTAATGCGCTGTGGCAATGAGTGCGAACTCTGTTACTCCACAGAGCCGCTAGAAGGAGAGCCGCAGCGCTATATGGCGATGTGTGCGCACTCACTAGACACAACTGAGTGGCAAAGAAAACACGCTAGGGCGCTGACTAGCGTTGAAAGCGAACCCTGTTACGTCACAGGGCCGCTGAGAAAAAGCACTGTGTCCTGTAAGGCTCTCAGGTACACAGTTAAGTGCTAAGCGTACATAAAGCGTGATCATGTGCTAATGTCCTCGCGGGAGTCACCCGCAATCTATGGTGTCTGAACGCCAGACCCTGAATACGGCAATCAAAACTCCTCACCGGTTATGCCGGTAATCTAGGGCATCTAGGACACCGACCCTGACCAGCTACCATACCAAACTCCTCACCGATTAAGTCGGTATTCTAGTGGCTTATTTCAGCCGGGTCCCTATCCACACATACACATGACCACACTGGTGCATAGCATACAATGGTTGATATTAGCGCATGGCAGCTCAGCCATGCTACCCTTTTATAGCAACAGCTACAGGACCTTCCAGGAACAAGGACCAATGAGAAACTGTTACAAACACATGTAGCTATATGACCTTCCTGGCGGACCAATAGGAGCCGGTGCAGCACCTGAACATGTGACCCCTGATCTCCAATGAGAGATCTCACTCTGGGCATGCTCAGAAGGGAAAACGCAGGACTTTGTCCCAAAGACGTCTGCTCCAGCACTGGCTATAATAGCAGATCCAGGAACGGCAGCAGCAAGTCACTGCACAGTAGTGGAGTGGGCAAGACGCTTGGACCGACATCTCTGCTGAGCAGGCTCCACTGCGGCCGGAGATGAATGGGAGACCGCAGCGGGACAGGTTTGAGACTCCCCTTGTGCAGCAGCGGGAAATCAAACCCTAACACTCATAAGAAAAATATATAAAAAATCTTTTTCTAAAAATTCATTAAAATTAATACCAAGATTTTATTATAAAAAATGGATGAACACAACCAAATTTAATAAAATATAAAGCTTTATTGAAGACAAAATAAAATTAACATACAAAATATATATGAAATTATTATTATAATTAGTGTGTGTGGGGCTTCATGTGTCCAAATTGATTGGTAATTAATTAATTTAAATAATAAAACCTCCTTAAATGCTAAAGTAAATTGTGCATTCTTACCAAAAGTTGGTAAAAAAATAAAAAATGCATATAAATTCTAATAGATGATAATTTAAGTGCAACTGAAAAAATATATATCAAAATCCATAATATTTAATAAATCAGTGCACGTAATAAAATAATGAACAAAAAATATATGTGTAACAATAAAAAATATATGTGTAACAATAAAAAACACAGCAAAAATGAATCACAAAAAATGGTGTAAAAATAGCAGTGAATATCAAAACACTTAGTGCACAAACGATCAAGTGAAAATATCAGTGCACATAAAGCATTATACTATTGATCAAAACAGCGCTAAAATGGTCACACAATATTTAGTGCTACAATACCAGTGAATACCAGAGAATACAAAAACCAATTTGTGCACAAAATAAATAAAAGCAGGAGATACCAACCAGATTAGACACACTACTGCCCCAGCACACACCACTCCAACGCACGTTTCGCAGTTGCTTCATCAGGGAGTGGTGTGGCTGGGCATAAGTGTCTATTTATAGGAGAACCGCAGCTGTTTAATCAGAATTCAATCAGGAGCGGCAGAATTATGTGGTGCCATTCACTGAGCCTACCACCCCCACCACCGCGATATCTAGGGACCGGAAGTGCGTCACAGAGGGCGTCAAATGACACCATCTGCGGCGCACCAATCCGGACCCAGGAACCACGGCAGAGCGGGCGCATGCGCAGAATGGCGCACAGCGCTCCTGCATCCATTTTAGTAATGGGAAATTGCCACAATAAAAGGTTCTGAAAATAAAATACACGAGACAAATTCATTTCAGAATTCAGCTGATATTGCTCATCATAATAACCTATAAGGGAAATCACAAAGGGGGACGACATAAACCAAGAATTATTAACAAATATATGCACACAATTAATTCATTATATCGATTAATGTAACACTATAATAATGAAAAAATATATAGTGTATAAATTAAATTAAATAAACCACACATATATATAAACTATAAACTATATAAATATATGTATCAGCAATTATAAAGTTATAAATCCAATTAATCAATACATTTAATAAAAAATATATCAATGTGTGAAAAAAATATATATAAATGTGTGAAAATAATAATTAAATAATGAAAAATAATAATAAAAAAAAATGAAAATTATAAAAAATATATATATATAAATAAAAATATATAAAAACTAATAATGAAAAATAATAATAATGAAAAATGTGCAAAAGTAAATATGTCACATACCCAAAAATATTGTTTAATAAAAAATCAGAAAACCCAGCCACTAAATACAATTAAAGAAAACTAGAAAAACCCCACTGTTCATTCAGACCCCTAGGAATCATGCTCTCTAACATAGTGATCCATTTACATTCTTTTTGTGCCAGTAGTTTCGTGAAATCCCCCCTCCTATTTCCCATATGAATTCTATCAATACCTCTTACTTTCAACAGATGTGATTGATGTGGGTGAAATTCACAAAAATGCCTTGCCAAGGGTTTTAACTTAGAAAAATCTCCACCCTCCGTAGCCCTGATTTTGTCAGCTGCTTTGATATCCTTAATGTGTTCCAAAACTCTGACACGTAATTCACGTGTCGTCATACCCACATATATGGAATTACACGGACAAGTGGCTAAGTATATAACCATACTTGTACGACAGTTGATGAAGTGTAATATCTTGAATTCCTTAGTGTTAGTGGAATCATAAAAAAATATCCGTTTTCACCATATATTGGCAAGCTTTGCATGTCCCACAACAGACAGAACCCCATTTAGGGCCCTTAGAGCCAAAAATGAATTTGGAAACAGGGGGCACATAATGACTATGTACAAGGGTATCTCGTATCGTTCTACTACGCTTGGCCACAATCAAAGGTCTAATGGGCAATAACTTAGACAAACCTGGATCTTTTAATAAAATAGGCCAAAATTTAGAGATAATACTAGTCATTTCATTCCATCTTGAATGATATTTGGTAATAAATCATATCTCTCCATCTACATTCTTTTCTTTATTTTTAGCAACTAACAAGACAGATCTATCTGTATCTCTTGCTCTACAGTAGGCCTTATGAACAATATCTTTCTTGTATCCTCGTTGCAAAAATCTATCTTTCAATTCTTCAGCCTGTTCTTCAAAAACCTCATTACGATCACAGATTCGCTTTGTTCTCAAGAATTGTCCAGTCGGAATCGCACGGATTACATGAGATGGATGTGATGATTTTGCATGTAACAATGCATTAACACTTGTTTCTTTCCTATAAATAGATGTATGAAGTTGTCTGGTATTATCCACTGTAATCTTCAAATCCAGAAAATTTATCATATCCTGTTTGATATTCCAGGTAAGTTTAATGTTGTTGGAATTTTTATTCAGATGTTGTAAAAATTCTTCCAAATCTTTTCGTGGCCCCTGCCAGACAAACAGCACATCATCAATGAATCTCATCCACAGAGCTATTGATTCTACCTGCATCATATCCATATTCTGAACATATTCCTGTTCCCATAGACCCATTGTTAAATTTGCATAAGAAGGTGCAAAAGCCGCACCCATCGCCACACCTCTTTTTTGTAAATAAAATCGATCTTTGAAAACAAAGTAATTATGAAAAAGAGCATATTCCAATAATTGCATTAAAAATTCTATCAAAGAAGCTTCATACAAACGACTTGATAAGTAACGCTTGACTGCAATCAATCCATATTCATGAGGAATAGAAGTATAAAGCGCTTCAACATCACAAGTGACAATATACATGTCACTGCTCATACATATCCCATTCAGTCGTTGTAAGGCTTCTGTACTGTCTTTAATAAAAGAAGGTAGGTCCATCACAATTGGTTTTAAATAAAAATCTAAAAATTTGGAGATAGGTTCTATCAAACTGCCATTTCCGGATTATAATAGGGCGTCCTGGAGGATCTATCACACTTTTGTGTACTTTAGGTAAAAAATATATAGTTGGAACCCTAGGAAAATCTACCCTTAAGCCTTCCCAAATGCTCTTAGTTATAATACCCTCATCTAAGGCTGAATCCAGAATATCAAATAAATCTTTCTGAAAAGCACAAGTAGGATCCTGAGACAACCGTTCATAACAAGATGTGTCATTAAGCTGTCTAAAAGCTTCTTTCTCGTATTTGATAGATGGCCAGACTACAATATTTCCTCCCTTGTCGGATGGTTTGAATACCACCTCTTTCATTTCTGCCAATTCATTCAGGGCTCGTCTCTGTTCATATTTTAAATTATCAAAAGATCTACTTGAAGGTAGTTGTTTAATTTCATCACAGACCATCCTTACAAAAATTTCAATGGATGAGTTCAAGGTTAAAGTCGGGAAAGACTTAGATTTCTTCTTAATAAATTCAGGGAATTTACCTGGTGTGTACTCCTGTTCTGCAATAAGATCCTCTAACGTCTGTAGTGCCGCCAATTCTTCTTCTTTAGAAAAAGTGTTATTACAAGATCTTTTATCATTATGATATTTTTTCAATAATAGTTTACGCGCAAACAAAAATGTATCTTTTATTGCCGAAAAATGGTCTATTTTTGCTGTTGGACAAAAACCAAAACCTAAAGATAACACTGAAATTTGGTCAGAAGTCAACTGTATATCAGATAAATTAATTACCTTAAGAGTTCCATCATTTGATTCATTTTCTCGATGATTCGTAGTTTTGCGCTTATTCGTCATGAACCTCGTGTTATATTTGTTGTAGGTATCCATAGAACCACCATTTGAGGTATCAATAGAGCTTACAGAACTACCACTTGTCATGGAGCTGGTTGATTCAGGTCTTCTTAATATTAATTTGCTACGCCATTTATATATTTTATTATTCTGATAATCTTGAATATCTCATTGAAATTTT